>CM031239.1:486767074-487416951 GCA_018340775.1 Taxus wallichiana var. yunnanensis
ACTCAGTAGTTTATCAGGGTTGGGCTAGTAGGTTTGGTACATCAGATTGTTGGAGGGACCCCTTCTCAGAGAGGTGCAGTAGGATGCTTCATTTTTGGGTCCCTTGATCACTATATGCATATGTGTCCACATAAAGTCACCACTATTGATAGAAAGAGAGATCCCATCTCCGAGTAGATAGTGGCAGATGTAGGACATGCCCATCATGTCTACATAGTAGTAGATAACTACCAAGCCAAGCATCAAGCCACAATTATCGAGATGATAGGTATTATCAAGGTTATTTCTGTCTCAGTTCTTTTTTTATTCAGGTACATCAGATTTATTTATATCACCTTTTAAAGTGGATCGGTGTGGGTTAGTCATGGCTAGGGAGTGAGATATTTGGTAGTTCAAGTCAGCCTCTAGGGCCAAACTTATAGTGGATACCTACGTAAAGAATCATATACTTGATTCGGGAGTATTCTCTCGCTACCTTAGAATTTTGAGTGTTACCCTTAGGTTCCTACGAGGTTATTCTAGGCATGGATTGGCTTGAGTCTCATCGGGCCAAAGTAGACTATAGAGGGAAGATCATTGAGTGTCAGGATGACCTTGGGAACTCAGTTGTTATCTCTGGGATACAAAGGCCTATCTCCTTATGTATGATCTTAGCTAAGCAACTCAAGTGGAGCATGCACAAAGGGCATCGCTTTTTTCTATCGCCATTAGTGATAGATTAGAGAGTACCCCAGATCATTCACCTCTTGATGAGCATGTAATGTTGAGGGAGTATGTAGATGTGTTTCGTGTGAGCTTCCTGGATTACCACCCCACAAAGATGTGGATTTTATCATAGATCTAGTATTAGGAGAAACACAATTTTTAGGGAATCATATCGGATGATGACTTTAGATCTTCATGAGATCAAGATTTAGCTAGATGATTTGTTGGAGAAGGGCCTTATTCACCCTAGTGTGTCCCCATGGGAGTGCCAATTATTTTTGTGAATAAGAAGGACAATAATCTCAGGATCTGTGTTGATTTGAGGCAACTTGATAAGGTCAAAATTAAGAACTATTATCAAATTTCGAGGATTGATGACTAGTTTGATTAGATGATGAGTACCATAGTGTTCTCCAAGATCGATATCAAGTCGGATATCATCATTTGTGCATTTTAGATCCGGATATTTGCAAAACAACTTTCCGGAATTGATATGGGTATTATGAGTTCAATGTTGTACCTTTTAGTTTGACCAATGCCCCAACTATTTTCATGAGCCTCATGAATGAGGTATTCAGGACCTTTTAGATCGCTTTGTCTTGGTGTTCCTAGATGATATATTGGTTTATTCTTGTTCCGAGGAGGAACACGAGGAGCATTTGAGATAGGTACTATAGGTTTTGAGAGATCAGAAGTTGTTTGGGAACTTGGAAAAGTGCATTTTATTTCAGACAGAGATTCAGTACTTGGGTCACATCATTTCAGGAGAGGGTATCTCGGTAGATCCCTCTAAGATACGAGTCATTCTTGATTGGTCAACCCCACATCAAGTGACTAAGGTGAGGATTTTCATGGGATTAGCAAGGTACTACCGTAGTTTTGTATAGGAATTTTATAGGATTGTGCATCCTATTACTTCTCTTTAGTGAAAAGGGAAGAAATTTGAATGGTCAGAAAAGTGTGAGCACGCCTTTCGATTAATTACAAAGAGATTGACCATTACACCTATCTTAGCAGTTCCAGATCCAATAGAAGAGTTTTTAGTTTGCATTGATGCTTCATTAGAGGGTGCGGGAGTAGTTATTATGCAAAAATGTTGGGTTATTTCCTTTGAGTTGCATAAGCTCAAAGATTAGGAGCTTAATAATCCTACCCACAACTTGGATCTTGCAGTAGTTGTTCACGCTCTAGTGCATTGGTGTCATTTAATTTTGGGTAGGCCAGTCATTTTGAGGACAGATCATCATAATCTTTAGCATATCTTCTCACATCTGAACCTCAATGCTCGTCAACGACATTGGATGGAGTTGTTATGTGATTATTACATAGATGTATAATATATCAAGGGAAAAGAGAATTTCATTACATATGCACTTAGTAGATGAAAAAATTGTGATTTCTTCCATGACATTACAGTCGGATATTCAAAGAAGGATTCTTTAACATCTTCAGAGAGGACTGATTCTATGAGAGTTCTAACTATATGTTTGAGTCACAAGGTTCCTTAGAGGGAAGGTATCCAAGTTGTATTCTAGAGGAAGATGGTCAACTTCAGTTTTAGAGGCACATTTATGTGCCTAAGACAGGTGATCTTTGCAACTTTATTCTATCATAGGCTCATTAATCCCCATATCAAAGCACATCCAAAATTCAATAAGATGCACATAGATTTGAGAGAGTTGTATTATTTTCCAGGTCTTTGTCGAGATATAATATATTGTGTTGCTTGTTGTCTTGAGTGTTAGAGGGTCAAGGCCGAGCATTCCCATCCCGCAGTATTTTATATCCTCATGAAATTCCTGAGTGGAAATGGGACATCTTATCCATGGAATTCATTGTCGGTTTCCCCATGTATTTTTATCATCATGATGCCATTATGGTCATTGTGGACAAGTTGACAAAGGTTGCACACTTTTTGCCAACCAAGGTCACTTATAATGCACTAGCCATTTTCAAAGTGTTTATCGAGGATATTTTCAGATTGCGAGGGTATTTGAAGACCATTATCAATGATAGGGACACCATCTACACTTTAGACTTATTGACTTCCTTTCAAGCCACACTGGGTACATAGATTAATTTCAGTACAACATATCACCTAGAGATAGATGGGTAGACAAAGAGGGTTAATCATGTACTTGAGGATATGTTGTGCATGTATGTGATGGACCAACAAAATGATCCAAAAATAGACTGAAATTTTTATCTACTCGATCTTCAGACCCTTGTAGGCTTATCAAATCACTATTTAATTTTTACCCCATTAAAATCAACTTAAAATAATGCAATAAGCAGGACACTTTGCAAAAAGGTTGATTATGGAGTTTGGTAATTGGCTACATTTCTGGGTTCTTTCAAATTGTTCCACTAGTCAAAACTTGTAAGTTACAATAGTACTTTCACAAGAAAACATAATGACAACTATTAAAAACTTTCTTAGAAGAATATCTATACCTTCGGATGACAAGGGTGAAAGATAGCAGCCGACTTCCCCTTTCCTGGCGTATTCAGAAAGCTCTATGGCACCAGATCCACTATTCGGAATCCTCGGATCTTGATCGGCCTTCCAGATGCTTCGTAACGCCCTATGGCACTCCGGTCAAAACTCCAGGCTTCACAATAATTTAGTGTGGCACTATGGGCCGACTAGGTAGTATTAAAACTCCTAGTCACAATAATGCCTATTTAAATAAATAGGTCTTCACAACTTTATAATAAGCCTAATAAATAGGTCTTATCAATAAAAACTCTCCTCCGCTCACTCGGGCAATATTCCTCAAGATATTGCTTTGAGCTTCCAAGTTGTGTGTCCTTTTACAATGCAAAGGGTCCCCTATTTATACCCAAATGGGGCCCTTAAATAATGCATTAAAAAATTATCTTAAGGCTATTAAAATCCTAACCGTGGCACATAGATGGGTTTATTTCCCATGGTGGGCGGCATGTTTGTCTAATTGATGTGGATGAATTAAAAAGTGGGTAATATCCCACATTAGGTGGGAAGGATAAATGTTTAGGCTTTATTAAATCCTTTCCCACGAATGCATAGTGGTCATGGGACCACTTGAGGCTTTACCGCCCCCTCCTCCTTCTCACGTGGAAGCTT
This sequence comes from Taxus wallichiana var. yunnanensis, assembly GCA_018340775.1. Classification (NCBI taxonomy): domain Eukaryota; kingdom Viridiplantae; phylum Streptophyta; class Pinopsida; order Cupressales; family Taxaceae; genus Taxus; species Taxus wallichiana. The sequence goes on from CM031239.1 coordinate 486,770,886, forward strand.
CCACACATGGCTTGGTTTGCCCCACCATGTGGACTTTGGCTTATCATTGGGAGTTGGCTAGATTACATATTGGCCATTATGTTTAATGCACCCATTGTGTGGGCCAAGTAGTTAGCAATTTGAACATGCCACTACGTGGCGAGTTGGAGGTTAAATGGGGTAATATAGACCCCATGCAATATAGATGGTCTCGATCAATGTGGATAGCTCACCGAGCTAAAATGTAACTTGGTCCTTGCATGACTCGAATAATAGCTCGATGTCAATCCTTGGTAGGAAAATTGATTGTATTTGATTTGTGGTGGCAAGCCACATGGTGGCTTGTGGACCCACCACATCAGCAATAACAAATTAGTCCACACGGAAGTCGGGCTTCCCTCCATTAAAAAAGTTGAGCCTCTTGCTCCCACGAGCTATATCATTTTACGACTGTCGAAGACTAGCGGTTAAAACCTCTCCAATTTTTTCCAACACCCTTTTTCCACGTGTCACAGTGCGATTGGTCCAATATTGACATGTTGACCAAAGTTGACTTTCTCATTGACTGAACTTTGACCAGACATAACTAGAGCTCCCAATGTCCATTTGTCATGTTCTCATAGTCGTGGAAATCTCTCAAAAATATCTTCTAAAATGAAAAAATTTAGGGATGTTTAGGGAACTTTTGATATCAAAAATGATCCCCTGATCACACCTCCTAACTAAGAAAGGCTTTTTGTCCCAAAAATATTATATTGGAACATTTTTCCATCCTGTCCTAAATATGGAAACTTTGTTGCCACCTCGGAAGTCTTGTAGTAGACCCTTTGGTCTCTTCCCCTACAACCTCCTAGCTTCGAAAACTTTGTTACGATCCGGGACTTTTGGGTTATGGGCCCACGAAGCTCCTATTATGCCACTCGATATCCGAAGAAGACCTCCACACCTCCACTCTATAGTGCTAAGTCTTTGAATGAAACCTCAACACTCCTAATGTGTGGTGCTAAGCTTGTAGATATCTCGACAAGAAAGATCTTCATTTTCTCAATAACACACTCATGGATCTGAGTTGATTCTGCAAAATCCAAACTGGTTTGAAGGAACTCCATGTTACTTAGAGCTATGATTGATATGATGTTGATGATTTAAAATGACTTGTCCCTTTCAGACCTCAACACCTCCAATGCACAGTGCTAAGTCTCTTACAAACCTCAACACCTCCGTTGTGTAGTGCTAAGTATCTTTCAGACCTCAACGCCTCTATTGTGTAGTGCTAAGTCTCTTTCAGACCTTAATGCCTCTTCTTTCCAAAGGCTAAGTCTCTTTCAGACCTCAACGCCTCTGTTGTGTAGTGCTAAGTCTCTTTCAGACCTCAACACCTCCGTTGTGCAGTGCTAAGTCTCTTTCAGACCTCAACGCCTCCGTTGTGTAGTGCTAAGTCTCTTTTAGACCTCAACGCCTCTATTGTGTAGTGCTAAGTCTCTTTTAGATCTTAATGCTTTTGTTGCACGATGCTAACTCGATGATTAGCTACCATTCGAATGTGTGGTCGCAATGCCTTGACTCCAAATGACATTCTGAGCTAATCTTTTGAGAGCTCCTTTTGTTTTGACAAGCAATATCAGGTACCATTCTACTAGATGCACATGATGGCCTCTTCATAGAACAAAGTTTCAACCCAACGTCAATGCCAATGGTGATTCAACTACCATTCTATTGCATGGTCATGATGCCTATATACAAATTGAAGTTCTGAGCTAACTCCTGCGAACTCTATTGTCTGCACAAATGGCAGATGAATATCCCACTTTGTATGAGTTAATTCTTGTATCCAAGTTCAGTGGTACTCACAAGCTTATTAAGAGATATGTTTGGAGCATTAATCAAATTTTATAAGTAATAAAATCCACCGATTATGGTAAACCTTTCTCTCAGTAATTTATCACAAAATTTGATCTCCAAACAAATCGCATACTTTTCATCAATCTAAATTATGCAATATATAATTGAAAAACTACCGACTTACCTATTTTAAAGGAATTTCACTTTTAGGTATTACTTGGTCCTTGGTTGACTTGTCAATTGATGGTGGATTAGGAACCTCTTTTTCCTTTATAATAGGCTTTCATTCCATCTTTGGCTTGCCATTACTCGATGGTGAGATGGATGCGATTTCAAAGAATTGTCCCACCCGGTGCCCATTCCTCCGGCAATGAGCACAAAAATCCTCTTAATATCCTTCTTCTGGGATGAGGAACTCTTTCTTCCATTTCTCGACTCTACATGATGATATTGGTCTTTCTGGTTTGTCATGTTCTTGACAAATGGCATCAACTTCTTCATTAGTGTCCTTCTCTTCTAGCATCTGGCCACAAAATGATTATGCAATCAACAAAAAGTACATGGAAAGGAATTCCACATCTTCTAAAAATCATAACCATAATTCTTAAGATGAAAAAGTGGATTAGAAGTTTTATTTTACTTATGATTATGGTAAGAATATGGAGGTGGAATCTCATTACCTCTTCACTAATTTCTCTTACCACATCCTACCTGTGATAACGAAGCACAAGTTTCATATTCATAATCTTCTTACATGACTAGTGGGGCATTCTCTTTGCTTTCGAAAGCTTGTCTCTCGTCAACGTTCTTGGAGAATTCTCCAATTTCCATTCCCGCACTAGGAAAGACCAAACCTACAAAACAAGGATGATCCTCGACCTGTATTGGGTTAGCAATGCCTTGGCCATTTTTACCAAGGCCTCTTCCATTAAATCCCATTTTATATAGTAATGAATAAAAATGGAACAAGAACCTTTATCACAAACACTGAATAGTTACCCCGGCTTATGATGTAGATTCGATCCAATATTCTCCTTCATGGTACAATGCCCAATGGCTCCCGATCGGTCTTCTAGACGCTATTATGTCACCCTATGGCTCCCGGTTGGTCTTCCAGACATGAAATACTATGAAGTTGTGGCTTAATAATCCTAAAGAACAAGAACCTCCTCCACGACCACCAAGTGATAATCCTCGACTTATGTAGTAGATCTAATCTTCCTTTGTAGAATATCCTATGGCACTAAAGTACAGGATCCACAATATATAGTGTGGCTCAAAGGGCCTATTGGGTAGTTTTTGTAATAACTCCCAATTACAATTTTTCACCTATTAAAATAATAGGTCTTATCTTCATCTTGCCGATAAAAAATAATATCAGTCCTTAATGAAGACGATGCCTATATGATATAGGTCTTATCTCTCCATAATACCTATTTTAAAATAGGTCTTCAATCTCCATATCACCTCCATGATCACCTTCAAACTGTATCAATTGTCCTTCTCAACTCTGGCTTAGAGTACTGTCTTCTCAGAGAGAATTCAGAACTTCAAAATAATATTTCACCTATTAAAATAATAGGACTTAAAAATAATAATAATAATGCCTATAAAATAGGTCTTACATATTTACATGCCTATAACATTAGGCCTTAGCTCTGAGAATGTGCCTATATAAAAATATATAGGGATTTAAAAATAATAATACCTATAAAATAATATAGGTCTTTCAAAATAATAATGGCCTATATAAAATAAATATAGGATCCATTACATTCATAATATTCTCCCTTAGCCTCCACGGGCTTAGCTTGGGAGAGACTAAGCTCCAAATCAACATAAGAAGTGGGAGGATTACCTACACCTTATTGATTTCACCTACAACAATAACTATCACATTTCTATTAGTATGACTCCCTATCAGGCTTTGTATGGGTGACCTTGCAGGACACCTTTGAGTTGGGATAGGCTAGATGATAGGGTTATACTTGGGCCAACTTACCTTATGGACTTGGTGCAACAAGTTATTTTGATTAGGAAATGTCTTGAGTAGGCTAGAGCACACCAGAAGGCATATGTAGATACCAAGAGGAATGCTCATCACTTTGTAGTGGGTGACAAAGTTTTCTTGAGAGTTCAGCCACATAAGAGCCCAATCTGCTATGGAAAGGGTTCTAAGATTTCACCTCATTTTTGGGACCATTTGAGATCTTGGAGGTCATAGGTCCAATTGCCTCTACCGCTAAGCCTTACCACCACGCATAGCCTAGGCCTATGATGTGTTTCATGTTTTAGTATTACGTAGATATGTGCCTAATATTTCTCATGTATTGGATTGGTTAGAATTATAGGTGGAGGACGAAGGAACGCAGAGATTGGAGCCTATGCGCATCCTAGAGCATCAAAAGTTGGCCTTTTGGGGGTGAGACTTAGACTAGGTTAGAGTGCAGTGGGATGGATATGATGAGACAAAAACTACATGGGAGGATTCTACACCTTTGAGGGCTTGATATCCTTATCTCTTCTATTGACTTCGAGGACGAAGTCTAATTTTAGGAGGGGGAGATGTAGTGCCCACCTCTTTTTACGTAATTATTTTGCTGACTCGATGCTTTTATTTGGTGATGGACATGGAGTTTTAGCATTATTTAGATACTATGTGGGTTTATTATGGATCTTTGATACTACTTGTGATGATTTGAGTGCATAGCACAAAGTTAATGTTATCAATTTTACCTCTCAAGAAAAATAGACAAACATGAACTTGCACACTCTAAATATGGAAGGATTGATTTAGTCATGGGAGCTTGTGTTTCAAATTATCTAGATATGTTAGGGGATCATAATGGAAATAATGTCGGAGGAAATAAATTAAAGGAGGCCCTAAATCAAGCTAATAAAAATGGGGACCTCGAAGCCTGAAGTTATCAGGGTTTCAGAGGTTTTAGATTTTGGAGTTTCGGCGGAGAAGCGGGTAAAATATAATAAAGAGTCCCGAAAACATAAAAGTCTAAAGTCCGAAAGGGTTCAACATTTTCGGGGTCAAATCCCCTTTCAGAGTCAATGAGGCCATGGATTAGAGTATGAACTCCAAAGTTTGAATTTTAGACTTCAGAGGTTCGGATTCTTCGCTAAGAAAAATGGAAAACATCAACTAAAAGCGCGAAATCCTAAAATTCTAAAGTCCGAAAGGGTTTAGTTTTGGAGGTCAAATTGGTTTTGGGGTCAACGCGATGGGTATTTTAGACTTTCGGAGGTTTCAATTTCAAACTTTGAGAGGTCCCAATTTCAGAGGTTCGGGTTTCAGAGTTTCACAACTCTCAAGGCAATTTAGACGATGAACAAGAACCCATCTTTGAAATGGAAAAGGTCCAAAGTTTTGAATTTCAAACTTTGGGGTTTCGGAGGTTTAGGATTCGTAGTTTCATATTTTTCACACACCCAAGAAGATGAACAATAAATCAACCATGAATTTGAGATGTCCGAAAGTTTAAATTTTTGGGATTTCAAAGGTTTCGGGCATTTGAGTCCAACGAAATAGTCCACCCACTCACCATTAATGCGATGGCACCCCAACATTCAGATGGCCATAAATTTTGACTGGGAGCTCGTATTTGCACAAGAAAGGACATTTTGGAAATCTCTATCTCCTCTACACTTCACCATTTTAAGTGGGACTAAGTTCATTCAAATGAAGAAATATAGTCTACCATTTTAGAGGATGTTCTAGGTTTCTCACCTACCAAAATAATGAGGTATATGCTTCCTTTCTTCTCCAAAGAAGAAAAATTACAAGAAGGCATGGGTTTTATAGTGGCACACATCATTTTTACAGTGAATTCAATGCATTTGAGGGTGGTTGAAGCAAGATTTCAAATTTTTCTCTCCCCTTTCTCTCATTCTTCCTATATATTGTAAGGAGGAGAATTTTTCTGATGTTGGATAATTTTTGCTTTGCACCCTCCCTTCTTCTCTTGTCTATAAGTGCATTTGTGGAGTTAAAACCTCCCATCTAAACTATAAATGAAATCTTGCCTCTTCGCCATTGTAATAATGATATCAAAGTCGTGGAGCAATAATAGAAGTCTATGGATGAATTTTAACCCTCTCTTGTGTTCATTGCTTTCATCTGATCTCTCATTGTAATCTTGGTTGTCTGTGCATGGTTATTGTGTTGCATATTTGATTGTATGTGTTGATGTTCATCCTCTTCAATATTATTTCCATTCATTTCCATGTAAAGAGGATGTTCAACATTCCTTTGGTGCATCACCTACGTTAGTTTAGGTTTAATTCCTTGCAAGCTTCTTAACCTTGTCTCCTTGGCAAGATAGAATAGATTTAAAATATATCCTCTACAATTTAGATGTGTGTATCAGAATAGAGGAATAGGAACCGACCTTCATCCAGGAGAGATTTTTTGATTGCAAAGTCCCACACTTTGGGAGAAACTCCATGTTATGCAATCACATTGATGGTTTCAATCCTTTGAATTCGCAAACAATCGTGGGTGATGTGATCAACAATTAACATTACGGACCACTCTTTTGGTTCTTGTATTATATGATTTTAGATAATAGTAGGTTGTGGCATAGTTTATTTCATTTCATATGTGATGGATTTACATATGGTTTGTCATACACTTGTTTATCATTTGAATTGTAATGATTAATGGGATGTTGTCATGTGTTGCTTAGATGGTTAGTATAATTTGAGTTAGTATGGATGTATATGATTAGCATTTAGCCATCTCATACTAACATTTATTGTGGTATAGTTAGTGAGATGTATCCATGATTTATTACTGAGATTATTTAATTAATATATTTTATTAGGCATGTATGTTTAATGTTTGCATTTAGTGTGTAGATTACAGGGCACAAGAGAAAGTGGGTTTCAAAGTTGTACCTCGGGTTTGCACAAGTGACTAATTGGATTGAGTCGTATCCATGTTTATTGATCAGTAGCCTTCTATGTTTGTGGCATGTCATGTTTGGGCACCATGAGTGATCCCTAATTGTAATTTTGTATTTGTAATTTATTTTAGTCTTATAATGAGCTAGTTTAGGGACCTAGTGGTCCCTACATGTGTTAATTATGTTTTAGGTTAATTAATTATGTTGTTTGAGGTATGGGACCACCTAAGTGTCACTTGGGTGGGCCCCACCACCTCAACCCTTGTGCCATTTAGCCCAATCTCGAATTTGGGCTAAATGTGGCAATTTTGGGGACCTCTTTTCATTTTGGGAGCTTCCCTTTCATGGAAAAGGACCCCTTAGACCCTACCTATGGGTATGGGGGTCTCTTTTCAAGGCCAAATGGGATTTTACCTCCGTTTGACCCCTCACACATCACTTTCATGTAAGAGAGGTTGGTTTTTGTGTTTCTTAAAAGTTGTAGGGTGTTGGATTTATTTACATTTTGGGGAATTTGGGAGATTACCTCCTAAATGTGATTTTTATTATTATTTTTATATTTTGGGAATATTTTGTGGGGAGATGAGAAGGGTGACACATGTCACCCTCTCATTTGGGAGGATTGTAAATGGTTATTCTTTTTATATTCCCTCATGGAGAGGGGTTGGGACTTTTTGGTCATTCTTGTTTTTGGGTGTTAGAGATTTTGGAGAGTGATTGTGGATCTTGGAGCTTTAGAGTGTTGGATTTCATAGAGTTTTTAGATAACTTGATTGAGTTATGTCCCCATGTCCTTCCCTTATTTTTCTTATGTAAATAAAATGTGATTATGAAATAAAATGGTGTCATTTTGTATTGTTGTTGTATGTTGGATTATGTGATTGTTTGTGAAGTTGTGTTCTTGTTTTTTTCCTCCATCCATCATGCTTTTGTGATGGATTTTGGAGTGTTGGGGAAGAGGGAGGAAGACTCTTCTCACCACATGGCTTGATGGGCAAGCCATGATGGTCTTCTTTTATTCCTCCCCTCATATGGTTTGATGTGGGGAAGGATTTTCATATGGTTTCAAATTATTTCCCCATGCTTGGCAAGGAAATAATTATGGTTTGAAAATCCTTCCAAGGAGGAGGCTTGGTGCTTGGGTTGGAGAGATAAGGATGGCAATTTTGATTTGGAGAGATAAGGAGTGTTCTTGGAGATTATTATTTTGTTCTTATGGTTGGTTCACACTTGGTTTTATATGGGATTCTTGTCACTCTTCCCCTTTTGGGGAAAACATGGATTTTTCCTCATGTGTTTGTTTGTTATGGTTGTTGTGTGGGTTAAAAAAGTGTGCTTGTGTGTTTGTTTCCCTTCCCTATTTACTTGTGCAACTCAAGGCATGTATCCTCTCTCTCCCATGGGCTTGGAGGGAGGCTAGCATGTCCTCCATGTGTTGGAGATGGCATGTAATGATGCCAATAGGTTGGGAGGTAACCGGGCCCTTTCTTCTTGTGCTATGAAGACCATTTGGAGTGGAAAACATGCAGATTTAGCTTGGATCTTGGTGAAGAAAAGATGGAGATTTTGACATGTTGTTCCCCATTTTAGGGGAGGATTTTCCACTTGGATTTTATTTGGTTCTTGTAAAGATGTTTTAACCCTTGTTTAGTATTCTCCCATCTTGGGATGCACTTGTATCTTGTAAAGAAAAAAAAAAAAAGAGTTGTATCAATTTTTTATTTTTTCCTTCCATGACAAGGAGCTTGGATGGTTGTAGTTGAAAGATTGAATATTTTATTCTCCCTTTTGAAAAGGAATGTTGTTGTATTGAAAACTTTGATTCTTACATGTTGAAATGAACTTCCCATTTCTTGCTTTTGATAAAGGTTGTAAACTTTAGTTATTGGAAGCTTTATGGTAAACTTGTCACCTATTTAAAAGGAATGATTGTAAGGCTTAAAATGGTGAAATGGAAGGATTGCATTGTCTTGTATGTTGAAAAGAAGATTTGAGGAATTAAATGAATGATTGAGTTCACCTTATTTCATTATTATTACCCTATTTTTCTTGTTTGTGGTATTAAGAGAAATGAGAGCATGTCCATTAGTTTCATTTTGGTTATCAAATGTGAATTCTTAATTAAGTTTTCTTCACTTTCCGAGGAGCATTGATAGATCGAGATTTTGGGGTTAGAATTTTGTTTTGTTTCTCTTGGTAATGGAAATAAGTTGGAAAGGAATGTATTTGGATTTTGAAAAGGAGTTCCTTAGAAATATGGTTGAGAAATAAGTTAGAAAATACTATTTTATCTCTAATTTTGAATGTTGAAACATCATATGAGATTGTTATTTCATTTAATACATATATCCTTTTGATTTGAAACTCTTGCATTTAGACCAAGGGGGTGAATAAATGAAAATTGTCTTTTACCTTGAAACCATTACATCCACCTTGTATTCGATGAGTTGGTTCTTTTATAAAGGAAAATTTATATGTTTTATTTTATAAAAGAATGAAGATTTAAATCGAATGTAAGTTATATAGTGAATGCACTTTCTTATTATTTCTGTTAAATTTTGAAAAACAGATTTAAGGAAAAGCCATTTTGAACTCATAGGCTCATTGGAACATGTATTAATGTGTATTGTGTGTGTGTGTGTGTGTGTGTGTGTGTGTGTGTGTGTGTGTGTGTGTGTGTGTGTGTGTGTGTGTGTGTGTGTGTATTTAGATATACCCATAAAATTTCCTTCAACTTTTATGGAATATACATTTTCAACTAATAAGAAATATTAAAAACTTATTAAAAAGAACCTCATATATATAAATATTATAAAAACTTCGTATTTGGTAAAATAAAAAAACATAGTATTGGCTAAGTTTTAGCCTTTTTGGGTTTTGGGTATTTTGAACGAAACTCATATATATATATATATATATATATATATATATATATATATATATATATATATATATATATATATATATATATATAAAACAAATATTATTGAAAATGTATTGACATAGAATTGTTTTAAAACAAAAAAATGGGTGGGAGGTGCAGGACGCATCCCGGCCTTGACTTGCCCCCAATCCCTTTCCTTTGACCTATGGGAGTAGTGTGGCTAAGCCACACCACCCCGCCCCAAAATATTTTACCCACATGACACTGTCGGACCTCCCTACCCCCTTACCATGAAAACCCTCTCCCCTGCACCTTTGCCGCATTGCACATTCCACTCCTATGGGGTTTGATTCATTGTTGAAATTTACACACACACACACACACACACAGATATATATACATACACATGATATATATATATATATATATATATATATATATAGAGAGAGAGAGAGAGAGAGAGAGATTATCATATAAAATAGAGATTTACATCTTTGGCTTTTTGTATATAAAAAGAGATTCATGAATCCATTCTCAAACATTATCTAAACTTGCACACACACAAAAAAGAAAACATTATATTCATGGATTTATTTTGGCCTCCTCCATTAACCTGCACAAATGAGTGGAAAGAGGAAAAACAAAAGTAATAAGAATACAAAAGATGAGGTTTAGGGTTAGCCAGAAATCCCTAAGATCTAGGGCTGAGATTAAATGAATCCAAGGGTTGTGATTTAACCCTCTTCCCTTTTTAGTTATGGTATTTAAATGGGTTTTCATAAAAGGGGTGGGGTGAAATAATATAAATGGGTGTGGGGGAATTAATCCTATGGAGCAAATTTATTAAATTGGGTGCCTTAGGGAAGACTTTAAAAATAAAGTGCCTTATTTAGTTATGGATGAAAATAACATAGTTTTATAATATAAATGGGTGAATTTAATTACTTAGGGGGGTAATTTATGATTAGTATGGACTTAATTAAACTATTAACACATTTATTATAGACTAAGGTTATACCTTAACTTAAAATGTTACGGTGAGTAGGTAAAATAAATTTAAGTACACAAAACAATAGAACGTATTTTTAGGAGTTTTATGGATGCTTTTAGTGCCGAATTATTGGGTCATTACATTTTGGTTCATGGTGTGTATACAAAGCTCTAAAGTGACAACCTAATCAGACCATTGCATCATCACGAGTTTAATGTTGGTGTGAGTTTTGAGACATTATTGATTGTATTTGATGTGCACTTACACAAGAGATTACTACTTAATCTCTCAAATGGCGTTCAAACTTGAGATACATATAGCCAACTACCATACATGTGGTTTTTTCAATCAAGTCAAATAGTCTAAGTTTTGTTTCTATTTTGGTCAAGTCTAAAGGTTTAAAATTCTAATTGTTAAGTGGTTATTTACTACCCAAAAAGTTAAATGATTTAAAAGAAGTAATAGTAAAAGTTTTGAAATATTTAGTCCTTATTATATAAGTTAAGTGTATGCAAAAGAAAAATTTATTTACATCAATCATAAGTCATGATAATTAATTATTAAAATGTGTTCTTATCAATTTTGTCATTCCACTGAAGCAATAATATGTTTTTTATTCACAATGAAGAGTCAAATAAAATTGGTCTTTTCATTTTGAATCAAATAGGTGATTTTAGGTTTTTTGTTATTGTATTATTATGGTCTTATTGTGATGTCAAAAGTCTCAAAATTGTCAAAAAATTTAAAAAAGTCCTCATGGACATATTTTTGATGTTACTCAACGTATAAATTTTGGAAGGGTAAGATGAAACTAATTGCATGTTTAATGAAGTTTTAAAGGTCACAAAGAAGGAAAATGGTCTCAACCTATACTGCAATATGGATCTTGCCCAGGGCACTACCTTAGTACCCTACAAGGGGTGTTTTCCCTTAACCCCACTGGGGAATGCTACCCCCAAACCCCAGCTTTAAAATTCTAGAGCCAAAGATAAAATTGTTGGGGAGGTCACGTCGATAGAAGATGGTTCCATCTTGCTGAATAAGTAGAATCATTAAATAGAGGAAGAAGGCAATGAAGGAAGGAGGTCAATCAACAACCTCTCATCAATCACCAACGACAAGTCCACAAGAACATTTGTCAGAATGTTTATGAGGTGTGAGTTTTAGTTCAATTCAGTGTTCTTTTATTTCTTTGTGTGATTTGATGAATAAATGGAAATTTCATGTTGTGCGGGGAATATGAACCAATTTTCCATTTCCACTCTACACCAAATCAGCTAAGTCAAGGGCTACTTCTAGTCGTAATAGAAGTTTCCTATGTTGTTCAAGATTGATGACAACGATAAAAAATAATGACTATAATTAAAAGTATATTTTTTATATTATGGCATGTAATGTGAAATATTTTCTTGTGTGAGAATAATCTCTTATGTCTTCCCCTGATGTGAAAATATGGTACAAAGAGAAATAGTACCAATGTACGTAGTTCATGGATCTTGAAAAGGTTTGTGGAGATCGAGAATACCACATGAGGTAAATAGTTAATGGGACTGTTCACATCTAGGTTTGTGGTAAACCTATTAAAAACCATGAAAGATTGAGCATAGGTCCCTTCATTTATATCAAGATCATGAGTCACAAAGATGGGCATGCCACGAGAGGTGAGCATAGTGCGGCTAAGAGTGTGAATTTTTTAGCATGTTCGCACTAAGGGGGAATGTTAGAAATTAGTGCTCTCATTAAAGAGATTATGTGTTATTTTTTGGTGTATTAGAATTTTTATAATATGGTTATTGAGTTATATTGATTCACGTAAACAAAGTAATTTGTTACATGAATATAGTGCTTGACTTCTATTAAGGAGATAAACAAGCCTATATATATGTACATGATTTTCATAATGTGTTGATTTAACAAATATGATTATTGTGTTAAACCATAATTGTAGAGTCACAATGAAATAATAAGAAATGAATTATAACTCGACCTAAGAAATAAGCAATTGAAAATTGAAACCCTAAGTGCAAGAGACGGAATAAGATACTTAGCTAATTTTGCAATAATCTCGAACGTGTACCGAGCTGGAAAATTGAAGAAAAAGGAGGGCGAGAATGTCACACTGAGCCAGAAAATTACATAACTTTCGAGAATAAGTTAGATTTGGGGCACTTGGATCGGGTTAGGGGCACTGGGAACTATAGACCATTGTTGGGCATATCTCGATTGCGAAAATGGTGAAAATGATTTCTTCTTTGTCCCTTCCCTTTGTTGTTGATCGCCTATATGTCGCACTATACCCACATAATCACCCTGTAACCTACAAAGAGAGAGCGAGAACACCTACAAAACCCCAGAACAAATCAAATCTTAAAAATAAAAATATGTAAATGGGGAGTCGACTAACCCAGATGGTCACGAAGGCTCTGGTGATATTACAATCAAGCATTGTGATCGCATTTCAAACTCCATGTAGTTATATGTGTAGAATCATGTCGTAGGTGGATTTTGTTCTAGACGCACTTGAATAATGAGCAATGGATAGATCTTGCAATGTAAGTAGATGTGTGGATGTCAAAATGAATTTCCCCTCCTATGAAGTGTATGTAGAAGAATGCAGTCCCTTGTCCCCTTAAAGATGGCTAGATGGATGTTTTGATGCTATTGAAATTCCTTTAAATGCAACCTTAGGTGATAGTAGTAGATGCTTAGTGCTTGGTCCTTTATTATGGTCACATAACATTGTATTTATATGATTCCCTTGTTTGAATTTTGTAATTAACCACTAAAAGGCCAACCCATAAGAAAACAAGATGCCCAATGGCTAAAAGAGGCCCAAAAGAGGCAAGAAAGATAGAAAGAGGCCGATGGCACCCAAAGGAGATGAGGGCGCTTAGGAGTTGGCATCCTAGTTGGGCATTGGTGTCTAGACTTAGAAAATTTGAAGTATCAAAAGTTAGATTGGGCAATAGGGTGTGTAAGGCCAAGAAAAAAATAGAAAGAAAGCAAAAGGAAAAAGACAATGGTCAATTAGTACTTTTCTCCATTAGAAATCATAAGAATGCAAGTATTTGATTAAGAGTCGAGAAATATATCCAAAGTGCATGATTTTGTGTCTACATTTTCCCTCACTTTATGTTATTTAGTGAATACTTGATAACATAAAGTAGATAAGAGATGCGTACCTGATAAATGTGTAAATCGATGGAAAAAAGTGTGCGAGGAGAAAATAAAAATTGTGGAGTGATAAAAATGAAGCGTGGAAGCTAGAGAAGAGGAAATGACCCTAGGGATGAAAGTGTATGTGTATATCTTGTGTTGTACATGTTGTCGTTATAACTTTATGTTTGTGGTGATGTTACCACTACTTCTGTTATCTCTAAATCATAGCACCCTATGGTTTGCACAAGTGTGTGTTTTTAATCTCACGGTGTGATTGGATAACATGGGTACTATCTCCAAGTTGTGGGACTTGCTACTTGAGATAGACCTATAAAGAAAGTTGGTTCTTGCTCCTAAACCAGCTGCTAGAATCTACTTTAATGTAGGAAAAACTAACTTTTCCTAATCTAAATTTCCAAGGGAATAGGGAGAGAGAAAACATGAAAACAAATCCTACACTAAAGCAGTGATACACCAGAAAATGAGAGTGTGAGGATAGCTTCCAATGTGTGAAAAAAAATAATCAAAGTGCATGCTAAAAGGGGTGATAACAGTTCTCCACAGTCTAGAAAATGCATTCACAATGGTATCAATTTTGTGTGATTTCGTTGAGAAATGCAAAAGATATGGCATTGTGAGTGGAGAAGCACTATTTTGGGTTTCTTTAGGGATTTGTCATTTGTGGGATTTGGGTATGTAATTGACTAGAACTTGATATGTTTATTTAATTTTTATATATCTATCCTTATTAAAATTAAGAAATTGTAGAGGACATCATGCCCATTACGAAAATTCCAATTTTGTGAAAATTGAAGCTCTGGGTCAAAATTTATGGCCTTTTGAAGTTTAGGAGTCGGAGCACAGAGGCACGGAAGGGAAATAAAGAGAAGGTGCACACACAGGAGGAAGGCATACGTGTAGAAGGCATGGAAATGGGGTGTGTAGGTGTTCAAATGAAGGAGGTTATGTGGCGGCAGGTAAGGAAAGAGGGCGCACGAGGAGGGAGCGAGGGGATAAGAAAGAAGGTGAGCGTATGGGAATAAGGAAGAAAAGCGGGCATGTGGGAAGAAAGTGTGCATGGGCATTTGGAAGGAAAGAGGACACGTGAAAAAATGGGTCATGTAAGAGCGTAAGAGGAATGCCTATGTCTTAGCTATTTCGGAAGGCAAGTCTATAGAGTGGTGCACAAGTAGTGCATAACATGATAAGGAGAAAGTGGGCACGCAAGAGGAAAGCACGAAGGAAAAATGAAAAGGGATAACAAAATACAGAGGAAAGGGAGTGGGGAGGCACAAAGGAAGCAAAGCACACGGGGCACGGAAGAACTGCAGCCTATGTAAAATGCCAAGTGAGCAATCCTATGGGTGCGCAACCTAAAATGTGAAGCATCATAGTCAGAATGAAGATACAAGTTATCCAAAATAACTAGGAGAGTTATTTGGATTAAACTTCCCATAAGGACAAATCAGGAAAAGAGAAGAGAAAAAGATTAGTTAAATATGTGTATATGAAAATTTCAATCCAAATATGCAAAAAGTGTGTAAAGGTATGTAAAAATGTGAAAAGGAACATGTGCACCTGATCCATGATCGTAAGAAGGATTGAAAATGTCTTGAATATTTTGTACAAGAGTGGTTTTTTTGGGAGATCTCGCACCAAGAACAATTTTTTTGGGTGATCTCATGGCAAGTGTGATTTTTGAGGTGATCTCACACTACGATCGGAAGAAGCATAGGGAGAAAGGTCTAGTGTTATTCTCCATCTTTTGACTACTTTTCAAACTTATACACCACCGCAAATTGTGTGATCTTACTTTGTTCAAATCTTACCTAGTTCAATCCAGTTTGATCTAATGCAAAATAGAAAAGAGGAGAAAGCATGCATGTTGATTGCTAGAGGAATGTGCTTGTACTAAGAAAACCATTGTGTAAGTTCTTTGAACACTATGTTGATATGAGAAAAAAATCTGTAACTACCCCCTGTCATAGGTGCGTAGGAAGGGTCAAGGGGACACAAGCGCTCATGTTTATGTGCTGGGCATTGGTGTCTCTGTGTTGTCATGAAGACCAAAGTTAGATTGTGGTTTGTTTCTTATACTATAGAATTTGTTGATCCTATATTTAATTGTGTTGTACTTTGACTATGAATTGTTGTATGGTGTTACTAATTCATCAATGCATAGCCCCCTCATTTGGGGTGCATACGACATCACTAGGAGAATGTGGCCCAAAGGAGGACTGACCAATGATCTCGTGACTAATACCATACAAGGGGGAATTTGCATGGTGGAAACCAAGGCACATGCAAACAAAGTGGCTCAAAACATGTGTTAGTGCAAACAAGACAAAGACACATATAGAAGACAAAGTGTAATCTAGCAAGCAAGAAAACAATGTAGACCGTGAAAAAGGGTTTCAAACATGGGACATCACTTACAATGTTTGCAAGAAAATCAGGGCCAAAGCAACCAAAAGCATACAATGTGCACACAAGACAAATGGAGAAGACCGCAAACAATGGAAAACAATGACAAACATTAGCAAAAAAAGTAATGATCAACCATGGTAGCAAATAGTCCCTACAAACAAAATGTTGCATGTGAAGCACCCGTTAGCATGTTAGAAAGATAAAATGTATGTTAAAGCATGTATGATCCAATAGAGTAGTGTGCTAGTATGAATATGAAATAATATAAAATGAAACAATAACACTTGTGATGTGTGCTCACGAGTCAAAACAAATTAATTTTTGACACTTTTGATGATATAAAATGACTCAACTTGAAAAACATTAAAAGACAAAAAATTTAAATATGAAAGGTAATATTCAATTACTTTATATAACAATTATAGGTTATAAAATATTAAAACTAAGTTAGATTGATGAAACATAAACCTTTGACATTTTGACATAAATGACATACATTACATAATAAAACATATAATAAAATTATGTGGTGTGCAACATTTATTTAGAATAAATTATCTTATATTATTTAAATAATAATAAAGACTAACCTCATAATGTTGGATAACATTAGATAAACTTAAAATTATATTGATACTCCAAATATTATACAACTATTGATGATATACTACCTAAAATAAGACAATATTAAAATATTTTTTCACACATTAGTATGTAAGAGGCAATGACCAAGGTAGTGTTGAACTCGAGACAAGTGATGAAAGGATTGAAAGTCATGAGCGTAAACATTGAATGCATTCCACATTATTTTAATAAACTCAAGGTAAAATATAATGTAGTGGGAGGTAAATTGAGGAAAAGTGAACATGGATAAATGTTGTATATCAAGTCAAAGGAAATACAAATCCCATTCATAAGTTGAAGCCAATTTCCATATTCATGTCTAAACAAAGAAATAAGAGCTAACCATTCCCAATAGTATGCCTTGTACTTGATGCAATGCTATAAATAAGACTTTCTTAAAATCTACCATAAAATAGTACTAATCCGTAAATTACTTAACACTATTAAAATACATATCACTGTGCTCGTGAATATGAATGAAACTTAGGAGTTCTTTGTTAAAATAGTTAAGTGTGTAATAACAACCACCATTAAATTGTAAAACTGAGAGAAACAAAGACAAAGAGACAAGAGTTATCCTATAGAAACCCAATGTGGGAAAAGCTCCGGCTAGGTAGAAAATTAGCTCCCCTTTTACTATGCAAACTCAAATGATACAATCCACTTCCAAATTGGCCTTTCAAAAGAATAAAATTCATTCTAACTGTATCTACTTTCTCTCAAAATCTTATAACAACAAGAACTCTCCAATAATGAACAACATGAAAATAATCCAACACTCAAATCTTTCTAAAACTGAATTAACCCAAAAAACACTTGCTAGAACCCTTCTAATTGCTCATATGTATAGCTCCTCATCTCGGTGATGCGGGGAAGAAAAACCAAAATGACCCAAAATATGAAACATTTGCAACTATTGAGTTCCCTAATTTTTGAACCATAAGTGACAGAATTATCACTCTGTGTAGGCTGGTGGTTATATAACCTCTGTGGCGGTTACAAAATCGTCACTTTGCACATGGCGGTGGTTATGTAACCTCTACGGTGGTTGCATAACTTTCAACTACAACCCCTATAACAGAACAACAAAATGGCCTAAAACATCATTCGGAGGTGTCCGGATCACCCACAACCTAACTAGACCATCTTGTGAATGCATATAGAGCTGAAAAATTATACAAGTATCAAATGTAGAGAATACATAGAATCAAGGCTATCCTTGATCCATTTTTGGATCATACCTCCAAAATTTTAGGATTTTAAATCCCTAAAAGCTCCAAGGAATGATGAGGTGAGAAAATTTCTTTCCCACATCTTCTCTGGAATACCACTTGGCCTTGGATGGTAACTAGCCTTTCAACCCAATCAACCACCTGTCCTACACTCCTCTTTGTGTTGTCCTTTCTTTTCACTATAAAACCACATCTTCCTCCAATTCTAGTTGAATTTTTGGGCAAGATCCTCAATAGATAGAATAAATACTCCCCTTTCTTCATCATCCAACATGGAGGGCTCAAAAAGACGTAAGTTTTCAACATTAACAACTGAATAAATCTTCATATAAGGAGGTAAATCCAAGTGAAATGCATTCTTACCCACTTGTTCTAGAATTTCAAATGGGCCATAACAAAGAGGTTTGAGTTTCTTATCTTTCCCCTATAGCCTATCCCGACTCAAATACAACCATACCTTGTCTCCAACAAGGAAGGAATGCTCATTCCTATGATGATCATATTGTGCTTTGTACTTAGCTTGGGACTCTAACGACCTCTTCTATACCTGAAGGTGTATTTTCTGAATCTTCTCAATAAAATTCTTAGCTTTGTGGACCTCCAGTTCCACTTTCTGTTGTCTCTACATGGTAATCTTAAAACAACATCAAAAGCATTCTTAGGAAAATAACAAAAACATGTTTCAAAAGGAGTTTTACTAGTTGAAGCATGAACTTCCCTATTATAATATTGCTAGATATACACCAAGTTCTCATCCGAGGTCCTCAAATGTTTCCTATTATACCCTCTCAAGAGCTGGACCAAGGTACGATTCACCACCTCTTTTTCCCATCTATTCGTGGATGAAAGGCGGTAGAATTATTTAGCTTTGTATCCATCTTTTTCTGCAAAGTAGACCAAACATTCCCTACAAACCGTGAGTCCCTTTCCAACACAATATAACTTGCCAAACCAAAGTGAACCCACACATTAGTAAAAACTAATTCACCTACATCATTAGCCTTAATGATATTTTTGCAAGGAAGAAGAATACACATTTTTCTAAATCAATCTAGAATCACAAATATCTGATCATGAAATTTTTTGTTTGTAGGAAAAACACCCAAAAATCAATGGAGATACTTTCCGTGATCGGGAAGGAGCCCGACAACGACATATATAACCCCAAATTCCTATTATTAAGATTTCTTGTCTTTGCATAAAATGCATCCTCTAATAAAATTAGCAACTTCAACTTGCATGTTTGGCCAATACACATTACCTTTGTAAGTGCACTGACCTTTGTCACACCAAAGTGACCACCTACCATGGAATTTTGTGCTTCTCTCATCAACTTCAATCTTTCCCTCCTAGGCACACAATGTTTCCCATTCTTGTAGAGAAAACCATGCTGGAAGTAGTGTTCCCCTTTAGGTGCAAACCCCTTGCTTAGAGGTTTCTACTAAAATATATCCCCAAAATTTGAATCTTATTTATAGCCTTCTGATATGCTTGAGACACAAAAGGCTTAAGAAGAGTTAATGTGCCCACACTTGAAATCAAAGGAGGCCTAGATAACATGTCAACTAATTTGTTAGTCACACCCTTTTTATATTTAATAACAAAATGAAACTATTGTAAGAAACCTATCCATTTATAGTTCCTATCTTGTTAGAGTTTACTTTGAGCCTGAAGATATTGGAGAGGATGATCCGTATGAATGATAGTTTCATTACTTGATCAAATAATGTTTCAATTTCTTAACTTCTTAAACAAGATCATACAATTCCTTTTCATAAGTAAAATAATTCAGAATTGCACTGTGAAACAATTCAGAGTGATAACATACCGGCCTACCTCCCTGAAGTAGGAAAACCCCCATAGCATAGTCATTGGCATCGGTTTCCACTTTAAAAGGTAGTTGTAAGTTAGGTAAGGCCAAAATTGGAGCATGACTGATTTTATATTTAAATGAATCAAAAGTAATTTGTTGTTTCTTACCCCAATCAAATGTCTTACCCCGTTGTCACTGAATGTAGTGGCACTACTATGGAAGAGAAGTTCTTAATGAACTTCCACAAATATTGAACTGCTCCAACAAAACTCCTGGTCTCCATCAAACTTGATGGTGTAGGCCAATTCTAAATGGCCTCTATCTTATCCGGATCAATCCTTAACTCCCCATCTCTAATCACATGTCCCAAAAAGACAAGCGACTATTGTGCAAACTCACATTTATTTTCATTCAACACAAGCCAGTTCTCCTTAAGCACTTATAAAACTTGACGCAAATGATCAATATGCTCTTCAAAAGTTCTACTAAAAACCAGAATGTCATCCAAGTACATAATAACAAAGGAATCAATAAATGGCCTCATTACCTCATTCATCAACCTCATGAAGGTAGTTGGTGCATTGCATAGCCCGAATGGTAATACCAACCATTCATATAACCCTTGCTTGGTCTTGAATGTTGTTTTCCAGATGTCCTCTTCCTTAATCCGCACTTGATGATATCTAGACTTCAAATCAAGCTTAGTAAAATATTTAACATGCTATAACTGATCTAATAAATCATCAATGTGAGGAAGAGGGTACCTATTCTTAATGGTTTTTTTTTTTAAACCATATGATCAACACACATGTTGGGTTGTGGAGATAGATTGATTCACAATGAGCATGCATTACAGGTGGTTGGTTTACATAGTAACGAGAATCGGTTGGCTAAGCTGTCATCGGTCACCGGAGGAACTAACGTTGGTAAACAAAGGAGGCATAGTCGGTCAACATAGAAGCTGTTGTCGATTAGCGCAGAGGAACCACCATCGATCGGGGCAGACATCGGTTTCCTATGCGTGGAAGTTTATATTTAACTCACGGGAATTAGATCTAACCTTTGATTTAAAGGTGATCTAAAGATTGTAAATGCATAGCTAAGGTGCCCTAAGTTTGTATAAGCTTATATAAGCTAGAAAACTAGGGTTAGAACATAAGGATAGAGAAAGAATGTTAATTCTCCTTGGTTGAAGATGATGAAGAAGAAAAATGTTTCATGAAGACAGAGCTTCAATGAAGAGAAGCTAGAGAGAAAGAAATAGTAGGTACATCTGAATGGTGAGAAGAGTGTTATGTCTTCTATTGTATTTCCTTTGTATTGTCTTGTCTCAATGTAATGGCTTGCATAGTATGCAAAGCACATAGTCTTTCATCTTGTAGATCCATAGGTTGTTGTGAGATCTTGTATTGTAGATCCATGAGATCATGTTGTATTGTTGGTCCATAAGAGATCTAATATTGTAGCTCATTGAAGAGCTTGTGGGTAAAAACAATATCCATACATAGTAGAGAAGGTTGTATTCTTGTATGCACAAATATTGTTGCACATTAGTAGACCCATGTGAGAGGTCTTGTTTGCATATCTCGGGAGAGCTTGGTGCACAATGGCAAATGCTATAGTTCTTGGTTATGTGAGATCTGCTGGTGCTTTGGAGGCATGGTTGTAGTGCACTCATGTAGATCCGTTTAGAGATCTGGAGGAGAGGAGATACACTTTGAGAGATGCATTATACTCTTTTATTGAATATTTGGTTTGTCTTGTTGTTATATTATATATAAGAGATCTATATCTTTGGTGGATGTATCCCACATTAGGTGAACCATGGTACATCTTATGTTATGTGTGTGTAATTTGTTTTGATTTGGATTTATCTAGTTTACATTTCCACTACTGTAGATTTTCTAGAATTGATTCCATTTTTGCATTCCATAATTCCCAATAGCACATTCTCCATGAACCATCTTTCTTAGGTACTAAAAAATAGGATAACCACATGGAGAAGTGCTGGGACGAATTATGCCTTGTTTAATTAAAGACTATAGCTATTGTTTTACCTCATTGGCACCTTTCAAAGATTGCATGTATAATCCCGAGTTAGGAATCGGACTATCGGGTTACAAGTGGATCTCATGCTTAATTTCCCTAACTGGGGGAAACCATGTAGGTTCCTAAAAGACCTCTTTGGCTGTTGAGCGAACGAACTCGCTATCTTTGTCTGCTCTTTAATAGAAAACATGATACCAATGGTTTTAGATGTAATAACCCCATCATATGGCATACACCTCAACATAAGTAATGCAAATTTACCACTAGCATAAATGAGATTTCGGATTCATTGGAACTCACCAAAGATATCTTCAAATCTCCTGAATAGGCTGAAATGATGTAGCACTTAAAATCTTTTACCAAGCAATACTGATTGGATCTCCTTATGAAGATAACATCCCTGACATATAGATATGGGCTACCAAAAACTACACCACACACATGAAGGGGAACAACATCCACAATAACCTCATCACTAAACTTTTGGTCAATACTAAAAGTTCTCTTACACTGCTTCATTACCTTGATGTCTACAACGTTCTTTGCCCAAACCAAGGAATATGAGCTTGGGTGACTGTAAGTTTCCAATTTCAACTTATCCAATAGCTCTTTACTAATTAAGTTAGCTTGAGAATATGTATTAAAAATATCATCCACATTATTTTTCTTCACTCGAATCTTTAAATGAAAAATATTTGTTAGCTCATTTTCCTGAGCATTATTTACTACTTAAACATACTCCTCTACGGATGTAGAGAACAACACATAGTCTCATCCACCTCTTCACCTGCAAAAAAATTCCTCTCCTAGAGGGTAGCCATGGGTCTTCTTCTTATTCCTCTTGTTTTTGAAGGGATGCAATTTTTGGTGGAGATTCCAACTTTTTCCCTTTGAATGAGTGTTAACATCACAATTCTCACAATGAATTTTAGTATCCTTTTTAGAAATAGAAGTAGAATTTTTCTCACCTTTTCCTTTTCCTTTGTCATTTTGCTTGGTGTCACTTTTTTTGTTTAAAGCATCTTTGAGAATTAAATGAACTCTTTTTCTTGTCCATCTCCTAATAGTGGGCTTCCGTGCAAGCTTTGTTTACATCCACAAGATTGGCGAAGAGGACAGTATCCTTAAATGGCTTTGTATTCCACCAATATACTTCATCAATAGGTCCCGTTATGTGACATCCTTTCGCATCTAAATCACTTTCTTACGAAACTCACTGGTATACTCCTGCACATTCTGGACTTGTTTTTGCTTGAGATATTGCCAATACATGGACCTCTCTTCCTCATAACAAATAGGATAAAACCTGATTTTGGATTAGCTTATTAAAAACATCCCATTTAGTAATCAGGGGAAGCTTCTTAATAGCCAAGGTATGAACATAAATTTCAAACCAAGTTAAAGCATGTTTGGTTAATTTTACTTGAAAAAGGAAATCTTCCGAATATCATTAATTTTATGCAAACTAAAATATACCTCTAATTGAGTTATCCAATGATTTAGCTTCTCAACATTCACATCTCCATCATAAGGCTCAATTTCAATCTTGGCCTTCAATTTGAATGGAGGAGATATGGAAATGGCGTGGGATGATTCTTCTTTGCAAACCTCTTCTTCATGTTCTTTCTTTTGTCTCACGTGAAACACCAAATTTCTCCATGAGTAGTCCCATGATGGACTCAAATTTCTCAATGGACAAGGAAATACTTCCCACATCTTTGGAAAAACTTGACAGGATTAAATTATATCCTTGATTCTCCAAAGCATGAAATCTAGTGTTTAAGTAGAATTAAGAGAAGGATTGAATTATATCCTTGATTCTCCTAGATTGAGAGGATGAAGAAGAAGAGAAAGAAAGAACAAGTTACATGAAGACAAAGTCTCCATGGAGAGGAGATGGACATAAGGAAATACAGGTACATTTGAATGGTGAGAAGAGGGTAACATCTTCTACTGTATTTCCTTTTCATAGTTATTGTCTCATTGTAATGACTTACATAGTATACAAAGCACATAGAGTTTCTTCTTGTAGATCCACATGTTGGTGAGATCTTGTATTATAAATCTATGTAGATATAGTCTTGTATTGTAGATCCATGAGATCATATTGTATTGTTGATCCATGTAGATCTAGATATTGTAGAGGAGGTTGTCTTCATGTTTACATAGGTTATGCATGCAGTGATGGAGAGACAGACTTACTTCTTGGTGCACAGTCATAGTTACACATATGGTAGACCCATGTGAGAGGTCTTGTTTGCATATCCACAGAGAACTTGGTAGCAGTTCAGAGATGTAGTAGTTCCTAGTTATGTGAGATCTGCTAGTGGTGTTTGGAGGCACAATTGTAGTGCACTCATGGAGATTCATTTAGAGATCTGATGGAGAGGAGATACTCTTGGAGAGATGCATTGTACTCTTGTATTGAAGAGTTGGTTTGTACTCTTGTTGTATTATATATATGATATCTCTATCTTTGGTGGACGTAGCCCACATTGGGTGAACCACGGTACATGTTGTGTTATGTGTGTGTACTTTTTTATTTTATTATTCTAGTTAATAATTCCACTTTGCTCTAGATTTTCGGGAATTGTTTATATCATGTGTGTATGATTTTGTTTGTTATTAAATCATAGCACTATCCCGAAGTCCCAAATTCCCAACAACTGGTATCAAAGATAGTTTTGTTATCTTATTTGATACCAACAACTAGTATCAGAGCTTGGTTATTTGAAAGAAAGGTTTTGCTTGATATATTGTTAGTTTTTACTTGATAGATGTATGAGAGTAACATTTGTTTTTCCTAATGATAAGAAAACAGGAAGAGATTCAATCTCAAGTGGAAGCTAGTAGAGTAATGTTGCTTGAAATTACAGTTACCGGCCTTGGTTAAGTGGTAACAGACATTGGCAGGATGATCGTGGTCATTTACAGGGTAACCATGGTCAGTTATAGTGTGACCACCGTGGTCGGTTACTGGGTAACCTAGTTTTAAACAGAAAATCATAGATATGAAGAATTAAGAAGATGCATGGAATGTATCTTGTTTGTTGAGGTGTCCCTAGTTCTTGGAGGCACAAGCATGTTGGTCAGATTACAGATTCGAGTTATTGAGGTATGGTTTTATCTTGGTATTGCAGTGCTTATATTATTTTGGTTGCACATGCATGTTTGGGATTGTAGATCTAGATATGAGAATGAGAGAAAAGGAGTAGTTATGCATCCTTTGGTGCAGTTAGATGCATGGGCTTCATTAGAGAAGTTGAATACATTAGCATAGAATGAAGATGAGGTTTCCATCAGAGAAACATGTTCTTCAGTTGAAGATGCGGTTGAGTATCTTGGTGTTGGTAAGGTGATGTGTTTCATCTTGATGAAGTTTTTATTGCATGTATTATTGTTGTTAAGTTTTTGTGCAAGATTTGGGTGCTTCTTGAAATGAATGGCTCAAAAAAACTATCGATTTGGTTGGAGTAGGCACCTGGTTTGGTGACCTATGCCAATTTTTGGCATTGTGTTAGTTCCAGCAACACTGACATTAGTCAGGGAACCAACATCAGTCATAGAGGGTAGCCGATCTTGGTCAATAAATGATATTTGGTCTGTGACAACGAGTTTGCACATGGTTTCTTACAGTAGAAGAGGGCATGGATGGTTCAGTGTCCTATTTTGGAGGATCATGTTTCTTGCACAGTGTGTACAGGAAGAAAAAATGTTGATCACTTCAATGTTTGGATCAGAAAGAGGACAGATTTGGCTTGGTTAGTCCAGTGAGACTTTGGGTTAGGTATCTCTATATGGTTCATGTTTTATTTCTTTCATTTAGAGAAGCTGATATTATGTTTGGATAGTGTGCACATATTTACACCATGTTTTTGGTGTTGTTTGAATTTTATTTCCCGGTTGTGTGGAATCTTGAGGACAAGGATATCTAGTCTAAGGATGAGATCCTCAATGAAAAGTCATGGTTAGACACAGTTGTAGGTAACGGAAGATGTTGAGTACATAGGATGAAAATAAGTTGATTCACCTACTTCACAAGAAGTCCAAACTTATGTGATGTAGGAGTATTCTTTGATAAGAAGGGAATCATTTTATATTTTCTTTCATCTAGTTTTATTTCTCACTGACATATTAGCTTTTGAGCTTGGTGTTAGAGGCAGTGCAGGGAATTTCATGTTCAGTGGGAGTAAGCCATGGTTGTTGGCATTGTAGGATTGGATACATGATGCACATGCATAGTGAAAGGAGATTGAGAGTGGCAAAGGCACTAGTTGGTTTTGGAGGGAAGTCATATATTTGTAGGTATATTGAGTTTATTGCTTTGTGATGTCACTTTAGGTTTATTTTGTAGTGCTGGATATCCCTATGGGATTATAGTTGATGGTTAGATTCAGCTGGGTGAAGATGATAGAGAAATTGTTTTTAGATTTTTAAGGGTTAAAAGAGAAAATATGCTGAATTCGAGTAGATGGTGTCGATTAGGATGAACCTTAGTCGGTCATTTGTAACCGTGGTCGGTTAGGAAGTGACCGTGGTGTTGTAGAAAGCTATGGTCGGTTTGGTTATAGGTTTGACAACAATGTTTATTTACCATTTTTAGATGGTGCCCTTGTTTTGCTTTCATCTTGGTTTGGTTTGTGCAGTATGTTGATGACATGTTTGCTAGTATTTGCACTTGGTATTAGTTGCATGGTTTAGCATGGTTGTTTGTTATTGACATTGATGAGCACATGATTCATATATTGCTTTGGAGTTAGTTAGTGAGAGACTTGGCACTTCTGGAGAGCCCGATGATATGGATGGATGTATAGGTGAGTTTATACATGTGGATAGATTCAGTTTTGTGAGTCTATGATGATGCAAATGTTTTGATTTGCACATGGATGCCTATGAGCATGGTTCAATTGCCTTGAGCATGAGTAGGGGATGTTTGTATTTCCTCTTGATTACTATGTTACTCCTTGATAGGTATGTTATCTACAGATGAATGTCTTGGACATGCTAGTTGTTTATGTAGGGTTGGATTTGTAGATTGTAGTGTTTGGATTTCTTTGAGTTATGCAGGTGTTTGTGGATTGATCACCCATTGTTGCATGTAGAACTCATTCAGGGCTATTTTTACCTAGGATCTTGTTTTGCTTTCACATATTCCAGTTTGACTTGTCTTTAGATAGTTGTATTGGTGGTTACATAAAGACATGGATAGATGGATGGAGAACATGGTTGGTTTTACATGTATGGCTATGGTTACCGTTGAAGCTCAGTACTTCAGTTTGAGTGGGAGCTCTTACAGGTGTGTTAGTCATGATGGATTTTTGCATGAGATGCTTGGTGTTATGATTCAGTGGGAGCTTGATTTATAGATAGCTTGGCTATCATGGATCAATTGTAGCTTCGTGGTGGTTTGGTAAGTCATGTTTTTATCTTCTTGGTTTTAGAAGAAGGTTTGATCTTTCTAGTTTTATTTTTTGAGAGAATTGTTGAAGGAAATAATAGATGGTCTTCATGATGTGTAGAGGACAATGATGTATAGGTATAGGTAAAGAGATTCAGTGATTTATCTCCAAGTGGGAGATTGTTAGGATTGTGGAGTTGAATTGCTTCACAAATAGCTTGCTTTTACATGTTATTGGTTATGATCAGTAACCGACATCGGTCATGGTGTAACCATCTTTGGTTAGCATAAGAACTGTCATTGATCAGTAAATGAACCACCGTCGGTTAGGGTGAATCGAGGTCGGTTACCTGTGCGGGAGTGTTTTAATTAAATCTTGGGAATTAGATCTATTTTTAGCATTAAAGTATATCTATTGATTGTAATTGCATGGCTAAGTGCCCTAAGTTTATATACGCCTATATAAGCATGAAAGCTAGGGTTTAGAAGTAGAATTAAGAGAAGGATTGAATTATATCCTTGATTCTCCTAGATTGAGAGGATGAAGAAGAAGAAGAGAAAGAAAGAACATGTTATATGAAGACATGGTCTCCATGGAGAGGAGCTGGATAGAAGGAAATACCAAGTACATCTGAATAGTGAGAAGAGGGTAACATCTTCTACTGTATTTCCTTTGTATAGTTATTGCCTCATTGTAATGTCTTGTATGGTATGCAAAGCACATAGATTTTCTTCTTGTAGATCCACATGTTGGTGAGATTTTGTATTATAGATCTATGTAGATCTAGTCTTGTATTGTAGATCCATGAGATCATATTGTGTTGTTGATCCATGTAGATCTAGATATTGTAGAGGAGGTCATCTTCATATTTGCACAGGTTATGCATGTATTGATGGAGAGACAGAGTTACTTCTTGGTGCACAGTCATAGTTGCACATATGGTAGACCCATGTGAGAGGTCTTGTTTTCAGATCCACAGAGAACTTGGTAGCAGTTCAGAGATGTAGTAGTTCCTAGTTATGTGAGATCTATTGGTGGTGTTTGGAGGCACAGTTGTAGTGCACTCATGGAGATTTGTTTAGAGATTTGATGGAGAGGAGATAATCTTGGAGAGATGCATTATACTCTTGTATTGAATAGTTGGTTTGTAATCTTGTTGTATTATATAAGATTTTTCAATTATTTCCACTAGTTGTTTTTAACTAGGGCATCCAGTTGTCGCTTCTAGAAAATTATTTGGAGCATTCCCTCCTGATTCTGAAAACATGATGCACACAAAAAGAGGAAGAATGCGCGTAAGCCTATTGATCATCCTTTGCACCTGCAACTTCCTTCTCTTCATCCTTTTCCTTTGCATCTTGCTCTACTTCATCTTGGTGGTTTTCTGCAGGTGCTTGAGAAATTTTGATTCAAAACAACAACTTTCACACTTCTCGGGTTCACAAATTGAGCTCCACAACAATTCGATTGCACTTCACTAATAAAAATGACAAGAGACCATGAAATTAACAATAAAAGATGAAATGCATTCAAATATCTTGAGGTCTGGAGCATTAATGGTGGAAAAACTAAATGCCTTGTATCATAGTTGTTAACTTTGTCTTTCACAACTTCAAAATTGAGCCGTCCACATGGAAAATATCTTAGTTAGTGTGGGCTGTGGGGCCTTTTACATTTTATGCCACTTCAAAAAAATCCAAAATTTCTAAAATATCTCCGGTGACCCACCCTTCCATCTTTGATTTAGACTCAACACATGGCTTTATCTAGGCACTTGTGGGGTCGCGCTTCACTTTTATACCTTACTCCTTTTTAAAAAAATAAGGCTAAAATTTCCAAAGTCCTCCAGGTGACCCGCCTCCCGCTTTGAATTTTCAATTCCGACTCAAACATGTGATATTATTTGGTCCCCAATGGAATTGCGGCTCATTTTGCTCCTTTTCACAAAAAGGCCAAATTATTCAAAATGCTCCAGATGATCCGCCTCTCTACCTTTGACTTTTCAAACCACCATGTGTCCTTTTGTGGGCCTTAGGCATTCATTTTATATTTTCATTCCTTTCTCCATAATGCCTCAAAATGAAAAAGGCCCGCCATCCTGCAATGGTTCAACTTATGACACGTGTACATCTTTGGGGTCAAAGTAAGAAAATTGCTTTGTTGCTTCACATTTTTGATAGCTAATTAGAAACTATCGGGGCCATGGAACCAATTTGGCATTTTTTACAAATGTGACAAAAGTGAAAAGTTCACCAAATAGACCCACCGATCCACATCCAATTAAATATGACGACGTATCCACGGATGTTGGGACAGGATTTACAAAGGAGACACAGTTGTGGAATACGCCCAACAACAAAAATTTTCCCCGTGGAGAGAAGACTATAAATAATACCAAGACTCAATGTGATCCATGACCTAAGGAAATGACTGAAAATGGTAACCAAATGAAGGAGAAATCTTTCATGCATCCATACATGGAGATAGACAATACTTCAAACCATGCGGACTAAGAAATTTTGAACAAACATGGTGAGATTAAATTGAGCACCAACATCGGCTCCAACTCGGGGATGGGCACTCCTGCGAGTGTCGTAAGAACAACAGACCATGTGCTAAAAATCCATTGGCCAACGGAGTTAAGAACCAAGAAAGAACTTAGAAACCAACAAAAACTTGTCACCAAGGACCAGGACAAAGCTGAAAACAAAAAAATGCAAAAGAAAAAAAAAAAAAGACTATACACTGTACAATGATGCATGCCTTGATTCTAAGAAATCAATCAAGGAAATGTTTCAAGTGCTTGCCATTATGAGTACGACCAAGCCAAGAAGTCTTGATACCTTTTTAACAACTGGACATATGCTTGTTTTTCTTCTCTATCCAAGTTGCTACCTAGCCATATTTTTCGAGGTTTATCTTTTGTGCCTTTACTAGATCTAGATCAAACCCCATCAAACATCAGAGTCCAAGGAGAACCATTATGTGTGGGATACTTTCACTTATCAATTTTATGCTCCTTAAAATCAACATAGCCCACAAAATTACCGACATTGACATCTGTATACAATACTTCATAAGAAGCATTATTAGGGTGCTCAATGATATGCAACATTTTCTTCTCACCGTACAACTTCACAAGGTTACCCTCAATTGGTATGGTTGTGTATGACATGTCCATTTATACGCTTCCACCCACACTAGCTACCCACTTTCTAGATAATAACATCCCCCATTTGGCAGGACAGTCCACAATAACCACATTCATGGTTAAGCATTTTCCTAGAAAAGTTGCCATTGCACTACTAATCCCTTGACATACCCAACTACTGGCACTTCTCTTGAATCCATAGCAGTATATTTCCCAAAATTTGATGTTACCTTGATATTTAACTCATTCATGACCTCAAGAGGCATTACATTACATGAGGCTCTGAATCAAACATGCAATTATGTACCAACCTATCTTTAATAATCAAAGTAGTAAAAAATGGATCAACATCCAACTGAGATTCAACCAGAGAAGTTCCCAAATATACCTCAGATGATTCACCCAGTTCCTCTAATGCTTGTGGTATTTTTGATTCTACAATAATAGGAGGAACCACTACATTTTTCACACTTTTTCCCTAGGTAATCTTTTCTTCCTTAAATCCCAAATATTCAAATGCCCTTTTCTTATGCTCAAGGATCTTGAGTAACTCAAAAATGGGAATAGTAACCTTGATCTGACTCAAGATTTGGGCTATGTCACAAGGAATATATTTGGGTAGGATAGTATTAGGAGTAAGATTCATTGTTTCATCTAATAGTATAGGAGTCTTCATAGTCTTGGCATGGGAAGAAGTATAGGTTTTATTTGTGGTAATTAGGCCTTTTCCAGATGTATCTTTCTTAGGGGTTTCCTTTGGGATATTGGTAAGAACTATAAATTTTTCCTTGGTTTGTGGCCCTCACCCTTTGACAACCTTACTTCTGGTGTTATATTCTTTCTCCTGAGAAACTACTGCATTCATCAATAGTTTCTGTCCTTTTCGAGAAAGGATCCCTCAATCATAATTTTTAATCATCAAAACCTTTAAGTATTCAAAATCATGCTTGGGTAGCTCAAATTCTTGTACCAAATAAATTTCAAAATCATTAATGGGAGGAAGAGACGATACCTGGTGGACACAATCCCAGAAGTATTCAACATTTCTTGCACTTATCAATTCAGTTGAGGTTACCCCCTGCTTTGTGAGTTCATAGGGATATCCATCACACACACATCATCATATGTCTCATCATCATCATCTGCTTCCTCAACATCTTGATCTACATCACATGGGGAGTGTGGTAATAAACACCTATCACACCACTCGATAACATTGGCATCCTTCACTTCATGTGACCTTCGATGACGGTGAAAGCATCAGAACCAATCTATTCTCCCTAGGTTGAGGTTGTTTATTACCTAATCCCATGAGCCCTTTCCCTCTATCATCTAGTCTATGATCACCTCTGGGATGATTTCCAAATCTCTCTTGACCATGTGGCTTATGCTGACCCTGGGAACTTTGTCCTATCCCTTTTTCTGCTCTAGTCATTTTATAAGATATCTCTTTAACTGCTCCAAGTAAGAGTTTTTACAACCTCTTCCAGATCCACATCTTTTTTTGATTGAGGCCTTTCAAGATTGATCAACTTAACACCTTCCCTCTTAGGAGGCTTTCAAAGTGATTTAATATTATTCTCAATTTGTAAAGCCATAGTGAAGGCTTGCCTCAATGTTCCTGGGTTTTTATCTCTCAAGTAATAAGCAACCTTTTTATCAAAAGCGTCAAAATATTTTATCAAATAGGACACATCACTTGGCCTTAGGATTATAGGTAGCCTATTCAAGGTCTTATTGAATCGAGTATTAAAAACATGGATAGATTCATTTGGATTTTTCTTTATATTTTCAAATTCAGATAAAAGGAACCTGAGATTTGTCTCATCCCCATATTGTAATCTAAAGGCATTTTTCATCTTGGTCCATGAATCTATTGAATTATCTAGTAAAGAATTGTACCAGTCACGTGCATCCTCCTCAAGATTATGAATAAAAAACTTTATATACGCGTCTTCAAACTCAATTTTAAATTCAAATAAAAGGAACACGAGATTTGTCTTATCCCCATATTGTAATCTAAAGGCATTTTTCATCTCGGTCCATGAATTTTTCTTTATATTTTCAAATTTAGATAAAAGGAACACGAGATCTGTCTTATCCCCATATTGTAATCTAAAGGAATTTTTCATCTTGGTCCATGAATCTATTGAATTATTTGGTAAAGAATTGTACCGATCACGGCATCCTCCTCAAGAGTATGAATAAAAAAAAATTATATACACGTCTTCAAACTCAATTTCAAAATCTTCCATCATGTTGATAAAGAGTTTAAAATGGTGGTCACCGAGTGATAGCATTATTTCCTTGAAATTTTGGCAAACTATTTATGAAATCTTGTGGTAGCATATTAGGATATCCATCCATACCTCACGAAATCTATAAGTCTAAAAGTGTTGAAAACAAAAGGAGGACTAGGTAGAGGTTGGGCCATATTTCCTCGATGTGGGAATTTATAGGAGAAACATAATGATAGGGAATGAGAGGTCTTTGGAGCATATGAATATAGCTTTCAAAATAGATATTCTCTATTGAATCAGCTTCTTGGAAAACCCTATCAACCTTGGAAGAAACAACAAAAAATTGAGAGGAAGGCTTTTCAGACACAAATGATGGCCCCTCTCCATTTGGAGAACTAAAATTTATATAAAGATTACTTGGTTCAAAATCACTTGAAGACGTATGGTAATCTTCAACCACATATTGATCACCTTTCGGCTGATACCTCCTTTTTTTATTCTTGATTTCCAACAACTTTCTAGACTTTTTCCTTTTGAATTTTCTTTTCCTAGCTCGGAAATAAGTTTTTAGTAGGATCCCTGGTGAAGAAATAGCTTTGCAAATATCAATGAAAAATTTCACTTGACACAGATTTAAGACACTTTGGTAATCATCAAGATTTCAATTCAACACGGAGTCGTTAATAAGGATTTTCACCTTAGTTGTGTAGATACATTATAAGTAACTTGACAAGTTTCTATCAATGCTTAATTTCTGCAAAGATTAATAGATCAACCTTCCTTTACCCACATTTATCACTATTGATGCAAATTTAGTGCAATAACCACTAGAAACTGGAAATATTGCACAATGAACTTGTAATCTTGCACAATTTTACAAATCTCTACAAAGGATGATGTTTAAACAATGTATTTGTACTTAAACCATGTAAGAAACATTACAAGGTTGGTATATGTATGCATTTATAAAAATAGTCCTGGTAATAGTGCCACTTTGGTATTGTTGCCGCACAAATAGG
This sequence comes from Taxus wallichiana var. yunnanensis, assembly GCA_018340775.1. Taxonomy (NCBI): domain Eukaryota; kingdom Viridiplantae; phylum Streptophyta; class Pinopsida; order Cupressales; family Taxaceae; genus Taxus; species Taxus wallichiana. The sequence continues at coordinate 486,804,611 of CM031239.1, forward strand.
TCCCGAGTGCTCAAATAATCCATGACAACGCTAATAATCCTCGAAAACGATGCCACTTCGGTGTTGGTATCCAAATTTATTCTTTTGTGAGGGTGAGTAGCATCACGAAACCGGTAGGATGCTTAGAGAAAGATCATGATTCATTTTTTTTAGTCGGGGAGGATTGGTGACTCTTTGTCACTCGAGCGTTGGAGAAATGGATAGCACCTCACTGAGGGTTTGATCTACCCTCACTACTTTAGGTTTTCCTTTCAACCTAGGGTGAGAGGACCCGTTCTGTAACCTGTGTTGGTGAAGGACATCAAGAAATCCTTCTTTGCACAATCTTAATGAAAACCTTGAGGAAATATGATCAATACAACACAATGTAACTCTCATGAGTTGTCACACTAGAGAGTGGAGATGTTTCTGGACAAGGTTCAGGTTACTAAAGACAATAATTGAATCCTGATTGTCCCTACATACTTTGGCACTAGAATTTTGATTTGTGGATACACAATAAAAACAAGCATAGTTCATGTAGGATTCATCATTTGAGAAATTTTTGGTGGGAAGTTAAGCAAGATAAAGTTGATTATACCATATCTTTGAGAACCTTTACAAATATTGGAAAACTCATAAAACAAAATGCTTCAAAATAGCCAAAATATTCCTTTAACTAGAAGATGTGAATCAAAGGAAGCCCAAAGATGCATAGTTTCACACATTCTTCAAGAATTCAACACAAAGGCTCATATTAAAGACTCAATAAAAGGTTAGAAATCTCTGGTTTGTCATGCCTAAGATACGCTCATAGAATTACAAACAATCTTTATCAACATAGTGAAAGTAAAGTGATTTTAAATTGTTTATTTCATTACCAAATGAAAGATCTTCTCGTAATGAAATTGCAAATGCCACAATCTTGTCACATAGATGAGATCTTGTGTGACTCGAGATATTTTAACATAATATTGCAACAAGAACAAGAAAAAATATTTGAAAATAGTTTGAAATAAAAGAAAACACAATTATGCTCATGATCAACACAAATTTATTCGAGGTTCATTAGATTCATCAGCAGGGGAAAGTTTCTTGAACAATCTCAAAGCTTTTCAATGGTTGTACACTTGCAACCATATTGACGTGATTAAATCTAAAACACATGAGATAAACGGGTTTCTTAGGAGGTCCCTGCGGGAAATGGTCTTTGTCAAACTTTCTCAGAAAAGTTAACCCCGACCATTTGCAAGAGTATTCTCATTGCATTTATACAATTTCATTCACTCACTCATCCCAAATTTTCCCCCAAAAGTCTCAATCTTCAAGAGAATATTCCTCTTTACAACATAGCATTTAATCATGTTTATTCCCTTGAAAATATCCTAATTTCTATTGCTAGGTGGATAAATCATGAATGATCATGTTTCTCAATCACTCAACTATGACTAGGATGTCATGTCATGATTTTTGACATTCTTTTTAATCATTCTTTTATTCTATTGTGTGAGAAATCCCCTTTTTAATAATTCTCAGGTGGCTCCATATGGCTTGATTTGACAAGAAATCCTTTTCACCTTTGAGAATACACCTTGAGAAATGAGTGCCATCGCATGGATACCTATATTTTTCCTCAGAAATGAGTTCCCTCGTATGGATTATATCATATATCTACGCTACATTTCCGATTCGGTCAAGTGCAAAGAGGAGCCAACAGAAACCTCCACATGTCTCTTTGGTGCAACTACAAAGGTGAAGTCTAGAGGTAGGTTCCCAAGTGAGCGTGGGCCCTCCATGTGTTCAAAAACTAGAGAGTTACACCAGTTATTGAAAATTCATAGTATGGGAAGGTCCAACGGAAGCTTCCACGTGTCTATTGGCACAACTTCAAAGATGAAGTCTAGAGGTGAGACCTCAAACGAGCACAGGCTCTCCATGTACCCTTGGCCCAAGAAAGTTTCCTTGGCCTTTGAAAAGTCTCAGTATAAAGAGGAACCAGTGGAAGCCTCCATATGTCTCTTTGGCACACTTTTTATATGGTGCCTAAAAGCGGAGACCCCAAACAAACGTGGGCTCTCCACGTGTCCCTCTTCGTTGAAAATATTTATTAACCAGCGGAAGGTGCCATGTGCCTAGGGTCTAAGAAAGTTGCATGGGACACTTGAAAATTCTAAGAATGGGAAGATCCAGCAGAAGCCTCCATGTGTCTCCTTCGCACAATTGAAAAGGTACAACCTGTTGGTTGTCAAATTAGGACTTTAATGAAAGCAATAGTCAGGGGACAGAAAGTCCCTCCTCTTTAATGGGAGAGGCTCCCTTATTGAAAGAAAATGGTAGAACTATTTACAAATGTACAACTTCCAAATTTGATGAGGAACTCTGACACCATGAAAGTGTTTTAATCCCAAGACAGATTATCAATACAAAAGAACAGAAGAATTCATGGAGGAAAAGGTAGAACAACACTTTTTAGGAAGTATAGATAGCAAAATAGTTCCTTATAAATGCTAAGTAAGGACAATTTTATAGAACATAATCATTCATATTAAAACCACCAGATGTTATTTCATAGACACAAAGTTCCAAAGATAACATCCACAAGAATACAAAGCTTCTTAAAATAGATTAATGATTCAACCACTTGAGACAAATAAGAGGGAATAAACAACGCAGATAGAAACAGGAAGGGAAAATCTTCTGTATTGATAGCTTTTAAGTTCTTTACACTTTCAAAAATGATCAGAGTTCCATACCCTTGAAATGGTGAGGAGAGCTCATTATATAACTTACAAATTGGTTACATTTGGTAACCGTTTCTTTTAACTAAAGATTAATTAAGGAAATGCACAAAACAATGTCCTTAATTAATTTACAAGGAGCTCAACACTAGAAATAGAGGAAGAGAAAAAGGAGCAAGAAGAAGAGACATTCAATTATGACTGAGGGGGGGGCACTGATTTGAGGATTTGATGTCTGAATATTTTCAATGCTTCTGCTATTTCCATGCCTCTTGGAATTGCGGTGTTGGCAATGGCATGAGTCCATGTTCCTAGACATTTCTCCATATCTTTATCAAATTCAGTATGCTCTAGATATTCTTTATTAGCTTTGGCAATAGCTGAATGGAGGGAACAAATGTCTTCCATCTTCTCTTTAGTAAATGACTCTTCTTTAAACAAATCATCCTTGACAAAAGTTCCGAACTGAGTCTTGATTTCCTGAAGAGAGAAGGGAACACATGTAGTTTCATCTTGAAGATGACAATGAATATCTTTGAAGGCTGATGAGACACAAGTTTTAAAAGATTCTCCTCTTTGCCACACATTCCTCAATTCTCCCAGTGCTTCTTCCAGGACCTTTATCTTCCACTCAACACTGAAAATTCATGCTTTTGACAAGTTATTCTTGGCATCATCAAAAACATTGTTGACTAACAAGATTTTCTCATCAGTTTGGACCATTAGGCAAAGATATGTAATACAACTACTCCAAACCTTCAGCTCTTTATCCATAGCTTTTATTGAGGCGAGAGAGTTTCTCCGTAAATTAATCACTTTTTCATTAGTTTTGAAGGGTTCCACAATGAATTTTAAACCTACTATAGTCATATCATCCACCATAGCTTCCCATGACCTTCCCATAAGTTGAATAATTGTATATATATTTTATTCTCTCGAACTTCATCCTCGCCGAGAATCATGGGGGGTGGAAGAGCAGCCAATGGGGTTGGATCCAAAAATTTATCCTTGGCCAACAATGATTTGATAAAGTTGGAAAGAACCTAATTCTGTTCTTCCAACTACTCTATGGTCTTCTTGCCTTTCTCAACCCGTTCAATAACCTTAGTTATTATTCCTGAAGGTTATGAACTTCACTCTCAGGAGTGGATTCTCCCATTAGGATCCTAGAAAGCTCCAAATCAGAGACCAAAAGATCCTTCTCTGCTTTATCAACCTTGGGCTTTACAACCTCCAGGAACTACTAGCCCTGAGCATTAGTTACTAATCTTGAAGTAATCTTTGCTCTCTTTGCTAGAAGAGGAGGGGTAGTACTGAGCAGAGCTGCTACAAAATCAAAATATGGCCCTGTTAAATGAGAAAAAGCCTTCCTCTTCTTGCTGTCAACCAAGGGTTGAACCTAGGAAAAGGTGGAGGAAGACGAAGTGGAAGGGACAAGAGGCCAGAGAGCAAGTGAACTCATGGCACTCAAAGTATTAACCATTGTTTCCTCCAGTAGAGAAGTACTTGAGACCTCAGGAACTTCCTTTGCAGAGGAATCTACTATATTATGAGGTTTAGTACTTGGAACCTCTTTTACTTCTTCAATAGTGTTTTCAGGAGCTCCTGTAGGATCTGGTAGTTCACCATCATCACTTTCACTAAGAACAATAATGTTCTCAGCCTTGAAGGCAATTCTAACCGCTCCAAAAGAGTTTCTTCCTCAATTGGTTCTTGCTTAACCTATTTCATCTTCTTTTGATACACTTGAGTGGAAGAAGAAGGAGTAGATGATTCTGGCTCTTTTATTGAGGAAGGAGGGGTCTACTCAAGTACCTTCATACTAGGTGTATGTACTTCCTTCCTAGGTTTGGAAGTTTCTCTTAAAGAAAATCTACCCCGGGTTTTAAGAATTCATGAACCTTCCTATCAAACTAAACCTTAGTTCTGATGAGGACAGGGGTAATTATTTCACTTAAATCATCCTTCTCCTTCACATACCAATCTAGGGTTTCTAGAGGTGTATGCTTGATGGATTTCTCATACTCAAAGGACTACAAGCCCTCATCATCATCCTTAAGCCCTTTAGGCACCCTGGTAGAGATCAAGATCAATAATTTGTTGTAGAGAGAGTCTGCCATAATGCCTCCTTTTGGATTTAAAATCATTAGCAAAATCAGCCCAGTAATCCTTAGTGTTTGGTTTATGATGATAAATTATTCTGAGGTTCTGATCAATAAACTTATTTAGATCAAAACAATTCCTAGGTTTGAAGAAATGGACAGTGAGAGGAGCAATAGCCCTTTCTATGTTTTGGGCATCCAAAGCTATTTTGCATGTATAATTTCCCAAGGAGATAGGGAAATAAAGACCAGTGATCTTCTTGTCTCTATAGGTTCTGTGTAGTTTATCAAGTTGCTTGTACATTTTAACTAGAGCCATTTTTTCATTGCAAAACATGGGGAGCTTGAGGGGTTTACTTTCAAAGCAAGCCAACCTGATGTATGAGAACCTTCTGAATTGGATGAAGAAAGCCACGTACTTATCTATCAAAGTCATAGCTTCATCAGAAAATCTCCTAGCAGTGTCACCCTCAAAGAGTCTTACAATATACATGGTGAAAGCATCATTGACCCTTCTGAAATTGTGATTGCTAGCCTTGAGGGTAAACTGAGGGCAGTATGTGTAGATAGGATCATCCTTCTTACCCTCCACACAGGTGAAACCGAACCACTCGGGAATCAGCTAGGGTATACATTAGATAAGAATTCATATAGAACTTATTATTCTGCTGAACATTTGACAATTACTCACCCTGATTTAGACAAATAATTTCAGCCCAATTTATGTTCTGCTTGCCCTCGCAGATGATGTTTATAAAGGGGCACATCCAAAAATAAAATTTGTTGGTGGAGGGCATTCCCATGATACGAGTGAGCAAGATGATGAAATATGATAGATCCTCATTGAAATCAACCCTAAATAATGCTTTGGAGAGTCGGGACGCTCCCTTCTTAGGGTTCTTTAACCATGAATTCACTACTCGTGCCTTGTATTTTCACTGTCTTGGTCAAATAGGATCTGAGCTTGAGCAAGAGTGAGAATGATGGAATCTTCGATCTCAAAATGCGTAGGGTAGTAGTAATGGCGACAGATCAATTTGGCAATTAATTCCCCATGCACATTAACAAGCTCCCTGGTATCTAGATTAAAATAGCTCGCAGTGCAAGCACAAAGTGTCGACACATTACACAAAGATGGGAAAACCAGCCACATACGCAATTCCACTGTCACTGATAATTTGGGCCATGGGAGCAGGGTTGACACATGTTAGTCCGCCCCAGAAATCACCAAAATCTAAGTACCGAACCTCACTATCCCCAATATCCGGTACATAGGTCTCTAGAGGTGACATATGTTCCTACCCTGAAATGTGATCTTCATTTTTGCAATGTAAAGAGGGATGACCTTCCAAAACTCGCAATGAAATTGCAAGGGGATACTGGGGAGATGAATAGATGACACAATTGCAAGGATGAGGGTGAGAAAAAGAAAACAAGCAATGTGACATATACATTAGTGGAAGTCCCTTTAAATAGCCATTCGGGATAGAGAAGATCATAAATGAGCATTTAATACACCTTACACCAACTCAAAAAGATGAGATGCGGGAAAAGTGGAAAAAACTAGCCCGAACGGTCCATGGGACATATGGGACACGAAGATGTGATTAGCCGATGCAGGGAATCGGTGAGCGAAGTCCTAGACACATTTGGGATAGATGGGATGAAAGTACGTGAAGAGCCCAATGCGGCCGGTGACACGGGCGATCGAGGAAAAGGAAGTCTAGGAAAACTTAGGACAAACAGCTGAAAATTTTGATAAAGCCGACAGACAAAGACTTATGGGAAAATGGCCAATCGGCGAATAGAAGACCCACAAGTACTTGGGACATGAGGGACAAAAATGTCCGACAAACCCGCAAGTCACTAAAAAGACTCCAACAAACATGAATTTTCACTATCTTTTAAATTTCCTCTTCCCTGAAACATTACTAAAGGGTGCCAACTCAAAATTTGCAAATTTTTAAACTTTCAAAACAGGGGAATTTTGAGGGGATAACAAGACCTAGAGGTGGATCCTCAAATAAGCACAGGCCCTCCACGCGTCCTTTTTTGGGTCTTAGGCATTCACCTTATACTTTCGAGCCGGCTCCAACATTCTTGTACTCTCACCCCTTATAATTTCAAGTCGGTTCCAAGGAATACTTTGTTTGTTACAGATTTGTTTCTAGAAAGTGATATTTAACAAATTTTCACCCAAAAGCTACCAAGTGTACAAAAGATAAACTTTTAAATTATTTCCACCAGTTGTTTTTAACTGGGGCATCCAGTTGTTGCTTTTGGAAAATTATTTGGAGCATTCCCTCCTGATTCTAAAAACATGATGCACACAAAAAGAGGAAGAATGTCCCGTTATCCTATTGATCATCCTTTACGCCTGCAACTTCCTTCTCTTCATCATTTTCCTCTCGCATCTTGTCCGCTTCATCCTAGGGGTTTTCGTAGGTGCAGAGCAATTCTGATTTAAAATAACTTTCGCACTTCTCGAGTTCACAAATTAAGCTCCACAACAATTCGATTGCACTTTATTGATAAAAACGACAAGAGACCATGAAATTAACAATAAAAGACAAAATGCATTCGAATCTCTTCAAGTCTTGGAGTGTTATTGGTGGAAAAACTAAATGCCTTATATCATAGCCGTTAACTCTGTCTTTCACAACTTCAAAATTTAACCATCCACGTGGAAAAGATCTTAGTTGAGGCGGGCCTATAGGAGCCTTTTACATTTTATGCCACTTCAAAACAGAGCCAAAATTTCTAAAATATCTCTGGTGACCCACCGTTCCATCTTTCATGTAGACTCAAAGCATGTGGTTTTATCTAGCCACTTGCGGGGTCACACTTTAGTTTTATACCTTACTCCATTTTTTTAAAAACAAGGCTAAAAGTTCCAAAGTCCTACGGCAACCCGCCTCCCCTCTTTGAATTTTCAATGCTGACTCAAACATGAGATATTATTTGGACCTAGCAGAATTGTGACTCATTTTTCTCCTTTTAACAAAAATGCCAAAATCTTCAAAATGCTCTAACGATCCGCCTCTCCGCCTTTGACTTTTCAAACTACCATGTGTCCTTTTGCAAGCCTTTTTGCAAGCCTTAGGCATTCCTTTTATATTTTCATTCCTTTCACCATAATGCCTCAAAACACAAAATGCCCCACCTTCCTACAATGGTTCGACTTATGACACGTGTACATTTTTGGGGTCAAAGTAAGAAAATTGCTTTGTCACTTCACATTGTTGAATAGACAATTAGAAACTATCGAGGTCGCAAGACCAATTTGGCATTTTTTACAAATGTGACAAAAGTGACAAGTTCACCAAATAGACTCGTTGTCTTTCGCATCCAATTAAAGACAACCACGTATCCATGGATGTTGGGATAGGATTTACAAAGGAGACACAGTCATGGAATATGCCCAACAACAAAAATTTCCCCATGGAGAGAAGACTATAAATAATACCAAGACTCAATGTGATCCACGACCCAAGGAAAGGACTGACAATGGAAACCAAATGAAGGAGAAATCTTTCACGTATCCATACAGGGAGACATAATACTTCAAACGATGCGGACTAAGAAATTTTGAACAAACAGGGCGAGATTAAATTGAGAACCAACACCATCAACAATTGGATCTTGATAGTCTAGATATGTTGGGTCACTAATAGTTTAACATCGACATAATTGGAGCAATCATCATGTTCCCCTTTTTCACTAGAAATATCACCTACTTCCAAACACCCTCCACAACATTTTTTTCTTCTTTTTACTAGACAAATAATTGGATTACAATAATATTCTTCACAATTTCGCGCACATAAATAATCTACCTCCTTTATTAAAAACCAAGATCCCATGGAGACATGGAAACCATTCTTGAAAAATAAGTTTAAGTTATATTGTATTGCCCTTAGATACTATGAGCTGAAATGAAATGTATTTGATATTTGGGTATTATAAATAGGGGAGAGGAGAAAGTGGTGAGGAAGTGTTCATTATCACTTTGTTGTTGCAAATAGAGCAAGAAATGGTGAGTGTAAAATATTATGACATATATGAGGAGAAGAATTTGGTCCTTGTGAGTGGCCTGTTGAAGAATGGTTATGAATTTATTGAGGCGTATGTATCTGATGTATTGAAGCATCATGGCGTGACTTACACTGAGACAAATGCTTCGAGCGTGATGCTTGATACTAATCAAATTAAAAAATTGTGTGAGTTCGTGTGTAGTGATCTTATTGCTAGGAAGAAATCCTTGATAAACGAAGTATATTCAGACCCTGAGTTCCATGGTTACAACTATTTAATTTTATTCCTCATCTTCTGTTCAAGATCGCAGTAAATGGTGTATGGGCACTACATTATGTATTAAATAAAGTTTTATATATGAATGATATATATTAAGATAAACCTAACACTTTGCCTATTATTTGCAAGCGCATTTATGCAAGTGTGAGCCTTATTTAGTATTATAATTATGCATAATGTTTATTTCTTGTGTTATTAGTCCCTCCACAACAGGTACTAATGTAATCTTTCATATTGTTCTTTATCTATTGATTAATCTCTTCAAATTTAGACTTTTCCTATTTTTAATGTTGACAATCTCAAACTTGCAATTTATTTAACTAATTGAATGAAAAAATGATTTTACATACATGTCTTTCAGATCATTCACAACTATGTACAACATTTCTTTTTAGTTTCTTAATAAGCCTCGCACAAAATGGAACTTGCACAAGATTAAAATATTGGATTTACACAAAGAGTGAAGGTACAAGACAAAGACATCATTAGAAGAAACCAAGGGAAAGGAAATGATAGAAATCAAAATTATTCAAGAGGAAGAGGAAGAAGAGATTGTTCAGCGCAAGAGTCAAATTTTACTGCATGCATGTAACTCGACCTTTTCCTTCTTGCACCTATCTTGAATTCCTCCATAACTACAATTACTAACATATTCTCTTTGTTATATTGTGCATTCTTAATCTGCCACCTGACGACCCATGTGTTTGGCCAAAGGTGCTCCTTGAATCCGAGCTCAATCATCTTCTTCACATGGGATTCAAAGGGAATGCCCCATGTGTAACTATTGATAACTATGAAGGGATATAAGATAATTATAAAGGGATAAAAGGTGAGGAAATTTTTAGACACAATTTCATATCCATAAGCGATTTACAATAGTTTTATTTTAATATTTATCTAGAGTTAGGTGGCTATTTTAAATGAAAGATAAAATATTGAATTGAATGCATGGCAATCGAATGGGATTTGTTTTACTGATAATATTGGATGTAATATATCTTGTGCTCCTCATTATGTGTGTGTTTTTCAATAAATAGTCATGTTAAGTTATAATGTCTCTCACCTTGCATAAAGAATTTTGTGTTGTGTGTCCTTTGGCTGTAAGCTTACTTAACATGCATAGCCTATCCAAGTTCTTCACCTGGATTTAATAATGTATATTGTAGATCATTCAAATTTTAGTATCGAAACAAGTTGTGTCATGTAAGTGAATTATAGAGCTATATTTTATGTATTTGTAAGTGTGGATAAAATTCCATAAATATGTTTGATAACTACACTTGATGTGAATGGTATCAAGTATATTATAAAGAACTTATGTGATATGTCTCTTATGTAGTTTACTATTTTAATGATAACACATAACGATGTCATTTTTTCTTAACCATCACTTTATTTCTAATATATTCATTTCGACCTTGCGGTTTAAGATATATGTCAAGTATGTGTTTATTTGGTTTATTATTTAATTGATTTTTCATGATGCATTCCTACAATGACAGGGAAGGTTGTAATGGAGTGAGTTATTCACTTTTATTCTCGACATTAAATTTGATGTCCATTTGACCGTCACGTGGCAGTCATCCATAGATTTGAATTTTGTTGGACTATCACTTAAATTGTTTTGTTTCTATTTTCTTGGAGAAGTAAAAATGAATCATAATATCTTGGCCATGTATTTATGTTTGGGTACTTTTTTTTACTTGAATAGACATTTTTGAGACCAACAAAATTGTGTAGTTAAATAATTCATTTTTCCTCGAATCAATGTGAAATTGATAGAGAGTTAAATGAAGTTATTAATTAAAGAGGCATGCAAAAATCTAACCTAAAAATATTGAAATTGATATTTATTAACGTATTTGATATAGATACATTTATTATAATATATTTACATTGAAGGTGTTTACACAACTACAAATGTTGCTTGCCTCTAACACTTGTATGAACGTGCATTAATCTCGTCCATCTATTTTGTAGCCCATATCAATGCCCTCCAGTTAATCGGGATTGTCCACGTGCAGAGCGTGAATGCTACATGATAGTTATGTTCCCTTGATCGAAATTGAGAATCGTAGGAGAATTTTGGTTGTAAAAATGTTAGAGTGAGCCTAGACTTTCTATGCCCCTCCCGTGGTTGATTATACTCCTTTGAAAAGAAACTAATGTTCACAATAAATCAAAAAATGGAATTAATCTCTTCGTAAAATATGATTTTAATATATATTTTATAATATATTCTAGTATTGTGTATATTATATAGTATAGTTTATATTATATAGTATATAATTAAGTTTTTATATATAGTTTAATGTCCTTTTTAAGGGAAAATTACACTCACAAAATACAAGTGAGATCAAGTCGATAAAGTGGAACATAAATAGTGGATATTACTTGGATGTTACAATTTGACTGTATAAATTGTGTGGTACATGCATGGTATTTAATTTTCACTTTTTATTTCCAAATTTCCATTGATGTCTTCATCTTATATTACAAATCAAGCACTATCGAATTCAAAACCTTGACATCATTTGTGGTTTGGTCTTGACCTTTAAACCTATTGAATTTTCCCATTTTTTATTTTGGCCCCTTTCAATGCAAATTGAACTCATGTGAATAGTGTAAGTGGGATCGATACAATAAAGTGGAAAACACATAACAGATAATTATTGATGATTTTTACACATCACCTATTACCCTACACCTAGCCTATTTCCCTGCAGCTACTCAAGCTTAGATATGTAAAGGGGGAATACAAAGTGATGATAAAGTGGAACACAAATAAAGGAAAATTATCGATGATTGTTTAAATGTTTCCTATTTTTCTTGCATCTACTCGAGCTTAGAATTGTAAAGTGGGAGTACAAAGTGCTCCAAGAAGCAAGAATTTTGAATGGGCTTCAAACATGGAGCCTATTGGTTTTTGTATTTTTATTTTGGGACCTTTAAGAACAAACTACAGTCACGATTTTATAAAGTGTAACATATATAACGGATTTTATTTAGGTCTTACAGTTTAATCCATAGAAAAGGTGTGAAACGTGCAGGTATTTAACTCTCACTTTTGGTTGGTTCTCAAACATGGAACATTTTGGGTTTTCCCCTTTAAATGTAATTCACACTCACGTGAATTATGCACTCAAGATATAGACAATATAGTGGAACACATTTTCCTTCCCTCCCTTAAACCCCTTTTCAATCGCCCCTCATCCTCTCCCTCTTTTTCACTTCCTCAATTTTCAATTCTTTGCTCCATCCCTTTTAGCATTTCCATCATACACTTCATGTATGATTACTATTACTTTATAATGAGGAAATAGAAAAATAATCTAGAATGACATTGAATAGTTTATTACATAGATAAAAAAATATGGGTGAATGCACACAAGTGGTGTAAGAGAAAGAAAAAAATGCATGGTGGCACATGAAGAATTTTAGTAGACCCTTTTAGAGATACTTGGAAAGGTGGTCGGGGAAAAGGGACACGGTCATAAATTAGTTCCACTACAGCCGTTCTCCTTTCCCATTGGAAAAAGATGCAAAATGCATCATTCTTTTTAATTTAAGAATCCCGGATAAACTCCAGCATTACATGTTGCTGATAATTCTATTTAATTTAATTCTATCTATGCCAAAAAGATACTCAATAAAAACATAATAACCATATAAACCACTTCAAATAGATTCATTGCTCCAGCCCAGAATACAATTAATCCGGCATGAGCCACGTGAGCCCCAAGTAATTTACCTGACAAATTGATAAGTCGGGCATTACCAGCCCACCAAGCGAAACCAGTAGTTTCTTGGTCACGACCAGCTAAAGATAGAGTTCCATTAAAGAGCGTTTCCACGGGGTAGAACCTCCTCAGGGAATATAAGGTTTTCATGAGGCTGATCTTGAGCCGCCATCCAAGCACGAATACCTTCGTTCAAGAGAATATTTTTTGTGTAGAAAGTTTCAAATTCAGGATCTTTTGTTGCACAAACCCATAATTCGATGGATATGTTAGGATTGTGGAGTTGAATTGCTTCACAAATAGCTTGTTTTACACCTGCACTGGCTTTACACAAGAACCGCCATCAGTCAAGATATTAGCGACATCGATCAAGCATATTAATTGCCATCATTCAACATATTAACTATCATCGGTCAGCATAAGAACCGCCATCGGTCAGGGGTAGCGTCAAGTTACTGTGTAAGAGTGTTTTAATTAACTCTCAGGAATTATATCTATTTTTAGCATTAAAGTAGATCTATTGATTGTAATTGCATGGTGAGTACCCTAAGTTTCTAAACGAATATATAAGCATGAAAGCTAGGGTTAGAAGTAGAATGAAGAGAAGGATTGAATTAGATCTTTGATTCTCCTAGATTGAGAGGATGAAGAAGAAGAAGAGAAAGAAAGAACAGTTACATAAAGACATAGTCTCCATAGACAGGAGCTGGACAAAAGGAAGTAGTACATACATCCGAATGGTGAGAAGAGGGTAACATCTTCTACTATATTTCCTTTATATAGTTATTTTCTCATTGTAATGGCTTGCTGCATATAGTATGCAAAACACAGAGTTTCTTCTTATAGATCCACATGTTGGTGATATCTTGTATTATAGATTAATGTATATCTAGTCTTATATTGTTAGATACATAAGTTGTTGCGAGATCTTGTATTGTAGATCCATGAGATCATATTGTATTTTGATCCATGTAGATCTAGATATTGTAGAGGAGGTTTTCTTCATGTTTACACAGGTTATGCATGCAGTGATGGGGATACAGACTTACTTCTTGGTGCACAGTCATGGTTACACATTGGTAGACCGATGCAACAGGTCTTGCTGAAGATCCATAGAGAACTTGGTAGCAATTCAGAGATGCAATAGTTCCTAGTTATGTGAGATCTGCTAGTGGTGTTTGGAGGCACGGTTGTAGTGCACTCATGGAGATCTGTTTAGAGATATGGAGGAGAAGAGATACTCTTAGATAGATGCATTGTACTCTTGTATGGAAGAGTTAGTTTGTAATCTTGTTGTATTATATATATGAGATCTCTATCTTTGGTGGACATAGCCCACATTGGGTGAACCATGATACATGTTGTGTTATGTGTGTGTAATTTGTCTTGATTTGGATTATTCTAGTTTATACTTCCACTATTGTAGATTTTGGGGAATTGTTTAGATCATGTGTGCATGATTTTGTTTTTTATTAAATCATAGCACTATTCCGTAGTCCCAAATTCCCAAAAACTGGTATCAGAGCTTGGTTAGCTTGGTTATTTTAGAGCAAGGGTTTGCTTCATGGTTTTGTTAGTGGTTTTACTGACATGTATGAGAGCAAGTTTTGTTTTTCCTGATGATAAGATCACTGGAAGAGATCCAATCTCAAGTGGGAGTTGAAAGATTAAGGTTGCTAGAAATTATAGTGACCGGCATCAGTTAAGTGGTAACCGATGTCACAGGTTACCGTGGTTAGTTACAAGGTAACCATGGTCGATTACTAGGTGACCATGGTCGATTCATTGGGTAGCCTAGTTTTAAACAGAAAATCACATATCTAAATAATTAAGAAGATGCATGGAATGTATCTTGGTTTTGAGGTGTCCCTAGTTCTTGAGGCATAAGCATGTTGGTCGATTGCAGATCCAGTTATTGAGGTATGGTTTTATCTTGGTATGTAATGCTTATATTATTTTGGTTGCACATGTGTGTTTGAGATTACAGATCTAGATTTGAGAATGGGATAGAGGATCGTGTATGCATCTTTTAGTGCGGTTAGATGTTTAACGTCTTGATTTTGGTAGCTCTTGCAATAACTTCTTTTCATGATGTCAGAATGTGGAAATGAGGATTATTATGTTAAGATGTATCTTTTAATCTTTAAAAAAATCATGTGTCACTAATCGAACCCTTGCATCGTAACCTTGTTTACTTGGGATTGAGGTCATTATAACTTGTGTTTACAAATTTGTGAACTAAAGAATTACTTTTGTACTTGATGAACTCATAATCATGAGATAAACACACCTTGAATCAATTCCATTGATCCAAGGTATGCTTCAACTTCTTTATTATCATCTTTTTCGATTGACTTCCTAGATAAAATGAAGTCCTGGAACCGAACAGAAATTGTTGCAAATTTTAAAAGAATCGAGTTACAAGTATACTTACTAGGCACCATGTAGCCAATGGTAAGGTTTGATTTATTGAATGCATATGAGTTCGCGACATCGAAATCATAAGATGAAAGGGGTTTGATATAAATTTAACAAGGTATATGTTAAGCATTGGACGGCAAACATCTTGCACTATGGTTTTGAACATACGTCGGTAAAACCTACTTGGAACATATTAATTAAAATACTATGGGTTATATTTTAACCTATGACCTAAAAATTATCCTATGAGGATTTTCTAAATTAAAAGGATGTAAATTATTACAAATCCTAATGATTTACGACCTAGATGGAAATCTAACTATGGATAATGTAACCTAAACTATTGTTAGCCCTAAGAGGGGCCTATGGATACATGTCAATGAAAGGATAAGGAGGGAAGGTTTAAACTTAATGAAGGACATTAAATTTTGTCCTTGAAGTTTTAAACGCCAAGTTTGGTGAGAGCAGAGAAGTTGGAGGCTCCTAATTAAACCATACTACTAAATTTAAATTATAAGAAAACTTGTGAGAAAAAGCTCACGAATAGGAGTCGGTGATGACATGGAGAAAGAGGAAAAAGTAATGCATTCAATGCATTTATTGGTCTTGGTTTTGGCAACCACCGCCTAGGAAAGAGGAAAGAGGAATTTTGTGAACAATTCTTTTCATTTGGTTTTGGGTTTTTCTCTCTCTGCATTGTGTTGCCCTTTCAAGCCTACAAATTTGTGTTTCGGCCATTGTTGTTCGACCGCCTTCAAGTGGTTCTGGACCTATGTAAACAAGGAAGCAGTTGAGAGAACTGCTGAATAAGTAGTTGGAGGGAAGAACTCAGGTGGAGCTCGACCATGACCTTCCATGAGCTAACCAGAAGTTGCTAGAAATTATAGTGACCGGCATCATTTAAGTGGTAACCGATGTCAGCAGGGTAACCGTGGTTAGTTACAGGGTAACCGTGGTCGTCGATTACTAGGTGACCATGGTCGGTTACTAGGTAGCCTAGTTTTAAACAGAAAATCACAGATCTAAATAATTAAGAAGATGCATGGAATGTATCTTGGTTGTTGAGGTGTCCTTAGTTCAAGCATGTTGGTCAGATTGCAGATCTAGCTATTGAGGTATGGTTTTATCTTGGTATTGTAATGCTTATATTATTTTGGTTGCACATGTGTGTTTAGGATTACAGATCTAGATTTGAGAATGGGATAAAGGATCAGGTATGCATCTTTTAGTGCAGTTAGATGCTGTAACGTCTTGATTTTGGCTGCTACTATGATAACTTCTTTTCGTGATGTGCAGTAACCGTGGAAATGAAGATTATTATGTTCAGATGTATCTTTTAATCTTAAAAAAAATCATGTGTCACTAATCTGAACCCTTACTTATTGTAACCTTGTTTACTTGGGACTGAGGTCATTATAACTTGTGTTTGCAAAGTTGTGAACTAATAGAATTACTTTTGTACTTGATGAACTCATAATCATGAGACAACACACCTTAAATCAATTCCATTGATCCAAGGTATGCTTCAACCTTCTTTATTATCGTCTTGTCGATTGACTTCCCAGATAAAATGAAGTCTGGAACCGAACAGGAAATTGTTGCAAATTTTAAAAGAATCGAGTTACAAGTATACTTACTAGGCACCATGTAGCCAATGGTAAGGTTTGATTTCCTGAATACATACGAGTTGTGACATTGGAAAGCGTAAGATAGAAAGGGGTTTGATATAAAGTTAGCAAGGTATATGTTAAGCATTGGACGGAACGTCCTGCACTATATTGGTTTTGAACATAAGTCGGTAAAACCTACTTGGAACCTATTAATTAAAATACTATGGGTTATATTTTAACCTATGACCTAAAAATTATCCTATGAGGATTTTCTAAATTAAAAGGATGCAAATTATTACAAATCCTAATGATTTACGACCTAGATGGAAATCTAACTATGGACAATGTAACCTAAACTATTGTTAGCCCTAAGAGGGGCCTATGGATACATGTCAATGAAAGGATAAGGAGGGAAGGTTTAAACTTAATGAAGGACATTAAATTCTGTCCTTGAAGTTTTAAATGCCAAGTTTGTCGGGAGCAGAGAAGTTGGAGGCTCCTAATTAAACCATACTACTAAATTTAAATTATAAGCAAACTTGTGAGAAAAAGCTCACCAAATCTGAGTCGGCAGTGGCATGGAGAAAGAGGAAAAAGTAATGCATTCAATGCATTTATTGGTCTTGGTTTTGGCAACCACCTACCTAGGAAAGAGGAAAGAGGAATTTTGTGAACCATTGTTTTTCATTTGGTTTTGGGTTTTCTCTCTCTCGCATTGTGTTGCCCTTTCGAGCCTACAAATTTGTGTTCCAGCCATTGTTGTTTGACCACCTTCGAGTGGTTCTGGACCTGTGTAAACAAGGAAGCAGTTGAGAGAACTACTGAATAAGTAGTTGGAGGGAAGAACTCGGGTGGAGCTCGACCATGACCTTCCATGAGCTAACAAGAAGTTATACAGGCATGTTGGGCTCTTTTCTTTAAATAGTTTTACTCTTTATTAAGCTGTCTTCATTAAAAGAACTTTGCTCTTATAAATGCGTGTTCTTGTGAAAATATGATGATATGTTGGATGTGATATTTTTCTTGAGTTGATTTTTAGAGAGGATATGATGTGGGTATTTTCTCGATGCTTACATGAGTAAATGAATATGGAAATTGAACTATCCTATTGTTTTGATTTCCAAAGTAATGGGTATATGGTTTTTTGTCTTTTGTGGATTGGAACTTGTTGAAAGTGACATGATGTGTAAACTATTTTCTAAGTTTTGTGTGTGCAAATGGTTATGAAAATCGTGGGAATGCTTGACAAGACTATTTGTGTGAACTATTTTTCTTGTCATATTATAGTGTATGGTGGTGTGAATCCTCCTAGGGACAATAATATCATAGTAGCATCTTTACATTTGTTTGTTTCTAGATCGATATGATGTTCTACCTGTTTGTTCTTGGTACCCATGTATGACTGTTTGGAAAGAAATTCTTATCGAATTGGGAACAGAGTAGTTTATCTATTGAATGGACTGGGTAGAGCGTACAAATTTTATTTTTTATTTCTTCATTGAACTCAATGATATATATATATATATATATATATATATATATATATATGTGGATTTAAACTTCTTCATTGTTTTCATTGAAACTGAACTTGAGTAGATTTCTTACTCTTGTGGTTGAAAAATGATTTCTTTAATTATTACGGTGAAATCGTGATCTGTTGTCTTGCTGTACACTCTTACTTATTTCATACCTGGATAGATGTGTTTGTTTTCAATGAATAAAACTAATGGAACAATTGTAATTGAAAGTTTTGTTATTTTTGAGTACTTGCGGTTCGGATGCAAAATGAATTCTTGATTACTTTCCTCAAATAGTAGTTAGTAAACTATTAAGACTGTAACAGTCTGGATTGGAAAGAATTATCCTTTGGATAACAGGTCTATACATCATGGGTCGATATGCGGCTGTGAATTGGAAAGAGGTAACGTGAATCCTCTTCCTTTCATTCGGTTTTGACTTCTGAATATTTCTCTTTTTGATTGTTATCCCTGGTTATTGGCTCCTTTTTCACAAAATCAATCAATTCGGTTGTAATTAAATAAAAACAAGGATTATGGATTAGGTAATTGGAAATAGTATTTTCTTTTCCTTAGTATCCTATCCAAATTTTGTTAAAAAGGTATTGAAGTCACATATGACTGCCCTCAGGAGTATGCAAATGCATTTTACGTTTTGTCTCTCTCTTCTCTCTGAAGTAGATGAGTACTACGCTGCCGGATAAATTCTGAAAAGTTAAATATGTTGTTGTTATGATGTATGATTGCTTTTCACTTCTGCATTTGATTTGGTTGAAGTCAAGTGAGTAACCAGAAGGTAAGGGAGTTCTATTTAAATTTATAGTCAATTCATTATATGAAATTCATTTATAATGATGAAATGGGTTGAACAATGAGTGCATTCGAACAGTAATATATAAATCAGTTCATACAGATGCTCTAATATGAGATTGTTTAGAGAAAATATTCCTTTTAATATTTGCCTAAATTTGGAATGAACTCTTTTCATTTTTTTTGGGAACAGTTATGAAAATGGTGATATATATATCATTGCATGTTAGTTGTTATAGAAATTGGGGAGTTGTTAATTATTAGTACTGTTTGACTTGATGTTAATTATTGGGATTGGGTTGTTAAATTTTTCAACCTTATCGCACTTAACTTTTACGTGATGTCCATCTCAATTATGGGATGTTTCATAAAAGCAGAGTTCTTTTATTGAGACAGTTAGTCAAGAGCACTTCATTTTATTGATAAGTGCTTAACATGCTCAGTTCAATGAACTGACCCGTGCAAGTAACTTTTGTAGATGGATTCCATGAGTAATAATGAAGACATGTTGTTTTATGATGTTTCCTCTTATTATCTAAAGGATGGATCTTTTCTGAGATTTTATCATTCTTCCCGAAGGAAATGGAAAAAGGAAAAGTTGTATTCTTCTTCTTTTGAGTTATCAATGCTGATTGGCATGAATGAAGTTCATT
This sequence comes from Taxus wallichiana var. yunnanensis, assembly GCA_018340775.1. NCBI lineage: Eukaryota > Viridiplantae > Streptophyta > Pinopsida > Cupressales > Taxaceae > Taxus > Taxus wallichiana. Next base: position 486,824,495 of record CM031239.1, read on the forward strand.
GTTCGGATTAGCAAAATGTATAAATTTTATCTAGAAGAATGAAAGAAGGGAATGGTGTGTTATTTTAATTGTTGTACCATTGTTGAACTGTTGAAATATGATTGAGAATATATTCTTACTTGTTGAAATTGTATTCATTCAAATGATGGTTGTTAGATTTAAAAGGACATAACGTCTATTCTTCACTTGAATGCAACTTTTAAGTTGGGATGTGAAAATGCTTAGTACTTAGGTCAATATGGATTTTTAAATTGACATTAGTAAAAGAGTAAGATGCATATGAACTCTTTTATAAATGAAAGACATGGAATTAGATTCTAACTAATGAATGTAAAGGAAAGGACAAATGAAATTTTGTATTCAGATTTCGATAAAACTCCTTGGGATGTCTTACCCAAAGGATATTCGGAAGGAGGAATCATACCGCCTCTTATCAAACCTTAGACTGATGTAAGGTAATTGTAAATAAATGAAAACATCTATATGAGGAATAGACCTCATTCAAATGACTTCTAATAAAATGGAAACTTGAATTTAAAATCAGTTGCATGGATAAACTTGATTAAGCTTAGTAAATTAATCTTACTTCGTTAAGCAGTAGGACTGTAAGTCTAAAACTTTAATTAATGAACCAAGAAAGGAATAACAATCCTTCGGTATGGAGAAGTGAAAGTATATTAAATTACGAGACAATTCAAGTCATTTTGAGTTATGCAACTATAATGAACTATGAGGTTAGAGGATCAACAAGGTTGCTGAAACTTATTCTTAAATATTTAAGATAAGAATCTAATCAAACTTTTAGTTGGATGTGAAACCCTTGATGGGAGGATTCCGTAGGATGTTGGCACACGCTCAATAATAAGGTGTCTTCATGAAGGCTAGGCCTTCATGACGACACAATGTTGCAGCTGACATGTTACAACACCCTTCCGAATCAAATCATCGAGGTCTACATAAGCTTGGACTTGGCCTCAGTTTTACTTTGGACCAAGCTAGGAATGTGACCTTATATACGGAGTGACTCACGTAGACTAAAGGTAACTAGACACACGTAGTTGACTAGGGTCGATGAGGTATGTCTGCATACCCTTAGTCACCTTGAGTGCCTCTCTATACTCTTTCATATTGCTATCTTGGGTTAAAGTTCAACCTTGGACAAGAGGATTGACAGAAGTCAGAAAAGACCATTCTAGATAACAGATGAAGTGGGGTGAAGGACGTATTCCATTGACGAGTATGACGTCTAGGAATATGATCATGCTAAGCATGTGAAAATATTTGGCCAAAGTATCGCAAGCTGCTGGTTGCGTTGTCCTAAATCACCTAGTTTAAGAAGCAGGATTTCAGATGAATATCGGTAACAGATATTCAGATAGGCCTCTTAAATGGAACACTTCAATAACCGAAAAGGTAAAGGGAACCAAGTATACATAGTATACAATGCATGGATTAACATGAAGGATCGGTAAGTAGTTGAGTGAAATGAGAGATGAAAGAGAGCCATGAAATGGGAGATCGGTAGTTCTTCGAGTCATTACAGTACAGATATGGTTATTTGTTATATGATTGAATGGCATGGAATGTGTGTTCCATATTATGAATATGTGAATAGAGAACATTGGTTTTAAAAGCCTTGTGTGTTCTAAATTACGTCATTTAGAATAGAGAACAATTATTAAAACTTGAACATGTGTTTTGAATTATGTAATCTAGAGTAGAGAATGTTATAAAAAAAAAAAATAAAAATCCCTTGTTCTAGTGTCTTAAAATGGGAATGTTACATCTTGGTATAAAAGTGGAAGGTTGTAGCTCTTGGACCTAATGAGTCCATAATTTAATAAGGTTTACATTTTCTTGTTGAACAGAAAATGGTTAGAACAAGAGGGAATGCTGCGAACAACCCGTTACCGGGTGGAGAAGTAGCTACTGCCCAAAAACTAGATGAAATCCTTACTACCCTGCTAGATACGAGAGATCGTTTGACTATTTTGGAACAACAAGCAATGGGCAATGAGGAGGAGGAAGAAGATGTTGATATTAATGATCAGCCGCCTCCCGTGGACAACACCAATGGAGGAAATCCGGGTGTTGATAATAGTAACATGAATGTTCCTAATCATCCTAAAAATAAAAGGGCAAGATTAGTGGTTGAACTCACAAATGATATAAAGAGAATAAGTCCTCCAAATTTTGATGGAACTACACTTGGGGACGGGGCTAAAAATTGGCTCAGTGAAATGGAGAAGTACTTTGCAATAAGAAACTTCTCCGAGGAGACCAAAGCGATATGGGGAGCATATCAGCTTTCTCATGAAGCATCATCATGGTGGGACAACTATAAGGTTGAGTTGAACATTGTCGAAACAGACATAACTTGGGATCAATTTAAAAGTTACTTTAGGCAACGATGGCTGCCTCAACTCTTTTTGATCAGAAAATGACTGAATTTCAGAACTTGTCGCAAGGAAGGCTGATGGTGATAGAATACTGGGAAGGGTTTACTAAACTCCTTAAGTATGTACCGCAGTACCAAGCTGATGAGAAGTTTAGGATATGAAAGTTCATAATGGGACTGAATCCCATCATTGGTGGTGAGGTGGATGTCCACGGTCTCGACCACTATGGAAGGAGTTGTCGAAAAGGCAATAAGACAAGAACAGAAATTGAGAGCAATCTCTGCTCATAGGGAGGAGATTAGGAAGAAGATTCCCAACTCTTCTTCATCTCTCGCACCTAAAAAGGGACCCTGGAAGAGGTTTGGCATGAAAAACAAAATTGTTGCGGATAACAATAAGAAAATAGGAATGAACAAACTTGTTACTAGTATGTGGAATGACTTTACCAAAAATAGTGGTAATGGACAAAAGTCCTATGGAAGCTGAATGATAACTTCAAGGTTGGAAATAAATTTGAGCCTAGGAAGGGGCCCGTTGGAGGCTATTTCAACTATGGAAAGGACCATTACGTGAGTCATTGTCCTTTGAAGAAGGACGATCGGATCAAGCAACACAGGATACACGTTGCGGTGGCTAACAAACAAGCTGAAAAGCAAGTCACACCCATAGAAGTTTCGGGTAAGTTATTCGGTACACCTGTAGTCATATTTTTGATACTGGAGCTACTGAATGTTTTATATCTACTAAGTTAGCATTGAAATTAAAAAGGAAAGCTGAATGAATGGATAAGACATGGATAGTGCATTACGGAAATAATGTTGTCCATATAGTTGATATGTGTCTTTTTGGGGCAGTCCTTGACTTGCCTAGTTTCTCCATAGAAGTTGACCTGTATGTTACCCCTTTAGGGTCATATGATGTAATTATAGGTGTTAATTGGTTTGGGAACATAAGGTGAAGGTCGATTGTTATGAAAAATAGATTTGTTGTTTTGATGACCTGCAAAAAACAACAGTCATTCAGGGTGTAAAATGTGGGATTGTAGTTAGGAAACTAACAGCTATGCAACTAAAAAGGGCTAAAAATAGAGGCTGCACTTTGTATGCTATAAAAATGATAGAAATTTCCGAGGAAGATAATGATTTTATGGAAAAATATCCATTGTTAAGAGATTTCAGTGATGTATTTCAGAGGAGTTACCGGGTCTTCCGCCCAAATGGGAGTTTGACTTTGCAATAGAGATCAAGCCAGGAACCGAGCCCATATCTAAGGCACCCTATAGAATGACCACCATTGAGTTGGTGGAACTTAAGGCTCAGTTACAGGAAATTTTGACCAAAGGGTTGATAAGACCGAGTGTCTCACCATGGGGAGCACCAGTAATTTTTGTAAAGAAGAAGGATGGCACACTTAGATTGTGCATTGATTACAGAATGTTGAATAAGGCAACCATTAAGAATTGATATCCGCTTCCTAGGATTGATGATCTATTTGATCAGATGTGTGGAGCATCAGTTTATTCAAAAATAGATCTTCGATCTGGATATCATCAACTGAGAATAAAAGAGGAAGATATTCATAAAACAACTTTTAGAACAAGGTACAAACATTATGAATTCACAGTGTTGCCTTTTGGGTTGACGAATGCACCTGCCACCTTCATGAATTTGATGAATAATATTTTTCAAGAATACTTGGACAAATTTGTGCTTGTATTCTTGGATGACATTCTTATATACTCCAAAAATGTCGAAGAGCATCAAGAGCATTTAAAGATAGTACTGGAAATCTTGAGGAAGAGAAGGTTGTATGGTAAATTGTCTAAATGTTCCTTTTATGATGCAGAAGTGCATTATTTGGGACATGTTATAAGCAAGAATGGGATAGTTGTAGACCCTTCAAAGATCGCAGCTATAACTGAGTGGCTTGCGCCTAAGAATGTGCATGAAGTTAGAAGCTTCATGGGCCTAGCGTGGATACTATAGAAAGTTCGTTAAGGACTTTTCTAAGATTGCTGCACCAATCACTTCATTACAAAAGAAAGATAAGAAATTTGTTTGGAGTGACAAATGTGAATCTACCTTTAAAATTCTAAAGGATCAGTTAACTACAACACCTATTCTGACTGTACCTAACCCAAATGGAGATTTTACGGTTGTAACGGATGCATCTGGAGAGGGTCTCGGAGGTATTTTGTTACAAAATGACCATGTCATAGCATATGAAAGCAGAAAACTCAAGTTACATGAACAAAATTATGCTCCACATGACCTAGAGCTCATTTCCATCGTTCATGCACTTCAAATGTGGAGGCATTACCTTCTTGGTAAGCCTTTGAGCTAAAAACCGACCATCTGGGGTTGAAGTATATTTTTACTCAACCAAACCTGAATGCAAGACAACGAAGATGGTTAGAATTTCTATCTCAGTATGATTTTGATATAAGCTACATTAAAGGCAAGGAAAATAGGGTAGCAGATGCTCTGAGTCGTAGGAAGCACATTTCTGCTCTTATAACATTAAGAACTCAGTTTAAAGATGAGGTGAAAGATGTCATGGAATCTGACTCTTATTTTTAGCAAGTTAAAACAACACTTTCTACAGATCCAAAAGATGTAAAGTATAAAGGATTTCATTTTGATAATGAAGGAATTTTGAGGTTTGAAAACAAGGTATATATACCCTTGGCAAATGATTTAAGAAAGAAATTATTAGCTGAATTTCATAATTCACCTTTTTCTGGACACCCTGGCATTATGAAAATGCTTGCTGATATCAAGCAACAATATTTCTGGAAGGGAATGAAAAAGGATGTGATGGAATTTGTGACACACTACTTGGAATGTCAGCATGTTAAGGTGGAACATATGCATCCCACCAGATTACTGTACCCCCATAGCATTCCGCAGACAAATGGCAAGTGATAACTATGGATTTCATTCAAGGATTACCTATGTCTAGGAATAAACATGATATCATCCTGGTTGTCGTTCGAAAAACTAACCAAAGTGGCACACTTTATTGCTGGTAATCTAAAAGATGATTCACCAGTGTTAGCAAGAAGGTTTGTACATGAAATTTTCAGATTACATGGAATACCCAAATTGATCATATCGGACAGAGATCCGAGAATGACATCAAGATTTTGGCAAACGCTTAATGTGGCCTTGGGAACTAAACTAAATTTCAGTTCTGCATATCATCCGAAATGGATGGACAAGACTGAAAGAGTCAATCAAGTTTTAGAGGATATGTTAAGAATGTATTGCATGGACCAGCAGTATAAATGGGAGGAATACCTTCCGCTAGTTGAATTTTCCTATAATAATACATACCACACCTCTTTAAAGATGGCACCTTTCGAAGCATTGTATGGAAGAAAATGTAGAACCCCTGTTAGTTGGGACAACGTGGAGGATAGAGAGGTAATTGGGCCATAAATCCTTATGAAATGGAACAACAAATTAAAATGATTCGTGAATGTTTAAAGGAGGTTGCCAACAGGAAAAAGAGTTATGCAGACTTAAAGTGGGTTGATAGGAATTATAAACTTGGTGAGAAGGTCTTTCTTCGGGTCAAGCCAAAAAAGAGTTCTATAACTTTTGGCAAGGCTGCCAAGTTATCACCTCGTTATGTGGGACCTTTTGAAATTGTTGAAATAATCAACCCTATAGCTTATCATTTAGCTTTACCTCCTGCTTTATCACAAATGCATGATGTTTTCCATATTTCTTTGCTTAAGAAATACGTATCAGATTTATCACATGTGCTGAATTGGGATTCCTTGCAGGTCCAAGACCCAGGAATAATCGTGGTTAAGCCCATTCGAGTGCTGGGAACTTGCCAGTTGTACTTAAGAAATCATGAAGTGAATCAATGTAAGGTCCAGTGGGACCAATTTAGCGAAGAAAGTGCAACTTGGGAGAATCTCGAAGAAATGAGATCTGCTTTTCCATACTTGTTTGATCGAAATTGAATTTGAAAAACTGATAATTCTGCCAAACATGGACAGTTACTGAACTATTTTATGGTTATCTTAAAACACTATGTTTTGAAGATTTAAATTTGTTTTTGATATGAACTTATGAATGGAAGGATGATAACTGAATTTTGTCCTAAAAACTCTATGATTTGGCTAATTTGATCATCGGGACGATGATTCTTTTAAGAAGGGAGGTATGTAACGTCTTGATTTTTAAAGCTACTATGATAACTTCTTTTCGTGATGTTGCAACTATGGAAATGAGGATTATTATGTTAAGATATATCTTTTAATCTTAAAAATCATGTGTCACTAATCTAAACCCTTGCTTATTGTAACCTTGTTTACTTGGGACTGAGGTCATTATAACTTGTGTTTGCAAAGTTGTGAACTAACATAATTACTTTTGTACTTGATGAACTCATAATCATGAGACAACACACCTTGAATCAATTCCATTGATCCAAGGTATGCTTCAACCTTCTTTATTATCGTCTTGTCGATTGACTTCCCTAGATAAAATGAAGTCTAGAACCGAACAGAAATTGTTGCAAATTTTAAAAGAATCGAGTTACAAGTATACTTACTAGGCACCATGTAGCCAACAGTAAGGTTTGATTTCTGAATACATACGAGTCATGACGCTGGAAAGCGTAAGATAGAAAGGGGTTTGATATAAAGTTAGCAAGGTATATGTTAAGCATTGGACGGAACGTCCTGCACTATACTGGTTTTGAACATAAGTCGGTAAAACCTACTTGGAACCTATTAATTAAAATACTATGGGTTATATTTTAACCTATGACCTAAAAATTATCCTATGAGGATTTTCTAAATTAAAAGGATGCAAATTATTACAAATCCTAATGATTTACGACCTAGATGGAAATCTAACTATGGACAATGTAACCTAAACTATTGTTAGCCCTAAGAGGGGCCTATGGATACATGTCAATGAAAGGATAAGGAGGGAAGGTTTAAACTTAATGAAGGACATTAAATTCTGTCCTTGAAGTTTTAAATGCCAAGTTTGGCGGGAGAAGAGAAGTTGGAGGCTCTAATTAAACCATACTACTAAATTTAAATTACAAAGCAAACTTGTGAGAAAAAGCTCACCAAATCTGAGTCGGCGGTGGCGTGGAGAAAGAGGAAAAAAGTAATGCATTCAATGCATTTATTGGTCTTGGTTTTGGCAACCACCCACCTAGGAAAGAGGAAAGAGGAATTTTGTGAACCATTGTTTTTCATTTGGTTTCAGGTTTTCTCTCTCTCTGCATTGTGTTGCCCTTTCGAGCCTACAAATTTGTGTTCCGGCCATTGTTGTTCAATCACCTTGAGTGGTTCGGACTGTGTAAACAAGGAAGCAGTTGAGAGAACTGCTGAATAAGTAGTTGGAGGGAAGAACTCGGGTGGAGCTCGATTGTGACCTTCCACGAGCTAACAAGAAGTTATACAGGCATGTTGGGCTCTTTTCTTTAAACAATTTTGCTCTTTATTAAGCATCTTCATTAAAAGAACTCTGCTCTTATAAATGCGTGTTCTTGTGAAAATATGATGATATGTTGGATGTGATCTTTTGCTTGAGTTGTTGTTTAGAGAGGATACGATGTGGGTATTTTCTCGATGCTTACATGAGTAAATGAATATGGAAATTGCCTCTCTGTTGTTTTGATTTCCAAAGTAATGGGTATACGGTTTGTTGTCTTTTGTGGATTGGAACTCGTTGAAAGTGACAATGATGTGTAAACTGTTTTCTAAGTTTTGTGTGCACAAATGGTTATGAAAACCGTAGGAATGCTTGACAAGACTATTTGTGTGAACTATTTTTCTTGTCATATTACAGTGTTTGGTGGTGTGAATCCTCCCAGGGATAGTAAGATCATAGTAGCATCTTTACATTTGTTTGTTCTAGATCGATATGATGTTCTACCTGTTTGTTCTTAGTACCCATGCATGATTGTTTGGAAATAAATTCTTATCGAATTGGGAACAAAGTAGTCTGTCTATTGAATGGACTAGGTAGAGCGTACAAATTTTATTTTATTTCTTCGTTGAACTCAAATATATATATATATATATATATATATATATATATATATATATATATATAATCTGTGGATTTAAACTTCTTCATTGTTTTCATTGAAACTGAATCTGAGTAGATTTCTTACTCTTGTGTTGAAAAATGATTTCTTTAATTATTACGGTGAAATCGTGATCTTGTTGTCTTGTTGTACACTCTTACTTATTTCATACCTGGATAGATGTGTTTGTTTTCAATGAATAAAACTAATGGAATAGTTGCAATTGAAAGTTTTGTTATTTTGAGTACTTGCGGTTCAGATGCAAAATGAATTCTTGATTACTTTCCTCAAACAGTAGTTAGTAAACTATTAAGACTGTAATAGTTTGGATTGGAAAGAATTATCCTTTGGATAACAGGTCTGTACGTCATGGGTCGATATGCGGTTGTGAATTGGAAAGAGGTAACGTGAATCCTCTTCCTTTCATTCGGTTTTGACTTCTGAATATTTCTCTTTTGACTGTTATCCTGGTTATTGGCTCCTTTTTCACAAAATCAATCAATTCGGTTGTAATTAAATAAAAACAAGGATTATGGATTAGGTAATTGGAAATAGTATTTTCTTTTCCTTAGTATCCTATCCAAATTTTGTTAAAAAGGTATTGAAGTCACATATGACTACCCTCAGGAGTATGCAAATGCATTTTACGTTATGTCTCTCTTCTCTCTGAAGTAGATGAGTACTACGCCTACCGGAGAAATTCTGAAAAGTTAAATATGTTGTTGTTATGATGTATGATTTGCTTTTCACTTCTGCATTTGATTTGGTTGAAGTCAAGTGAGTAACCAGAAGGTAAGGGAGTTCTATTTAAATTTATAGTCAATTCATTATATGAAATTCATTTATAATGATGAAATGGGTTGGACAATGAGTGCATTCGAACAACAATATATAAATCAGTTCATATAGATGCTCTAATATGAGATTGTTTAGAGAAAATACTCCTTTTAATATTTACCTAAATTTGGAATGAACTCTTTTTTTTTTTTTTTTTTGGGAATAGTTATGAAAATGGTGATATATACATCATTGCATGTTAGCTGTTATAGAAATTGGTGTGTTGTTAATTATTAGTATTGTTTGACTTGATGCTAATTATTGAGATTGGGTTGTTAAATTGTTCAACCTTATCGGTACTTAACTTTTACGTGATGTCCATCTCAATTATGGGACGTTTCATAAAAGCAGAGTTCTTTTATTGAGACAGTTAGTCAAGAGCACTTCATTTTATTGATAAGTGCTTAACATGCTCAGTTCAATGAACTGACCCGTGCTAGTAACTTTTGTAGATGGATTCCATGAGTAATAATGAAGACATGTTGTTTTATGATGTTTCCTCTGATTATCTAAAGGATGGATCTTTTCTGAGATTTTATCATTCTTCCCGAAGGAAATGGAAAAAGGAAAAGTTGTATTCTTCTTCTTTTTGAGTTATCAATGTTGATTGGCATGAATGAAGTTCTGTTGTTCGGATTAGCAAAATGTATAAATTTTATCTAGAAGAATGAAAGAAGGGAATGGTGTGTTATTTTAATTGTTGTACCATTGTTGAACTGTTGAAATATGATTGAGAATATATTCTTACTTGTTGAAATTGTATTCATTCAAATGATGGTTGTTAGATTTAAAAGGACATAACATCTATTCTTCACTTGAATGCAACTTTTAAGTTGGGATGTGAAAATGCTTAGTACTTAGGTCAATATGGATTTTTAAATTGACATTAGTAAAAGAGTAAGATGCATATGAACTCTTTTATAAATGAAAGACGGAATTATATTCTAACTAATGAATGTAAAGGAAAGGAAAATTAAAATTTTGTATTAGATTTCGATAAAACTCCTTGGGATGTCTTACCCAAAGGATATTCGGAAGGAGGAATCATACCACCTCTTATCAAACCTTAGACTGATGTAAGGTAATTGTAAATAAATGAAAACATCTATATGAGGAATAGACCTCATTCAAATGACTTCTAATAAAATGGAAACTTGAATTTAAAATCAGTTGTGGATAAACTTGATTAAGCTTAGTAAATTAATCTTACTTCGTTAAGCTGTAGTGGACTGTAAGTCCGAAGCTTTAATTAATGAACCAAGAAAGGAATATACAATCCTTCGGTATGGAGAAGTGAAAGTATATTAAATTACGAGACAATTCAAGTCATTTCTAGTTATGCAACTGTAATGAACTATGAGGTTAGAGGATCAACAAGGTTGCTGAAACTTATTCTTAAATATTTAAGATAAGAATCTAATCAAACTTTTAGCTAGATGTGAAACCCTTGATGGGAGGATTCCGTAGGATGTTGGCACACACCAACTGCAATAAGGTGTCTTCATGAAGGCTAGGCCTTCATGATGACACAATATTGCAGCTAACATGTTACAACACCCTTCCGAATCAAATCATCGAGGTCTACATAAGCATTGGACTTGGTCTCAGTTTTACTTTGGACCAAGCTAGGAATGTGACTTTTTATACGGAGTGACTTTCATAGACTAAAGGTAACTAGACACACGCAGTTGACTAGGGTCGACGAGGTATGTCTACATACCTTTAGTCACCTCGAGTGCCTCTCTATACTCTTTCATATTGTTATCTTGGGTTAAAGTTCAACCTTGGACAAGAGGACTAATGAAGTCAGAAAAGACCATTCTAGATAACAAATGAAGTGGGGTGAAGGATGTATTCCATTGATGAGTATGACGTCTAGGAATATGATCATGCTAAGCATGTGAAAATCTTTGGCCAAAGTATCGCAAGCTGCTGGTTGCGTTGTCCTAAATCACCTAGTTTAAGAAGCAGGATTTCAGATGAATATCGGTAACAGATATTCAGATAGGCCTCTTAAATGGAACACTTCAATAATCGAGAAGGTACAGGGAACCAAGTATATGTAGTATACGATGCATGGATTAACATGAAGGATCGGTAAGTAGCCGAGTCATGAAATGAGAGATCGATGAAACTCGAGCCATGAAATGGGAGATCGGTAGTTCTTCGAGTCATTATAGCAAGCATATGGTTATCTGTTATATGATTGAATGACATGGAATGTGTGTTCCATATTTGAATATGTGAATAGAGAACATTGGTTTTAAAATCCTTGTGTTCTAAAACTACGTCATTTGGACAGAGAACAATTATTAAAACTTGAACATGTGTTCTGAATTACGTAATCTAGAGCGAAGAATGTTATAAAAAAATTCATTTGTTCTAGTGTCTTAAAATGGGAATGTTACGAGATGCATGGGCTTCATTACAAAATTTGAATATAGTAGCACATAATGAAGACGGGTTTTCCATCAAAGAAACATGTTCTTCAAGTTGAAGATGTGGTTGAGTATCTTGGTGTTGGTAAGGTGATGTATTTCATCTTGGTGTAGTTTTATTGAATGTATTATTGCTGTTAAATTTTTGTGCAAGATTTAGGTGCTTCTTGAAATGACTGGCTCAACACAACTATTGGCTTTGGTCGGAGTAGGCACCTGGTTTGGTGACCTATGCCAATTTGTGGCATTGTGTTAGTTCCAGTAGCACCAATGTCGGTCATGGATCGGTCACAAGAGGGTAACCAGTGTAGTCGGTAAATCATAGTCGGTCTCTGTGACAACAAGTTTGCACATGGTTTCTTACAGTAGAAGAGGGCATGGATGGTTCAGTGTCTTGTTTTGGAGGATCATGTTTCTTGCACAATGTGTATAGGTAGAAATAATGTTGATCACTTCAATGTTTGGATTAGAAAGAGGACGGATTTGGCTTGGTTAGTCCAGTGAGACTTTGGGTCAGGTATCTCTATATGGTTCATGTTTTATTTCTTTCTTTTGGAGCAACTGATATTATGTTTGGATAGTGTGCATAGATTTACACCATGTTTTTGGTGTTGTTTGAATTTTATTTCCCGGTTGTGTGGAATCTTGAGGACAAGGATATCTAGTCTAAGGATGAGATCCTCAATGAAAAGTCATGGTTAGACATAGTTGTAGGTAATGAAAGATGTTGAGTACACATGATGAAAAGAAGTTGATTCACCTACTTCACAAGAATTCCAAACTTCTGTGATGTAGAATTATTCTTTGATAAGAAGGGAATCATTTTATATTTTCTTTCATTTGGTTTTATTTCTCACTGACATATTAGCTTTTGAGCTTGGTGTTAGAGGCAATGTAGGGGATTTCGTGTTCAGTGGGAGCAATCCATGGTTGTTGGCATTGCAGGATTGGATACATGATGCACATGTAGTGTGAGGAGATTGCTACTTTTCAAAGTGGTAGAGGCACTAGTTTTTTTTGGAGGGAAGTCATAGATTTGTAGGTATATTGAGTTTATTACTTTGTGATGTCACTTCTGGTTTATTTTGTGGTGCTGGATATCCCTATGGGATTACAATTGATGGTTAGATTCAGTTGGGTGAAGATGATAGAGCAATTTTTCAAAGTTTTAAGGGTTAAAAGAGAAAATATGCTAGTTACAGAGACCGGTGTCGGTTAGGATTAACCGTGGTCGGTCATTTGGTAACCGTGGTTGGTCAAGCAGTGACCGGGGTTGGTTAGGAAACCGTGGTCGGTTTGGTCACAAGTTTGACATCAGTTTTTATTTACCATTTTTAGATGGTGCCCTTGTTTTTATTTCATCTTGGTTGATTGTGCAGAGTATGTTGATGAAATGTTTGCTAGTATTTACACTATTTATTAGTAGCATGGTTTAGCATGGTTATTTGTTATTGACATTGATGAGCATAAGATTCATATATGGCTTTGGAGTTATTCGGTGAGAGACTTGGTGCTTCTGGAGAGCCTGATGATATGGATGGATGTATAGGTGAGTTTATACATGTGGATAGATTCAGTTTTGTGAGTCTATGATGATGCAGATGTTTGATTTGCACATGGATGCCTATGAGCATGGTTTAGATGCCTTGAGCATGAGTAGGGGATGTTTTTATTTCCTCTTGTTACTATGTTAATCCTTGATAGGTATGTTATCTACAGATGGTTGTCTTGGACATGCTAGTTGTTTATGTAGGGTTGGATTTGCAGATTACGGTATTTGGATTTCTTTGAGTTATGAAGGTGTTTGTGGATTGATCACAAAATTTTGCATGTAGAACTCATTCGGGGTTGGTTTTACTCGAGATATTGTTTTTCTTTCACATATTCCAGTTTGAATTATCTTTGGACAGTTGTATTGGTGGTTCGTGGAGACATGGATAGATGGATGGAGAACATTGTTGGTTTTACAGGTATGGCTATGGTTGCAGTTGAAGCTCAATACTTCATTTTTAGTGGGAGATTTTGCAGGTGCATTAGTCATGATGGCTTGGTTGCATTAGAGGCTTGATGTTATGATTCAGTGGGAGCTTGATGTATGGATAGCTCATTTATCATGGATCAGTTATAGCTTTGTGGTGGTTTGGTAAGTCATGTTTTTATCTTCTTGGTTTGAGAAGATGGTTTGATCTTCTTGGTTTTATTTTTTGAGAGAATTGTTGAAGGAAATAATAGATGGTATTCACGGTGTGTAGAGAATAGTGATGTACAGTACAGAGATTCAGCAATTTATCTCCAAGTGGGAGATTCTTAGGATTGTGGAGTTGAATTGCTTCACAAATAGCTTGTTTTACACCTTCTTTGGTTTACACAGTAACCGACGTCGGTCAACATATTAATCATCGTCAATCAACATATTAACCGGCATTGGTCAACATATTAACCATCGTCAATCAACATATTAATCGACATTGGTCATTATATTAACCGTCGTCGGTCAACATATTAACTGCGTCGTTGGTCAACATAAGAACCGCCATCGAGTTAGGGTAAGCGTCACCGGTTACACAGTGCAAGAGTGTTTTAATTAACTCTCGGGAATTAGATCTATTTTTAGCATTAAAGCAGATCTATTGATTGTAATTGCATGGCTAAGTGCCCTAAGTTTATAAATGACTATATAAGCATGAAAGCTAGGGTTAGAAGTAGAATGAAGATAAGGATTTAATTAGATCATTGATTCTCCTAGATTGAGGGGATGGAGAAGAAGAAGAGAAAGAAAGAACAAGTTACATGAAGACAAAGTCTCCATAGAGAGAGAGCTGGACAGAAGGAAATACGCAGGTACATCCGAATGATGAGAAGAGGGTAATATCTTCTATTGTATTTCCTTTATATAGTTAGTGTCTCATTGTAATGGCTTGCGTAGTATGCAAAGCACATAGTGTTTCTTCTTGTAGATCCACATGTTGGTGAGATCTTGTATTATAGATCTATGTAGATCTAGTCTTATATTATTAGATCCACAAGTTGTTGTGAGATCTTGTATTGTAGATCCATGAGATCATATTGTATTGTTGATCCATGTAGATCTAGATATTATAGAGGAGGTTGTCTTCATGTTTGCACATGTTATGCATGCAATGATGGAGAGACAGACTTACTTCTTGGTGCACAGTCATGGTTGCACATTGGTAGACCCATGCAAGAGGTCTTGTTGCAGATCCACAGAGAACTTGGTAGCAGTTCAGAGATGTAGTAGTTCCTGGTTATGTGAGATCTACTAGTGGTGTTTGGAGGCACAGTTGTAGTGCACTCATGGAGATCCATTTAGAGATCTAGAGGAGAGGAGATACTCTTGGAGAGATACATTATACTCTTGTATTGAAGAGTTGGTTTGTACTCTTGTTGTATTATATATATGAGATCTCTATCTTTGGTGGATGTAGCCCACATTGGGTGAACCACGGTACATGTTGTGTTATGTGTGTGTACTTTGTCTTGATTTGGATTATTCTAGTTTATACTTCCACTGCTGTAGATTTTGGGGAATTTTTTAGATCTTGTGTGCATGATTTTGTTTGTTATTAAATCATAGCACTATTCTGCAATCCCAAATTCCCAACATGAGAGAATGAAATATTGTCCTATTTTGGGTAGACCACCAATGGTTTTTCTGTAATGTAAATCGAAATGCAACCAATGCATGTATGATAGTGTAATGAGCATGAACAACAAAATAGTGTTGAAAAAATTCTTTTGATTAGCATTGAAAAATGGAGTAGAGCTACACACAATCAAATCCACCTTGATCTGTTGAGCACGCAAGATGTTTTATGATTTACTGTAGGAAATGAAGCATTAACAAGAGGGCAACGAATCTGTGAAGGGAGATGCAGTGGTTGTGTGGAGGTAGAGAGAGGCATTAAAGTAATAGATTTTGTTAGATTTATAATGATTCAACACTAATAATCTTATTATTATTTTATACGGGACATATTACAATTATATAGGAAATAATACTCCTATAAGTGAGTCTTCTCAACTAACCTCCTCACAAATCTTATTTGAAATAGGTGGTTATGTTGGCGAAATAATTTGTGGGAAAATTAGTGAGTTATCACCAACAGTGCACAAGAATGAGTCCCTCTGCTTGAATGGGGCATCTCCATTTATTGAGAACAAGGAAATGAAAATAATCTAAGCTAATTTTCAGGGTGGCCCAAAGATCGAAGATCACATAGGAATACTTCCCTAAACCTATGGCAATTGCTTCTATTCGATACAAGAGAAGAAAATTGCTTCGTGAGGGAGATAAAAAAAGAATTTCAACCAACAAATATAATAGCAGAGTTTTTTGCATCATAATAAAAACATTTCATTTGCAATCAATCATAAGAAACCATTTGCAAAGAAAAAGGAACAATAAAAAAGAAACACAAATTCTTATTGCACCATGTTGCACAACTTACAATGCTCCTTTAGTCCAAGTTGAGATGGAGATAAAACAATAGGGAACAAAATAAATGGAGGCACTTGCTTCTAGAAAGATAGTGAGAGATAGCAAAAAGCATTAACCATCCCTTGAAATGAGGGTGCCATTCATATTTACAGTGTCAATACTTTCCTTTCGTCTCCCCAGCATGACCTTTCATCTTCCCTCATGATTGTTGACCTTCCCTCATGACTATTGACCTTTCAGGTTCCTGTCGTGACCTTTGGTGTTCCTTCATCACATGTGACCTTTCATCTTCCTACATCTCCTGATCACATCATCTCCTAGGTTTCTCAAAATCTACTTGATGCATGACATCATTTTCTATGATACCAAAAATCCCTTCTGTGCATGACATCATCTTCCTAACGTGCAACGTTGGGGGGTCGTAAAATTTCTTCTTAAAAATTTGACCTCGTTTTCCGTGTCACACAACAACATCTTGACCCTCCTATCACATGTCAGCATTTGTCTTCCTGTCGCATGAAAACATTTCACTTTCCGGCGCATGTCAACATTTTGTTGCCGCCTAGGTTTCGTGTCACACGCCGAAACCTTCATTTTAAGGCGTCAATAATCCTCACCGTCATGCATCAAGAATCCTCACTATCACACATCAATAATCCGCATTGTTGGATGTCAACAATCCTCGTTGTCGCACGTAAACACCTTGTTGTCGTGCGTCTTAAGCCTTCCATACACGAAAATCGTTGTCGGGTGACAAAACGTTCTTATCCGCATATAAATTTCATTGTTGGGCGTCAAGAGTTTTCTATCGAGCGTCAAGATTTGGTTTGTTGTTAGACATCAACAAATCCATCTTGTTGTGTGTCAACAATGGGTTGTTGTCATGTGTCGTAAGTAGTGGCGTTTCACTGCGAACTTGTTTTCACCATTTCGGGAGTAATTTTCAACGAAAATAGGTTGTACAATATATGAATATTTATGTAAAATGGAAAATGAATCCAAAGATAATATCTAAAATTCTTGAAAAATGAATTACTCATTAGAGTTTACCCATATTTTCACTTTTACCTCAAGGTGCATGTCGATAGACTGAGTGATAGCAAGCGTTTATGATCACAACAAATTAACACATCATATGGGTCATGAAGAGATCTAAATATTATTTCATTTGAGTTTTGGTTAGGCTCTCAAATCTTCACGAGGCTCCTGAACTCTTTGAATAAGTTACAGCTTGTACCAGGACCTTTGTGTCACACTGTTAGACAAGTTTTCACCTCTCAATGTTCCCAAAACCTTTCCTTGATGATTTCAACATGAAGTAGGACCTTTTATCTCTCCAATTCCTAGGATATGAGCTTATGAATCTTCACGAGGCTCCTGAAACTCTTCGAACAAGGTGACTAGCTTTTCAGGACATGCATTTCCCAATACCTTGCTCCCAACGACCCAGTTTCACATAACTTGTTCCTAAACACTGATTTTCTTCCAAAACCTTCCTAAAATTCCTTGCGATTTCACACTTTTCCACGCACTTTTTGAAGGCATTATCTCTTCTCGGGACATCCCTGGGGTTCTTCAGGTGCAAGAAGTCTGAAAATAGGCCCTTTTAGGCCTCTGGGAGCAACTCCTTCTAGGTGAATCATAATGAACTCATGAATTGTTTCTCACCAACTTACCTGCACATGAAACAAACTTTAAAAATCTAGTTAGCACATCCCTCTCGACCATGGTGGGGTTTACATAGTCAAAGATTGGCTGGAGGGCAGGTTTGCATTACCAAGTTCAAGGATTCTTTGAGTGTGGGCTTGATTGTCATGGCCAAAATTTTAACTTTTATGATATACATTTAACATGGCAATAGTTTACAACCTCCAAGATTCCCTCAAACCATTTCTATGTAAGTTGTTAATACAACTCAATCATAAAATTCTTAATATATTTCTTCCTAACTAAATAACTCACACACTAACTATATTCCCACTTATACAAATATGCAATGGAGCACTAACCTTTCCTAACAATTTTCAAAAAATTACATATTAAATTTGTTAAATTAGGAAAAACTCAATAAAATTAGGATAATATACAAATAACAATATAATACAATTATGAAATCTAAAGATGATTTATTATTATTATTATTATTATTAATATGATTATCATCATCATCATCATCAATATATTAATAATTTTTTACAATTTATATTTAAAATTCTAAAGTCATATTTCTTTTAACTTTTAAAATTTTAAATATTATAGTATTAAACTGTTGTATTAAAAAAATTACTTATTAATCATTTGTATGACTTCTCCTCACAAAGTAGATCCTTCGAGGAATTAATTCACTATTCAAATAGTCATGGCCTTCCAAGTGAAACAATCCAACTTATGCAAAGGAAAAGTTGACCAATCTCACACATCCTATGAGCTTTTTAAGGAGCATGTGTCTAATTTATAAGTATAATAATTTTAACTATTTTGCATTCATAAGAATTTTAGGTTGTATTTTATTACAATATAATTAATTATTCTATTTTTGTTTTGTAATAGGGTGATTACGAGGATTATATGTAATCTTAGTATGAATGACATATGATAAGGGCTATGGTAGTATAGTTAACCATGATGACCCTAATGTCTAATGTCAATTAAGAATTTATGACTTTGTAACTATTTTTACTATGATTATCATGAAATTTAGTTTATTATTATGTTTAATTTATTGTTAGTTCATTATATGTTTGATTTATTTATTGATCTCGAAAACCAAATTTAACTAGTAATTGTGTACACACATTTTCTTGCTTTGTATTGATTTTCGATGTAAAAATTGTGCATTATTTCTTTTTGTATTTTTAATAAAAGAATAAAAAACTGCAAGTACTGTGCAAATATTGAAAGAAATGAAGAGGATTCACCAGAACGTGGACGCAAGAATTGATAATGGAATTTGGTGCTTGAGGCCTACGTCTCGGTCCTAGGTTGAATGGGACCGATCTATTAAAATCTTGAAAATAATTCTTTACAAAGAATTCTACAAAATTCTGACCTTCTCACAGTCTTCCTCTGTCGAAAATAACAGGGGTTGCTTTTTACATCTCCTTCAAACTCCACTCCTAGCTCAAGATATGAGCATTACAATATTACTACACAGTCCCGAATGCATTACAAATAGAATATCACCCTTTTTATATTGTTTATGCGCCTCCTAGCATGCCGGCTGGGCGCTTATCATTTTACTCGGCCCACCCGAGTTCCATTCTCCTCCCTTGCTTTTGGCTTATCCTTTTGGGATTATAATCCCACATTCGGCGCATGGAATCTTGGACAAGGATTAATATGGTAGGTGGGTGCAGTTTTTGAATGGCTAGAAAGCCGCCTTAGCCTATGTGGTAGGCGCTTTATTTGGGGATGCGCATTGTTTAATTTTAGGCGCCCAATCCCATAGTATAATGCATGCGGTGGACAGTTTAAACTAATGCGTGAAAAGTGGGATGGATAAAGCATTGAATAGAATAGAAAATGCGTGGAAAGTGCAAATAAGTTATAAGGCGTGGGTAATTTAAATCATACATGCCCAATGTCCCACATGCATGGCGCAAAAGGAAATATAGAGGTTTATATACACAAGTTGGTTGAATGGTTAAATGAGAAGGAGGCCAAGGCACCCCTCCATAATCGAGTGTGTCGAACCTGGCTGAGGGCCCCCAGCCAGTAAATAGCGGGGTCCATTTGTCCGAGAACGAGTGTCCAAGACCGGCGTTCCAAAACCCATTTTTTTAATACGTCACACAATTCGTCCACGTGTCGCAATATGATCGCAACACTTGGCGAGCGTGCACACGTCCAACCTGCACAAAACTCCAAATTTCGCCAGTTGCCCAAAAATTTCAGTGGGCTATAACTTTTGCAAACGAGCTCCGTTTCCTGCAAACAAACTGTCGTCGGAGTCGTATAATTTTTCTCCACGCTTTAAAAATGACTGCAACAATTTCTGAGAAGATCTTAGATCGGTGTTTCTCTGTGAGGATCCTCTGGATCATTTATTTTTGTTAAAAAAATTATTTAAAATGTCATGATTACATTATTTTCATTGTTATGTATAGTATTATAATTGACATTAAAATTTAAGTTATATAATTATAATTATATAATTTGAGAGCATATTTTAAGTTGGACTTAAATTGCATCTTAATTTATCCTAGTGTCCTAATTAAAATTGTATTTCATGTCGAAATCAAATGTGAAATCACTCTCCTAATTAAAATCAAAGCTTGTTTCCCAATCATAATTAGTACTAAAGTCAACACTTAGTTAAATTTTAAGTCACATTTTGAATCCTGACTTAAACCCGCTTTAAGTCGCAACTTAAGCAACGATTTAATCCTGACTTAAGGAACAACTTAAGACTCACATCAATCACAACTTAAGGGATACTTAAATCAAGATTTGAATTTGTCCTTAATCTGAAATTATAAAAATGTGTCATTTTCTATTGCCTTTAAAGCACATGTAAGATGACTTTGTGTGGAAAATAAGATATTCTAGAGACTGACTTATTGAAGCCAAAATGCTGTAGTAAGTACGGGAGCACAGAGGATGACGAAGATCGCAGGAAAACATGTTAAACGAATGTAAGAGTCAAGTCGAAAACATCGCCAACCTGATGAACACCCATTAAATGATGGTTTATACAAGGAATTAAATACATTGCCAATCTGATGAAGACGTATCAGAATATTAAGGCCGGGAAAGCCCTACTACAGAGGGTAGATGCCGGCCAATGAAAAGCTTTGAGGCATGATACAGAGGAGCTGAGACTCCAATATAATAATTTCTAGTCGCTGAAGGCAATCTGACTCGCAAGAAGTATAACCAGTCATTCGATTAGTTTCCTTGTGTAAAATGGAAAATCACCAGAATAAATGATGCCTTGAAAGAGCATGAAGCAATGGAGAAGCCAGGCGAAGACAGACTGATGGAAATTTGTATAAACTTGGGATCATTACAGTGGCAATCTTCTTATTATTCAATGATTCGTGTGCATCTCATTCCAACCTTACATATCAGCAAGTTGACTAAAAATCACACTTTAAACTTGTATTTCACTAATTTGATCCAATATTACACATATGAACCTTACATAACCTCACAATAAACTAAATCTATATAGAAAATTTAATACATTATTATTCAATCTAAGAGAAGGTGAAAAGAAACAAAACAATACTAGTTAACAAATAGCATTGTTGAATGAAGAGCTAGGATGTAGATGTGGACCAATTCTCATGGCTTCTTGAACTAGTATTTCTTGTACCACTTGTCTCCACCAGTAAATGTGAGATATCTAATGGGAATTGAAAAGCTCCAGGAGTACCATGAAATGCAGATCTTATTTTTGTAATCTCTCGACTATTTCGACATATCTCTGGGCGTTGTTGAGGCAATTCCCTTGTGCAAACCAATCCAATTTCTATAAATTGTGCAATGCATGCCAATACCATTGCTATTTCTGATTCATTAACATCTCTCGGGAGGTTATTATCGACCACATTTACCACTTTATCTCGGAAAATTCATACCTACCCATCTTTGTAGATTGGTTCCTTCTACAAACATGTCATCTGTTGGTCTTCTTCTTGTCAACAACTCCAAGAGTAGAATGCCATAGCTGTATACATCTCCTTTGGTTGAGATCCTTCCACCTATTCCATACTCTAGTAAAAATATAATGTGTATTAATTCTCTAATCACTTTAAAATAAATACAAGATATATAAACAATCCAATGATAATGTATATTGTAATAATATTAAATATATACCGGTGCAATGTAGCCAATAGATCCTTTGAGTGCATTTGTAGAAGTCAATGAATCCATTGAATTCCCAAATAATAGTTTGGCAATGCCAAAGTCTGCTATATATGAAGTCATATCATCTCCTAATAGCACATTGCTGGGTTTCAAGTCACAATGAATGACTTTCACGAAACAATAATGATGCAGATATGCAATTCCATTGGCTATCTCTATTGCTATTTTTAATCGATCATTCAAATTTAATTTGCATTCTTCTTCTTCATGAGGATATAGCCATTTCTCCAAACTTCCATTTGACATGAAAGGAAGAACCAATGCTTTAAAATCAAATTTATAACAAGCTGAAATGATCTTGATCACATTTCGGTGTCTAACTCTTTTCAATACATTGCATTCTCTAATAAAACTTTTATGAGAGATCTCATCTTGCAAATTGAGAACTTTAACAGCAACATTTGTACCATTTTTATAATCCCCTTGTAGATGGATCCAAAACTACCAATTCCTAATAAATTGGTCTCCATAAACCCACCAGTTGCTTCTACAAGTTCTTCATAAGAAATTCTTTTGGGTCCTACATTCAGAGCAAGGGCTTTCCGACTACCTTGTCTCCTCCTATAGGAATATATGAACAATAAAAAGACATGATGAAGACTGAAATACCAATCACAATTGGTACCATTACCTTTAGGGAAACTGAAAATTGATTCTTTTCGGAATGGGAGCATGGCTGCAAATTTATCCATTTACCACAAAGACCAAGATTTCCCATAAGTGCAAACTCATTGAGTGTTAAAAAAACTCCTCCTTTTGGAACCTCCCCTGTTAACTTGTTTGAAGAAAGATTGATAAATTGAAGTGTTTTCATGTCTTTGAAAGCCATCGGAATTGCACCAGACAAATTATTACTTGAGAGATCAATGTTTTGAAGATTTTTCAGATGTGTGAGTGATGTTGGTATTGGGCCGTCAAATGAATTCCAAGAAAGATTCAAATATTGCAATTCTATGTAGCTTGACAATGCAACTGGAATTTCACCTGAGAAGTGGTTGAGAGACACATCTATAGCTTGGACCATTACCATTTTGCTCATTTCTAAAAGAGAACCCTGTAACAAATTGTTGGAAATGTTGAAATAGAAATGGAGATTTGGAAGACTGACAACTTCTGAAGGTATGTTTCCTATCAATCTGTTGTAAGACAAATCCACCTTTTCCAAATTTTGGCATCTCCCTAAACTGGCAGGTATTTTCCCTGACAGGTGATTGTGATCAAGAAGAAGATATCTTAGTTGTGGAAGATTGCCAAGACTATCTGGAATTTTTCCAGAAAGCATGTTTTTACTCAATGATAACAATCCGAGCCTTTTAGCCTGACCCAAATCTTTTGAAATACTTCCGTGCAAGCTGTTTTTTTCCAAACTCAATCTTTCAAGATTGGGTAGTTGACCAAGTGAGGATGGAATGGTCCCCTTGAAATGATTGTCAGATAAATTAAACTGTGTCAACTTTGTGAGGTTGCCAATATCCCTTGGCATGTTTCCCTCAATTTTATTGGAGCCCAAGTTCAAAAC
The DNA here is from genome assembly GCA_018340775.1 of Taxus wallichiana var. yunnanensis. Lineage (NCBI taxonomy): Eukaryota > Viridiplantae > Streptophyta > Pinopsida > Cupressales > Taxaceae > Taxus > Taxus wallichiana. The sequence continues at coordinate 486,848,087 of CM031239.1, forward strand.
GGAGAGACCTGATGATAGCTGGCTAACTGAAGAGGGAAAGATGCCACCAAGATAGTTTTCAGACAAATCTAGTATATTCAAAAAGGAGCAATTAGCCAAGGCTGTTAGAATAGATAAACCATTGCTTCCGCTCACTAGAAGGTTTCCCTGTAAATAAAGCCGCTGGAGGTGGAGCAATTTACCAAACTCCAAGGGCACTGTACCTCTCAGTTGGTTAAACTCTAATTCTAGTCGTTGAAGGGAAGTACAATTGGAAAGGGAGCTTGGGATTTCTCCACTGAGTTGGTTTCCCCATAAACACAGCTGTTGCAATTCTGATAGTTTTCCAAACTGAGAGGGAATGTGACCAATTAAGTGGTTCTGAGCTGATAAAAGCTCTTTGAGGCGAGTACAATTAGAGATGGAGCTTGGGATTTCTCCGGTAAGTTGGTTTTCCCACAAATACAATTCTTCTAACTCTGATAATTTTCCAAACTGCGACGGAATGTGGCCAGTTATGTTGTTCTCAAATAAATACAAAGTTTGGAGATGAGTGCAGTTGGAAAGGGCATTGGGGATTGGTCCTGTAAAGAAGTTGATGTGAAGACGAAGATAGCTGAGTTGAGTAAGCATACCCAATTCAACAGGAATACCACCATGGAGTTTGTTTTTGGGCAAATCCAATTGAGTTAAAGAGGACAGGTTACCTAGGGAGGAGGGGATCGTGCCTGTCAGTTGATTTGTTCCTAACCAAAGCTTCTTTAAATTTGGAAGAATGCCGAGCTGAAAGGGAATGATACCACCGAGAAGATTGAAAGACAATTGAAGAATCTGTAAGCGAGGGAGGCATCCCAGCTGAGGGGGAATTTGACCCTGGAAGGTGTTATTGGAGAGATCGAGAATTCTAAGAAAAGAGAGATTAGCAAGAAAGGGAGAGATGGAAGAGGCTGCTAAAGACATACCTGTGAGATTCAATGAAACCACACGCTGTCTGCGATGAGAGCAGGTAATGCCGGTCCAATTGCAGGCACTGATATTGTGATTAGAAGACCAATCATGCAGAGAATCGTGATCAAGGGAGGTGGAGAGGGAATACTTGAAAGCGAGAAGAGCATGTTTATCTGAATGATAAGAAGGAGAAGAATGTGAGATGTGAGCACAGAGAAACCAGACCAGGAGAAACCTCATGAGCATCTTCATTTTCAGCTTCGTTCAGCACTTGTGTTGCATTGAATTAAGAAGAAAGGGCAATATATATAAAACTCTGGCTCATAAAAATTCTTAATCCTTATTTAACACTCACAAACTAGTAGGATCCATGTCTCTCGTGTTACATTGAATTAAGAAGACACTGCAAAATATATAACTCTGGCTCATTAACGTCTGGTTTTTTTCCACAGCTTTTTCTCGGAAGTCAAAGGTCATATTGCTAAACTATTTCAAATCATTGACTTGGGGGTCAAAAATTGGATTTTATATACACGCTTGAAATTTAAGAGCGGAACATTCGTAAAAATAGAGGAAACATGCATTGGATGGATTTTTTTACTCGCGATGACATCTCTCCTATGTTATATTCCTCTAATATTCCTTCCAATCATGGAATATATAAGTGAAAGTCCTAAAACTAGCAATCATGTGTTTCATGCAATGTGAACGTGGGACGGTTTATGTTATTTGTTTTAGAGGTATAATTATTACTTTTTTAGTTGATGTTGATAAGGGGTGTGATTGATTTTGTAAGTGTAGAAATATAAATAGGCCACTTAATTTGAAGGTTGTTTCTATATTTCAAACTTGTTAGCAATTCGTACATGAATACATTTGATATCGTTTTCGATAGTTAATTTATTTTATAGTTGATGTTGTATGTATTTAATTCGGGTTTATTGTGTTAGTTGTGCATCAGTTGTTCGGTTGGTGTTTTTTTGGAAAAACATTTATTTACTGATTGATAATGTGTGTGATTGATAGTTGTAGTGTAGGAATTTAGTTGAAACATTACATTGAAATGTTGTATGTGTACATTTAATTCTGTTACAAATTTGTACATTTAAAGTTGCATATCATATTTCAAAACATCGAATAAATATAGATCTGTGTGCACATAATGAGACATGTATACATTTGCAATTTTTATATCATGAATGGTAGCCTTTAGTGGGCTTTTTCAGTTTCAATAAACATGATTACATTTGATACCCCTTGAGCAGTAGTGTCGCTTTGGATACAAGAAGTGTTGAGTATAGTAGTAGTGGAGGTGCTATCAAAGCAGAGGGTAGTATTTACGATGGGTTGAGTGATAGTAGTCTTGCTTCCTCATTTCTTCTTGCTCCAAGTGTTGGTATGTGCGTCATATTTGAGTATCTCTCGAATGAAAAAGAAGGCGAAATGAAGATTTGCAAGCGAGGGAACTCTAGAGAAAGTTGTGAAAGTCAGACCCTGCCTTTCAGTGGTTTTAATGTCGATGGTTTCTCTGTGAAAAGTAAGTCCCTGTGACTTGTGGATAGTTAATCCCCAAGCCATTTTAATCGACAATTGTCTTCGATTCCCTCTCGAAATAGGGGGTATGGGAATATGTAACGGTTGGAGGGATCCCAACATGGGCCGTTGTATCTATCAAATTTGACAACAACAAATAAAGGTAATGTTGGTGGTTGCATTGATGCGTCGTAGACAATGTCGGTGATTTTTCATGTGGCACCATTCACGAGGCCTGCGTCAACCCATAGATTTGCAATAAGCATGATTTTTGTTGTTTGCACAACAAAACTTTGTGTTCCAACTGATCATCATCAGGATTTCCGGTCCAAACTACCTGTTACTTTCAGCAATGGATTGGGCAATCAGAATGTTCAATGCCTTCAACATTTGAAGGTTGTGGGAGTCCACCTGTAGTGCCCACATTTTACGCACCCAAATACAACAGTAAAATACCAGGATAATTTATTATTTTGACTTACATTGTTCACTACACACAACACAACACGGGCTCCAAGTACAGAAACTCGACTCACATACGACAATCACATAAGTCATCGACTCACATAGACCCATGAAAACGACATAGGCATGTCGATGCCACACTTTTCCCAATGAAAGAATACTAGCAATGACTCAACCACAAGAAACGTGACTTCAGGAACGGCGAACCCACAACACATCATTACTTTAAATGTATTTTAGTTACGATTAACATTCCAAGAACATTATTGAGCAAGGATAAATTTCTCGTTAGTCCACCTACAGATTCTTAAGTTCATACCGTGGTTAAATTATCATTCACCCCTTTTAAGTTGGTTTCTTATCCTTTACAAAAGTTTCCATAACTTGCATACTTATTTGGCTTAGTTCAAAAGCGTACAAAATACTTAATTATCTTGTTCTTATATTAAGAATATTCTTCTCAAACATATATTCAATGTCTACTTTTTAACTCTTACAACTCAAGTGGATGTGACTTGGTGTCCATATAGCGATATTAGGTTTTAATGGGGGTTTAGATGCGAGAAAGATTTTTACCAAAACATTCCTCAATCACGGTATAGTTATTTCACTACCATAGTTAATAAAATTCAATAACTTAATGTCTTCCTTATATATATATATCTTGTTTTCTCATAGTTGATCACAACAATGCAATACATAATCTTTGAAACACAAAGATATTTAATTAAGTTATATGGTCTCCAAGAGTGGTAGTATCCCTAACCTCAATTCTCATTTTTACTCTTATGTGCTTTATTTTCTACGTCACATTATGGACTTATTTTTAGCATTGTCTTGAAAAGGAGTTACGAACTGTTTGTCTAACCTCTTGAAGACATAAAAGATTAGAAGGCTTGAAGCTACACACGCACCCTAAGCCAACCTCCAAATCAAACGAGGTTTAGATTAATTCCAACTTCATCTAAGGGTCTACCCCTCAACTATATGTGAGTTTTAAGCAAGAGGACATAAATGCTAAACCACCTTCAGAAAGGACCAAGGTGTACTGTCGAGAGAAACCAAGGTAACACATCTAGCTGAGCAGAGCTAAGGAGTTTGTTAACAAGGGTGCAAGGCAAAGGACAACTATATCCTGATCTCCATTTATGTCGTTTGGATCCAACAGGGATTTCATTCGAGTGAAGAATTTTAATTTTAAATCTAACTTTGAAAGACAAGGTAGTCCGCTAGGCTACGAAGGAGGGGTTAGCTCTACACACTCCAAGAAAAGTTTGACTGTGTCACTCCTATCAGACGGGATTAGACAATGTCACTAAACCTACTGACTAAGACGATAAGTCCATTCTTGAGCTCTGATTTGCCTAAATTAGGACGTTCCATCGAGAGCAAAGATTAAGTTCATCCTACGGTTTTCAATGTCTTCTAGGGTAAAAGTAACACACACAAAAACAAGTTATGCTCGGATATTGAACAAGGGTAGAGTGTTTCGATTTAATTCCCTTTATTACATTTACAAGATATAAATGCGCAAGATGACTCATTAATCATTCAATGAACATTAAATATACACTACAAGATATTACTTCAAATTTATTTACCTTATATAAATATCAAACCCTTTCTACCAGGTGTACTATAAATCAAAATTGAACTATGATTAAATGCACATTTCCTAGATGTCCTAGAAACTAGCATTTCATACATATCAACAAATTATCAATTATAACCCTCTGTAACATGAGACTACATTATACATTTATTCATTTAACAATGAACTATAAAAATTACAATGATAATAATTAAATTACACATCACCTTTTTCGTCGTCATTCTTCCATCCTGCAAAACCCACGTGAGCATGATATCAGTGATAATTCACTGGCATGACATCCACCCTAACCTAACATAAGTATCATTTTTCAGTTTCCCATTTACATATGACAATAATTACAATTTGCAATCAAAATAAAAAGGTCTAGAAACATGTATTCATTGCATTTCATTTTTCTTCATTTTGTAACCTAGGAGAGAGAAAGAGAAGGGAAGAGAGAGAAAACACCATTTTGTCAAAAGTTCTATTTCACACAACAGATACACTAAAGGGTTTTAAACAGTTATTTGCATGTGTTAAAAGTTTCGGGGTGGTTTAGCAACCCTATGGGGGTCCCATGACTTTCTATTTTTACATTTTCTCACTAGCTACAAAAGCGTTCAAAATGGGCTCGAAGATTAAGAAACCACTTCCAAAATTTATCTTCCGATGAGAACGCGCACCACGATTAATTTTCTACGTGTCCCCGGATATACCAAGAGTTCATAAAGAATCGGAATTGGAAAAAAAAAGTGAATGGATTGCGTTTGGCGGCTAGTTTTTCTGGGTCACTTGGTTGTAGTTGACCCAATGCAAAAAGAACAAAAGTTAGTTCGAGGGCCCAGAAAACCACGTCCATAACTGACGTTCGATGGATAAGCACGCAACGAGACACCTCCTACTAGTTCCCCTATATAAGGAAAATTCATCAGATTCGAAGGGATTGAGAGCTAGAAAACCATTTTCAAACGGCAACAAGTTTTCTAGAGTGACAAGTCGAAATTGGTCCAGTTTGACCTCGTCAAACTATGACTGGAGGCCTACAAAATGGCTTTGCCAAACCATCCAAAAAGTGATTTTCCCTAAATTGAATGTTCCATGCAATTGTCTAGTATAAACACTAGAGGTTTGTGAAGATGGGAAATAATTTCTCTATCCAGGTTTCAAATGGCGGTTCAAAACGAAAGCCAACTTTCTAGATTTAACAGTTTTCTACTATTGTAAACCAGTGTAACAGGGCTCCTATAAGAGCATCAAAAAGGTCACATATGTTCATTCGGGGTAAATCCAGATGTCATGGTGACTCCTCACATAACAAGGTACACAAATGAAACCCAACATCTCGTTTTCAGAGTTCCGAAGGGTACTTAATGAGTCTCAAAAATGCAAAAATTAACTATTTAACAGGAAGAAGGTCAGCAATATTACTGGGAAGTCAAACTTGTCTTGTCGATATACCAATATTGTAGCGATCTAACTAGGTAGGAAGCTTTCTAAATCACCTCAAAATGAGGGCGGAAGTTCATGTTTTAATGTAACGAGTTATTTTGACATCGTGAGTTACAACAAGACATTTCATTGTTTTTGCATGAGTTGAAATAAACAATTAACTGTATTAAGATCTTGATATTTTAAGTTGTAAACGAAACTAAAATACAAGAGTTATGAAAGATGAGGGAAGGTGAACCATGCCTGGGAATGAACTAGCGAGTGTTTACTGGTAGGATTGGCAACACGCGGGTGAGTTCCAAAACCGACGGTTTCCAAGGCCTTTTCAGAATCCAATTTGAGCATGATTTGCAACTGAAAACCCTCTACCATTATGCTTTGATGGTTTCTCGAGGCCTGCTCTAAAGCTCCCATTTTGACAGAGGCTAGGAGGATGCTGGAAAAAGGTTGTGGAGTCTGGCTTAACATGTACCAATTGCATTTGCTTGAAAGTTTCCAAGGCCTTTTCAACAAACTCATTTTTTTGCACATCCTGCCATCATTGCAGTCCATAAAGCACATTTCTTTCAGGCATTGTCAAACAGTTTGCATGCTTCCACATTTTGCATATGTATCTGCCAGGGCACTTGCAACTAAAAACACAAAAAAATCCCTTCTCCATAATGCTTTGTCGGATGTCTATTCCCTATTCCAAAGCTCCCATTTTGGCACAAGCTGGACGTATGCTAGAAAAGGAAACTCAAAGGTTGGAGACCTACTTGTTGCATGGTGAAACAGTGTGACTGTCTCATGAGGAAACCCGCATCTGCATTGTGTACTACCATCCCCACATTCCAAGAGAAGTTGTCTCATTCTTTCATTTGGTCAAACACTTGCAAACCAAAGTGCCCCCAATGCATTTGAAACTACCCCATCTGACAACATTTCTCTCTCCATTCTGCTTGATGGAAGTCCACGCAAGTTCCTAAAAATTTGTTTTTTTTGTTTTTTTTTACACAGGCTAGGAAAATGCGTGTATGGCTAAACCTTGTCTCAGAACTCGAATTTTGGCACGGGCTGGAAGTATGCTGGCAATGTAAACTGATTGGGTTGGAGAAGAGGGCCTGCGAATGGCACAGCCTCATACACGTCCCCCACACGGAGTTCAAGACACATTTTTTTGACACAGGCAGGGAGGATTGGTTCGTGCCACCACCATGGCACTCCCTGAGATGACATCGGTTACACAGTCCAACAATGATGCCCTTAAGCACACTGGTTGGGTGAAAAAGTTGTGACCAAGGCGGTGGGGGCGCTGGCCGGTCCAAGCTCCCCTTCCCCCCATGGCAGTGGTAGACTCTCCCTCACTCCTTTCACAAAAACCAAGGATGAAAACAAAACATCCCCCATGAAAACCCGAGCCCCCTTTTCCCTAATCCGCCCCACAAATTCACGGGCCTTTTTAAATTTTTATTCTTTTATTTTATTTATTTTATTTTGTTTGTTCTAACTAAAAAAAACACAAAGAACCCTAAAGTGAAGAAGAATAATAATAAGCACAAATCGATGATCAGCTGATGGAGTTATCATCCATCGATAATTAAAATAATAATAATATTATTATTTTTATTACAACTCATTAATACTTATTAATCATATTAACAAGGACCAACATTTAAGCTTGACCAAAACAATAATAGCAAGAATCGACAATTCGAAAGAATAATTATTATTATGTAGGTGTTCCCTCTAGTTGGTCACACCCTAACAACATCAAGTCATCCTTCAAACCACCTATCGAATTTGAGAAAGAGATTTTTCCTTAACAGGGTAATCGAAAAGGCGAAGCCAACAAGGATCAACAGGAGCACAACAATGTAAAACACTTAGCAATACGGTCGTCAAAGAAGAGAAAAAAATGAACGAGGAATGGGGCATTACACCACCAAATCATTTTTGCAAACAAATGTGGTGTGTCTTTAAAAATGTTGAGCTCTTGCTGAGTTAGGTGTGTGTCTGTGCAAGACATTAAGAGTTCCCAATCCTCAATTAGAGGGGTTGAATCTCGCATGTGGAGCAGTAAATTCAGAATGAAACTTGTGCATTGGTTGTTCCTTGTTGCCGAAATATTGTTTGCAATGTAATGGAAGAATGAAATCCCTTCCAAAGGGTTGCTCCATAGGAATTACTTACATAAAGAGGACTATCCAAAACCAACGGTAATTGGCGACGAGGTCGCTGAGGAGGATGACTGATTTGTTCCCAAATTCAGATGTTCTTGAGTGTGGGAAAGCTTCACGGAGCCTACTGTCAATTTTTCTTAGTAACTTTGGGCCGATGAAACTCATTTCATCAATAAGAACATATTCTATATGTTTCAGTGACTCTTGAAATGACGATAATGCACTACCTTCAAGGGGTTTCAGTTCTTTGATTGGAATACGTAGGGCTGCGTGGATTGTGGATGCAGAGATGTTGAATGTTGAAACACCAGTAGGGGCGAGCATAAGTAGAGGTGAGGGAGATGTGCTTGGTGCTGTGAATGTATTCCAAATTTTATTTATCAGAAATGATTTTCCTATGCCTCCGTTCCTTGAATTATCAATCTTAGTGGAGGTAGATGGGTTTTGTTTTTTGAATGGTGTAGTATGGTATCAAGAGCTAGTTGTTGTTCTGAAGACAAAGGAAGTGTTGTAGATGGTGGTGTGACCTGCATGTTATTGTTAATTGTGTCTTCCTTTTCTCTCTCGATGAATGATGAACCAATTAGTTTTAAATCTTGTCTAACGTCATGTATGCTCCAATTATTGTGTACGTTGAAGTCTTGTTTCCCCAACATATCAAGACTGTCAAGACCCATGTTGTTTCCTGACGAAGTTGTGTAAAAACTGTCATTCTTGCATTGGTTCATTTTGAAGATAGAACCATGAACCATTGCCATTCTCTCTCACCTTTTCTGCATTATTTGTAACCTTTTTGAAGAGGACATGCCTTAAAAAAGTTGTCCATGTTGATATTTGTGATTTCTGTAGTAACCATGGCCCGTTCATTTATCTAAGTGTTCCCCATATTTAGTACCTCCGAAATCATTGTTACAGAGGTCAGGATTTTTGGAGGGCCCATAAATTGGCTTGTGATAGAGGGCATCGAAGGTAGTAGTCATCGAGAATCTACCCAGCTATGAAGTGTATTGGTTTTTGAAATTTGAGGGTTGACATAACATTTGGTACTTGAAATAGTGTCGACTGAGCTCCCATTGAAACTGGAGACGTGAGAAACTTTCAAGGCAAGGACCGGAAGAGGCGGTATAGAAAGCATGTCTTCAATTTCTTTGCTTATCTCATCTAAGTGATGTCCCCACAATGTGACACTTACACTGAATCGACATGTCCTTTAATTACAGAGTTCTCCTCTTAGTCTCTGACTTGTCATGCCTACGAATCATTGAGCATGGTGACATCGCAAGAACAATGCCAATCAAATCAACTTTAGAATGGTCATCGGTTGTAGGTATGTCCTTAATTTTTGTGAAATGAAAGTGATGGGAAGGTATTGTATCCTCATTTGCTATGAGTGGAGTTATGGTTGAGGACGCTTGTAGGAAAATATCCAAAGCATTGTTCAAATGGCTATAACATAGCTTTGCATCAGGAATCCTCGCAATCCTCCCATTGGAAATTGTATATAGCTTCCCATTTTCAATATGCTCATAGAATGCTTTGATGACCTCATTGAAATAGGTGATGTGAATTTCCCCTCTTTCCTGATCTACAAAATCAAACCCAAACACAGAACCATCTCCCCTTGCATTGTGATATTCGCGAAGGGTTGTTTTTGCTAGGGCACGACCCTCTACGGACCACATGTGCATAGATGTATTCAAAGCACTTATTTTAGTTGGTGTTCTCACAAAATATTTGTTAACTTGGTTTGCACTTGCATCTGTTCACGGCAACTGACTATGTTCGAGACCATTTGTTGGTAGTAAGTGAATCTATGGCTGAGTTATTTTATGATTTGATGAGAACTCCATTATGGCATGCCTTAGTCGATTTTTATTTCAATTTTGCTGCACAAGATATCTGGATTTTTCCTTGGTTGATATGATTTAATCTATTGAGAGATTACTCAAACCAGTGGACTATTTTACACTTTTGAAATTTAGATGTGTGGGGTATCCCTCTGCAGTGAAAATACACCAGTTGAGGGACTCTCTACAGTCCTTACTGTAGAGAAAATCCTCACATTCCCTTCTGAAACCCTTCACTAATAGTCTAATACTATTGAATATAATAAATATATTTATACACACATTTTAGTTGGTACTTCTCTAAATGTAATCAGTTATGAACTGTCTCAGAATTGTTCGAATACATTGCAATTACTCCCAACATAATCAAATGAAGGACACACATTCATTCTGTGTGCAGTCAAATTCCTCTTCATTCTTTGTTTGATAACATCTTCTAACATTGGTATCAGAGCCTGAAGTTGCTCGATTCACAGTTCAAGGAAGCCCTGAAGTGGGTACGAACTGTAGACAACAAGTTTCAAATTTGGAGGAAGACCAGATCAAGGCAGAAGACCAAATCGAAGCATAACGCCGTGACATACCTGAAAAATGTTTGTTTGTAGTGGTGTTCACATTTCTCAAAGGGCACATATGTCATTTTTGTGATGATGTCTAGGGAAAACTTATCGAAGGTGAGAACAATATTCAGAATAAATTTGCAGAGATTTGAGTGTGCTCACAGGCATGATTTTCAATTACAATTATTTGTGAAACCTACATAACTGTATTGCATTAATTTCGTGTTATCGGTCAAAGTAATGGCAAACATTCAAAATTTCATTCTGTCGGAGGCATGAAAATTGAGTGGAAAAATTAATATGTTTGGAGACTTAAATTTTGACCATTATGGAATTTAAGACTGATAAAATCATCCTCGGCGATGAGAAAAGGCTTGTTGCTAACTTTGTATATTATCTTAGACATTAACTTCACTTGAATTTGAAGCTTGTCCATGCAGAACAAGTGCAGAATGTGTATGATATTACAAAAGATGAAGTTTTGAGTTTAATGATGATCCAAGTGACATTAATATAAGCAACATACAGTGGGAGGATGGTCAGATTGCTAGACTGGGACACTCGGCTATACCTAAATTGAAACCAAAACTTATCCGTAAAAATACCTCGTAAAAAAACACTGTAGCATGGCCTGTATAAATCCCTTCAATGCTACACGCTTTACAGAGACCTAATATTTAGCTATTTAAGTGTTGCATGTAAGTACAAACTGGCAGAAACCGCAAACAATTGACAGTGTCGCTAAACGTATTGCATCTAAATACAAAGATTAAACCCTAACAGTATCATCCGTAAATTCTTAAAGGAACTGTGTAAAGGTGTTTGGAGCATAACTTACCAATCCAGAAGAAGTGTCTGAAACATCAATCTAACTTCTTGGTTTTGTTCATTGCTTGCATGCCCTCAATTTTTGTGCTATGACTCCAGTGTATCTGCAATAGCCGAAACATTTTGACCTGGGTATATATGGGTATAACTATGTTTTTTGGTTTTATTCTTAGATCATGCATGTGCTTAAAATTATTAAAAACAAAATTATTAAAATCTAAAATTGTTAATTAAAAACAAAAGCTAAAATTGTTAATTATTAAAAATAGTAGAGAAAAGCTAAAATAGGGAGGAAAAACACAACAAAAATTATTAAAATCTAAAATTGTTAATTAAAAACAAAAGCTAAAATTGTTGTTAATTAAAAACAAAAGCTAAAATTGTTAATTATTAAAAACAAAATTATTAAAAATAGTAGAGAAAAGTTAAAATAGGGAGGAAAACAAAAATTATTAAAATCTAAAATTGTTAATTAAAAAAAAGCTAAAATTGTTAATTAAAAACAAAAGCTAAAATTGTTAATTATTAAAAACAAAATTATTAAAAATAGTAGAGAAAAGCTAAAATAGGGAGGAAAAACACAACAAAAATTATTAAAATCTAAAGTCATTAATTAAAAACAAAAGCTAAAATCGTTGTTAATTAAAAACAAAAGCTAAAATTGTTAATTATTAAAAACAAAATTATTAAAAATAGTAGAGAAAAGTTAAAATAGGGAGGAAAAACACAAACATCGGACGGTTCGAACCGTCAAATTTAACACTGATCGTAGAAACGTCATGAGGGGCCTTTCCCATAGGGGGAACGCATTCAGCGTAAAGAGTTATTCGAATAGTTTTACATTTCATCTAAATAACTCATTAAAGTATATTTAAATGGGAAAATATTTTACTTTTTGACATTTACATTACATAGTTAAATTACATAGTTAACAACATGTTAATTATCCTTAAATTATTTTGAAAAATCTCTCCATTGTAATGATCTGACATTATTATTTTCAATAATACATTCCACGTTAAAAAAGAATACAATTAAAAAACCATTCACTACATAGTCTAGTGTAACTCTTAACTTTCTAATATATCTTCTTTTTAGTAAGATTTGAAATGAAACAAAACACCTCTTTGTATGGATGCCATCTCACTCTACTCTTCCTTAATTTCTATTTGAAATTATTTTGTTCGGATGTAGACCAATTCCATAGAATTCAATCATTTAACCATACAATTTAATATGTTTCATATAAGTTTTTGTCATTTTCTTTGAGAAACCAGAGTTTAGATTCTATATTTCATCTTTCATTTTGTTAACTTTGTTATAGATTTGTGCATATATTTTCAATGATTTCAAGTGAATCTCTCAATCTAGCTTGAAGTTTATGTATGTATCCGACGGTTATTATTCAAATATTGAAAAACCTCCTTAGTTATTTGCTAACATCCATATCATGGAAGCATTCTTCTAGAAGTTTAAATTATATTAGAAATTGAAATAAATGTAATATAAGTTGTCATTCACCAAATCATTTTCTACTTATATTAGTCATTATACTATTGGAATAGTAGTGTAAAGGAGTTAAAAATTGAAATTGTATACATATGTATGTGTGTGCATGCATGTGTATGTGTGTGCATATATGTGTACATATAATTTTAATATTTAATTTAATTTAAAAATTGATACAAAAATTAAAATTTAAAATTTAAAAATATTTTAATTTTTTAATAGGTTAACACTTTCATTTCAAACATAAAAGATGATAACAAAATTATCAAAATATTTTTTGAACATATTCATATTAATATCTTAAATTTTTATTAAATTAACATTTTAATTTGAAACATAGGAAATGATAACTTTTTATCAAATTCTATTTTTAGTATGTTGGTATTATTAATACATGTCTTACATTGAACTAAGAAGAAAGAACAAAAAGGATAAATGTGAGATGACATGAGGCAAAAGTAGTGCATAGGGAAAAAAGACTTGAGAGAAGTCATATTCATCTTATATCTTCTTTGACCAATTGTTTTGCATTGAACTAAGAAGAAACAAGTGATAAAGATATAGAAATGTTTAGGTTATGAAAGTATCAATGTTGCTCATAGTCGTATGCAAGTTCATTAAGAATGGAAGTTTGAATCCCGTTATTTGGAAAATTAGAGGGAAATTGAGTCAAGAGATGTGACTTTTAACCATCTAACTATAAAATTTTAACCATTTTAGAATTTGTGACATTTTCGCTTGCGATAATCTTTCTTTTATATAATAATTTTCTATTATTGAATATTCTTTCTATGATTTTTTAGGTAATCTAGAGGGATTATAAATACTTAGTGACCTTGAGATTCAAATAATGAAGCTCTAACATAAGGTAAATGCCACCAATCAAACCCATTAACGAAGTGCACACAGAGCCTTTCATGTATGTTGCAGAAAAATCGTGGAATGTTGATTAAGATTTATGTAGTTCAAAAGTGAAAGTCCTAACTTCATGTGTAAAGAAGGATCCAAAATTAATGGTTTGTACTACGATATTAAGGTCCTAGGCTATATATTACAAATAAAAATTACAATAATTTTTAATCATTTACAACTTCAAAAAATTAGAACGCCATAGAACTTTGTGAGTATTATGTTATTTGTTATATAAATAAAAGTATATTGTTTGGGGGATGGTATCTTCTATACCTAAAAAAGTTAGCTTCATATTGTCATATACTAATAAACGGACTTCCTATCAAAGATTTCATAATTTTATAGAATAACCTTAATAATCTAAAAAATTAGATTTAAAAAATATCACAATTTATTGGTATGAAAATGGTTTATTTGACTACTAAATTGCAATTTTTTTTTATTATTGGCAAATAGTTTTGAAGGGACTATACCCTATTACAAGGAAGGCTCAACAATCGGATAGAACGAGAAAGAAACAACAAAAATGATCGGAATCTAGATAAAACACCGGGCCCATTAGTAACCCCAAAAAATAGCTACTAGGAAAGAGCAAAATAGAGCAATAAATGCAATTAAGCAAAGAAAAATAACATAGAAACCGAAACAAAGCAACATCTAAAATGAAGCCCGCTAGTCCAAGGGGAATTATTACTTGGAGGCCCTTTCAATCCTTGATTTAATTGTTTGCAATGAAGTGAACAACGCCTGAGTGGTAGTGTGTGTGGGATCCTTCGCGTTCAACTTCGAAATAGCCTGGCTTCTTTCCTTATCAGTCCCCCAAATAGTTTCAGGGACCCCGCTTAACATGGAAATGCTTCTTACCTGTTGCTCTAAAAACTTACTAATGGCATTGAAAATGGCCATATTATGGTCATGTCTTTCCTTGGCCCTCTCCAAATCCAAATTGAGGCCAATCGCCTCCGCTATCAACTCTTTATTGATCAGCACGCGATGACCCCCATACTCTACCTTCTTATCCTTCCAGTCCATGGTGAAATGAATTGAAATGTTTTGATCATGGCCTGAATTTTCGATGAAGTTAGAAATACCCCTCTTTTTAGCGAGTTCCAAATCTCCGCGTTGTCCTTCCAAGCAGGATCAAAGCTAGGTTAAAATTGACATAGAGCACCTCCCATCTTTTTCTCCCCGTAATTTCTGCAAATTCTCTACTTGAAACCACCCTTAGGAGCATTATTTTTACTATGCCTATCTCAAGTTTTCAAAACCCATCCACCGGTTCGAAAATCATGCAAACTTTTATGGCCATAATGAGGATTATTTCTCCCACATGTGCAATCTTTCGTGTACACTGAAGCCCACACCATCTCATTATAGATCCTACACCATGTGTGAGTGCCCATGTTTATCCACATTAATGTTATTTTGTACCTCCTTGGGGATGTATTTATCATTATCCCAAATGGTGAGATTATTATTAATGCCATAGTTGGCCAAGGTATCCGCTACCTTGTTACCCTCCCTATAAGTATGCCCAATTTTGATATTTTTAAAAGTGTGACAAATATTAATGGATTCCACAATGAAATCTTTAATAGTTAAACTAGGAGGAGAAATCTGATTAAGATGAATGATAATATTTAAGGAATCCCCTTCCAAAATGAGGTTATGTATGTTGTAATCCTTAGCAATCCTTAGCCCCAGAGAGAAGCCTAAGGCTTCGTATAATGATTAGTCTAAGTACCCATTATGTCAAAGATAAGCAACAACTAAGCAGCCTTTATGATCACGAATTACACCTCCTCTAACAAAGAGCCCCTGAATTTCCCTTGGAGGCACCATTAAAGTTTAGTTTGTGCCAAGTAGTAGAAGGAGGGTTCCAATGAATTGATGACCTATCAATGTTTGCAGCTCTCTTTTTTACACATTTGCAACACCAATCTTCCAGTTGGAAATAATATATTCTTCATCTTCAGGATATTTCTTATTCTTGGGAGGTTTGAATCTCTCTATATTTTCTTTAATAGCATTAGCAATCTTAACAAATTTGTTCTTGCAATGATGTTGACTATTTCTAAATATGATGTCATTTCTATCTTTCCATATCCTCTAGATAATATGGGGCATGACCAATTTCCAAAGTCTTCTAACAACACAGTGCTCGAAAGGAGGATCCCACTTGTGTCCAAAGCTCGGAGGAAATCCTTTCGCACTATCCAATAAAATTCAAACTTAGAGAAAGCATAACTCTAGATAATTGAAGCATACTCACAGTGGACAAAAAGATGCTTAATGTCCTCAGACTCTTTTTTACAAAGGTAACATCTATTTGGCATTATAAATCCTCTCTTCATCAGGTTTTCATTTGTGAGAATTCTACCTCTGAGGACCAGCCAAAAGAAAAAATTGATTTTAGGGGTTAATTCAGTCATCCAAATCCTACTCCAATTAAACTCACTCTGAATGTTTTCAAAATAAGAGTTATAACCAGATTTGACAGTGTAATCTCCATCTCTAGAGTTGTGCTGACAAGTTCATCCTTAGCTTCAATTTGGTTCAAGGGTATGAGGTCCAATTGTTTCTTAAGGGAGGATATCATGTAATTCATATAATTCCTATCCACCAAGATTTGTTTCCATCTCTTCCTATTTCCCTTCATTTCCATGTATTATTTGACTTTAGTGTCATACTTTTGCTCAAGACTATCTTTGACTGCACCAAATCTGTCATTAAGGATGAAATTAGACCAGTTATCCCCCCAAAAATTGATGTCCCTTCCATTTCCCACTTTCCATTTACAATCTTGTTTGATGAAGTTTTTGACTTGTATCAAGTTATTACAGAAAATAGAGCCTTGGGGAAGTTATTCATCATGAAGGAAAGAGATAGTTGTTTGTTGGGCAAGATACTTGGCCTTAATTAAATTAATCCAAGGTTGTTCCTCCGAGAGCATTCTCCAACCCATTTTTGTAATTAAGGCCACATTCATTTTCCTAATATCCTTTATGCCCAGTCCCTCAATTCTTTTAGGAGTACGAGACTTGATCCCAAGCTACGGGTGATATCTGAATTTTTCCTCCATACCATGCCATAAGAAGTGCTTTTGAATCCTTTCAATTTTATCTCTAAAGGCGAAGGAATATTATAAAGAGACATAATGTAAATACGAAGATTTTGGAGAGTGCTTTTGATTAGTATGATTAATTTGAACTTCCAAATTTAATTAAAAATTTTAATGAAATGTTTATCTAATATCATTCAAAGTTTATGTCTAGTATTAATTATTCAAATCTAAACAACAAATCCACCTAGTTGTTAATTATCTAAAAATATATTAGACTTGAAATAATTACATTAATATATTATATAAGATATATATTTTAAATAATAATATACAAATATATCACACTTATAAATTATGCCTATACAAAAATAAATACGCAAATTTAAAGCAACTTGACAATTAATATCAATACCTAAACAAATAGTCTTTGATGTTTATATTTGCGACATGTATATAAATGTACATACTCATGTTATTATCATTCAACATATGCTTTCCTTCTTTATGTCTCCTCTATATTCTTTCCATTTCCATACAAAATATGCAAAATCCATTCCATTCCGAGGAATATATAAGTTATAATTAATTGAACAACTATTTTCTAGAATCACATTATTCTAGCACAACTCTAACTTCCAATAGGGAGAGAAACCAATAGTGGTGCACCCTAAGTTAGGGGCCCACAAAATCAATTCTATACAATGTGGGATCCTAATTTTTTCACCAACATGTAGTTCAAGATTTTTTTAAATTATTATTTTTTGAGTGTTGAATTGGAGGGAAAGACATATTTTGAATTTATTTAAAATAGTAAATTTGAGTTACATCACTACATTTTGATTGGGACCCATATTTGATAATGGTTGAACATTGAATATTTAATAATGACAAATCTTACATGTCATGATGTGATTGGGTGTTGTCATGTCAAAAATGACTAATCACCAGGTACTTTTATGACAACTATTAGGTGTTGTGTATTCAAGACACTATATCCACAATTGGACCCTGCTCAACTATTGGTGTCTCTCCCCTATATCTCCTTAATTCGCAAGGTTTGTAATGAAGATGAACACTTCTCTTTTTATGGCAGTTATATTTATTTCCATAGACATGAAAACATTAATGAACTACTCGACAATATTTGAAACTTGCTTTCCACTCTTCCATAATTTCGAGTTGAAATTATCTTTCGAATGCAAACTGATTCCATCATATTTAATCATTTGACCTTCATACAATTTAACATGTTGGGAATGAAATTGATCAATTTCTTTTAAGAAATCAAGTTTTAGATCTTCTATATCATCTCTCATTTTGTTAACTTTGTTATAGATGTCAAGTTTTAGATCTTCTATATCATCTCTCATTTTGTTAACTTTGTTATAGATGCCAATAAAGTCGGATTAAAGGTTAGGAGCACCCTAGGCAATAATTTTAGTGGACACCTTTTCACAATTTCAAGGGAAATTGTTTTTCCCAACAAGTAAATAAATAAAATTTTCCTACATTCTCATATTTTGAAATTTACATCAGGGTCATAATAAATCACAAATTTAGAGAAACTACTATACAAAAGGAATAAAAATATCCTATAAAATTATCATAGAAGGATGAGAAATATTCGGGGATGGAGAAACTTAATTACAAGAGGTTCTCAAAGTGAAATATAATAATTTTTATACAAGGTTGCTTGCAGTTTAATTTACCAATATCAAGTAAGTGATGGGATTCAAACTTAAACAAATCTCCATTTTTTCATAAAGGAATAAAATGGCTTTTGTAGCACTTACCAATTCCTAGTCCATAAAAAACAATAGACATCCTAAAAAATTAGGAATAAATAATTAAATATTTTTTCTTTCGGTTGTACTTGCTTACTACTAGCTATCTTTATTGACATCATCAAATATACATGAAACATATCCTAGAAAAAATAGCACACTTGCATATTTTGGAGCTACATTGGAGAGTGGGTAACAATACCAACAAAATCATATATGAGCTTTAAAATATTCCATGTTTGTTTTTAAGATTGTAATTTTTTTAAAGTGCCTTTTTATGTATATGTGTAGAATTTATATCACTATATAATAATATAAATAAATGGGTCAATTAATATTGAATTTTCAAGAAAATAGTATTAATGCAAAATTCTAAAAATAACAAAAAATAAAGGAAATCTTTAGATTTAGGCGCCCCCGATCTGCTAGCACCCTAGGCAACTACCTAATTTTCTTAGGGCTTAATCCCCTCTTGGATGTGAGAACATCATGTTAATGGTTGTATCTATGAAATTGAAAACTTCTATCTCCCAATATGGCTTGAATTCTTTGTATTCATCCATGATGGTTATGGATCGAATGTTGAAAAAACTCCTCATTCGATTGTTATATCCACTTCACAAAGGCATTATTATTACAGTTTAGATTATATTGTATATTGAAATAAACCTAGTGTGATTTGCAAATGGCCACTTCATTTTGTATATACATTAGTCATTATGTACTATTTGTATAGTATTGTAAAGGATTAAATGATTGAAATTTTAGCAAAATTCACACACTATATATAAATGTGTGTACATGTATATATAATAATATATATGGTTATTTACACACACACACACATGCGCACACACACACATATATCATTATTACACAATGCGAAGAGCACCATGTTTTGAGCCAAATTTGCATCAAAAAATATCTTTGTTAGGTTTTCAATTCATGTTTTTTCGATAAATTTGCATCATG
The DNA here is from genome assembly GCA_018340775.1 of Taxus wallichiana var. yunnanensis. NCBI lineage: Eukaryota > Viridiplantae > Streptophyta > Pinopsida > Cupressales > Taxaceae > Taxus > Taxus wallichiana. The sequence goes on from CM031239.1 coordinate 486,867,693, forward strand.
AAAGGTGGCATAAATGTGACACAAACTTGATGTGACTAGAAATTTTTTATCATGTCACATTTGCACCTACTTTGTCACATATTTGCACTTTATATTCATTATGTCAACCCGACCATTATCGTAATGCTAAGTGGCGCAAACGTGACACATATTTCCTTCAATAATTTTTTTAAAAATACAATATAATTATTTGAAATATCAAATAATTATATTACATTACACACACAATTTCTTTATAAATAACGTTTGTAAATGTAAAATAGAGTTTTCATAGTTTTATTTCATAGTACACATACTAAAAAGGGATATTGAATACCACTCATACAAACATAATTAATAAGATCATAGTAACATTTACAAAAATTAATATAATTAAAATGTTTTATAAATATTATTTAAATGTAAATTACAATGCTAAAATAAAATATCATACATCGAAAAAAATACAGAGATAGCAATGTACTCTTGAATATGAGAAAATAGTTAATTTCTCATGTACAATACAATAACATGAATTTGAATTACAATTTATATAAAAAATTACTACTATGAACTAGCTAAATCATCATCATCTAAGAGCTCATTATCATCATGATAATCTATGTGCTTATTATTTGAATATTATTTGAAATCGCTTCATTCTATGCAACGATGGGTTGTCATAGTCAGAGTCAAGATCGCCGTAAATGCGCCGCCGTCGCGTTTTTGTCATCATCATCAATACCCTCTCTAAAGTCAAGGCTATCAATTAAAAGTGACGATTTATTCACTTATAATAACATTAATTTATAATTATTACAATATTTCAAATTCAAATTTTATTAATAAAATATTTCAAATTCAATTTCTATTACCTACTTGATTTTAATAATTATTTAATAAATTAATGACGTATTACAAGCACTAACCCATGATAACACACCCCATTGGTTGAATGCATTGGTGTTACATATAAGGGCTTTGATTTGTGCCTACACTTGTCCAATGTCTTTGAAGTCATGTACATCTTCTTCTATAAAAATAATGTAAAGTTAGAAATATAATTTTGGTATGAATTAATTAATAGTGTATACTACATAATCTTTCAAATTTAAACAAACTTACAAATTTGCAAACAACTACATTTATGCTCATTTATCCCAAATGATGATTCGTCAACTTTTCCCGACTTAGTCTAGCTTGGTGGGATTTTTCATTGATACTTTAGACACCTATATTCATATCAATACATACACAACTTAGAATTAATGAATATGACGAAAGCATAATATTTTAAAAAAATTATATCGTTATTTTTCCAAATTATCAAAATCTTGTTTTGTGTCTCGTTTGAGTTGTCGAGCTCACAATGTATTTTCCACAAAGATCAATTCATGCCTACGGAGTTGGCGCAATAGTCTATCCTCATGTGTATCACCCATGTATTTCTCTTGTAACTTAAATTGGTCATAAATTAATGTAAACAAAAAATACTAAACATCATTTTTTTGTCATACTCATATATGTTACATCATCCTCTTAAGTGCCTCTATTGCAATTATTTCAATAATTCCCACATCATAGCAAACACTTCCAAACTCTTTTTAGTAGACACAACTAACCATTTTCTACATTTAATTTGTTGCGATTTATATTCCAAATGGAACTTTTTAGACAACAATAATTTTACTCATACAATAATTCTTGTTTTGAACTACTAATAAGAAAATAATAAAATTAAGATAATTTAATTTTTTGGAAATTTTGATAACATGAAAAAAAAATATTAAATTAAAACAAAATATAAACTAATACTTACTTTCCACGAACATCTTGTAATATTTTCATGTCATAGTTCACATACAATTTCACATGCAAACTCCCCACACTTGATAATTGTACTCATTTAGTGTTTTCCAAGATGGTCAATCATCCTCATAATTAATGAGAAGAATCTATACCCCCTTCATTGTTTGGGAAACACCTCCTCAACACTTGTGGGGGTGGTCTCCTATCATTTAAATTGATGAGCACCATATTTACAAGTTGTACTATGAAGATGTTGACACGAAAGATAATAATATGTGATTATACGTTAAATTAACACAATCAAATAACTTATAAAAATTATTTCTTAATATGACTAAAAATAATATAGAAATAAATAACATTCTACGTCATTGCCTCCGTTGAATATGGTGAAACATGACAGTCACCTCATAAATATCACCACTTTTGGATCGTCAATCATGAGATGTGTAAGGCTGCAATAATGTTGAAACTAGACAGTGAATATATTTAAACATATGTTAAATTAAATTTTTCTATAAATTAAAAATATTAAGTAAAATTTTCAAATAATTTATGAATATAACTACAAATAATATAGAAAAATAACATTTTACATCATTGCCTCCCTTGAAGCAAGTGAAACATGATAGGCCACCTCAGAAATGTCACCAAGTTTCTCGATCATAAACCATGAAATGTAGGAGGCTATGAATATATTGACACTAAAGAGAATGATATGTAATTATATGATAAATTTAAAAATAAATTAAAATAAAAAAACTCCCATAAATTATAAAATAATATTTTAAACATGACTACAAATATTATAAAATAAAATAAAATATTACCTCCTTAGCTCCATTGTATCATGTGAAACAAAAGCGTGAATCTCGAGAATCTCATTACTTGAATACCATTGATGTATATTAATAATACAATACACAGTTGAATCTTGATGTCCATAATATGAATCTCAAATCATGTCACAACTAGTGTTGTATCAAAAGTTAAGACTCCTATGAGTTATATGTTGTGCAACAACTTCACAAACACTACTTTTGCCACACCCATAGTGTACAATGTACTTTGTAAAAAAATTAACGAATGATTACTGGGTTTGTTGTTTTTACATGCCTAATATTAAAAAATAATTAAATAACAACAATTTATTAAATATAAAAAACCAAAGTGTTTCTTGTAATAAAAAAATATAAGGGTTTGTTATTTGTTGCGTGGATTTGTTGTTTTTTTAAAGGTTTTTTCTTCATAAAGATCTGATATTTTTGTACTACACTTTGTTTGTTTTGTTATGTTTATTCCAAGCATTTGGTATTTTATTTCTAGGGTAGTTGTCTTTTTCTTAAAAATTAATTAATTTTTTATTGTTTATTAAATTGTTTGTATGTTCATTTACACTTTGTTTGTTTTGTTATGTTTATTCCAAAGATTTGGTATTTTATTTCTAGGGTAGGTGTCTTTTTCTTAAAAATTAATTAATTTTTTATTGTTTATTAAATTGTTTGTATGTTCATTTTTACTATGATTTGATATTTTTCTAGGGTTTGTTTTTTTATAATATTGTAGTTAGGGTTAGAAAAATTTCGGACCAAGGTTTTCTATTTATTTGGCTAGTATTTAGTGAGTTTTTGGTAAATTTTACTATATTTTTTTCCTAATTTTTTGGTTAGGGTTTGTTGTATTCGTGTTAGGGTTATTGTTATTGTTTTTTTATTTCTATAGTTTTCTTTTGTTTATATAGTTTTGATTTTTCGCTATAAATAAATCTATAAACTATGAAAAAATTATAATAAAAGCTGTAGACCTCAAAAAAATCAAAACAATAAAAAATGAATAAATAAAAAGGACGGAATTGGAGGGCGGTGGTGTGTGACAGAGGATGGCATGCAATGTCAGTCTAAGCCGACTCCATTGATGTTGCATCACTTCACCCAGACGCCCTTCTTGACCGCTGTCATTGTCCTTGCATAATAATCCAAAAACTTTATTTTATGAAAAATCTATTACGATTCTATCGATTATTAACCTCCTATCTTGTAAGATTATTTGATCAACAAATATTGGAAAATAACACAACTGTAACTTCACAAATACAAACACATAAGAAATACCCAACAAGGTGAACACAATATTTTCGGACAATTGTCCCTGGAAAAACCCCGTAGGGAAAACCAGTACTACAGATGAGAAATATATTAAACTTCAGCAAATCAAGAGATACAAATACTGCTTGCCTCTTACTGGTAGAGCTCCGACAATCTCCTAATCCTCCTGCTGATATTCCTCCACTGCTATCTCCAACGCTATCACTGTGCCCTTGCTAACACTGCAAGACTACTTGCTAACACTGCAAGTTTCTCTCAAAACTTCCTTGTTACAAATGACCCCAATGACCCCCTTATATACTACTCTCATTGAAAATCAACGGCCGAGATTAATACAAATGAACGGCTGAGATTAAGACAACTCAATAACCATAACAACCTTGGTTATGAGGTGTCACCTAAAAGGAGTCAATATTAGATAGCAATTGTTCTTATCCTAACAATATTTGTTTGACAAAAACAACTATTTCTCTAAATTCTAGGTTGTCCAAACTACCCATAACAAATGGATGAGGACAAACAGCTGTCCAAGCTACTAACTACTAAGATTAACACTCCCTCTTAGTGAGGAAGTTGTTCTACATGACACCCAACATCTCTCTGAAGAAGATAAATTTTTCCTTCCCCAATGCCTTTGTCAGAATGTCTGCTACCTGCTGATCTGTAGGTACAAACTGTAGCTTAACAACCCCGCACTGTACACAATCTTTGATGAAGTGATACTTGATGTCTATATGTTTTGACCTATCATGAAACACCAGATTCTCAGTCAACTTGATGCAACTCTGATTGTCGCAGTGTATCACCGTAGTCTCAACCTTCTGACCAAACAAAGCTACTAGCAACTTCCGAAGCCATATAGCTTCACATGTTGCCATGCTAGCTGCTATGTACTCTGACTCTGCTGAACTCAGAGCCATAGACTTCTGCTTCCTGCTGAACCAAGATACAACTCCTGATCCCAGACTGAAACAACACCCTGAAGTGCTCCTCTTGTCCATTGTACTACCTGCCCAATCTGCGTCAGTATAGCCCATCAACCTGATTCCTTCACCTCGAGCATATCTAATTCCATACTCGATTGTACCTGCAAATAACGCAGCACATGCTTTGCCACAGTCCAATGCACTCTCTTTGGCTCAACCATGAACTGACTAAGAGAGTTAAGCTGCAAAAGCTATATATGGCGTGGTATTGACCAAATACATGAGAGAACAAATCAACTGCCTGTATAAGGTGGGGTCTACATCCTTCTCCCTGGATGTGTCTACCTTCCTCCAATTCATGATCATGGGTGTAGACATGGCTTTGCAATCTTCCATTCTCGAACCTTTTTAAGATTTCCCTTGCCCGAGGAAAATCTCTCCATCTTTCTGCCATACCTCCATGCCTAGAAAGTAGTGCATAAGTCCCAAATCCTTCATCTCGAACTCCGCTGCAAGATCCCTCTTGCATTCTTCTATGAGCCCCAGTGAACCTGTAAGAAACAAGTCATCTACATATAGAACAAGAATGAGAATCTCACCTCCAACTACCAAGTAGTAGAGATTAGCATCTGCCTCACTCTTCACAAAGCCCATTTCCTGCAAGTAACTATCAATGCACTCATACCACGCTCTGGGAGCCTGCTTGAGTCTGTACAACGCTCTCTTCAATCTACACACGTGGGTCTCTTTGTTGTGTGCTACAAAGCCTTCTGGTTGTTCTATGTATACCTCCTCTTTCAACTCACCATTAAGAAACGTTGTCTTGACATCCATTTGATGGATCTGCCATCCCATCTGTGCTGAAATTGAGATTACAGCTCGTATAGAAGTATACCTGGCAACTGGAGAAAATGTCTCCTCGTAGTCTATTCCCTCTTTCTGAGAGAACCCCTTTGCCACGAACCTTGCCTTATATTTCTCGATGCTACCATCTGCACCATGCTTGATCTTATAGATCCAGCGTGATCCAACCACTGCCCTATCTGTTGGTCTAGGCACTACCTCCCACACATCATTCTGCATAATTGAAGTATACTCCTCAACCATTGCTTCTTGCCACACTTGATGTTGTGCAGCCTCCTGATAGCTAGAAGGTTCACTATCTACCAACATACTAACTAATGCAACATAGTCATCATACCTGGCTGGTGGTTTCCGTTGTCTATTACTCCTCCTAGGAGTACCCACTAACTCCTGAGTATTCTTCTGTGTCTGTTGAACCTCACGGTTCTTGCTGCCAACTGTAGAGGATGAAATATCAACCTCCATGTCTTCTTGATGCATCTCTTCTTGCACCTGTTGCTCCATACTTTGAAAACTCTCTCCTCCTGAGTCTATGCTTGTACTAGTAACTGTACTCGAGCTTTGCTACCCTTGACTCGATTGAGTGATCCTTGGAGCTTCTGTTGGCTGCTCACTCTGATCATCTTCTAGAAAATCTTTAGACCTTCTAAATGCCTTTTCCTCCATGAACTTGACATCACGTCGAAAAATAATCCTTCTGGTCCCCGGAATGAATATCCGATATGCCTTAGAGGTTTCACTGTACCCCACAAAGTACCCTCTCTCTGTAGTCTGATCTAACTTGGTACGTGTATCCTTAGGAATGTGACAATATGCCAAACTCCCAAAGATCCTAAAGTGACTGACATTTGGCTTCTTCCCAGTGAATGCTTCCTTTGGTGTCATCTTCCCTAGTACCTTATGTGGAACTCTATTCTATATGTATACTGTTGTATTGCATGCCTCTGCCCACAGATAACGGGGTAAATCCTGGTCATGCAACATAGCCCTTGATGCCTCTGTTATAGACCGATTCTTCCTCTCAGCAACTCCATTCTATTGCGGATTGTAAGGAACAGTCCACTCTCTCTTGATTCCTTCTCTGGTACAGAACTCCTGGAACTCATTGCTTTTGTACTCGCCTCCATTGTCTGACCGAAGAACTTTTATCTTCCTTCCTGTCGAATTCTCCACAAGAGCTTTGAACTCTTGGAAGTGACTGAAAACCTCATCCTTGGTCTTCAAGAAGTATATCCATGTCTTCCTGGAGAAATCATCAATAAAAGTAACAAAGTACTCATACCCTCTGAGAGACTTCGTCGACATTGGTCCACATACATCTGAATGTACTAGATCAAGAACGCCCTTGGATCTGGTGTCACTCCTTGGAAAAGATGCTTTAGCAAACTTCCCCAACATGCATCCCTTACATACATCATCATGCTCTGTGCTCACCTCAGGAACACCTGTCACTATCTCATGAAGTAATTTAAGGGCTCCATGATGGATATGGCCCATCCTTCTATGCCATAGCTCTCCCTGATCTCTAAGATTACTGTTGCTCATGAGTTCCTTAGGAATGTCAAACTGCAGCCTATAAAGCTGACCGCTCCTAACTCCAATAGCTATGGGTGATTTCCAATCCTTGTGCTTGATCAACACATGTGCCCCTCTAAAGAGTACATTGTACCCTTTGTCCTGAAGGACAGATACAGAAATCAAATTCATCCCTAAGCCTGGAACATGCAACACATCATGAAGGGGAATCATCTTACCACTCTCCCTTTGGCTGAGCAGTCCCTTTCCCAACCGAGTTGAGTTTGGACATGTTCCCCATAGAGATCCGGATTCGGTGCTCTCTTCCTTATAGCTCGGAGAAGTATTCTCTAACTCCTGTCATATGATATGATGCCCCACTATCTATGTACCAAAAACTCTGTGAGGTTGAGCTAACCATACATGCTATGAGTGCAAACTCATCTTCCATTCTACTAGAGAGCTCATTTGCACTTGCTGAAGCCGCAACTTGCTTCTTGCCTTTCTTTTCATTCTTCTCCTTTCGGGCAATCACTGACATAGTGGCCAAACTCGTGATAGCCATAGCACTTGATCTTCGAAGAATATTTCTTCTTCTTTTCACCTTGTGAATTTGATCCTTTACTAGACCCCTTCTTTGCTTTCCCTTTACCCGCTAGGGCAACATTTTCCTGTTCCACCTCACTTTTCTGACTCTTATTGTTGGCTCCATTGACAAGACTTAGTCTAAGCTCCTCCTGAGTGAAATCACTCCATAGTCGATCCCAACTTGGTAAGGTGTCTCGTCCATTGATGACTTGAACAAAGACATCCCACTGCTTAGTAAACCCATTTAGGGCTATTCTCACTAGCTCGTCATCACTTGGTTTGTCTCCAATAGCTGCCAATTCATCCTTGACAAGTCTAAGTCTGGTGAGGTAACTTGTGACGTCTTCTCCCTTATTCATCCGGGTATTCCTCAACTTTTCTCTGAGAATCAGCTTCCGATTAGTGGTAGCATTCTGGTACAGATTCATAATGGCATCCCACATCGTCTTCGCAGTATCTAACTCTGTAATATGCGGAACAATATGATCCTTGACACTCGTCAAGAATCAGCCTCCTCGCCTTAGAATCTTCCTTCTTATATGCTAAGAGTTTTGTTGCATCAGTAGGTACAGTATAACGGTGGTCACATATTCCTTGATAACATTCTCTTCCAAAGAATAGAGAAATTGGCTTTCAGGACACCAAAATTCAAGGCTCCATCCAATCTGTCCGATCTCTTAAACCTCTTTGAGGCCATCTTAAAAGAAAATAATAATAATAATTTTGAAGAGGTTAAATTGGGTTTTATAAACCCTCACTTTCTTTCACCTAGGGTAAATCTCTTCTACCCGAACTTAGCTCACGATACCATGTGAAAAATCTATTACGATTCTTCGATTATTAACCTCCTATCTTGTAAGATTATTTGGTCAACAAATATTGGAAAATAAAACAAGCTGTAACTTCACAAATACAAACACATAAGAAATACCCAACAAGGTGAACATAATATTTTAGGACAATTGTCCTGGAAAAACCCGTAGGAAAACCAAGATACTACGGATGAGAAATATACTAAACTTCAGCAAATCAAGAGATACAAATATTGTTTTCCTCTTACTGGAAGAGCTCCGACAATCTCCTAATCCTCCTGCTGATATTCCTCACTTTGCTATCTCTAACGCTATCACTGCGCCCTTGCTTAACACCTTTGCAAGACTACTTGCTAACACCTGCAAGTTTCTCTCAAAACTTCCTTGTTACAAATGAACCCAATGACCCCCTTATATACTACTCTCGTTGAAAATCAACGGTCGAGATTAATACAAATGAACGGTTGAGATTAAGACAACTCAATAACCATAACAACCTTGGTTATGAGGTGTCACCTAAAAGGAGTCAATATTAGATAGCAATTGTTCTTATCCTAACAATATTTGTTTGACAAAACAACTATTTCTCTAAATTCTAAGCTATCCAAACTACCCATAACAAATGGATGAGGACAAATAGCTGTCCAAGCTACTAACTACTAAGATTAACATATTTGAGATCCGGAGGCATCAACCAAGCTGAAACCCAAGTTCATGTTGTAAAGTTTAGTAGTAATTGGTTTGTTGCAATGAATGGAAATGCTACTGAGGACTCAGATGCACGTAGCTCTCTCAAATATCCATTCTATAATTTTTGTCAATGTGGGTTGTATCAACTCTGCTCATGGAGAAAAGATTGTAATCCCAATATCTTCTCATGTTATTGTATACAATTTGATTTATCTAGATGTGTATTTGTATTCAATCGGGTTCTTTGTCCCTGAGAGCAAAGGGAAGTTGTTTCCTTTCGTTGTACTGTTGGTTGTAGGAATGAAAATATTAAACATTAAGAGGATTTCACTCAGGTGTAATGTCATGTTGTATTGACTTTGCATCTTCGCTTTTTACCACATGTTTTACGTGTACTTTAACCTCTGCAGAATCATTGTCGGGGTATTCGATGGATACCACTTCATTGTTTATACTCTTTAGCTTTGATTTTGAGTATTTTTTGTATAGATTAAGAGATTAAAAGTGCCTTCTCTGTTATCCCACATATGTCCCTGTAATATTTGTCTCTTTCACTCTCCCATGTGTGTCCACCCTTTCGAGCATCCTCCCATCCCGTGTCAAAATGGGATATTTGGAACAGGTATGGATGTCCATCAAAGCATAAAAGATAGAGATATTTTTCAGAGGTTGGAGTTGCAGGTGCACTAGTAGTTATGTATGAAAATGTGGGAGCATATGAAAGGTATGTGAACTATTTGACAAAATGTCTCAATAAAATGTAGCAATGTTGGTAACAATGAAGCCTTAAAAATATATGTTTTAAGAAAATATTGTTGCTTAGCCCAATTTGAAACACACAAGTTACATCTGGATCTTATGCATGAGTAATTGATTATTGTTGGTCTGACACGGTGCACCTCATTGTAGTGCCAGGCTATATTCACAGATTGCTTTACATGGCATTGTCAATAATCTCTATAAGAACATTACCTTTTTTTGAAATGATGGAACTGATTTGCATCTCCCATAACAATTTGTCTTGCAATAATATTGGAGATAAAGTTGGTTGCAGTGTGGCAGCCAACACATACATGGAAGATCTTGACAACTCAAATGGTTCATAGGGGCACGATTTAACAATCCAAATGTAATTTCCAACTTATCACTATGGTGATAGAGGAAGTTTGTCGGTGTTGTAAGTTGCAAATGCTTTGGTAGATGTGTATGCAAAATGTGGAATCTTACATAGGGTGGGTGAACTATTTGACATAATGTTTTAAAAAAGTGGTTTTGTGGATGCATTGATTGCATGATATGCACAAAATGGGTTTGTTGAAAAAGCTTAGAAACTATCAAAAATGCAATTGGTAGATGTAAATCAAAAATCCACACTGGAAGGATGGCTCCACTCATGACATTTTATGGTTTCATGTCTCTTGCATACCTATTGCTTGGGGTTATTTGGTTTTCTCAGTACATTAGATTTTGGAAGGATATTCTGCAGCCGCAGAATTGCATTACTCTTGTTATTGTGTTGGGCATGTTTGAAATGACATTGTGGTAATTTGAGTATGAAAACTTTAATGCAACTAGAATTAGGCCCATGGGAATCACATTCTAGGCAGTTACATTTGGGGCAGTGGGAAACTCATAGCCCGTCTTCTCATTTTGGTTGTATCAATGGGTTATGGTGTAGTTAGGCCTACTCTTGGTGGGCTTACCTCTAAGGTGATTCTTCTTGGTGAAACATATTTTGTGGCTTCTAAATTGCTTGATGTGGTTGAGAATGTTAATTGCAATGTATGCAAAAATGGGTTTATTGGATAGGACTGTGGGTGGAAACAAGTGTCTAGATTCAGAGAGATGTCCCTAAAACGTCTCGCATCTACTCAACCATCTCTTGGTACAAACATCTTCACAAATAGGCTAGTAGTGAGAGGCATGTACATGGTTTATTATCTCTTGTTGGACCATCGAATGCGGGGATCCAAGAGTAGGCTCGCGGAATGTTGGAAAAATGTCTGGTGTGGATGCGGAATCGAGTTCCACAATTTGGGATGATTCATTTTCGCTCAGGCATGGTTCATCTCTCCTTATCTTTCATAATTCTCGTATTTTAGTTTTCCATTTGCAACGAAATAAAATTTTAAACCCTAGGATTATCATACATTTGATTGTTTTAAATAAACTTGTTTGCAAAACAATAAAATGTCATATTGTAACTTGCACAATCCAAATAATCCCTTGGTAGTCAACCATGGACTTAAACCCTCATTTTAAGATTATCTAACAAACTTCATAACCAAACTAGATTACTACAACACCCTTTTTATTGACAATTTGAGGTTGAGTTCCTTGTAAAGATGTCGATCGTTTCCTTGTAAAAAAATCAATAAACCATGATTTTTGGAGACTCACAAAACCACCTTCGAAACCCCGAAAAAGAGGTGTCAAGTGTCGTATGTGCTACTTATTATGAGGAGAGTCGCATCAAGCTTTAGATTGACACCAATCGACCGTTTTTACTCTTTTCCACTCCTGTAGGAGCCTTGTTACCCCGTTTTGCACTTTTAGGAAGTTAAAACTGAAAAGTTGGGTTTCATATCGGCTTGTTGTTTGGACCTCGAACAACAAAATGTTGGTCCACCTTGGCAAACCACTAGTATTTTTACCAAAACATTTTGTGTAACCTTCTCGTTTTTTAAAATCACATTCCTAGTTAGTTTGGGAAAGGGGTTTCGTAGGCCTCCGTCATTATTTGACTAAGTCAAACTTGGTCAATTATGACCGGTGGCTCTCGGAAAACCATTCGCCAATTGTACATCGTTCGCGCCTGAATTGCTTCGGTCCCTCGTGGATTTTTGGTATATAGGTGGACACATAGGATTTCACTCATCATGAATTTTCTTATCGGAAGATAGTTTTTGAATGCACTTTTTTAGCCTTCAAGCCAAAATTGGGTGTTTTGCAACTAGCAAGAAAATGTAAAAGAAAGATGTAGGACCCTATTCAAGTTAGCAAACCATCGTGGAAACTTATTAAAAATTGTAAATAACTATTTGAAAATTTATCTTGTGGATTGACATGTGAAATTTAACTTTTGGGAAAATAGTTTTCTCTCTCTTCCCTATCTCTTTCTTTCTCCTCCCTTAGTTAAGAAATGAAATGACATGAAATGAATATGTTCCCTAACCCTCTCTTGTTGCGTGTGTATTATTATTAAAATGTAAATGGAAAACCAATAATGTTAATTATGTTAGATCTAGGTAGATGTCAAGTCGGCGATTTATCATTGATTTCATGCTCACATGGTTTTGCAAGATGCAAGTAAGATGGTGAAACGGTATGGTTGTAATTTGTTGTGTATTATTGTAATTTATATTTGAAATAATGTAATTGTAGAGGTTGAACCAACTTTTTTGTAATTTATTTAAATATTTATTATTGAAATTTGCTAGTATGTATGAGATGCTAGTTTTACGGGTGCTTTGAGAAATGTGCATTTAACCATAAGTGTCATTTTTGATTTAGATATATGTATGAAAACAAAAGAAAAGGGTTGAATATATATGTTAAATGAAATTGAATTTAATATCTTATAGTGAAATTCTAGTGTGAAATTGATGATTAGTTAATTGGTGTCTCATTTTCCTTGCCTTGAAAATGTAATAAAGAAATATAAATGAAACAATTCACCCTAGTATAAACTTCGTGTGTAACTACCCTTCCTGTGCGATTATTTGCAGTATAGAAAACAAAAACCTTAGAATTAACTTATATATTTTTACATGACACCTTCTAGATTATGTAAATAAGATCCCTAGTTTGAGTTTATCGCCATAACATGTATGTTTAGCGACATCGTCGTGAAGCCGTCAGTTAAGAACGACATGGTCATACATTATCTAGAGTATGTGGTTCCCTCATAGGTTTGGAAGTCGTGTGTGTAGTAAGGCGAATGTGTTATCCTAGGATAGTGCCCCATAGAAACCAACATTAAACATGGTGTAAAATCCTCTTAGACTAACATACATGTTGAGTGGCAAAGATCGCCAACTAACCTTGAAAGTCACCTTTAAGAGTTGGGATCATAGATGAACTCGATACCCAATCTCAATTTTCATTTGGGTTCTACGATGCAATACGAAGAGTTAATTGTGAAACTTAACAACATTTTAGTGTATGATTAAATTGTGAAAACATAATCATAAGATGATGTTCTTAGAGAAAGGTGAAATTTAGGTCATTCTCTTATCGTGTTTAAACCATCTTGTGGTGAGAAACGAGACCCACATTGTGTAAACTATAATGTGAACCTTAACCCTTTTAACAATGGACTACTCCATCTTTCTCTCCTACTTTTCCTAGTGTGCAATGGATGTATGAGGTGAAACTATGTGGTCTTGTTCTTCAAGATATATCCCCTAAGACATGGACTAGTAGTCTCATGAGGTTACAAATTCCCTATTAGAAAATAGGTTACACAATTAATTCAAAAGGCATATGAACCTAGTTAAGGAAAACCCTTTTATGTTGGACATAAAACAATACTCAGGAAACAAAATCTAGAAAAAAAAAAGGGAGTATGTTACCATGCTAAGAGTCTTGAATCCTAAACTAATTGCTGGAGCATAACTAGAGTAAACTTATAATTGATGTTTGGCATTGAGAAGTGTAATTGTGAGATGCTATTCCAAAAGAAAATTCAAACAAGATCTTCCTTGTAATGTGATTAAACCCTCGTATTGTGGGTAAAGATCCTATTTTGTATATAATCCTTAGTGGGTACTAAATCAACTATAAATTTATAAATGAGTAATAGAAATGCAACCCTAAATCCTTAAACAAAAAAATGTGAACTTCACATCCTTTGGTTTACACTTATTCTCATTTGTGTAACGATGGTATGATATAATATCAAGATGCATTCCCTTAGGAGTGAATCCTAGGGATAATACCTAGTAGTCATGTGTGTATGTAAATAGCCCTATGTGTAAATAAATATCATGTTAACAAATGAATGAATTAAACAAGTAATTGAAATAATGTAGATAATCCTTATTGAATGAGATATACCATAAGTTAAATGTTAAATTGTATAAATGAAATCTAGCAAAAATGAAAGGAAATGTATGATTCACACATTATGAGTCTTTCTAGAACTTAATTTAAAGATTGAAACATGATTGTAATAAATGTGTAATCCTAAAAATATCATGTCATGTAGTTGAATCGTTATGTTGTGCCTTGACATTTGTGAAAGTGGCCTTGATGTGCATCACATGTTTTCATGTTATCTATGTGGGTTAATGTTGTGCAAACATATCATGTGTTGTGCGTTTTCCTAAGTGATCTCTTGTAGTGTCATGTGTACTACAATGTAAGTCAAAAAAATTATTCCAGTATTTTTAGTGTTGTATTTTGTGTGTAAAATGTAGGCGTTAAACAATTATGTACATATCAGTCTTCCTCTTTCCTTAAAGTATTCTTTTTCTTCCACCTCCTCATTACACAAGTTTTCTCTTCTCTTGTCTCTTCCATGTTCTTCCTCCTCTTCAAAGGTTGCACGTGTAGATATTTTCTCCATACCTTTCTTTTCTATTTTTATTTTCATCCAAACATTTTTTTCCTTTTTCTTTCCCTCATTTGTGTGATTTCCCTCCTATACATTTAACCACCGACATGTTTCTAGTGCACTATCATTTTTTTAGGAATTTTGGCAAAGCACATGTATTTAATAATAATAAAAAGGATGTGGATGGAGCCAACCTTTTAATTTTCGAAGTTAGGGATTATATTGGCATAATTTTGATGCTAATAATGTCATGTATGCACCATACTTATGCCATAATATTTTAATGATATTTTCATGTAAAATGACATTAAAGATGAAAAAACATGAAACATGAACCAACGTGAATTTGACTCGAACTCTAATATTTTATGCACACACACACACACACACACACACACACACACACACACACACACACACACACACACACACACACACACACACACACACACACACACACACACACACACACACACACACACACACACACACACACACACACATGTTTATATGTATACAGGTGTACATATGTATATGCACACATGCACGTGCACGCGCATGCACACACACACAATTTTTATTTATGTTCAAATTTTAAAATCAATCCAAATGTTAGAATGTAAGTGGGGAAATATCCTCATTTTTCATGTTTTAACAATTTAATTCAACATGATTTCAACATATAAGACTTTTAAAATATTATCAAAATATTTAACATATTTATATTTTATCAATTCTTTTCAAATAATGTACATGATGTATATATTAATTTATTTTATTTATGTTGGCAACTAACTACCCCCTCTCCCCACTCTCTCTCACACATTGTTTTAAATTCCAAAACTCCCATGAAAAACATTTTGAAAATCAAGTAGAGAATTGTTAAGGTGGAGTGCTAGGAGTGCTTGAAAGAGAAGAGTATGTCGATATGAATAATAAGAAGTTGAAAATTATGCTATGTGAGCACATATACAAATATAAACAATACTAGGAAAGATTCCATCTTCATCTTCATGTAGAACTTGTGTTGCATTGGATTAAGTAGTAAAAGAAAAATATATAAAGAGAATTTTGAAAAGTATAAATTTCCATGGAGTCATTTGTATGTCATTTTGTTCCCAAAAAACCAATATATCTACTTTGTATTAATACTAAGTAATTTCACATCATTGTGAGGAGAAATTTTTAATTTATATATAGATTAAGAATTTTGAAAGGAAGATCTAAACAAAATAGAGTAAAGTTCGGTGAAGTTGGGACTTTTAATCATCTTAAGAATTTTTACATCTATACAATCAAGAATTTTTGGATTAACGATGACATATCTCCTATACATTAGTAATCCGTTGGTATTGAATATTGACCCTCCAAATCGTGGGATAGATATCGGTAAATATGTATGTGGTTTAAAAGTGAAATACATAACCTCATGTGTAAGAAATACCTTCAAATCGACTCTACGTATTCTATATTTAGTGTTTTAGTATGTATATTACATTAAAAATTGCATTGGACTACAAATTACAATTTAAAAGTGATTACAACCAAATCAAATATTGTTTTATGCTAATTAGAATTGAAATATTATAAAATAATGTGCAATTAGATAAATAGATAAATACTCTAATCATTCATAACTTATAGCACATTTAAAATGATATTTAGAAGTTACATTCAATTACGGAACATGTTAAATATAGTAAAACATAAGAAAATGAGTGCACTTTACTTTTCTATTGGTTCGTAGGATGATATGGATATAAAAGCTGGGTTAAACATGCTATGACTATGCTCAAGGTGTTTCGTCTCTTAAACAAAGTGCTAAGTTAAATACTCCTGAGACACTAGCACCAAATTTGGACACTGAACTAAAATTGGAGTGTTTGACAACAAATTATTTTCTAGCACTTCTTTGTACTTCTATGTCGATTTGGATCACATTGTCTTGATCTTTAATGGTTTCATACAATTTCTAAAGATGTTCTATAATACTTGTGCCTACTCTTAAAAATGATAAAACCATATTTTTATGTACTAACATTCAATTATTCATTGGACAACAAAAAGTGGTGTGTGGTTGAGTTGGAGTCATTTTTCCGGCCAACCCCTTGATGAATCTAACAAAGCACTACACTACGGTTCTCAAATGAGTGGTTCAAATTCCATGTTGTTATCCTTGTGTTTGTTTGAGAGTGAGTGAAAGTCTAGAGTACCCTTCTCCTATGTTTATCATTGTGCCTTAACACCAATTAAAAGATAACTAGGTATACTTTAGATGTACCATGCATGGGTGTTGAATAGTGTTTTAAAATAGAGTTCTTGTAGATTGATATTTAGTAGATTGAAATCTCCTTCAAGTTCCCTTTGGAGTGTAGATACTCGATATTACTCAATTTGGCCTCGAGATGTTTCGTCTTGGATTCGCCCTCTCTTAACTTGGTTTAGAGTGCTTCATAAGTTTCTATAGAGGCTAATCCTAATATTTTTCTTTTCTTAGAGAATATCATCACAACTCTACTTACGACTTGATAAGTATTTTCTTGATGAGCTCTTAATAATGTTAGATCAATAAATGAGTGTCTAACTTACCTTTCTACCATTCCATGAGATGTGATTTTGCACTAAGGTTGTCTAGGAAGTGGAAATAAGACAAACATAATAAAATTTGGTAGTTTGTCCAATATGGATAGAACTATTGAAAAGGAAAATAATTGTACGATGTTTCTATCTATACTAGGTGGTAGCATAAAGGGAGAAAGAATGTTATAAGTGGAAATATATAGATGTTTGATAGGAGATATATAATGTTTGTAAACAATGAGACTAAGCATGTTTGTGTTTGAGTAGTAGAGAATGAGAATATGAAGAATTTACGAGCCTTAAGAGAGAGTGGAATAATGTGTTTTAAATTTGGTTGTGCATGCAAAATGTGATTAAGGGATATAAGCCAAAGAAACATTATGAAGTCCTTAGTTACCAAAGTTTAGGTTTATACACTTTCCCCACTTTAAGATCGATAAATGAAATTTTCTAGCATTACATTAAAACTTATTAGGATATGTAAACACACTTTATATTTTCTCAATTACTTGATTATTGGATTAGTCGTAGGATGATCCCAAGATCAAAACGGAACAAAATATTTTATTCAATGTACACATGTTAAAATATCAATATTTAACTTTGGATACATAGAAACTAAATTTTAAATTTAAAAATGCAAAGGAGCAAGGAAGGAGTACACCTATATGTGTAAAATCAACTCTTTTCGGCATATGTAGAAGACCATTCCCCCTTGTTAAGGCATAAGGAGATGGACATTGTAGTGTTAGTCATGAAGACTTGGGGGTGATCAAATCCCTAATTCGAATAAGGTTAGGAGTGTAATAAGCCCAATTAGAAATGCCAACAGAGTTTAGGGACATAGAAACCCCAACATGTATAATTAGAGGAGTAAAAACATGAAAAATAGGGTAAAATTCCAAGTGGAACCCTTATTAAAGGAAAAACATGAAATATAAATGACATCTTACAAGATGGAGGGCATCAAAAAAATTATGCAATAAAGGTCAACTTGAAATTTATCAAATTTGTTCCCAATATTGGATTTTACGAATATATACAAATTTGCAAAACCTTGAAAAATATATCATATATATATACTAGTATGTGGATTTTATTCAAACCAAAATAAGTGCCTTTCAATGGTAATGTTAGCAATAGCTCTAGTCCTCCCACTATCTTAGTCTCAAGACACATCCTTTGACATGCACTTTCTCACTACCCTCCCCTAGCAATGACTCTAGTCCTCCCACTAGATCTTAGTCTCAAGAACCATCCTTTGACATGCACATTCTCACTACCCTTGGAGGCCATGAAGAGTCTCCTCCACCACTACATGCAAATATGTAGTTTAGATTGTTAGTACTAAGAAGAATTTTTTTTTTTTTTTTGTGTGTAAAACAATAGTTATGTAAATACTTATATGAAACAATATCTATGTAAGTTCTTGGGTGATGAATATGTCTACACATAGTTTTCCTTGTGAATTAATTTTTTTTCGAATTCTCACCAGAGCCTAGTGAATATGTGTCAAAATTTATTGTTACTAGGTGACAAAATTTATTGTTAGTATATTGTATTTTTTTGTCGAGGTATTCTCTATTTTCATTGAATTTATTGTTTTTTTAGTATTAGTTAATTTTTTTGTTATCATAACAAGTCATGTAATTAGTAATCCAAAAAATTACTAAACTCTTAAAAATTAAGGGCTTTTAGGTTGTTCGTTACTAACACACATTAAATACTCAACAACCATTTCCTTAGATACGACACATGTTTGTATCAATTATTAATATTTGAGTTTATAACAACACATTAAAAATTCATTTTACACTAAATATTAATGTGGACATGAGGAAAGGAATGGTCAACTACAACAAGAATCAAGGAAAATTTTAGTGTTGAATTTTCGTAAAATCGCGAATATTAGGGATTTTGGAAATTGGAAATGGCAAATTTTCAACAGTTGGTTGCCACCCAGTTCACCAAAAATTTCCACCGAAAATTCAT
This sequence comes from Taxus wallichiana var. yunnanensis, assembly GCA_018340775.1. Taxonomy (NCBI): domain Eukaryota; kingdom Viridiplantae; phylum Streptophyta; class Pinopsida; order Cupressales; family Taxaceae; genus Taxus; species Taxus wallichiana. The sequence goes on from CM031239.1 coordinate 486,887,110, forward strand.
TTGTATGGGTTAGTTTGCCTACTATTTATATGTAAAAATTAACTTATGTATGTATTTTGCCAACGTTTCTAATCAAAATGTGCAAATATTCACCGAGGTATAATACATAGCCTACGGAGTTGCAAGGGGGTACTTACTTGTTTAACGCCCACGTCCAACAAAGAGTGGTTGTCTATCCAAATTTGGTTGGACGGCCATCCAACCTCCGGCTTGTATGGATGTCCATTATCGCCATCCAACCCAACCATTTAGACAATGGATGGTCGTGACAACCCGAGGTTAGAGCGGTCATCATTAGGACGGAAGACAATGGGCGGTCGTCAACTTGGGTTGTATGGTCATCCATTTTACGTCGTCCAACAATAGATGATCATACTGACCGAGGTTGGACGGCCATCCATTATCTGCCATCGACCCAAGTTGGGCGACAATCCATTTTCGGCCACCCAACCCAGGTTGGATGACAAACAATGGATGACTATCCAACCAGGGAAGGACGGCAAATGTTGACGGTCATTCTCTATATTTCAATCTCTCCTTTTGTGAAGGGATCTTCTATTCCCAACATATTTATGGCAAGTTGTTATTCTGACACACAGGTACTTTGAATATATATATTCTATGGAGATGATTTTGTTTTTCTTCTTTGTTTTCAAATGTATCAAATCTCTTTTGCTTTGATTATCGGAGAAATGTTGTATATTTCTATGGAAGAGATGGCCATCCAACCCTACCCGAGAGAGACGGTCATCAACATAGTTTATCGACGATTGTCTAACACCCTTCCAACTATGCAAAATCCAAGAAAATTGTGCCCTACCAAATCGCCTTTGCCACGAAATGTTTTTTCAGAAATTTGCCATCGATTCGAAAGTCGATTTTAGAGATTTTCCACCCATTCTAAACTAATTTTTCAAGGTGGGGGGGTGTCTTAAAATGAACACGACGAGAATCAACTAGAATGGAAATGTTTACTAGGAAATAAATACATTAGGTGTTAGAATCCATTGACATTTTATTATACTTACCAGGAAATATTGGATGTGTTCTATTATTAAAACTCATGCATATGGTTGAGTGATTATTATAATAATTATATTTAAGTTTATTATACGATGAATAAGTGATGGTAAACGATTAAGTAATTTTATTTGTCTAGTTTTTGATATTGTATACTCATACATTCATTTATTATCAATAAACCATTTTTTTATGTGATGTGTTTGTGTTTTCATCAATTGTGCTTTTAAAATTTGAATTTTTTCTAATAAATTCTCAAATATTTTAAATTAAATAAAATTAAAATTTTAGTGCTTGTGGACTTTAAAGATCATTTTTTAATTGTCTAAGTGTTCATGTGTTTAGATAACCTCACAAAATCCTATTAATTCTATGTTTGCACATTAATATATTATCTTGAGGGTTATGTGTTTACATGATCTTCAAGAGATGGTGGAGGAGGAATTTGAGCTTCTAGGGGATTTCAACAAGTCGACCATCTTCCGTGCCTTCACCTATCGGAAATCCTTTAAATTTGCGCGATTTCATGATCTCCTCCTACCACACATAAGTTCTTGTTATAAATATAATCAAAGGCTCAAATGTTGATGACTTTTTCCAATGAATTTGTTGTTTTAGAACAAAAATTTATGATAGATTTTAATTGTTAAGTGTAAATATTGTTTATATATTCTCACAACTCATCTCTAGATAATATCACAAATCCTATTTATATTTATACATGTCAATATATTATCTTGAGTATTATGTGTTTATGTGGTCTTCGAGAGATGTGGAGGAGGGATTTGAGCTTATATGGAATTTTAAATATGTATCCCATATCCCATGGCTTCACCTATTGGAACCCCATTTGAATATACTCGTATTATCCACACATCATGCCACACATGAGAGGATTGGAAGAAATACAATTGAAGGTTTGAATTCTCAAGCCTTTCACTAAAAAATTTGTTGGTGTTTAATGTTGAATTCTCTTTAAATTATTTTATTTTCTCTTTCCTTGATTCGGAAAAATAATGTGAGCTTGAAGATGAGTCCCAATGCCTACTTGTTTCTCATGTAACTAGTAGGTTTAGAAGATATGGTCCATTTATCCCAAGGTCAATTACATTTATCACATATCCTTCACTATAGATGCAGTCGGTACATTTTCCATTTTCTCATCCAAAAAATGTCCCAAGATAGTCACCATATAGATGTAAGAAAGAGAAGAATCATGAAATAAAATAATTATATAAATCTTTCTTCTACATCCGCTTATTCTTTTATCTCGTGCAAAAAAACATCCATAGTAGGAGATTTAAGTCCATAGAAATACTACTCATTCGGGAGACACGAGAACAAGGGAGAGATAGGCCCAAAAACAAGAAAATAATAAGAGTATTGTTAGGTTTTCTATACAAACCTTGGGAGAATAGTGTTTGTAGAAACAAAGTAGGTGAAAGTGTTGGTATTTCAACCAAAGACTGAGGACCTAGACACCATTAGCACATGGAAAATGGTGGAGGAGGACACTCAAAATAAAAATGATGAACAATAAAACGTTAAGAAGCAAATGAATTCCATGCACTTGGGTAATGTGTACATGTTGCACTAAACTATGGTGAACATTTTGATAGGGATGAAAAGTTGGAATTGGTGAGGAGGAATCTATCTTGCTCATTGCACACCACACTCATTACTGGCAGTTGAAGGTATTCTTCATGACTTGGACATCATGAAAATGACAAGTTGTGGATAGGTTCTTTGTTTCATGATAATTTAAGTGGTGTTAAGTTGAATGTAGATCTATCAAAATGATCCACCAACTCATACCCTTTTCATACGTCTACAAATTTTCTTACATGTTGTAATGTAGTTGGATAATTATATTCATTATTTTTGACATGTTAGAATCTTATTGGATACTTATTTTCATAAGTCTTGTTTCTATTAGAAAATTAATGAGGTAAGTACAAAGGCACATGGTTGTTAATAATGACACTAATTTGTACTTAATCAATAATCGCAACATTCATCTTGTTAATACTAATAACAATCCACTAAAAATGTTTTGTTTAATTATGAGGAAAATATACTCATCCTATTATTTACAATATTTTCCTTGATAAGAATGTCTTTAATGCATTAAAACAAGGCTTGGGCTTTGCAATCACCCCTCATCGTGTATCTTTAAGGAAGATTTCATTTCCGGAATTGAAAATGTAATATCATGCCTTCTTATATAGATTGTTGATGAGATTTGGCAAGATTGTGTAGTTCTTTAATACATGCCAAATTATTATGAGGGCACTAAAAGAGATTTGTTATTGTAAATGCAAACAAAGGCAATGAATACGTAGTAATAATGACTAAATGGGATTGTGATTAAACTATCAATCGTACTTGAAATATACGATATAAAGGCCGAAAGGGATATAATAAAGAAGTGAAAGTAGATGGAAAGGAAGAAGGGTGTAGCAAATGGCATTTGAGAGTGGATAAGTGCATGGGAGAGGAAATAACAATCGAGGATCCAATGTCAAAATAAACTCTTGACGATGAGCATGATATGTATGTCAATTGAAAGAACAAGAAAAATCTTGTCGGGTAAGACGTAGTTGAAGCTGTAGAGGAGATTAAATACATGCATGTCTCGGGGGTATTCCATGACTTAGTAAAAATGTGGGAATTAAATCCTTTCATGTCCCACACCTATTCCTCGGTTTAGATCATTCCTACCCAAATAATATATGTTATGTGCTCTACCTTATACACAAATGTGAAAAGAGTTCTATATATAATTGTGATTAGGGGTTTCTTACGAAATGAGAATCATGATTTCTTTGTAGCTATAGGGGAAAAGAAAAGGGTTTTCTCTAGCCATGAGGAACATAGTTTTTACACGTGTGGAAAATGTAGTCATTTAATTTTTAAACTATGTTGCCGAAACGAAAAATGCGAAAGTAAAGTAAACGAGTATGAAACACGGAAACAACAATTTTCAAAAACCTTGGATATGAAACATTACGGGAAACTCTCTCGTATAATATATATATATATATATATATATATATATATATATATATATATATATATATATATAAAACCCATTTTATAATTGTAGACCATAGGAAATAATTGATAAAACACTCAAAATATTTACTTTTTAAATAATATTATAGCTTTTTCTAATATACATAGAACTCCTAAACTAAGACTTAAATTACATGACATTTAAATAATATAAACAAATAGAACTAAACCTATATGCCTCGACACTCGACTCACCAAATGTGCCTCGCAAAATTTCACGGCTCTGCCGGAAATGAGGGCACGGGAGCTCTGCAAATTCACTTCCACAAACCTCGACCGCTCTCAGAAAGATTCGAAGGGCACAATGAAAATTTGAATGGCGTTTCCCCAGCGTTTCGCACCACGTTTCCATTTCGGAAACATTTCAGACCTGAAACGGGAGGGTCCCAGGCATTTCCTGGTAACGGAGTTTTTAAAATGACAACATTTACTTATTTAACTATTAATCGATTCTTACTTCATCATGTGATGCAGAGTGATACTTTAGTTAGAAAACCATGATAGCCATTCTTTTATTAGTAGTCAAAAACATAAAACCATGGTAGGGGAACACCAGAGGGACTACCCTATTGTGAATTTGAAGAGATCAACATCTGATAAAACTAAGGTCTTAACTGTGCTCAACAGCTTGCAACTCCCGTACATAGTGGTCGAAGACAACACTTCAGTCTTTCGAACAAGATCATTGTCGACAAACACTGCTAGATACATCATCATCAGAATATATGGTAATGACACCTAAAAATATCAATGCCCTGACAACTTGCTTCATGGAAGGGTTAGCATTGGGATCTGGATGCAAAAAACCACAGTCTCACCAACAATAAACACTCCATTTCATTGTTGTTGAATTCTTAGTGCATGTTGTATTAATCCCTCAGCCTCTCACCCAAAGATCACATTCCACAGGTGATTTCTAAGGCAACGGCTCTGAAGCTGAAGACATTAGATTTCGGTGTCGCATTTCAAGTTACCATGCATTCTAGCACCAGATATCTAGTCCCAATTTTTGAATATAGCACAAAGTTGAGGCTATGCCGCACAAAATATTATACCTACGGTCCAAATCCAGACCACCTGCTTCCGCATAAATACGTTTTTCCAGGCTTTCGTTGGGCATGTATTCGTAGCTCATAAGCGGTTCAACCCTTTCGCGACACCATCCCAATGACTACGCCATACATGGACGACATGTAAACATCAAAATATGACTTCTACAAATAGCGACGGCCACAATAATATGCAATGAGAAAAAAAAACGTCTAAACACCCGTCAAATTTATTATCATGTTGTGAACGACCGCAGGCACTTTTCCCATTTGGACAACGCCTTCGGTGTAAAAATGGAGGAATGTATAAACAACAATGGGAGCTATTGTAGTAGACTTTTAAGTAACCTAGTGTTGTTCATAACAAATGTGTTGATATTTAATCTTGATTTACCATGCTTTTCTGTCTTGAAGTATTTTTATTTCATCATGTTTATAATTTTATTGGGTTGTTTTAGTTAAAAAAAAACCACCTTACTTGTCATGGATTTTGGCTATCAAATTCAATAACAAGTACTTGGGGTCTATATGAGATATCGCTCTCAATAAACATGTCCCTATCTTTAGATTTTTCCATGGAGAGTGGAAACGAAATTCTATCGTAATGTCATGAGCTATAACTATCCACAAAATAAAATAAAAACTACTACCGACATTGGGAGTAACGAACGACAAGAGCTTTCTTTCTTAGCTATCTCTAGAGTAAGTTGCTTCAATGAGTTGTGCCTTGCACCAGTGGTCTCGTTATAGCGACTTGCAAAAACAACTTGTTGTCCATATGTAACTTACCTAAAGTCAAAAGAAGATCACTTATGTTACCTCCAATAGTTTTCCTCCCTTGACAATTTTTGCTCCCTTCTTCATTGTACCGCCTCTCCTTTACTATATTTCACCTTCACTCTTTCAACTTTAACTGCTTCAATACCAACCCTATTTGTGTGAAAGGCCATATCTAACAAGTACAATCAATATTTAGACAATTACAACACTAGATAATATATATAAAGTCAGGACCCATATTTAACATTTGCACCTGCAATAGTGACTTGGAGAAGACTAAATGCTTGTGTTCAATAGGTGCACCGTGCACGGTTTGAACCTGTTGAACTTCAAGTGCACAAAATGTACCAGCGAGTTACTCTTATAAAACTAAGAAGGCATGTGCAACCGCAGGAGTCACTATCACCCATCATAAATCTCCAGTCGTGATTTATAATTTATCATATAATCGTCACTTTCCATACATCTGTTTTGACGAGTTCAAATCGCGATAACCGCGGGACAACAGAAAATCACCCGTAAATGTCATGAGCAAAGTCTTCTTTGATTTCATGACTCAGTTCCGCGTCTATTGACGATTTTCAACGCCCTACATTTAATCGCCAATTTTTTCGCGTCAACAATTAGAAGAACGCAGTCATTTTCCATACAACCAAATTTCCCGCACGGCACGACTAAACCACCCGTCACGGCAAACTTCCCTTTATGACGCTTATATTTTTAGCGGCTACCCTTTTTCACACCCTCACTGACCTTAAAAAAACTTTCCGGATTTTTTTGTAGCAATCGACGTCCAAGAATTAACCAGTAAATTGTTCGTTTGCCCTCTTTACTTTACTCGTCAAGATTTACACATACCGAATAAGTTAGCTATCACACTCCAGTAGTGCAATTCGGACGTTGATAGCGAGGACCAAAGGAGAAATACCAAAGTAAAGTGATGAAGATGAGGAGAAATGAAGAAGAATTACAGAGGAAGGGAACATGTTGGAGACAAAGTAGACGATTCTCCTCTCTTTCGGTAAGTCACATAAGGACCGCCTATCATTTGTGCAATTTGGTGGAAGGAGAAAGAGGGTATGATGCGCAAATCCTTGAGGCAACATACTCTCGTGATAACTCGAAAGTAATTTGTTATTATACAATACTCTCAATGATTAAATCAACTTTTTTGTTGATACATGTTGTTATCGCCAAGGTTTGAACATGCGCCTATCATTACTCTTATTATTTTCTCATTTCTCGATGAAACTTGCAGTTTTTTTCACCTTCCTTCCAATATGTGCACCATCATTCTTCCTTCTAATTATTATTGTGGTTATTCATGATACAAGACGTCATTTGGATATGAATCTTGAAATTGTATGGATCTGATTCCAATATGGGACTTGAAATTGTATTGAGTCAACATTTCAATGTAGGGCCTCAAATCACACAATACATTTTTCTCATACTATTATTGTCCAACTATTATTTTGATAACATGGTTGTTTTGTCGACTTCTTTAGCTATGTGAGAACATATTAAGTGTTGTGACTCATCTTCGGCCTCACATATTTTTGTTAAATTCCATGAAGAAACAAGTGACAACTTATCAAAGTATTTGGTATATATGGCAAAACATTTGTCAACAAAACTTGAAAATTGGTGTCTTGGATTATCTTTCTAATGAAGCCTCCCATGTGGCACGAGGTGCGTACAACACAAGTGGATTTGAATGGGATCATATAGTCGAAGCCAAGTGAAATTGTCAATGTAATGTTTGATGAATATGCAATCCGTATTAATAACTACCAACCTAGAAAATCCCTACTTTTTAATGGTGTTGTAACTATTTGGGATTATCACAATTACATTATTGTGTGTTTTAATAATATAAAAATTGAATAATGATAAAGATTTGTTAACACAATGAAACTAGAAAATACTTTAGAATAGAAAAACATGGTATCTTAAGAATAAATTTTAGCACATATTGTAAGGTCGCAACAAATTTAATAATTTTAAATATAATTAATACAATATAAGTAGAAACATCGATTTACCTGGGACATTAGCCCTCGACATAGAACCAATAAAAATTGCTCTAGTCATTATAGAAGTGAAAATGCTTGCATCCTAGCATGGTCTGCAATGAAGATGTTGATATCGAAAGTGAGGTAGATATATTTTCATGTTGGAGATATATCTACATTTGTAAGAGCATAAGATAGATTTATAATTTGATTACATCTATATACCATTACACCTTACCATGGTTCAAAGGAAAACACTCATATTTATTTGGTTTTTTTAGTTTTTCCTTAAAATATAAACCTAGAACATTCGTATAATAATGATTGAAATAAAATTAGTTATTGTTGATTATTTTAACAATTTTGAATATATTTATATTAATATAACTTATATATTCTAGTAGTTTGAGGCCCTAAAGGCCTTTGTTTCACCATAAAGTACGAGATAAAGTTGATAAGATTTAGGTATCTCCTCAATCTAAAGTATTTTAAAGTATTCTTAAGATACCTAGAATACCTAAATCTTATAAATTCCTCTAAACAACCTAGAACTTTACCCAACTTTATACCTAAATCTTATCAACTTTATCTTATCAACACCTCAATGCAAGAAGAAATTATAAGTGAATGCATCCTAATGTAGTTGATAAGATTTAGGTATTTCCTATAACATCTTTGTATAAGTAAATTTACTCTAACAAGAAAAGTTACGATTAAATCTGGATGGCTAATAGGTTGGTTTGGGTTTATAGGTATAACAGAGGTTGTAGGTGAGGTCTGGGAAAAGTTGGGTAAAGTTATAGGTTGTTTAGAGGAATTTATAAGCTTCTTTGGTTTAGGATATATTTCTAGTCTTAGAGACCGAAATTTGGTTGATCAACCAATGTTGATTATACTAGTATTGGACCAACACTAGTTGAGTGATTGGTGTCGATAGGGGCAATTTGGAAATAATATTAAAAATGGGGTTTTAGAGCACTCTCTCGTGATTGCATAGAGATTCGGGGAGTGTTGTAGCCTATAATTCACTATAAATAGCCCAAGGCGCTCCTGGTACATCTCTCGGCCTAAATTGAGTGCTCACCGAGAAGCACGCTAGGGTACCAAGTCTCTCTGTAGAGCAAAGCTTGTTCAAGATGTTAGCATGATTGTAGTATAATTCAAATCCATAACAAATAATCAATTAAACCACAATGCATAAACCAGATCTAGATCTAATCATATGAAGAAGTAACTAAACAATTACTATAATCAGATTCACCATATAAGATCCATATTTAGTTACATCCAAAACCAAGATCCACCAATAAGACTCATTATATTAAATATTGTAAAACATAAAAGCTTCATACATCATAATAATGTCACCATGAGTCATGCGCGCATACAAACCAACAACATAACTTTACAAAACATTGGGGGTGTCTAAACTATGCAAATCAATACATATTTATAGGGGTGGGGACTTTCCCTTCACTGCCCATGCACCTTCCAAAAATAGGCTACATGCTAATAATAGCCATGCACCTTTACAAGAGAATACAAAAGCATGCAAGTGCTAATAATAGATCTTCTAAAGTTAACTCTAAGTACAGATCCTATTATTATCCCAAAACTCTACATGGTGCTCGAAGTTCTGCTATTCCCAAAATATCCTCGGTGTGGTCTCGCAAGTGTTCATATAATTGCATGTTTAGCACTCCAAGTCCAAATATAGCCTCACGTTGAAAATGGCTAAGTCATGTTTCCACTGTTCTTGGGCACGCCATATTTTTCTATATTTCCATGCGCTCCTACACGCCTTGTCAGGATCGCATGCCAAAACCCTATGCACTTTCATCCTTGAGTTGTACTTCCTTAGCTCAACATTACCCCACACTAAAATCATTTCCGCCCGAAAATGGGTAATCACAACTTGTATCTCAAATAATAAAGAATAACAAATGAAAGAATAGGTAATTACATGTAAAAATATTGGAAGGCTACTCGATGCCTTTCTCTTCCACAAGCAGAATCAACTCTAGATACTCACTCTGGACTTCTGCCTCCAATGCATACCCATCATTCAATGCTTTATTTGTCTTATCCAGAATATCTATAACTTCTGCCTCTATCTAACTCATCAAGAGTCATCTTACTGCCTTCATTCTATAAAATCCTGAGAATATTGGCCATGCCCGAGATCATACCTTCCATCATGTCCATCTTATCTGTGATGAGCTTCCCAATTTCCTTAATTCTTTCCTTGTGCAGAGTTCTGGCAGCCTCAAGGACGTCACACTTAGTTTCTACCAGTGTAACCCTCTCCATGCACCCAAGTGTTCCACTCTTGGCCACTTGAAGAACCTCATCTTCTTATACTAGAGTCCTTGTCTTGATAATTACATCTGGTGTTGCTCACATAGTCAATGCTAGATCCTCTTTCTTCAATTCACCTTTTAAAGCATGCATAATGGACTCGGAATCGCAATTTTCCTTGCAATGGAAACTTGAGCTCTTGTTGCTTCTTCTGTAGCATCCTTCAGTCTCGTTAGGCATATTGTCCCCTCTTCTAAAAGCAAGTGGACTATTGTGCGTAAATAATGAAGAGCACACATAAACTCTTTTAGTACCTTAGCTTGCAAATCAAGTCATTTCTCCATAATTTCATCAGCAATTTGTTCAACCATCTTAAGAACCATATGTGTTTCTACCTCAGCCTTCTCTTTTTCTTCTATAAGGCACTTTACTTCGGTGTCCTTATCCCTCTTATCATCCAAAATCACTCTTATAGTTTCCATTTTATCAATGTTACAGCGTGTAACTTATGTCGATACTTTAAAAAGTGCATTGTTTATCTGCTCATCAGACAACTGTGTGGGCTTGACAGTAATATGGTGGGTATGTGGTGCCCTCCTCATTCTACATGACACACATGACTCCTCAAAACGTCAAATTCAGGCTCATCCATGTGAGTTTGTATGCTCCAAGATAACTATTTATGAGTGTGTGTTATCACCATTTATGGGTCCATTAAATCCCAGCCATATAATTGTTCCTTGGGCAAGGTACTCTGAAATCGGGCATGAATAATATTAATCGCGTCATCTTTATATCCCAAGTTTTGAGCCCGTACCATGTCTTCCTCTTCTTTATTTCTTTGGTGCACTCTCGACGTTCTCTTATCCAAAGTGGCACCCGCATCCTTTTTGTGCCTCAACGCCCACGCTCATTTGACTTCTTCTCCTTCCTCAGTTTCCTTTCCTACACACATGCAAGACATACATTGATCTTTGTATCTCCACCAACGCTTCTTTGGTCTTCGTCAGTTCCAGGCACTTATTTCGGGAATAACTTCCTCATAGACTATTATATCACCTATGTCCTCATCATCCTACATTTCCAGACTTGGAGTGGCCACATCTTGTTACATTCTCTATCGATAAAACTTCACGTCCTCTCTATCTCTTACCGATACATATTTTCGGTTCTTCTTCCTTTGCTCTTCAACATTCTTTACTAGAGTGACCCATGGTGACCTCCTCAATGGTTTTGAAGTCCTAGTGCAAGCATCCCTAGATGTATGCCTTCTACGCAAAATCCTTCATGTGTGATTGACCCTTGTGTTGTCATCCTATTCCTCTTCCTTCTTCTCCAGAAGATTCTCTAAGACTGTAGGTATTGGTTCTTCCTAAGTGGGGGGTGTAGGTTCAATTGGTCTTGTTGTGCCCATAGTCCTTTCTTCTTTAGGGGACTTGACAATGTTATGTCCTCACTTTTTATCACCTTTCTATCTTTGAAGTGCATCCTAAGGTACACATAGACATATGTTGGTTTAATATTCCCTACGACCATGGTCTCTGGGGTTATCAATGTTATCTGTTTCAAGCGTTTCGACATACGCTTCCATATTTGGCCATATATAGGTCTTGCGCAAGAAATGAATATCCACGTCTACCTCATCAGTTTCAAACCTTAGTTTGTGTACGTTATGAAACCCATTGACAAAATCCTTAAAATACTATGTAGTAAATGTGAAAGGTAGCTTACACCATGAGATCTTCTCACCTATCTTCATATGAAACCATCCCAAACTAAAGTTTTGGTAAATGGAAAACTCTACTTGGCCATCCAACACTATCGAATTTCACTTGAGAATGTGTCACTCCCCTTCAAATGCCTAGCGCAACCGCCTAAACCTCTTTTGTTGGCGCTCCTTTTATGTGTTAGAAATAGAGCCACTCAATATATACTTTGAAAATTTCTTTCTTTGGAGACTTATTTTCCAAGGGAAATTCAGACATTTTCCCTTGGTCCATCAGGTACACCAACCTCATTGAAAACAAGCAATAAAATAATGGCGCCCCAAGTAATCTTCTCACCTTTGTCTTCCTAGATGTGTGCCTCAGCTACCAAGATTTTCACAATGTATCCAACGATTTTGTAGTACATTTTGTTGGCCATTTTTTGTGCTATGTACAACCAATGCTAATTTACCTCATTCCATCTTTCAGAGGCACCCAACTTATAACCCGCCAATCGTGATGTGACCTTGTGGCCATATCCTCAATATTGGTTACCTTGAATGCTCGGCCCCCCTTTTTATACTTAATCACGGCGGCCGTTGCATCAATTCCCTCATCATCTGATAAGTCACCAAAAATATCTCATCGGAGTCGCACAACCTCTGTTACCTTTCCAATCAATTTGGCGGTGATCCTCATTTTCCTACCCATGAAATAGAAGAAATCTTCATGTACCTATGACATGAGCCACTCGTAAAATTACTTAGTCTTCCTGAAGTAAGGAAACTCAAGAATTTTCATGACCCCCACACATTCAATAAATTTCCGATAGAGTCATCCAAACCCCTATCTCCATCCACCACCCTTCGATTAGTCTTTCTAACGACCTCAAAGCAGTGATATCCTTCATGCACTTATATGTGTTACGTGGTTAGTTTTAGAACTCTTACATTGTGTTATCTTAGTTGTCCATGGTCACCCCTTAATTACTCCCTCTAGATACAAAATTTCCACCAACCATTCCTCTGCTACTTCTTCGGCCTCTACCTCAACAACTAGGGCTCACCGTGGTGTCATATTTTCTTCCTCACTTGACTAGAATGTTCTTCAACTTCCAAATTGTAACCTTGAAACTTTGCTTCCCACCGGTGCAAACCAGATCCTTTAATATGTCAAACCCTAGCTGCACTCTACCTTCTTCAAACCTTAGTCGCATGAACCCCTCTCAAAACACTCGCACCACCTCCGAATCTCAATTCTACGTCAAATGTTTCTAAACACTATGCTTTGATCCCTCCTAGCTCATCAAGCTACATATTGTTCTTTGTCTTTAGCTCTCCTTTGCACTTCACGCTCGTTAGCTTCAACAATGCATGGTAACACTGATGTTACAAACAAAAACCTTATAGAAAATTTCAAAAATCCTTCACGTTAATTGTTCACATCTACCATCATACGCAACATTAATTTCACATCTATGCATTACACTCTTTCTTCCGCGCCCAGTCATAACCTTTCCGGCGCGACCACTACTTATTTGTCACGATATTCTCTCCTGCGCTTCCCTATGTCAAAGTACCTATCTAATATGACTCTTCCTAAGTAGTCTCCAATTTTGTGGCTTACTTTGCGTTATATTGAGCATCCATCCTCCCACCTATGGTCTTAACTTTGAGCAATCTTTTTGAATTTTCCTTGTCTAAGAACTTGTCCCTTCCCTGATCATCAGTGAGTTTGTTTTTATCATGCACCACAATATAAAAATAAGGTACTAGTCAATCCTTCTTTATCCACCCCACACTAAGGTTATACACAGTCCTTTGTGCATGAAAACACTTAAATAGTAATTAGCTTTTGGCGCACAAGCGTGCTTATTACATAAAATAATGAAATAAATTGACAAAGCATAACAACGATGAAGGAAACACATATAAATGGAATGCATTAAGGAAATCTAATCTAAGTGGCAATATTGCCTTATTTAAAACACCAAGAAGACTTATTTATAGTAGGGCTTCAGCCTACTCCCGTTAAAGTAACCGAGCAACTGTGTTCCATCCGACTCCTCTAACCGGAAAGCACCTAAATCAATTATATAAGTGATAACATATTGTCCCAACAATGCACCTTAAGCTTTCGGGGTGGAGAAAAGTATTTGTTTTCATACGAAGTACTATTTTCCCAACCTCAAGCTTGTTATCCTTTATTTGCTTATTATGCCATGCCTTCGCCTAGCTTTTTCTCTCTTCTAACTCCATCTTACTATGGCGCACCTCTCATCTAGCTGCATGAGTTTTTTAATACATTCTTCAAGTGTCTATTCATCATTAAACCTCATGTGCTCATAATACGTAAATAAGGTAACATGAATTCCATAGGTAGAACTACCTCTGCACCAAACACCAACTGAAAAGGTGTTGCTTTATTTAACCTCTTGTAGGTATATACGCAAAGTACAACAGATATTTTATCATCCTAGTATTTTCTTCCAACATCAAAAATTTTGGTCAAGGTATGGCTCAATATCTTGTTAAAGGCCTAAGAAGTTCCATTTTCCTGAGGGTGATAAGGGGTTTTCATATGGTGTGTAACCATAAATTCATCCAATAATATCCGCATAGTCTCATTAAGGAAATAAGTACCCCTATCACTTGTTAAACTCAAAGGACATCCATACCGTTAATAATATTTTCCCATAGAAACCTTGATGTTGTAGTTGTTATGTAATCATTTATAGGCGCGCGCCACCTTATAAGATAATCTATACAAGTTATAATATAGTATGATCCAATCTTGTGTGGGTTGGGAACTAAGGCCCAAAAATTCAACCGCCCACTTCTCAACAGGTTCTTCACTAGTAATAGGCCTCAAAGGCATTTCATCTCTCTACCCAGGATTTTCAAGGCACTTACAATGGTCACATGCCTTACAATATTCTTTGCAATCCTTATATAAATTTTCCCACCATAAACTAGCTAGTAGAATCTTGCGTACGGTGGCATCCCCTGCATAGTGTCCACTTGCAATACCACCATAAGCCTCCTCCATAATTGCTTCCTACTCATGCTCAAGTACACACCGGCACAAAAATTCATCACAACCTAACTTGTATAAGTCTCCACTGATCAACATGTAAGGTGAGATGCAAATGACAAGTTATTTATTTTCTAAAGCCTTCATTCCCTCAGGTGACAAACCTATACGTAAAAATATAGCAATATCCTCTAAGTCCCATGGTGCGTAGTTTAACTTGAATAGTTGTGCATTTAGAATTGTATCCTTAATGTCTGTGTGTCCTCTCCGATTGAATCATGGATAAATGATCGGACCGAATTACTCTTACCTGGTTTTGTAATGTCCCTCTTTTCGAATAGATCTTATTAAATACCTTTTGCCCATTTTTTCTACCCGATGGCCAAAGGGTATGCACAAGAGTGACTTAAGTCATAATAAGTTATTACAAAGTGCTAAAAAATATTTATAAAATAAATAAAGCGGTTGTTTTAATTTATTTGACTTAATAATAAATTTATAATTTCTAGATAGGTGCATTGGGTCTAATATTATGTTGTATCCTTTCTAGGGAGAGTAGAAAAGAGACCCATGCTATTTTTGTGTCATCCCTAAGAAAAAATGCAACTTGGATAAAGGAGGGAAAATGGAGTTTAGAAAGGATAAAAATTATTACTCCTCCTAAGAAAAATGTGACCTAGTCTAAGGAGAATTTGGGGCATATGTCTAGAATAAATCACCTTTGTTGATTGGTCATTGTGGAGGATTCTTTGGTGTCATTTATATTATAAAAGGAAGAGGTCGACTTAAGGAAAGCATGCTTATTCACTTATCATTTTCTGATTTTGCACTTAAGCTCTGAAGATTTTGCAAATTATATTCTAAGGATGAAAACCCTTAGTTTATACCTCTTGTGGACGAAAACCCCAAGGGATTGAGAGGGATTTCCACCCAGGTAATATCATTGAGCTTGCAAGTAATTTCAGTATTTTCTAGCTTTTGTGTGGTTTTTCATGAAGGGTTTGAAGACTTGCTTTGCAGCAAAGTGGTATCTCTTTACACCAGCTAGAACGACCCATTTTATGAGTGTTTTCTCGTGGAATAAATAACATTTACTGTGTCCGATCTATATGCCAATTATTTATCGGGAATTTTTGACTTAAACTAAATGAATTTCATAATTTTGTAAGAGATTACGGTGTTAGTTTCAACTCTAAGAAGGCAAACTTTTTGATAATTATGTCAGTTCTGTTTAGCCTCTAAAAATTCAGATTTCTCTATATTTGGGTACTATAAAATAGAGAGATCAGATTCATTAAGAATCATATTTGTTTGAGCCTCTTTTTGTGAGTTTCATACCCATATCATAGTCTTCATTCTTGGAAATTTCTTTGCAAAGAGTTTAAGCTGAATTTATATGGATTTATTATCACTTGTTTATAGCTAATCGACTTCCAAAAATATGTACATCACTTTGGAGTGAGGGTATATCATTTTGCCATGAATTTTCTAGCATGGGTTTCTCTATAAACCTAGTCGTTTTGTCTTAGTAAAATTCAAATCTGCAGATTACTGAGACCTTGTTGTTGATTTGATTTTTAGTGTTAGGATTGCTTTAACCCACTGGGGAATTCAAAGATTCCCAAGTGGGAATATTTCAATGGTATCGAGCAACGATCCTCCCACCGGAGGGTTTTTATTGATGCAACCGGGAGAATTTGAGCCCATAGGTATAATACAAGGAGTCACGAACATCTCATAGCAGGCTTGGATACAGGTAGTAGTGCCGAAACCATGGACCAAAGAGGTGGATCACTTATCCCTCCCTACGATGAATGCATTGACCCAGCATTGTGAGCTTTTAGGGACATGATTTGGACCATGCAGCGATCGATGTATAGGATGGATCTTAGATATCGGCGTGATAGAAGGGACAGATCCACATCAATGGCCAATAATCACAAGATGCTCAAAAAATCACCTACGGAGGTTGGTAGCATGAGATATTCCCCTCCCCATTAGAAGATATATAATGAGGAGAGGAGATCTACCTGCATCGTAGATAAACCTATGTAGCCTAGCTTCCTACCTAGAGAGGAGCCACTTGTGGTTGAGGATCCATTGGAGAATTCAACTTTCCAAGATAATGTAATGACATCTAATGATGAGTGGAGAGCTTTACCAGAGGAGGTATGGAATGCCTTTCCCCTTCATCAGTATTGTGCTCAGAGGAGAGAGAGTTTGCGATCTAGAAAGTTACATAGGCCTAGAGCACATGAGAACAGGGAGTTGAAGCATGCCACCAACAAGGTGACCCTTTCCACTTTTGATGGTAGTGGAAAGATCAGTGCTAGAGCATGGATCCACAAGCTTGATACATACCTCACTCTCAAGCCTATGTAGGAGTAGGAGGCTATCTAGTTTTCCATGTTGCACCTTGAGGGAGTAGCATACGATTGGTGGTACCATGGGATAATCACATAGAAACATGATCTTCTCGTAGTCATACAAGGATTTTAGTGAGAGGTTGATTGCAAGATTTTATCACGGAGATGTGGAGCTTTACTACAGGTACATAACACAACTTTGAAAGAGTGGGACTGTTTATGCCTACATCAATGAATTTCAGCGTATTGCAGTGATGGTACCAAAGATACTTGAGATGCGAGTAGTGATGTTATTTATTAAGGGGCTTCATGATAGACTGAGAGGTTTTGTCAATGATCTTAATCCTAAGAATTTGCATGAAGCTATTTAGACACTATGGACTTGGATACTACATTTCATCTATAAAAGAAGAATGAAAAGAATGAAAATATAGAGCATCATGGAAGTGAGCAGCCCACTTATTTAAAGGTGGATTCTATACCGAAAGTGGATCAAGAGACTTGTAATGAGTTGAGGAGGAAGAAGATTTTCTTTCATTACAGGATCATTGGGAGCTTGGACATAATTTCCTTGGTAAAGGCAAGATTCATCTCATAGAGGTTATTTCAGATGGGGATGATGATACTTTGAAAAGGAAGAGCAGTGAACACCAAACATGGAACATGGAGGTAAAATCACTTATCTTTCAGGAGCACCAAGGTACAATCCATTCATATTTGAAGGTACCATGTTTGAGTGTAAGATAATGACACTTCTTGATAGTGGATCCACACATAACTTCGTGGATGAAGGATTGGTGAACAGAAGAGGCTTGCATTATGATCATTTTGATGGCTTTGATGTAATTACAGCAGGTGGCCTCACTATTCCTTGTAAAAATAAAGTGAGAAAAATCAGCATTCTTTTTGGTGAGTACACTCTTCATGATGACTTCTATGTTATTGATTTGAAAGATAACAATGTGGTACTAGGCATGCAATGGCTTCATTCATTAGGAAGAGTCACCCAAGATTTGCAGGCTATGGAGTTGAGTTTCCAACATGAGGGGAAACAAGTTACCATGAAGGCACTCAAGTACACGCTGCCCCATCAAATGACAACCATGTCTATGATAGTTGTGGACAAGGAATCACCAAATGAAGACATATATGAGGATTTTTCACTTCATTTCAGCATGAGAAATCAAGGACATGATGAGGAGTATGAAATATTTGGGGCATACATGAGAAGGATCATGGCACTTTTCATAAGTAAGTTGTATGAGTTCTTTTTTACAGCAATTGAGTAGTTTTGTATAGTGCATGAGAACCCATTGAAAAGGCTTAGGCTGATTTGGGATCCAGGAACTGATGAGGATACAGGTTTTCTACTTATGATTGCTTGGGGGCAAGCAACGATCTTAGGAAGGCAGGACTATAATGTCCCTCTTTTGAATAGATCTTATTATAGACCTTTCTCCCAATTTTTTCTACCCAACGACCAAAGGTTATGCACAAGGGTGACTTAAGTCATAATAATTTATTACAAATTGTTAAAAAATATTTATAAAATTAATAAAGCACATGTATTAATTTATTTGACTTAATAATAAATTTTTAATCACTAGATAGGTTCATTGGGTCTAATATTATGTTGTATCCTTTCTAGGGAGAGTAGAAAAGAGACCCATGCTATTTTTGTGTCATCCCTAGGCAAAAATGCGACTTGGACAAAGGAGGGAGAATGGAGTTTAGAAAGGATAAAAATTATTACTCCTCCCAAGAAAAATGTGACCTAGTCTAAGGAGAATTTGGGGCATATGTCTAGAAGAAATCACCTTTTGTTGATTGGTCATTGTGGAGGCTTCTTTGGGGTCATTTCTCTTATAAAAGGGAGAGGTCGACTTGAGGAAAGCATGCTTATTCACTTATCATTTTCTGATTTTGCACTTAAGCTCTGAAGCTTTTGCAAATTATATTCTAAGGACGAAAACCCTTAGTTTATACCTCTTGTGGACGAAAACCCCAAGAGTTCTCTTGTGGACGAAAACCCCAAGGGATTGAGAGGGATTTCCACCTAGGTAATTCCATTGAGCTTGCAAGGAATTTCAATATTTTCTAGCTTTTTGTGGGGTTTTGCATGAAGGGTTTGAAGACTTGATTTGTAGCAGTGGTATCTCTTTGCACCAGCTGGAGCGACCCATGTTGTGAGTGTTTTCTTGTGGAATAAATAACATTTCCAGGTCTGATCTGTATGCCAATTATTTATCAGGAATTTGTGACTTAAACTAAATGAATTTCAGAATTTTGTAAGGCATTACAGTGTTAGTTTCAGCTCTCTAAGAAGGCAGACTTTCTGATAATTATTTCAGTTCAGTTTAGCCTCTACAAATTCAGATTTCTCTATATTTGGGTATTATAAAATACAGAGATCAGATTCGTTAAGAATCATATTTGTTTGAGCCTCTTTTGTATGAGTTTCATACCCATATCATAGTCACCATTCCTGGAAATTTATTGCAGCAGGTTTAACTGAATTTATATGGATTCATTATCACTTGTTTAGAGCTGATTTGACTTCCAAAAATCTGTACATCACTTTGGAGTGAGGGTATATCATTGTTGCCATGAATTTTAGCATGGGTTTCTCTATAAACCTAGTCGCTTTGTCTTAATAAAATTCAGATCTGCAGACACAGTCCCTAGATTATTTGCTATTGACTTGTTTTTTAGTGTTGGGATTGCTTTAACCCACTCATAATTCAAAGAGTCCCAAGTGGGAATCTTTCAGGTTTCACCACAACTATAAATTCAAATTCCTGGAACAATAGGACCCATTGGCATATGTGCCCCTGTAAAACAGGATTATTCACCAAGTATTTCAATCCCATGTGATCTGTATTGAAAATAAAAGGTTTCGCCAAAGCAAGTATTGTCAAAAATTATACAATGCGTAGATCATGAACAAATCCTTACACTTTGTAGTTGTGTAATTTTGTTCTATAGTTGTGTGGCCCAAGAATTCATGCACCTCACTTTGGTTAGTAGGCTCTTCTAAACGTAAAATAACAAAAACCTTAGCAAGATCCACTAACAAACCTTCTTTGTAAATGACGTGTCCTAGAAAATTCCCAAAAGGTGTAGTAAACATGCACTTCTTAATGTTCAAAGAGATGTTTAGCTTCCTATACCTATGAATCATCAACCTCAAATTATCACAATGATACTTCATAAGCCCATAGACCTTTCAATAATCCAGATACACTGTAAGAACTTATAAATAAAATCCTTGAATGCTTGTACAACTATGTGTGAAAATACGCATTTGCATTCTTTTGACCAAAGGCCATAACCATGTATGCAAAAATTCCCCATTCGGTGGTGAAATTTTTCTTCTCTTGATCGTCTTTAGCTATCCTCACTTGATGATACCAAGAAAATCCATCAATAAAGGAGTAAATTCCGTGCCCTGCAACACCCTCCAAGATTTCTTGAGAAACAATGTGGGAAAAGGATCAATTACACATGTAGCATTTAACTCCCTGTAGTCCACACGAATTATGATCCTTCCATATTTCTTTATACTGATTACCATAGGGATAACCCACTCTTATTCCTCTATGGACTCAATGATTACATATTTCAACATCTTGTCAATTTCTTCTTTAACTTTGATCCTGCAAGTTAGGGTTCATCCTATAAGGCCTCTTCCTAACCGGCATGCACCTTCCTTTAGCTTAATCCTCATCTTTCCAAAAGATTCATGCGCCCCTTTTAATTCATGATATCCTCTAGGGAATAGATCTTGGAAGTCATGGAGTATCTTTATTATCTTATCAACTTCAAATTCAAACCAATAATCTCTAAGGATGGCCTCCTTCATTTCAACGTCCATCCCAATGTTTACTTTCTTGGTCTTCATAGGTTCATGGTAGGTGTGTGCCTTCTCATCCGCATTGTCTAAGACCTCATGTGTACCCTCCGAATAATCGACATCTAAATTTTCCACTTCTTCATCATCAATAATGTAGACCAACTTTCCTTTTTCTCTTTCTAGGAAGACACACCCCATTGCTCGGATCTGTCTCTCCCACTTCTTCAAAATGCACCTCCAAGTGTCCGGCTCTCCTAACAAATATTAAAGTAGCTCCTCATCCTTTGTACTATCTCTCATAGTCAAGTGCTTCATAACCTATAACGCCTCATTCACCAAAGGTTTAGTGGAAAAATAATCAAAGGTCTGAATCATACCTGTAGTCATTTCTTTCCAATTTCCAATCTCTCTATTTAACTCTGCATAAACATACCATGTGAGTGTACAACCTCATAAGGTGAAGTAGAGCTTGTGCACCCATAAATCTTATTTCCCCTCTGTCCAGAGTCTCTTAAACTATTAAACGTGGTGCTAAACAATATCATTACCATGAAATTCACATATCTGAGTAGGTGCATTACTTTGGAGGAATCTAGCAGAGAAAGAAATTCTCACTTCCCGTCATTCTAACATATTATCTCTATGAACCATCCACCAACACGATAGTATCCACGCAGTGTAAATTAGCATGTTCCTTCTTTCCACCTGATCTTTCCACTATAATTCCATAGTGCATAGGAATACTTCAGGATTGCCTTTACCAAAGTATATCAAGGTACCGCCCAAATGCCTAACACAATACGGCTCGCTTACATGTGCATTGCACTTCTTACTTCATGCCCAACCATTTCATAAGTTCCATGTGCCTAGTTATCACATGCAACACTTGTAGTATCACTCATGGACTATGCATCATCCCACTAGAGAACTCCTTCCTTTGATGGCTCAAGAACTTCCATATCTTGAATGACACGCACATAAAAAAATTTCAAGTCTTCTTCACTTAAGGCTTCACATAAGGTGCAAGTTTCCCATCTATCAAAGTGATAATAATGAGTTACTCTTTGTTTTCAAAACTGATATACCCCTTATTGAAGCACAGATCAGTGTTATTTGCATAACACCAAGGGTACCCATGTAATGTTGAAAATCTATCCACTTCTGCAAGTGCTAAGACCTCAAATTCCCTAGTAAACTTGCCCCCTATATAGTAATTGATGCATCTTTCAAAACCCCAATTGGCATGGCCTTCATCCGGTTTTCCATAAAAAACACATTAGAAGATGGCTACAATGGTGGTCTACTCATCTGAACCCACGCATCCAAAGTGAGCACATTAACTTCCACGCTTGTGTTAATCAAGATATTACTCAAAATCCAGCCATCAACAATAACATTCAAAGTGATCTCTTTGTCATAATCCAAGCTATGAGGTGGGAGGTTAGCATGTAAAATTTTTCTTTCATTCTCAATTCCAGTGCACAGAATATTTCCCTTCAACCAATTCCCCAATAAAGGAATAATGTTTTCTTGGTGCAACATCTTATAGACCTCCTTTATATCATCAACATGATTCAAATGAAGCTCAACAACCTCTTTTTTCTAACTTCCGTGACTATTCTTTCAATCATTGTATCTCCCCTAAAAATCCCGAATCACCTCCATGGTTTCTTGATAAACTCTCTTTTTATGCATAGGGTCTTGATACTTTGCATATAGCACTTCCTCCTTCATCATAGTAGGCTTCGATTTTAGAACCTCCCTAGCATGCATAGCTTCGTGCGTGTAGTAATATTTATAGGTATGAACTCAAGATCAGGCACAAAATTTTACATCCTTTGATCTTCTATAGCGTAGTATACTCTAACCATTCACGCGCCCTTGTTATCTTGTTTGTGCTTCTTCTTTAAATCTTCATACAATTCCAAGCACTCTTCATAATTATGATTCTTTCTGCAAAAAGAACAAACAATATTCTAAGGGAACTCACGCCTATAATGATTAGGAGATCTGCATGTATAGCAAGTCCCATGGGGGAACTCACCTCTTTCACTACCACGACCTCAGCCTCTGAATCCACCATGGTGTCCTTGACCTCTACCATGGCCTCTATCGGAGCACCCTTCATTATGATCATGGTCATGATGCTCACTTTTATCCTTATAATTATTTGCAACACCAGTATATCATACGCTAATATCAATGACATCATGAATATGATCAATCAACCTACAATATTTAGTATCATGAGTAGAAGACCTACAAATCTTATAGTAACTTGACACATTTTTCCTTATCATGTGCTACAATAATGGGTTCCAACTTGAACTATGGTCTAAGTGACATATCTCACAATCTAACAACAAGGTTCACATCAATTTGCGAGGACAACTATCCTTAGTATACTCTTCTACTTCAAAATCTATGCACCAAATTCCACTACGTGTCTCATGCACTAAATTAGTTGATAATTTATCTAACTATTTATCCATTGTTACAATATGAGATTCCAAGAATGGGCTCACTCCTGTGTCTACACTTCTTATTGCCTCAAACATACGAGCTACTTCAAGCACCTCGCATGGATCTATGTAAGTTTTTTGTGAAAGCACACTTCTAAAATGTGTGATAAATCCTTTGACAAACCACTTTGTGCATGCTAGCTCACATGTATGTCATAATATAACTTAGACAAAAGAGTATTAAACCATGCATCATATTCGAACACTCTCAGTAGTGCCCTTCTTAATATATTTCAACGCGTTGATGTTCTTCTTCTCAAATTCAAGGATATAAAATTATTTCAAGAAATCATCTCATAACGCGGTATAATTGGCATAGTTTTGGTCGAGTTCAAAATTTTGATACTAACTATGTTTTGCGCCCCTATAATGTAGTTGCAAACCAACTTTCCTTTTCTCTAGAGCTATAATCCCCTTCGCACACCATAGTATCTCACACATATGTACGTGCTCATTCACATCTTCTATTCCTTTGTATTTTGGAAGATGAAGAGACATCTCCATATAAATATCGGGGGAGTCAAAAGTGCGGACCATGCCCACTAGATCAAAACCTGTATTAAACCTTGTATTTCCTCCACCTCCAGATCCACAAGATACCGATCCACCCAATCCTCTTGATCCTCCTCCTATAGCAGGAATTGAACAAAAGAATGTATTGCCTTGTGTTCCAATAGTTGTGCTAAATTGGACTCCCACAGTATGGAAATTTGTACTACTCCCGGATGTGAGTCCAAAGTTATACGTGCCCATGTTTTATGTTGAAGATGCGCTGAAATTATACCTCCTCTAAATAACACGAGAAGATGTATGGCCTGCCATAGATGAATATGTTACTTGATTCACTCTTGAACTTGATCGTAAACTAAATTTGCCTCTCGCTACTATATTTCCCACACTAACTTGCTATATTTTTATTGTTATAGATAATGGAAAACCAAACACACATGCTAGGTCACCAGGAGGGATCGGATGCGTGCTCGTGGCCTATGTCGTATCTACTAGCACACTCTCATTTGAGGTTGAAGAGGGTTCCCTGTCATGTTTTCTCAAATGGGGAAGTTCCAAATTCTCGTGCTACACTTCCTCTATGTGGGCTCAAAATCCTTCACGAGCCATCTCTCCCATAATTCCATCCATTCCGCAACCTCATGTTTCTTCTTTAAATCCCTCTCATACCCCTCATTGAACTTAAGTTTCCTTTCTTCTCTTTTCCTTTTCTCTGCTAGGTCCACCATGCTCACCAATTTAGTTCCTTCCCGCACGTGGTGGGTTTTAGTTAGCCATCAACTTCTCTTCTAAATCTAGGTTCATAATCAAGATCTTAATTGCAATGGAATACCACATAAATACGATCCTCTCGGGTTCACGTAAGAATTAGAACTCAATAATCTTTGGACATGAGTATGTGTAAACTTAAGTATTCCAATGTGTAGATGTACAAAACACCATGGAACCAAACATCCACAGAGCACATCCAAATCAGATGAGCATCATAAAATTCCTAGAATTATTCTTGCGTTCAAACAAGCATGTGAAACCTCCAATTCCTCTTAGACGCATAAGAAACCAACCACTCGTATAGCTCTATAGGGAAACAAGAAAAGAATGTCTTGTAAAAATCATGATGCAAGTTCTATTCAACCAATGTGCCTGTATTAAAATCAGGTCCAATGCTAAATCTAAAGGCATACTATTCTTCCATATCTTCTAATCACTCCTCAATACTTTCCAAGGTCAACCGGTATGTCTTCATCACACAACATCCTAAAAACAACCGAGAAAGAGGTCCCATCAATAGAACTAATGATGTATCCTAAAATTCATTACAAATAGCCCAAGGCGCGCTAGCACATCACTCGGCCTAAACTTAGCACTCACCAAAGCACGCAAGGGTACTAGGTCTCTCTTTAGAGTAGCTTGTTCAAGATGTTTGCATGATTGCAAAAGTTTAATTCAGATCCATAACAAATAACCAATCAAATAACAATGCATAAACTAGATCTAGATCTAATCATATGAAGAAGTAACTAAACAATTACTATAATCAGATTCACCATATAAGATCCATATTCAGTTACATCCAAAATAAAGATCCAGCTAATAATACTCATTATATTAAATACCGTAAAACATGGAAGCTTCATACATCATAATAATGTCACCATGATTCATGCATGCATACAAACCAATAGTATAACTCTACAAAACATCGAGGGGTATCTAAACCATGAAAATCAATACATATTTATTGGGATGTGGACTTTCCCTTCACCACCCATACACCTTCCAAAAATAGGCTACATGCTAATAATATCCATGTGATTTTACAAGAGAATACAAAAGCATATAAGTGTTAATAATAGATCTTCTAAAGTTAAATCTAAGTATAGATCCTATTATTAGCCCAAAACTATGCATGGTACTCGAAGTTTTTCTATTTCCCAAAATAACCTTGGCGTGGTCTACAAGTCTTCATCTCATTGTGTGCTTAGCACTCCAAGTCCAAATATAGCCTCACGTTGAAAATGGCTAAGTCCAGATTCTACTGTTCCTAGGTGTGCCATGTTTTTCTATATTTCCACATGCTCCTGCATGCCCTGTGTCCACGTTGCCAAACCCTATGCACTTTCATCCTTGAGTTACACTTCCTTAGCTCTATAGGGAGATTTAGGTGAGGTTGTGGGATTTTTATAAGGACTCAGATGTGGTTATATAGGTTTACGGGTGAGGTATGAAGGGTAGATGGTCGGATGGTTGGATGGAGTTACTAAAGGAGAGATCTCAGGTAAGATAGAATAAGGAATGAAACAGATAGCTAATAAAAACAACTAATCTATTTAAAATGACAAGGAAGAAACACTACTTTCTTGTAGAATGCAGGTAGAAAGCAAATGGTGGTGACAGGTTGTGAAAAAGGTGGTCCCAAACAAATTCGAGTAGTAGTTAGAAGGCACAATGCTTCCCAGAGAGTGCACTAGATCTCTGGATCAATCCGTGGATGGTTGGTATAGTCTCTAAATGCAGTGAGGATCTCTACTATGTCACAAAATTCTTTGGAGAACTCGTGAACAGGGAATGCTAGTCCCAAAAGCTACATGACAAGATTCGAACTCGATCAATGAGATAAGATTTTTGTTTAACATAAATGATGGTGGTTAGTTAAGCTGGCGACCAAGGAATTTCTAGTGTCGGTTAAGGAGAATTGGTCTAATTTTCCAAAAATAGGTTTTTTTCCCAAATATGATGTGGTCTTTGGCTTAGTCTCGAGTCCGGAGTATTGAATGGCGTAAATTAGAACATGGAATTAGTTATAAGATTAATAGGTCATGAATAGTTAGGGTTGGAAAGAATCCCAGTTGGTTAGGATAAGTGGGGACTTGGTCTAAGTTCATTAATAGGCTAGGAATGGGTCTAAAGATGAGGTGGAGGGCTTATGTGGCTACGTGAGGTGGAATTAAAATTAATTAAGGTAATTAAATTAATTTTGAGGTGAGGTGGGGATTTAATTTAACTATGGGTAATTAAATTAATTAATATGTGTGCAAATGGGCATGGTGATGGGGTAGTATTGAATTAATTAATCAAAGAGGGTTTAGAGGATCATGACCCAATTTTGGTGTCTATATGTTCCCCTTTTTGTCATGTGACTTGTATTGATATGCGATGATGACAAAAATAGTAGTGGTTCCCAAAGTAAGGGTAGAGATAGGGTTGTCCCAGCTATGGGTAGAGGTTATCCCCCTCAAACCAAGAATTGATGATATAGCAGGATGAATCAACAATGGGTTTGATAAGGTGGTAGGTGGTGGATAAAGGAGATATGGTGTGGTTATAGGCAATGGTAACATCGGTGTGTGGGTAATAGGTGGGGGCACTCAAACTCACACACACATATAGAGTGTGACAAGGAACTAGGCTAAAAAGCTCACAAACTATACATTGTCAAAGGTCAATAGTTTATCCAAACAAAGGTGATGTGCTCTAGGCATCCAAGCTCTATGATATGGTCCTAGAAACACAACGAGGCTATGTACAGAGCGATAATTAGGTGAGTTGCAAAGAACCAAAATGTTTATTCTAGTCAAGGTAAGCATCACAACATAAGGCAAGGCAAGGTCGGTAGGCTAAACAACATAAATAGAATTATAGCGAGTAGGGGAATTTGAGTGTCTAATAGGAGGGTTCGGTTTGGGTGTATAGGTAAGGCCGTGGTTTAGGAAAAAATGTGTCCTAAATGATATTAAGGTCCTATATGAGGTAATAAGGTAATTAGGTGGGGTTGTAGGGATGGGGGAGGCTTGGGTAGCAAGAAAATGGCATCGACATCAAAAGTATGGTTAAATAACGTATAAGTGAGTTGGCAAGGTGACCGATACCGGTCAAGGGTTAACCGATGCGGGTAAGATATTTCCGATTTCAGTCAACTAGGGCATGAGACCAACGTCAATCAAGTTTATTTGGGGTTAAACGGTAAAAATCCACGTAAAATGGATTCATTTGATCATTTCCTAATTTAGAAAATGACAGGAGAGATATTTTTGACGAGAAAAACAACAAGGCGAGGTTGAAGGTAGAGTTAGTTAGCTATTGTCGGTTGATAGATGTGTGGTTTATGGGCCTGCAAGATCGATACGAGCGATTCAATTTGTTGACAAATTTGAGAGGGTGATTTAGTCATAGCAGAGGCAAGAGAGGGTGTTGGAGGACCTCTAGTTCGAAACCAGACATCCCACCGAGGAGATGACACCAAGTAGAGGTAGGATTCGATCTCCATTTGGTGTTTTTGATTAAAACTAAAGTAGATAAATGAAGAATTTGGTTTTTAAATTTTGATTGGAAAATTGGGTAAAAGAGGGAAAAATTAGGTATGGGGAGGGCCAAATGTAGGGTAAGTAGGTGGTAAAATGAATTTAGGTGTAATTTAGGTGTTAGGTTTTTTTTAAAAATGGGGGTGTGGGGGTTTGGCCTTAAGGCCAAACCATGTGACCGACATCATCATGTCGGCCGACATTAGTGGGGCTAAATGGGAGCCAGTACCGGCTAGGGTGGTGATGTCAGTGACTATTAAAAGTGGATAAGGCCTAAAAATGGGGGTTGGGATGGAAAAATAGAGAAGAGTAGGATGGTTGAGTGTGTGGGGAGGTAGGCGTAGATGGACTAGGGGTTTGGAATGAAAGGATTGGGTGGATTTAGAGTTAATGTAGGTACAAATGGGTGGGTTTAGGTGAAATTTGGGTAAATTAGTGAAGGAGTGAAAAGAATGAATCAAAATAAGTGTAAATGTTTAGGCAAGGTAGAATATATGGTAGGTGAGTGAATGGGGTAGAAGGTAGTTAGGCTAGTAAAATCGCAGGTGGGGTGTGACTAGGTAGGATAGAATAAATTATCGAATGGGCTAGTTGATTGATAATTTTAAATGTTAATGATGCAAGCACATCAACAGTTGACTATGCGAGATATGGTGCCACCTATTTTGGTATAGATGTGACTTAGTGTTACAGATGAGGAGTGGTCGCATATGTAAGATGTTGGGCTCGGTGTTTTGGGGCGATACTAGTACATCATAAAAGATCATAGTTTTATGGTCAATCTTATCGATAGATGGGACTCAGCAACCAACACCTTTCATTTACCTACCGGTGAGATGACCATCACCTTTGGAGGATGTCTCTGATATTTTTACGGGTGCTGATTTTTGGGGAGCCATTATATCATATTTCTTCAGAGGTGTCGTTTGAGCCTATAGTGACAATATTTGGTGAAGATATGCATGACTTGAGATATCACACTACTAGTATCAGATATGGGTATATGTACGTTGCACATCCTCAAGAGACCAAATTGGCAATTCGATGATGGTAGTTGTGGGATGTTATGATCTCCTAGATTTGGAGGGTGGGATATTTCCTCGGCCATTGATGGGTGTATTGGAGGATATGATAGAGGAGTGAGTGTGTTTTACATGGGCATTGGCTTACTTGGTACAGATTGTATAGAGAGTTGTGGGCATATCGGAGGATTTGGCGGTTCGGTATTTGTTGCACTTATCGAATGCATTGTTGGGCATATGAGCACATACTATGTGTGTGCCTAGAGGGACTTCCACGACAAGACTGGTATAAAGGTGTGTAAAGAGCTAGATATAGGAGATGGATGTCATTAGTGGCACATCTAAGAGTAGAGGAGGCATCATGAGATGTGACATATTATCGGTGAGTACTAGAGGGACTATATTCTTTAGATATTGTATGGTGACCCTATGTTGATTTTCCTTCATATGGTGGTATGGCCAAGGAGTTGGAAGGATTATAGCTGATCAGGTGGATATAGAGATGATGACCCGGGGAGCATGAGATGATTCCGGTTGGTCGAGTCCAATGCCAGTTTGGGATTCAACAGGATGTGCCTCCATTGTTTCCACAATATCGTAGGGATGATGTGGAGAGACATTTATATCCACCACATCTGACAATGCAAGCAGGGAAGGAGGAGTGGGTGGTCGATAGAAATATTTATGACATTGACATGACTGATGGATATAGGCAATGGTGGATAGCACAATTATAGGCATCACCACCACAGTCATCCAAACTTGGCTACAATGATATTACATAT
This sequence comes from Taxus wallichiana var. yunnanensis, assembly GCA_018340775.1. Lineage (NCBI taxonomy): Eukaryota > Viridiplantae > Streptophyta > Pinopsida > Cupressales > Taxaceae > Taxus > Taxus wallichiana. Next base: position 486,917,445 of record CM031239.1, read on the forward strand.
GGACCGATTAAAGGGGAAGGTGACTTCCCTACGCTTATAGCTTACTTAGGCCAGGCATAGGTGGCCACCCTCCAAGGATAGGTTCTTTGGATTACGGGGGCATCCGGCATAAGTGTAAGCTCGGAGTTCGAGTACCAAAAGGGAATGGGGAACATTTCACGGGGCTACAAGCACAAGTTTTCACACTACAAGCACATGTTGCCACTTTACAGAGGACAATTGGTAGCATCCTAGGCACAAGTACAAGTAGGAGATGGGGGCAGGTTGAAGGGTTGCAGGCACCAATTTTCACACTACAATCACAAGTTGTCACTTTATAGGACTATTTGGCATAGGCTCAGGCCCATGTGTAGGAACAGGCACATGTTATTGAAGTGGGAAACGGTCTGTTGTATAGGAACATTCACGAGACAAGGTCATGTGTTACATATAGTAGGATAGAGACCACTTTGGTATAGGTATAGGGTCTACAAGTAGGTTCCAGAGCTATGACACCACCCCATGTGATTTCTATGGTCAATTACAAATACACTATGACATAGGCTAGGTATTATCGGGGCCGATTGATGGAAAGTGGTATCCAGTATGTGACATATGGTGATTATAGAGCACAACAGGTAGTGAGTGCCAGGACTAGCTCATAGACTCATAGTTATAGCAGCTCGAGAGATTCATTGGCCGCATAGATAGGGTCAGGGAGTGGTGACGAGTAGGAAAAGGCGGGGGCTAGATTAGGGTACTAGAAAGAGCAACAAAGGTTTTTTCCCCTCACATAGATGATATTATAGAGATGGAGACATTGTACTTTTTATTTTTTGATATACATACCGGTCTACGTATCAAAGATGTCGATGTATATGAGAGTTTTGAGATACTTATATTTATATCTATATATTTAGTGTATTGATATACAAACCTTCGATGTATAGATGGATGATGATATTTATATATGATGCACTTGGTTTATTTCCATTGTATTGTTATCATGGAAACTAGATGTGTAGGCATGGCTTTATGATGATGTATGGTTGATTTCATTTCCATTATATTGATGTCATGGAAAGTAAATGTAGGCATGGTTTGGTTATGATTGGAAGATTGAATGTTTTAATTTCCACTATTTTGATGTTTATGGAAACTATGATGATAGACATGAATGGTTATGGTTGAATGATTTGACTATATGTCCATTATATTGATATTATGGAAACTTAGAAGATTAGGCATGGTGTGGTTTTAATTTCCAAGTTATTGATGTTATGGAAAATAAATGTTTAGGTATGGTTTGATTATGGTTATGTGATTGAGAGTTTTATTTCCATTGTATTGATGTTATGGAAACTAGGTGATTAGGCATGATTGAGTTGACATTTGTGATGAAATGAACTGATGTTATTTGGATTTCTAAGTTTTTGATCTCATGGAAACTAGGTATGTAGGTATGGTTGAGTTGATAGTTGTGAGTTTGAATTTCATTTCCACTTTATTGATGTCATGGAAACTTAGATGATTAGGCATTGTTTGGTTTTATGGTTTGTTGATTTAATTTCCAAGTTACTGATTTTATGGAAAGCAAATGATGATGTGCATGGGTGATGTACGAATTTGTGTTTGAGTTAACTTCCAAGTTATTGTTTTGATAATTCCTTGTTTGATGGGGAAATGATTATTGGGAAAAGAGTGGCCGAGATAACCTCAAAGGGTCCCATGCCCTAAGATTGTTGCCTATATAGCCCTTGCGAAAGGGGCCTCAGGACGATGTAGTTCTCCCATAAACCAAGGAAGAATGAGATTGGGTTAGGTCAGATGAATAGGTAAGTTGGATTGATAGGTTGGTTAGGTAAGGCATGTTTGAAAATAGGCAAGGTCAAATATTGAATAGGTAATAGGAAAGGTAAGTTAGGCATAGGTATAGATGAAGGTGTCATGGTTACATCAATTTTGATGATCTTTTCTTGTTGAACAAACAAAAAGGTATTGAGAGGTGAACTAAAAAGAAGTGAAATTCCCAAAGTTGGCAAAGACCATAAATTTCATACCCTTAGACTTATTGAACATAAGTCCCTAGATTCATTGCATGATGGATCGGTCGTAAGTTGAAATAAGTTACATGATCACAATGTGTAAATTACACGATCCATCCCTTAATTTGAGTTGGGAGGTAATAAAGAAAGGGTAATGTGGAAGAGTTTGGTTAGCATAACCTTGTTGTGGGACAACATGCCCCTTCTACAAGATACCCAAAACCAAAATAGGCAAGTCCATGACCAAAAGTTTGTATTTTTCTTGATTTTTTATTTTCTTTTTTGTTTATATAGACTAATTGATGTGGGAATTCTATAATGGGATAAAGAGGTTCTCCTTGAGGTATTTTTGAAGTTGATCGATGCGGGAAGCTCTAGAATTATTTTATTTGAGAGATACAGATTAGTCTTCTTTTTGGATAGACTAATTACAATAAATGGTTGGCTTTTTATAGTTGTCCTTCAAGGGAGCAGTCTACTTATAGAAGAAAGAAGGAAAGGTAGATGTCCTTTTGAGGGAATCATCTTTTTGTGAGAATTTTGACTCAAAGAGTTCAGTTTTTGGTTATCCCATGTTGTTTTTGTATTGTTTTTGGACTTTAGGTCATGGACCAAACTAAAAAGGAGTATAAGTGTCTTATATGAGGGTGAAACCATAACATGAAAGAGGTTAGCTATGCAAGAGAGGTTTTAAGTGATGAATGAACATGGGATTCCATCCTAAAAAGGATGAAAAGTATCCATGAGAATCATGCCATGAGTAGAGCTGTGGTACTCATTTTTAAGACAAGGTGAATGGTGATGGATGATCACACAATTCTAGTTTAGTCGTTGGTCCTTAAAAGAGGTAGGTGGAGGAAAGATTCGCTCAAGGGATGAGAATATAGGTGACATAAAGTGATGTAGTACTTTATTCAACAAATAGAATGGTCAAATATGCAAGGCATTAAGGGGATCAGGTTCAAGTTTACCTTTAAGGGAAGATAAACGATAAGCACCGATCTATAGGTATGGGTGACAATGTAGGGTCCAAGCTAATTAGGAGCAAGCTTTCCCCATTTACTATTCTCAGCTTTAGTTGCATTTTGATTTTCCTTTAGGATAAGATCATCAATCTTGAAAGTTTGCTCATGAACACATTTTTCATAGGCACACTTGATGCATTTTTGATAAGTTTGTAGGTGGTTGAGGGAATTTAAATGATGTTCATCTAAAATCTCAAGTTGTTCCAAATAGTCTTGGTGAAATTCTTCATCCTTGAGCATAACCCGGGTATCTTTGGCACATCACTCACCTAGACCGAGTGATCACCCAAAGCACACAAAGGTATCGGGCCCCTCCTTAGAGTTGTTTGTGCAAGATGTGAACATGATGAAGAGTTAATGCATTTAGATTCAGAAATAGCATAACATTCTACAGAGTAGATTCTAGATCTAGATCTAACGAGTATTGAATCTAAAAAATATTCATAATGAATTCAACCATGCAAGATCTTAGTGAACAACATGTTTAACACTTTGTTTCAGCCAAAACACTCCATTATATTAAACACAGTAACTATACAGAAGCTCATTACAATAATTAGTAACATAACTCATGCACGCATCAAAACTAGCATAACTCCATAGTAGCTCTCTATATCTATCTCTATCTCTGTGTATCTTTTGACTACACAACTCACTACATATTTATAAGGGTGAGGACTTTCCCTTCACCACTTACCTAATTCTAAAAATTAGGTCACATGCTTTAATAGCCATGTACCTTTACAATAATAGACACACATACAAGTGCACTAATAATAGGCATCTTCTAGTTAACCGACAGTGGAAATTCTATTATTACTTTGTACCCATGCAAAGTGTTGTGATAGATGCTTTTCCAATAATAACATATGTGTGTCACGCAAGTATTTATCCAGTTTGTGTGCTCCGCACGCTATCTCCAAAAATATCATGTGACCACGAAAATGGTTAAGTCCCAGTTCAATCTATCTTTCATGCGTGTTCCTTCCCATTCTTTTCATACCTCTAAGTATACCTTGCTCCTACGTGTGAACCTTTTGGCTATTCTTTCCTTAGTAGAATTTTGTCCGCTCAACACACTAAACTACATTGTCGCCCAACAATGGGTCCGTTTTGATATGGAAATAATAAATAATAAGGAATGGATGAATGTAAAGAATTACTATATAAAGAATAATTATTTACTCGCCACACCCTCTGTTTCAACTAGAGGAATTGGTTCTAGATATTCCTCTCTTTTTTTCGCCGATAAGGTTTACCACTCACTCGGCGTGACCTTTTCCTTTTTGGAATATCCACGCAATTGATTCTAACTCATCTTGGGAAATCTCCTCCTTTTTGTTTTGTAATACTAACATAATGTTATACATTGCAAACATTCTCCCTTCCAGAAGATCCATCTTCTGCATTATAAGTTTTCCAAGCTCATCCAGTCTATCATTATGGGGTTCCCTGGGCCACCTGCAAGGGCCTCACACTTTTTCTTCACTAGTGCCAATCTCTCTACGTGCCCCAAGGTTTCATCCTTCATTTCCTTCAGGACTTCATTTTCCTCTACCATGGTCTTTATCCTTATGACAACCTCTGGAGCTACACAAATATTTAATGCCTAGTCCGCTTTCTTCAGCTCCTCCTACAAGGTTTGGAGAAATGCCTCATAAGATGAAACTTTCCTAACCACTGAAGCCCTTACTCACTCTACTTCCTACTCAGGGTCCTTTAGAAATGGAATACGAATAGTCTCATCCTCCAAAGCACTAAATCAACTAAGGTACACACATAGTGCATAGCCGAAGGGAACCTTTCAGGTACCTTGGACTCCAAGTGTGGTCTTGCTTTCAGGACATGGTCTCTGATTTCCTCTACCATTCTGAAGAATACCTCATTTTTATTCTGCTCTAAGTCCTTTTATCCCTTCGATTACACTATCTCAAAGCATCCTTTACCTTGTTTTCTTCTCTTAGCGCCCTAATAGTGGAAGCTTCGTCCACATTCCTATGCACCACCTCTGTAGATAATTTTACCAAGGAATTACTCACTTGTTCATTAGACATAACTGTGGGTTTGATGGTTATGTGCATGTTCTGTGGTTCCTTTTTCAACCTTCTGGATACATAAGACTCTTCACAAACATCAAAATCAGGTTCATCCATGTGAGTTTGCATGGACCGGGATAGTTGTTTCCTTGTGCATGTGGTTGACATGTCTCGGTCCATCAACTCCCATCCATATAACTCCTTAAGGCCAACTGTATTTTGTAATCTAGCGCGGATAATTTTACCTATGTCCTCATCATATCCCATTTGCAGAACATTGTACTCACCACTTATGTGCTTCGTCCTTGGCCCTTAAGTACCTAAGCACTAAGGTTTGAAATTGGATTTTCAATGGGATGAGTGGTGTCATGCTCTGGATCTTACGCCACTTTTCCTCCTTCTTTATCTTTTGGTCCTTCATCCCTTGGCTCTTCCACATCCTATGGTTTTGTAGGAGATCCAGGTGCACTCTCTGCATACTCCTCCACCTCCTCATTCAGCTTCAGCTTCCTTCTCTTCTTCTTAGTTGTTTCTTTTTTGGGGAGAGTCATGGTGACCTCTTAATAGACCGAGGAGTTCTCACGCCCTATGTCCTTGTCCATCTAAACACCCTCCGAAATGGCACTATCCTTGGACTGCATCCAATTCCTCTTCCTCTTCTTCTTGTGCCTAGGGTGGGGTACCCACGCACTAATTCTCCATCTGGTATGTAGGATACCTTCGACCTATATGTACCAAGCAACCACTATCTTCTCATTCGTCTTCCTCCTCATCTACCACTATGGTTTGTGTAGGTTGTGGGACAAGCACATTCTCCATTATATGCTTACCCTTTGGCAGCCTTGGGAGCGCGAACTCATTCTCTACATACTTTTTACCCTCCAACTTAGGCTTAAGTTGAAGGTACACAAGTGTGGCTCCACTATCTCCAATTTCCAAACTTACAGGCTTCATGCTTATCATATCTGAAATTAGCCTCTCAATATAGGCAGTCCGGCCTAGATATACATAAGTCTTCCTCAAGGTGTGGTAGTCACAGTCTACCTTGTCTGTAATTAATTTCAAGTTTCACGCAGTAGTAAAATGGTGGATTGATGCCTGGAAGTAGTGCGCTGTGAAGGAATACGGTTGTTTGCACTAAGAGATCCAAGTCTTGTCCTTCATTACAAATTGTGTGACGTAGAAATTTTGGTACACCGCAAACTACACCTGTCTTACCCACCACTGAAGGAAACTTTTTGGGATGCACCACTCTTCCTCAAAAGTTGTGTAGAGCTGCCATACCACATCTCTTCCCTTTTCTTGAATGGCCTGCGCATTGACCCTTCACATAAATACTTGTCAAATATTTCCACAAGTGACTTGTTCTCCATGGGATACTCCCATATCTTATTCTTTGGCCCATCAGGCACTCCGATCTCCATAAATACCAAAGACAGTAGGATAGCACCAAAGCGATCCTTTCACTGGGTGTGTGCTTCCTTGATAATAGTCTCTACAATGTAGCCCTGCGATGTTGTAGATTACTCCTCGCGACATCTTTCTTGCGATGTGTAACCACATTGTATTCACTGTGACCACATCTCTTGATCATTCAATTTGGTTTCTAGATGTGCAACTTCCGTATCTTTGGGTACTTCTTCAACTTGTCTATATTCATTTCGTGTGGACCTTTGGTATACCCTAACTCCTTCCTCGTCTCCAAGATTACTACTTTATCTGTTAGGTCACTATCTAGATCTACTCCCATGCCCTTTAACCCTATCAATTTTGAAATCAATGTTGCGAGTAATCCTTACCCTCCATCAGGTGAAATAGAAAAAGTCTTCATGCACTGTTCATCAAGCATTAGTACAAAGGTTCATATTTTTTGAAATACAGGAGCTCATACAAATGGTAAACTCCAATCTGATTTAACAACTTCTCTCCAACATCATCATACACTGACATGTCCTCTGTTGTGCACTTTTTTTTTCTTTGTACTCAACAACGCATCTAACTCCTTCCTTTTATTCGATGTGCGGTGGTTATAGTCACCAACTTTGCACTTACGGATGTGAGACTCCCATTCTTGTCCCACTATCACATCTTCGGGTATTACATCTATGAGAAATTACTCTCAAGAGTAATTTCAACCTCTACTTCCACTTTCTTCTTTCCCTTAGCTCCTGCGGTAGGTGCTTTCTTTGGTTCCATCTGTAACTTACAATTTTCTATCTTCAAATACTTGCCTTCTATCTTCTGCAACATGCAAACCCAAACCCTAGCTCAAATCTGTGTTCCTAGTTGAAATTACATGCCCTAGCTCTTTCACAATGCTTTGCTTCACTCAAACCCTTCACCAATGGGGACGCAAGCTTCTCTTGCACACAAATATACTCTCCACATTCTCGTTTCACACTCTTTGCACCTCAATACTGTTCGCTCACTCGTTAGCACTTAGCTCTTTCAAATTCTCATGATTACAATGGTAAGAATGAACTCACATCACGTCCTTATATATATTTTCAAAAATTTAGTAAATTTAGTGCATTTATTGCTCCACCTACCAACAATCCTCATATTAATTAACCATTTTCACACTTTCCACGTGGTACATCTTTACGCCCAAGCTATAACCTATATAGCGCACCTTCCTACCTTACGGATGTGAACTTCTCTTCGAGGACACTACCATGCACCCGAGTACCTCACCATATCGCCTTCCCTTGTTAGTTTCCATGGCCTCTACTTACTGACGTTATACTCGTTCCTTCATTTATCTCCAGCTATGGTCCTCTTTTAGAAGCAATCTCCTTTCTAACAAATCTTTGAACTTGAAATAGCACATGTAGTAGTTTGTTCCTTTATATGTACCCATTTTCCAACAACCATATACCTAGTTATCAATATAACCACCCCACACAAATGGTATGTGTAGTCCTCTGCATATAGAAATCCCTCAAATAGTAATTAGCTTCCGATGCACAAATGCACTTATTACATAAAACACCAACTAAATTGATAAAGCATAGTGATGAAGAAGGAAATACATTAAGGGAATACATAATTGAAAACCTAATCTAAATGGCAACACTGCCTTATTAAAAACACCAAGAAGACTTATTTATAGTAGGGAATCAGCCTACTTCTGTTGAAATAACCGGGTAACCGTATTCCATCAAGCACCTCTAACTAAAAAGTGTATGTTTCAAGTATGTGAGTGATAACATATAGTCCCAACTAATGTACTTTGAGTTTTCCTGGATGGTGCAAAAACTTAGAATCATAAAGAAGCGCCATTTGTCCAATTTCTAACTTTTTGTCCCTGATGTACTGTCATGCCATGCTTTCTGCATGTCCTTTTCTTTCTTCGACTCCAACATTCTATTTCTCATCACTCATTTAGCTTGATCAAATTTTCAATCCATTCTTCTAATGATTGCTCATCAGCTAGACCTCCAGTAGCACATAATACGTAAAGAAGGTAACATGAATTCCATAGGAAGAAGCATTTGCACCAAACACTAACCTGAAATGGTGTGGCCTTATTCAATATTTTTATGTTGTTCTATATGCCCAAAGTACAAGAGAAATTTTTTCATCCCAATCTTTCCTTCCAACATCACAAATTTTTGTCAATGTCTAGCTTAAAATTGTTTTGAAGGCCTTAGCGATTGCCATTTTCCCGAGGATGATAGGGTGTAGTCTTATGATGCACAATCATCAAATCATCCAATAATATCTTGATTGTCTCATTCAAGAACCGTGCACCCCTATCACTTGTCAAACTTAGTGGCATCCATACCTTGTAAGAATATTTTCCCATAAAAACCTGGCTGTTGTAGCTATTGTACAATCCTTGGTAGGTGTTGCTTCTTCCCACCTTGTGAGATAATTTGTGCAAGTAATGATGTAGCGTGTGTCGGGCCCCTACGTGTGGCTAGTGAAATAGGACCCACAAATTCTATATCCCATTTTTCAAATGGTTTTGCACTATAAATAGGTCTTAAAGGCATTTCATCTCTTTGCCCTGGTTTTCCAAGATGCTGACAATGAGCACACGCCTTGTAATACGCCTTGCAATCTTTATACAGGGTCTCCCACCACAATCTAATGAGTATAATTTTACACACAGTAGCATCTCTTGTATAGTTCCCACCTGCAATACCACCATGAGCCTCTTCCATGATATATGTGCGCTCATGCTCTAATACACATCGGCGCAATACTTCATCTCTTCCTAACTTTTATAGGTCACCACTGATCAACATAAAAGGTGTCAAACAAATGGCAAGTTGTTTCTTCTCTAAGGCATTTATTCCTTTTGGCACCATACATGTATGTATAAATACAACAATATCCTCCAAGTTTGAAGGTGCATGATGTAACTTTGTATGACTATGCATATGGCATTATGTCTTCAATTGTTTACGCGTCTTCCTCTGATTTGTATCCTAGATAAATGGTACGGCCCAGAGTTACTTTTCCCTAGTTTTACCATAACTATAAAATAAAATTCTTGGAACAAGATCACCCAAAAACAAATGTGCCCCTATAATATGGGATTATTTACCAAGTATTTCAATTCCATGTGATAGGTATAAAAGACAAATGGTGTTCTTTAGTAGGTAATGTCCGAATTTATATAGTGCATAGATCATTGACAAGGCTTCGCGTTCGGTAGTTGTCTAAGGATGGGGAATTTCTCTTCACATCTTACCTAATTCCCAAAAATAGGTTGTATGCTGAAAAATAGCCATGCGCCTTTACAAAAATAGACACACATGCAAGTGCACTAATAATAGACCTCTTTTAGTTAATCGACAGTGGAAATTCTATTATTAATTTATACCCATGCAAATCGCTTTGATAGACGCTTTTAAAATAATAGCATATGCATGTCGCACAAGTCTTTATCCAGTTTTTGTTCTCTGCACGCTATCTCAAAAAATAGCCTGTAACCATGAAAATGGTTAAGTACTGAGTTCAATTTGTCTTTCGCACACTTTTCCTTCCCATTCCTTTTGAGCCTTTAAGTATACCTTACTCCTGCGTGTGAAACTTTTGGTTGTTCTTTCCTTAGCAAAGCATTTTTTTCTATCAACAGTGGCGTTGTAGGGTCCAAGCTAATTAGGAGCAAGATTTCCCTGTTTACTTTTCTCAACTTTAGTTACATGTTGATTTTCCTTTAGGATAAGATAGCTGATCTTGAAATTTCACTCATGAACACCTTTTTCATAGGCACACTTGATGCGTTTTTTATAATTTTGGAGGTGTTTGAGGGAATTTAAATGAAATTTGTCTAAAATATCAAGTTGTGCCAAATAGTCTTGGTGAAATTCATCATCATTGAGCATATATTTGAGTGATATACGAAGAGATGGAATTTGTACTTCGAGAGGTAGGATGACCTATGTACCGTAGACCAAAGAGAAAGGTGTGGCAGTAGTTGAGGTGTGTATGCTAATGCGATAAGCTAATAAGGAGAAAGGAATGTGTGTGTGCTAATCCTTACCAGTATCATCAACCACTTTCATAATAATTTTGTTAAGATTTTTGTTAGTTGATTCATCTTGACCATTTTTTTGAGGATAATAAGGTGAAGAAAAATTGAGTTGAATGCCAAATGTGTCGCATAGTTTGTGTAGGGTTTTATTTTTGAATTGTTTTCCATTTTTAGTGATGAGGTGATGAGGAACACTAAAGTGACAAATGATGTGATGGTTGATGAATTTTCATATTTTCTCGGCTTTGGTAGAAATGAGAGGTACGAATTCCACCCATTTAGTGTAGTAATCGATCGTTGTTATGATCCATTGATGATATTGATAAGAATGAGGGTTAATCTCTCCGACGAGATCCAAACCCCATTAAGAGAAAGGCCAAAGGTCTCTAGCGACTTGTAAGGCATGACTATGGGTGTGGTGAAGATTAGCGTGTTACTAAAATTTCACATAACGTTTGACATAGTCACAAAATATTGGTTCAAGTTTGGCCAATAGTAGCCGAGGAAAAGGATGCATTTAGTGAAGATGATGCCGCTAAAATGACCTCCACAAATCCCATCATGAATCTCCTAGATGGTGTAGGGTATTTCAGAACTTTTAAGGCATCACAGAGGATATCATCAAAGTCGTATTTGTATAGAAGACCCCTCATGATGACATAGTGAGAGAGACTTTTGAGGAAGGCTCATTTTCCATTACGAGTGAAGTCTGGAGGTAGAATTAAAAGGGAAAGGTAGTCAGAAAACTGCTTATACCAAATGTCACATGGGCCGGTTTCAATTCTTCCCATAAATTTAACATCCTAGAATAGATAAGAGGTGACTGCAACCTTAGTAATGTGACAAATATGTTTGATTTGAAGGTGAATTGTGTATTTGAGAAGTAAGGAAAGCCATGGTGTTTATGAATTTGTTAATTGAGTGCGGAGTGGCTTGAAGTTCATAATGATCAAAGGTAGTCAAAAGGATGTCGATGTGATGTTTATACTTTTGAAGTACCTCGTTATGACACTAGTATAAACCATTGACTTGGTTCATAACTAGTTGAGAGTTGTTAAATATATTAATCAATTTAACATTTAAGGAGATGGTGGTTTGAAGACCTAACACAAGGGATTCATATTCGAAATGTTGTTAGTGTAGTCATAATTTAGTTTGAAGGATAAATGCATAGGCTCTCCATTAAGAGGAATGAGGATGACCTCTGCGCCACCCCCACGTTGACATTTAGAACCATCGAAGAATAATATCATCTGATAAATGGTGTCATTAAGGGAGAACATAGTAATGGATTCATCAAGAAAACCAAAGTTAGAAGATTGATTTCCAGAAATAGGTGTGTCTACGTAAGTTGATTCGCAATGGTTGTCCCTTGATAGACTTTTGATGGATGAATTCGAGATCTAGGTCTTCTAGAGCATGATCCAACATGTGGAACATTCGTGTTGGTAAGTCTTAGCATACATGTAATGCAAGGGATCAATGTTGGTGATGATGAAGGTTTTATGGTTGAGTAGGTAATGGAAAATTTTGGTGGTGATGAAGATGAGGGCTAAAATTTTTTTGGCATGGGTATATCTAGTCTTCTAGTCTAAAAGAGTACGACTTATGTAATAAACCACTTGCTCCCTATGTTTCTCATCGCGATGAGTGAGCATGACACCCAAGGAATGATCAATGGTAGAAATGTAGAGGTAAAATGGTTTGTCATCCTTTGGTGGGATGAGTACAGGTGGTTGAAGGAGGTATTCCTTTAATGATTCAAAGGCTTTGTGGCACTCATCATCCCAATTGAAGGAAACATCATTTTTAAGGAGATGATAAAAAGGGTGACATCGATCAAAAAGTTGGGAAATAAAGCGCCAAATAGATTGCAAATTACCTTGCAAACTATGAAGCTTCCAAAGGTTATTAGGTGGAGGCATCTCAAGAATAACCTTGATTTTGGCGGGATCGAATTCGATACCCCACAAAGAGATGATGAAACTAAGGAAGGTTGTTACATTTTGAGATCACAATGATAAGTGAGAGTGGTTTTGGTTTGAGGTTTGGTGACATTTGTTGAAGATGCACTGCTAGAGGTGGAGTTAGGGGTTGGCTCAGTTTAACTACATTTTTGGTAGGTAGTGTATTTTTTGGCTTGGGCTGCACCTTCTTGGGTAAAGGTGTTCGGGTAGTGCATGAAGAAGGGATTCAGAAGATTAAGTGTGTGAGTCAACCAAGGTGATAATGGGGGTGCGGTGAATATCTTGGTAGAGGGTAATGAAAAAGGTGGTGGTAAGTGAGAAGGTATGGGCTTGGGTAATGGATAAGGTGTAGGTGGAATAGGAGATCGAGGTGAGTGTATGGGTTGCTTTATTTTAGGTTTTTGAGGAAGAGGTTGTTTGACTAAGGTCTAAGGAAGAGGTAAAGGTGAAAGAGGACATGTGGGATAAATGATGGTACGAGGCCTAAGAGGTTGTGTCATCCTCTATGGTTTAGGGATATATTTGGTGACAATTTGCAAAGAGGTTTCCAAATATAGCTTCACATGTGGATAGACTAAACTAGGTATCAGCAAGGCCCCTAATGTAGTGTTAGTTTTAGGTGTAGGTGAAGGTTTGAATGCGGATGAATTTTTGGGTGCAAGTGAAGGTTGGGGTGAAGGCGAGGCTGATAAAGAAGAAGTTAGTATGACCAACTCGGGTGTGACTAATTTAGTTATCTTGAGCACTTTATGATAAATCATCGATGTATCTAGAGACAACATTTACATTTGAGTTGATATGGGAAGTGAAGGTGTCCCCAATGCATGGAGTAATCAACATATTCTAAGCACTCATCCAAATGATAGAATGGCGTAGAAGTGGAGGGAGATGATGAGTACTTAGTGGTAATCCCTATGAAGAATTCTGACATCTTTGAGATAGGGAAGTTTTTGGCTTCTGAATTGGTAGGGAGAAGTTATGTAAGAAGTTTGATGGGACCTTTAAAGGCTGTTGGATAATTATCGCCAATGGGCAGAGAAGATGTAAGTGACTCCTCTATGGGTTGAGGAGGGGACAATGTAGGTGGTATAGACTCTTCCTTAGGTAGAATAGAGGATAAGATAGGCTCTTCCATAGGTAGAAGAATGGGTAGTGCAGTTTTCTTGATAGGTGGATAAATAAGTGGGGTAAGCTCCACTATAGATGCGAAAATAGGTGAAGTAGACTACTCAAGCAAAGTAAAATCGGGGTAAGGTTAAATCCTCCATGGGTATAGAATGGGATGATGTAGAATCCTCTGTGGGTAGAGGAGTGGATGAAATAGGTTCCTCCATGGGTGGAGGATCTTGCGCAATAATTTCCTCAATAGATGGGATGGGAGGAAACTTAGAAGAAGGGATAGGTTTTGTATCAAAGATGGCATGAACCTCGCGAACATTGGTATCATTAGTAGAGGTCTCACTAGCTTTATTTGATGAAGGTATATGGTTTGGAAAAGGCCTCTTAAATATATGTTGGTTTTTATTTATCGCATGATTTGGGGTTATCCAAGATGAGATCTCCATTATCTAACCTTTTATGGACGATGTTTTTGAAAGTTTTACAATTACCGCCACTATGAACTCTTACATAGTGATAATTATTGTAATCATTCTCTTTATACCATGTGCATATAGGATGGGAAGGTTCAAAACTAATATGTGGTTTTGACAGGTGAAAGAGTGATGGCTCCCACGTTTAATAGCTTATCCAATACATAGGAGTAAGGTTCTCTTATGGGAGTATAACATCTCTATTCATACTTTTACTAGAAATTCTAAATAGGGGAAAGATTAGAAGGTGGTTTTGGTTGGTTTGACGGATGAGAATGGCTAGATTTTAGAACCATGGCATTGGTGGATCTTTTTTTCCTTAGCAGGATTGTTTTGTGGTTTAGAAGAAGAATAATTATCATTTGATTTAAATGGAGCACTATTGTTATGAAATTCTAGTTTCTTATCTTGATAACATGAATTTCTAGCTTCGATCCATGGTGAATGCCTCATAAAACATTCGGAATGTTTGGACCTAAAGAGTTGGAGATATTTTTCTAGCATAAGCCCTAGTGAACAACTATATCATCTCAGTTTGTGGAAGTTGAAAGGTGAGTTGATTAATAAGGCCCCACCAACATGGGACAAAATATAAGATAGACTCATCCTCATATTGGCGTATCGAATATAAGTTGGTCATGGTGACCTTCTTGACAATATTGATGGTAAAATGGTAAAGGAATGCTTTGGCCAATTGATTGAAATAAAATATTGAGTGCCTAGGTAAAGAATTGTACCAATCTAAATTAGTTCATGTCAATGACATGGTAAATTTCTAATGGAGCAAGGCATCATCATGAGTGATGAGATAACATATGTGTTTAAATGATTGCAAATGATTTTACAGATCTTCCTTGCTATTAAATTGATTGAACTTAGGCATCTCCCAATGTACGGGATAAGGATGAATGAGTATGGATGGATGAATAGGCTCATTAAAAATTTCATCGTAAGTCAAAGCATGCGGGAGCCAAAAATATGTGCTTTGAGTGTCTTCATCTTGTCCATCATCATCTTTATAAGATCCGTTGTAGGATAGATTGAGGAATTCTTGTTGGACCCTAAATATTGACTAAGTCCCAAGAAGAGCATGCGCATGGGACCTAATGAATAGAAAGGCACTCGGGGAAAAGCACACAAGAAAAGGGTTTTAGTGAAAGGGTGCACACGGGTGTTGAGCCCTCCGTATGAGATTTTCAAGAATGTTCTTAGCCATTAGTGGATGATTATTTGTAGAAACAAAATACATGCATCTACTTAAAAGTAGAAGATATAACCAATAAATCCACACATCGATGCATCACAAAGGTAAATAAACAATGTATTAAACACAAATAACCATATATGAGTCATGATAAGTAGAATAACATAAGGGTTATACCCATGAACAAGGTGTACATCATAGATCCTTATATATTTATTTAAAAGAGTTTTTAATAGCCACATTACATTTAAAAGGGTCATCTCGGACTATATACATCAACAAACATAGATCAAGCCCCTACACACAAATGATATGAGATCCTAGCTATGCTTCCCTAATTATAACCCTTGTTATGCATAAAAGAACCTACACATATGCTTAATAACATTATTTACAACCCCCTAGCACCATGATTGATGGATCTATGGAGGTAGACATTATGGGAAGGATTTGAGGTTTGTGTGGAGGGTGTGGAACCCGAGCGATCTCTACTACCCCATCTTGGAAAGTGCGGGAGATAAACCCCCTCGGATTCTAGTGAGAGCTCATCACTTGGATTGAGGAGATCCGTAGGTGCGCATCTAATCCCACCTAGTGATAACCTTGGCATTTATTTTTCCAAATCTAGAAATAAATATTGTTAACCTAGTTGGTATTGGTATTGGTGATCAATCGACACTTAGGAGGTATATTTTTCATTTGGTACATCTATGGCTACACAAATCATTTTCTTGTGTTTAGAGGCATATAATCTCGACACGATATTTGGGAAAACTATAGGTTTACAAACTTTAGGTATCACATATGGAATTAGTTCGAGAAGCACATCTGGGATTGGTACAATATCCCAAACTGTTGGCACGTAGTTTAACGTGACAGTGGGGACACAAGGTGTGACTACTTCAATACCCTTACCTGCTACGAGAAGTGGAACCGGTAGGTCCTGGAGGAAAAGGAATTGGTGGATCTAAAGGATTTTATGGGTTGATAGGAATAGAAACTAGTGGATCTAGTGGATTTGGCGGTGGAGGAAACACAGGAGGGAATCAAGGTCCTGAATTAGGTGGAAAAGGGCCTCAAACACCTCAACAAGTATTTTTTGAGATGTCTCTCCATTTACCATATTACAAGGGTGTTGAGGATGATGCAGATCATGTACAAAAATGTGATTTTGTTATGGCATATGAAGGGCATCACTACCCCAGAGCAAAATAAATTTTTTTGTAACTATGTTGTAAGGTCACATGCATATCTCGGTACCGTAAATATTAAGCTCACTAGAAAATAGTAGATTATACCACACTACATAATGCCTTCTTAGTAGAATTCCATATTCTTGAGTTTGAACAAAAGAGCATTAGCGCATTGAAGAAGATTCAACAAGGTATGGTAGAGAGTGTGCGGGAGTATGATGCGTGCTTTAAGACTCTCTTGTCAAAATTGTCTTATGATATTCATCCTTCTCAGCATGCTCAATGGTTTGTTGGAGGATTGATAACACCTTTCAAGAGAGTGCTTTCCCATAAAACATTTCACAAATATCCACGAGGCCTTGGATGTTTCCTACACATGGAGGTGTGGGAAGCATGAATGCTTGGTGTTAGTCCATTTCTAGAGGCCCTAGATTGTTGTCATGTAAAAGTAGCTAGAGAAACTATCTCGCAAATTTGGCTTAAGATACTCGTTGTGGCCTATGGTGCACTGAATGTGAGGTAGAAGGACATGCGAAGGATAGTTGTCCTCAGAGATCGGTGTGCACCATGTCAATTGAGTGTGAAATTTTCCACGAAGATCATGATGTAAGTAGATGTCAGTGGTTGCATTGTAAAATCTATAAGAATGTGTCTTGTTATTGAAATATTTTCACTTTTATTACTCATGACACTAAGGATTATAGATTTATTGACCAAATACATGATGCCATTGATATTGGCGTGTGCTAGACCAGTATTACAAATAGTTCCAAGGATGATGATCATCATTATGAAGGACACATAGATGGAGGAGCTCATGGAAGGGGCTTTCGGGGAGGATTTAGAGGACATGGAAATCATGGAGGAGGAAGGAGTGAATTTCCTCATGGAACCTATTATAATTGTGGATATACATAGCATTATAAGTGTGAGTGTCTAGAATTGTTGCAATGTTCATGGTGTGGAAAGAAGTACAAGTATTAAGAGTGCTTGGAGTTATATGAGCACATGAGCTAGAACAAAAAAAAGGACATGGGCATGGGGATGGTTAACATAAAGCATGTTGATCCATAATGGATGCCAAGGTTGGTGTAGAACCTTGAATTAGAACCTATCCTAGTGACCACGTGAGCTTAGGCTACACGCACAAGGAGATTCTAAAGCAAAGGCCTCTCATTACAAGAGAAGAAGTGTTACATGGGAAGTATCTTGATCGAATCATCAGAAATAATTCTATCAAGATACCATGGAAGTGATCAAAATCCTTCAAGGGGAAATTTAGTTTCTAAAGGAACAATCCCAGAAGTTGGAGTAGAAGAAAATTTATGAGGTCCCTCAGAAAGATATAGATGATGTTAGAGAGGTGTGTAATATTTTACACTATAAGAGAATATCATTCCTATGTTAGGAGAATGGTTGAGAGACAAATTATCAAGTACTAGAGGTGATCATGAGAGGTAGGACTTACATTTTAATCTGCCTCCTCACAGTATTGACTATGACAAAGAAATCACATTGAATGCAATTGTGGATGGATGGCTCTTAAGTAACATCCTGATTGACATAGGCGCGGAAGTCAATGTTCTCACTTTAGATGCATGGAATTAGATGGGATGACCCCATTATAGCCATCTTCAAATGTGTTGTAGATGGTGAATAGGAAAAGGCTATGCCCATAGGAGTATTGAAGGATGCATCCATAACAATTCAAGGGGTAAAGTTTATTGGAGATTTTGAAGTCTTGGTGCTTGCAGAGGTAGATAACTTTCTAGCATTACTTGGGCTCCCTAGTGTTTATAATAATAATGTTGACTTACGTTTCAATAAGGGGTACATAAGGTTTGAAAACAAACAGGAGCGCATCATCATTCCACTAACAAATGGGAAGTCAGTGCCCTATACAGAGCTCTTGGGAGAAGAATATCTAGATATGATCTATGTTTGCACTATAAAAGACCCGAGGTTGTTCATTTGTCAGGAGAAGGTATCATTCAATGGGAAGATGCTCAATTAAGTGATACAAATAGTGTGGCATGTGAAAACTGGGCACATGGGACATATGAGTTAGTGTGGAGAAAATTAAGAGGCACTCTAACATGGGTTTCAGGGCACACTCACTTAGGTTCCTAGGGAAAGTAATTTCCAAGTTATATTGGTGAAGGAAACCCTAATGTTTTTCTGAGGGAAATGAAAGTTCAGTGGACCTATCAGATTGAGAGGAGAAATATTTTGACATATACCTTGTGTAGGACAACAGCATGTTGGTGGGTAACGCATTGTTATAATCTTCTAGAGTGGCATGAAGTGATGATTGTCCTCTCTGTTAGGTTTCTCCGAAGAAATGCACCTACTAAAATTTTTAGTTATGATGGAAGGGGTTCCTCCTTAGATCATGTTTAGGAATGTGAGAAGACTTAGATATGAGGCATGGAAGCTTTACCCCCTTCCCTGTGGGTTAAAAATTTTATTCCACATTCAGGGCTGCACACGTGCTTGGTATATTCATTAGAAGCTCGTGACGCGTCAATTAGGGAACTAGCAAGAGTTGACTGTAGATCTTGTTCAAACATTTGAGTATCAAAATACTAAGCCATTTATAAAAGAGGTGTTGTAGGTAGTCAAGCACCTTACTTTAGGAGATAGTTCCATAGAAGAGGATAGGATTCTAGGTTGTTTGGGTGAACCATAATTAGGGGCGTGCTTCATGGAGGAAGAATCAAAGGAAGTACAACTTGAGTGCACACACCTAGAAAAAGATAAAGGAAAGTTGGTTTACTTAATAGATGATGAAGATGTTAAAAATTTGGATGTTAACCATACTTGAAGGTACTCTGAAGTTATGGATAAGGAATATGAGTAAGTGTGCACCTACCACAAGCCATTAAATACTAAGAATATTAACATTGGTACAAAGTCGGAACCAAAGGAAGCTATTGTTGGGGACTACTAGATGGACCAGAGGTATCAAAGATTATTGAGCTTTTGCATGACTTTCAAAACTTATTTCCACATAGGTACCATGAGCTTAAAGGATTTCACCCCTCGCTAGGAGAAATGAGGATCAAGTTGAAGGAGGGTGCACACCCAATTCGAAGTGACCTTACAGGATGAATCCAAATTTGTGCGTCAAGGTGAAGGAAGAGATTGATAAGATGATAGCATCTAGGATAATAGAAGTTGTTGAAGAATCTGAATGGGTAAGCCTGATGTTCATCAGTATTAAAAAGGATGGAAGGATAAGGATTTGCATTGATTATAGGGATTTGAATGCGGTATGTGTCACTGATCCTTTCCCAACCTGTTCACTGAGGATATTTTGGAAGGTGTTGCGGGGTACATGATCTACTCTTTCATAGATGAATTTTGGATATCATCAAGTTAGAATAGGCAAGGAATATCAGAGAAGAACACTTTTACAATTGAGTGGGGAATATTTTCCTATACCATTATTCCTTTTGGGCTGAACAATGCGACTGTTATGTTCTCGCACATAGTAGTACAAGATTTTCAAGAATTCATTCACAAGTTCCTTCAAGTCTACCTGGATGACTAGAAAATTTATGGACTAGTAAAAGACCATTGTGACAATATGAGGATGATGTTTAAAAGGTGTAGACAACTAAGAATCTCCCTCAACATCAAAAAGTGTATCTTTGTTACTCCATTTGGCACTTTATTAGGTCATATCATATGCAAAGAGGGCTTATTGGTAGATCCTGCCAAGATTGTTGTTATTTTGGGATTGGAGGAGCCTACCAATCAAAGCATTGTGTGTGGATTTCTAGGGCATAAGATACTACCGAAAATTCATTAAGGGCTATGCCAAGATTGTCGCTTCATTGGAATATTTGTTGGGACCTGAAGGGAAATTTCATTGGAATGAGGTGCAATAGACAAATTTTAACACATTGAAGGACAAAATCATTACCGCACTCATCTTATGCTTTTCTTCTTGGGATAATATGTTCCATGTACATGTTGATGCTTTGGGTATGGCGATTGGAGCAATATTAGCACATCCTGGAGAGGGATTGTTGATCATCCCTTGTGATTTTCTAGTAGGAATCTTACTCCAACAAAACATAATTATACCACCATAAAGCATGAGGCATTATCAATGATATATGTGTTACACAAGTTTAGGTAGTATTTGCTAGCAACTCCTTTTATTTTCTACATAGACCATATGACATTGAAGTACTTGGTGAAAAATCCCATTTTATAATGGCATATATGTCGTTGGATACTATTATTTCAGGAGTTTGAGTTTATGGTTGTGGTGAAACCAGGAAAAATTAATTTGGGACCTGATCATTTGTCAAGAATTACTTCAAGAGAGGACATATAGAGAATTGAGGATACAATTCTAGATACATAGTTGTTTAGGATGCAATGCTTGCACCCTTAAACTTACAAGAAATTATTTTTTCCTATGAATGGGTGTGGCACCAAAAGGGATGAAAGCGATAGAGAGGAAATAATTAGCCATATGCATCATGCCCTATGTATTAATTAGTGGAGACTTATACAAGCTATGTCATGATGATGTTTTACGTCGATGCATGCTAGAACATAAGCATCTTCAATCATGGAAGAGGCTCGTGATGGAATTACAATGGGACATTATGCAGAAATGCAACGTGTGCACAAGATCCTTCTAGAAAGGCCTTTTTGGGAAATGGTTTACAAGGATTTTATTGAGTATTACAAGGCATGTGACCATTTCTAGTGCCTTGGTAAACCAAGGAAAAGAGATGAAATGTCATTAATTCTGATTTCCAATGCAAATCCATTCAAGAAATGGAAAATTGACTTCGTGGACCTATTTCTCTCATTGTCGAAGGACAAGCTTTATATCATTACTTGCATAGTACCTTACAAGGTGTGGTAGAAGTGATGCCTACGAAATATTGCACATCAGCTACAATAGCTAGATTATTTTGGGAGAATATAATCAGAAGTATGGATGCCCACCGAGTTTAACAAGTGATAGGGTACTCATTTCTTAAATGAGACAGATTAAAATTTTATTGGTAGAATTCATGGTAGCCCATCACAAGACTACCCTTATCACTCACAAGATAATGGAACAGTGGAAGCTTTAAACAAAATTTTGAGTCACACATTAACCAAGATTTGTGAGATGGGAAGAAAGGATTGGGATGATAAATTTTATATCATGTTATGGTTATATTGGACTACTTATAAGAGACTAAACAAGGCCACACATTTTTAATTAGTGTTTGGGGTGGAGGTTGTCTTACCTATTGAATTTATGTTACCATCACTATGTATATAGTACACGAGGAGGGTTAGCTGATGAACAAGCACTTGAAGAGAGGATTGACAAGTTAATGCAATTATATGAGAGGTGGGTTATTGCTTGTTGGATTCGAGAAAATAGAAAAATCTAGAGCGAAGGCATGGCATGATAGACACATCAAGAATAATCAATTTGAGGTTAGATAGATGGTTTTCCTTTATGATTCCAAGTTTCTATGTCACCAAAGAAAATTTAAAGTCCATTGGTTGGCCCATACATTATATCCTATATACTTGCTTGTGCACTTGCTAGTTATAAGTGTTGGATGGAACACATTTTCTAGGCCATTTCAATGGGAGTTGACTGAAGCCCTACTATAAATAATTCTTCTTTGTGTTTGTAAATAAAGTAGTATTTCTGGTTAATCTAGGATTTCCTTTAATGCAGTTTCATTTCTTTGTGTTTCCCTTTCTCATTGCTTTGTTTGTCTTTAGTGTTGTTTTTTATGGGCGCTTTTGTGTGCTAGTATTACTTACCATTTAAAAAAATTCTATGCGCATAGGAGCATGCATTTATTTTCTATGGGGTGGAGTGATGTGAAAAGTACTCAAAGCTATGTTTTTTGATGGCCCAGGTTGAAGAGTCAAAAGTGTGTGGATTGGAAGATCGCAGGTAGAAAAGGTGAACATGAGGGAAGGTTGGTTTCAAAAGGATTTATAGAAACCACTTATAAGAATGAAAAGCGTAGGAACAACATGAGGTAGGTGATGTTAAGAACTAGGATTAGGACACAGAGGAACAATGCCTTTAGCACTGTAAGTGCGTGCATAAGGATATGTGGTTAGTAATGGTTTTGTGCACGCTAGAAGGTTGCAAAATTTTTACATAGGATTGCACGTGGAGGAAAAATGTTGGAAAAATGTGTGAAAGGATGGTATTGGAAAAATCCACCATCAATGTATAAGCACATTGGTAGGTGGTAGGGAATTTAATGTGGAGAAAAGTAAAAATTTATAAATAGAAGGTCGGGGTGAGTTATTCTTTTACCTTGCATTTTAAGTTAACGAAGAGCTCATGAAACTAGGCATTATTGCAAAGAAGAATTGAGAATATTTGTGTGAAAATAATTTGAGAATATTTTCATGCATAGCGAGTTGGATCGGTGATCTAGAGAGGAAAGGGAGTACACAGGTGTGAGCGGAGAAGGTTGTGTGGAAGGTTCCGCGGGTGTTACGTCGTCTTGTGGAAAATGGAACAATGGAAGCTCTTAACACAATTTTGAGTCACACATTGACCAAGATTTGTGAGATGGGAAGAAAGGATTGGGATGATAAATTTTCTACGTGTTATGGTCATATTGGACTAATTATAAGAGACTAAACAAGGCCACACCTTTTAATTAGTGTTTGGGGTGGAGGTTGTCTTACCTATTGAATTTATGTTACCATCACTTTGCATATAGCATACACAAGAGGGTTAGCTGATGAAAAAGCACTTGAAGAGAGGATTGAAAAGTTAATGCAATTATATGAGAGGCGGGTTATTTCTCACTAGATTCAAAAAATAGAAAAAACTAGGCGGAAGGCATGGCATGATAGACACATCAAGAATAATCAATTTGAGGTTAGACATATGGTTTTCCTTTTGATTCCAATTTTCTATGTCCACACAAGGAAATTTAAAGTCCATTGGTTTGGGCCCATACATTATATCCTATATACTTGCTTGGAGCACTTGGTATTACAAGTGTTGGATGGAACACATTTTCAAGCCATTTCAATGAGAGTTGGCTAAAGCCATACTATAAATAATTCTTCTTTGTGTTTGTAAATAAGGTAGTATTGCTAGTTAATCTAGGATTTCCTTTAATGAATTTCCATTTCTTTGTGTTTCCCTTTCTCGTTGCTTTGTTTGTCTTTAGTGTTATTTTTTTGTGGGCGTGTTTGTGAGCCATTAGCCACTTACCATTTCAAAAAACAATCTATGCACAAAGGACCATGCATTTATTTTGTATGGGGTGGAGTGATGTGAAAATTACTGGAAGCTATGTTTTTTGATGGCCTAGGGGTGAAGAGTCAAAAGCGTGTGGATTGGAAGATCACATGTATAAAAGGTGAACATGAGGGAAGGTTGGTATCAAAAGGATTTATATAAATCAATTACAAGAATGAAAAGTGTATAAACAACATGAGGTAGGTGATGTCAAGAACTAGGATTAGGACACAGAGGAAAAATTCCTTTAGCATTGTAAGTGTGCGCATAAGGATCTATGGTCAATAATGGTTTTTGCACGCTAGAAGGTTGCAAAGTTTTTGCATAGGATTGTGAGCGGAGGAAAAATGTTGGAAAAAATGTGTGAAAGGATGGCATTGGAAAAACCCACCATTAACGTATAAGTATGTTGGTAGGTGGTAGGGAATTTAATGCGGAGAAAAGTAAAAAAGTTATAAATAGAAGGTCGGGGTGAGTTATTCTTTTACCTTGCATTTTAAGTTATCGAAGAGCTCTCGCAAACTAGGGCATCCTTGCAAAGAAGAATTGAGAAGATTTGTGTGAAAATAATTTGAGAATATTTTCATGCATAGGAGTTGGATCACCATCTAGAGTGGAAAGAGAGTACAGTGTGAGCGGAGAAGGTTGTGTGGAAGGATCCCATGGGTGTTACATCGTCTTGTGGAAAAAGGATTTTCTTGGTTAGAGTTTCATAGCTAGGGCATAGAATTTGGAGGAATTTTTGCAAAGGAGTGGAGCCAGAGGTTGAGTAGAGCTAGGACCAGATGAGAGGAAGAATTTTAAAGGACCTAACAAATAAATGGCACCAAGGAAATGAGAAATTTTTTTACCAAAGAAGAGTAAGGGAAAAGGAAAACCAACCATTTCTACCAGTTTCAATGAAGAGTGGTATGCGAAAATGTAGTACCTAGATGACGTATTTCTTGGAAAAGAGTGGGTGTCTCACATCTGAAAGATGGCCATAAGCGATTACAACCATTGAACGAGCACCACGAGAGAAGGAGATGACATTAGAACTGGTTCGCCCTATAGAGAAGAGGACACCAGATGGAAATCCCATTTATGATGATGAAGTGAAAGTTAAGATGGATAAGGCTAGGTTGTTGCAACTCTATGAGTTTCCCTATTTGAAAAACTGAGCGACTATACCAATGGTTAATGACATGCGTGCATGAATACCACTTATAATTCATAGGTTAGATAATGTGTAGAACCCTCCATCTGATTTCTAAGTTCATTGGCCTTATACGTGAAGGAGAATTGTTAGACGATGACTTGGATGACAAGAAGGCCATCAAGAAGACCATTGAAGCATATGACTACAAGAATGGTTCACACTACTTCAACATTTCTACAATCATCAACCTATGATGAGGATGGTCATGTGCTTAGTCACAAAATTGAATGGGAAAGAGAGATGGATGTAGATCAACAATCCTTGGTTGAATGTTTGCCACAAGATCTCGAGAGGGAACCATCTACAATCTCTCGATTTTATTTTAGAGGAGATTATAGACGTTGTACATGATGGAGAGAAGATCATATTTGCTAATGTCCTCCTCACCATTTTTTTTCAGATATTGGAGTGCCCGATGGGCTGGATAAGTTTTTTGGGAGTACCCAAGGAGAACTCCTCCCCACTAAGAGGTTTGAAAACGTATACTTGTGACGTCATGATGACTACTCATAAGGTGTGCCTAGAGAAATGGTATAAATGGATGCATGATGCATTCAAGGTAGAATGGAGGATACCTAAATAATTTCCTTCATTAGTACAAGGAGAGGATGAGTTTATCGTATACTAGCACTTTTGTATTGGCATATTTACTCTAACAGATGGCACTAAGATTCCTTGGTGTAAATTTCCTTTCTACTTCTTGGCACATTACTTCCAATCCTAGGGGTCAATCGATTTAAGGAAGTGAATAAACTCAGGTTTGATCTAAGTATAGTATATCAATATTACCGCTAGCTATGCAGAATGCTGATATATCCGAAGAAGCATGCCTATGTGGATAAGTATGTCTCCCGTGACGTGCATATGTTGAAACGAGTAACATTTCTTATTTGCAAGGAGAACAACAAGAAGGGTATATGTGCTCACGAGGTCTAAGTATGAAAAAGGTGCTTATGTTTAAGATGGTTTCTCTATTCCAAAGGACCCCACCATGAAGAAAAAGGTTGTGCCTAGGAAAAGAGAACGAGAGGAGGAACTTGAGAAAAATGTGTTGGCACACGACACGGTCTGGAACTATAGTGGCATAGTATTCGGGACGTGGAAAAAGTCACGAAGTTCAGGAAGAAGTCTCCCATCTAAAAATATTTGCCACATAAATAATAGTCATCGGAAGGGAAGATTCGCCGAGAGAAAATAAGAAGAGAAACCCCATGTGTTAGAATCACCAGTATAGAAGAAGAAAAGAGTGATAAAAGGGTCAGACTCGGAAGAGACAGAAAACATGGAGGCCGAAAGAGTCATGAAGACAATGAAGAGTGTGGTGAAGCTCAGAATCCTCCTGTAAATGGTGTATGATGTACATGAGTCAAACAAAGAAGGGAATGAAGAGAGGGATGTGAAGGGGGAGGAGGAGATCATGACAAGACTAAGGGGAGTGAGAAGGTGGATGAAATCATACAACACTTAGTGTAGTAAAAGGTGGAGCGTAGAACCAATGAAGTTTGAAGGAAACAAAAGAAAGTGTGAGCATTAGGAAGGAATATGGAATCATGGGTGGAGATCATATCCTAGCATTTAGTGTTCACAAATCAGCACGCATAGGTGGAAAGAGCGTAGTAGAAACTCAGGGGTATTTCATGACATATATTGATGACTCTAACAAGGTACTACGCACATGCTTTCAAAGCATAGTGCCAAATAAAAATCCTCTATTGGTGCTCCTTTGATGAAGAAAGTTCCTATGTGTGCACAAGGAAAATTCTATCTGGAAATTTGAGTCCATGTTGATGAGCCTGAGTTCGAGGTGAATAAGGATGCATTGGTGGAGGCACCAACTACCAAGGAGATAAACCCTCTTGTGAATGCCCAATAGTTATTAGATGAGAAAGTTTGTAACGCACTCAACAAAGTGTTGGTGGAAGTAGAGGCAAGGCTCTTTGGAAGGAATGACATAATAAGAGCATTGGGGGATGAGCTTGAGAAGAATAATGAGGAGATTATTGAAAGGGATAAGGAGATAAATTAGAAGTAGTTGATTAGTGTGTAGTTAAGGTGCGAGTTGAGGGATGAGAAGGTGAAGGTGCGTGAAGTCTATAAAATGGTAGAGGTAATTTTAAATGTCATTATCTTGAAGCACTCATACCTAGCTCCTCCCGATTAGAAATACGAGTCAATTTTGCTCTACTTTGAATAATTGACATGCATCCTCACCATGGAAAGGTGTTCACTCACATTAGAGTCGGTAGAAGATGTGATGGCAAGCTAGAAGGAGGAATAAAATCTGAAGATTGGGAGATAAGTAACTCGGTACTTCGAGATCCTTGCTGCAATAAAGACCACTACATAGATGGATGAAGTTGTGTATGACATCTATGGTGACAGAGATGGGGTAGCAAGCATATTGGTTGTTATACATGAAGAGGATCTAAGATAATTTCAAAAGAAAAATAAAAACAACGAGGGAGGAGCATGATAAAATCTTGTCCTAAGTTGAAAATAAGTCAAAAGAAATTGAAACCTTATGGGGTTCAATTAAGACTAAGATGAGGAACTATACCCCCATGTCACTCGGAGGATGGATGTGTTAAGGGATCTTAGCAAGCAATTAGAAATCATTATAGATACGCTAAAATCTAAGAGTGATGAACTAAGTTTTGATGAAGTGAGCGCATTGGTGGGTGATTTATTTCAGCAGGCGTAGGGTGAGGTAGATGTTTGGGAGAAGATTAAAGAATCCATAAAGAATGATTTCACACTCATGCAATAGTAACAAATTCTTCTATTCTTCCATTCTTTATTTAGATTATTTCATTTCCCTATTCTTTATTCTTTGGTGAAAGAGAATAATGTTTTGAGCATGGAGCACATGTGTAGTGTGGGGTGATGTTGGACCTTGAATATTGACTAAGTCCTAAGAAGCACGCATGTGTAGGAGTAGTGAATAGAAGGGAGCTGGGAAAATTACACAAAAAAGGGTTTAAGTGAAACTAGGGTGTGCATGGGAGGAAGAGCAAGCGTTTAAATTGCTTATCCATATTTGGCTTCATAGATTCACTTGAGGAAAAATGTGAGGGCTTGACTAGGCATGATGAGTGGATAAGGTACCAACCTGGAACCTTGAAGGTCAAGAAAAGGATAGTCCATATGTAGGGAATATTCCCAGAAGCATCATTACAGTTAGTGGAGACTTTTGTAAAGGGGATAAGCATTTGACTATGGAGGACCACATTGACACTTGGCACGTGATCTACTCATGGGAGAAGCCATGGCGGTGGATGTTGATCCTATTTAAAGGAGTGTTTGGGCCATAAACAAGGGAGTGTTATAGAACCTTGAGAGAGTTCAAGAGGGTGGTTTTGTGTGTTGGAGAGGTTCTGGAGGTTCGAAGAAAAGAAGGAAGGTAATGAATTGCTGCAGGAATGGTAGGTGATGTTAGGGTTTAGAGTTCATGGTGCTAGGGGTTATAAAGAATATTATTAAGCATATATATAGGTTCTTGGGTCTATAACAAGGGTTATAATGGGGGAAGTGTAGCTAGGATATCTGATCAAATTAGTTTGTAGGGGTTGTATCTATGTTTTTTTATGTATATGGTCTGAGATGACCCTTTTGAATTTAATGTGTCTATTAGAAACTCTTTTAAATCAATATATAAGGATCTATTTTGTACACCTTGTTCATGGGTGTAACCCTCGTGTTATTCATCTTTTCATGACTCAGATCTGGTTCTTTGTGTTTAATACAATGTTTATTTACCTTTATGATGCATTGATGTGTTAATCTATTGGTTATATCTTCTACTTTTAAGTAGATACATGTATTTCTATTTCTGCAAATAATCCTCCATTAATGGTGGAACACTCTTGCAAATCTCACATAAAGGAGGGGCTTGGCATCCGCACATGCCTCAGCTGAGTGACCAGCACATCTTGGGTGATAGGCCAACACGCTAGGGTTAAAAAGAGGTATTTAGGTCTAAATAATGACTACAATTCCCCTATGGTGTAAGGGGGTGGATGAGGTAGATTATTCATATACGACATACTAGTATATGGTGGTGTCGAATAAGTAAACTATGAAGGGGGTATATATGAGGAATAGATGAGGCAGGCATATACTTTGAATAAGAAGCGGAGGTGACAGTGATTGTTGAGATAAGGCGTAGGTCATAGGGACCTATGTAGAGACCCTCATAGTGATAGGTGGTAGAGTAGTAGGTATAGACATGACCAAAATTTTAAAAGGGGTCAACGCAACTGGAGGTTACGAGGTAATAGCGACTAATGATGTGGGAATCCCTACACTATGAGTCGTAGATGATGGAGTGGTGGAAATCGAAGGGGTGATAGATGTTGTAGGTGTGGAAGATATCAAAGATTTAGGGGTGATTTGAGAAATGATGGGCGTAAGGTGGAAGCAAGTAACACTACACTAGTGGTGGCTGATACGGAAGTGGGGGCGAGAGTAGGAGGAATGGAGATAGGCATCCCGTATAAGGGTTGTCCTGATGAGTCACGAGATGGAAGAATGGGTGAGGTGATCCGTAAGGTTGTAGGATTGTGATCAATGAATTTTTAAAACTCCTCGTCACCTACAACTATAGCGATAGAAGAAGTGGGGTCTATGGGTGAAGAAATAGAGGGCGGTGAAGGACTAGAAGGTAGTGGTTGACAACTAGCATGGAATAATAGGGTGTTGACTTGTCTGTGAGTAAAAACCATGTGAATAATGAAAGAACAGGTAGTATGAGATCTGAAAATACTACAAAAACAGGAAGTAGAGAGAATCTAGAAAATGATGATAAGATGTTGTTTTGATAGGAAAATCAAAACATAGAAATCGATGTCAGTTAGGTAACCGGTGTTGGTTAGGAAACTGAACCAATGTCACTTGCTAGAATGATATCGAGCACTTATGGATATTAAAGATTTTCAAAATCTAGATAAGAAAGGTACAAAATAGGTGAAACAAGGTTCTGTAAGTGGTGATAGAGACTCATAAATGAGTGTATCAAAAGAAACCAGAACACAGGAAGTGACAGAAAGTGTAAATGTCAAATTGAAGTTGTTTTTGACTCGGGATAGTAAAAAATGAAAGGAGATCGACATCGGTAGAGTTGTAACAAAGGTTGGTGACGGTATGATAATGGAACTAATACATGATTGCAAACATATGTGAGGTATGAACTTTGATCATTGGACCGATGTCGGTCACCATAATTTGAGAAATTTGAGAAACTAAAGAAATTTGAAATTTAGAGTGATTTAAGTCAAATAAAAGCCAACCCTAATCATCAACTCTGGTCATGACCTCAACAAAATTTAGTATTGCAAAAAATGATGTCCTATCACACTCAGAAAAATATGGAATACACCAACTATGATTTTGGAGTGTGAAAGAAAATAAAAAGAGAAGGAGATGAATCATTCTTACAACTCAAAATGCAAATTAGGTAAAAACTAACAAACACGCAAATCCTAGGTACCATATTTTTATGTTATGTGGCTTATGTATTTTTAAACTGACTATAAATAGAGTAGAGTTGTTAGTCAACGAAGGTTCCCTATAAGCAATCTATGGTTGGTATCAGGTGTGTTTTGGTTAAAGTGTCCCCAATATATACTTTGTATTATATGAGGTATGAACTCGATATTATGATTTGCCGAGAAAACCATGGCTAGACTAGATCCATCGTCAATTAGGTTATTAACCTTTGGCGGAAACTCTTTGGGAAGGAAGATGTTTAAGAAATGATTAAATTGTTAAATTTATTTGGATAGGGGTGTGTGTGCACAAAGTGTGAACTATGATTAATTCCCTCTAATTATCAACTGGTCATGACCTCCAGTATATAGATTGCAAATAAAATTTAGGTGATCTAATGTAACAATCACAAGGATGAAATGCACAAATTTTTAAAACCCAAATTGACAATGAAATTCGATGTAGCAAGTGGAGAACATGAAGAGGAATGCTCTTTCACTAGATGTAATACAGAAGAAAAGAAGAAGAAATGTTCTTTTTAAGCACCAAAGAATGAATTTTGTTTAGAAAAATAGAAAGAAGAGAAGGTTTCTAGGGAGAAATTTAATGTGAAATTTTCTAGAAAGAAACAAACACACAAATATTCCCTAAAATGAACAATGTAAAGAACCCAAAAGAGAATGTCCCACCGGGCGTGCCAAAATGTTTCACTGTAAAATATGAGATAAAACAGATAATATGTAAGGGTGAAGAGGTGTACCTAGGAGGAATGACATGTATAAGAAACATAACAAGACCACCAAATGATATTAAATAGCAAATGGTAGAGGACTACCTAGCGAAGGCTAGATCCTGGGAAGCATGATGCTTCCTTGAATGGTTGTCAATCCCTGTTTATAAAAACTTAATGTAAGAAGAAATTGTAAATGAATGAATCCTATTGTAGTTGATAAGATTTAGGTATCTCCTATAACATACAATAAGTAAATTTAATCTAACATGAAAAGTTATGATTAAATCGGATGGCTAATAGGTTGGTTTGGGTCTGCAAGTATAATAGAGGCTATAGGTGAGGTTTGGGAAAATTTGGGTAAGATTCTAGGTTGTTTGGAGGAAGTTATAAGCTTGTTGGTTTAGAATATATTACCAGTCTTAAACACCAACGTTGGTTGAGTGACCGATGTCGACTACTAGTAATGGACCAACACCGGTTGGGTGACTAGTATCGGTAAGGGAAATTTGGAAATAATATTAAAAATGGGGTTTTGGAGCACTCTCTATGATTGCACATAAATCCAATGGATTTTAGGTGAGGTTGTGGGATTTCTATAAGGAATTAGAGGTGGTTAAATTGGTTTTGGGTGAGGTATGAAGGGTAGATGGTCAGATGGTTAGACGGAGGAACTGAAGGAGAGATCTGGGTAAGATAAAATAAGGAATGAAATTAATAGTTAATAAAAATAACTAATCTATTGAAAATTACAATGAAGAAACAATACTTACTTGTAGAATGCATGTAGAAAGTAGATGGTGGTGATGGTTGTTAAAAATGGTGGTCCCAAACGAATGCAACAGCAGTTGGAAGGCATGGTTCTTCCTAGAGAGTGCACTAGAGCTCTTGATCGATCCATGGATGGTTGGTATGGTCTCTGAATGCAGTGAGGATCTCTGGTATGTCGCAAATTCATTGGAGAACTCATGAACAAGAATGCTAGGTCATAAAATCTAGATGACAAGATTCAAAACCCGATTAATGAGTTAAGATTTTCTATTTAACCTAACCAATGGCGGTTAGGTGACCGCGTGTTGGTCAAGGAATAACAGGCATCGTTAAGGAGAATTGGTCTAATTTTCCAAAAATAGGGTTTTTCTCCCAAATTTGGCGTGGTATTTGGCTTAGTCGGGTCTAGAGTATTGAATGGCATAAATTAGAGCATGGAATTAGTTAGAGGATTAATAAGTCATGAATAGTTAGGGTTGGAAAGAGTCCTAGTTGGTTAGGATAAGAGGGGACTTGGTCTAAGTTCATTAATAGGCTAGGAATAGGTCTTAGGATGAGGTGGAGGGATGATGTTGCTAGGTGAGGTGGAAATTAACTTAATTAAGGTAATTAAATTACTTATGAGGTGAGGTGGGGATTTAATTTAATTAAGGGTAACTAAAATGTGTGTAAATGGGCATGGTGATGGCGTAATATTAAATCAATTAATCGAAGAGGGTTTAGAGGATCATGATGTAATTTTGGTGTCTCCACATGCACATCTCCAACCACTAAGGGGATCCACCTCACTCTCCCACTTCCTCCATAATTTTTACATTAAGGACAACCCATCCTTTAATAGACATTTTCTAAGGAAGAATTGTATTTTTACAAAGCCACAAAATTCCCCCTTGAGAATATGAAAAACTTCCCAACATGGCTAATTTTATTCTCTCCACTAATATTGTAATAGATACACACACATGTGTGTGTTTGTGCGGACGTGTGTGTGTGTGTGTGTGTGTGTGTGTGTGTGTGTGTGTGTGTGTGTGTGTGTGTGTGTGTGTGTGTGGGGGGTGTGTATATATTTGTGTGTGTGTGTGCGTGGTGTGAAGAATGATTGAAGGTTCAAAGGTTGGAAAAGAATTTTAGATGACCACAAGCAAGTGTATATTGGTATTCAAATAGTCCTTTTCAAAAGTTGAAAAAGTGCACATGAATTATATCAAAATTCTTGGATGAGCTTCATATTTTGTTGCACTCAACACCAAAATTAAAATAGATAAAATGTTTATCAAAAGACATTTTTTTCATATTAGTATTTAAAAAGGTCAAGATTAATGTTATCATATTCCAATTAAAATGTAGCCATCCTCACCCTTTAAAATACTCGTATTTTAATTCATCCTAGATTTGATAGCTAGGATTTAGAAACCTCGAATCTCTATTTTTACCTAGTCATAATTAAAATGTAGTTAATACAAAGCCAAACAATACAAATAGAAAAACATAATATGTAAAAAAGTACCTTATTTAACAAATCATAGGAGAGTAGAGGTAGGGGTAACTTCTACATTAATTGTGTGCATAAGTAGAGTGTGGGAGGAAGGTATTCCATACATGAATCTAATTACTATTGAAAATTCCATAAGTTGAAACAATGAATCCAAAACCCTAATAGAAACATTGTGTGAATAGAAAATCATCGGAAGAAAGAATTGAGGGTCGTAATAATTAAGAAACAACAAATGACTCCCATTCATTTTATCTAATGTGATTTATATTAACTCCAATGACAATGCAACTAATTTTCCATGGCTAGGTGTGTTGTGACTACTATAGTGGTGCCACCTTATTTAACTAATGAATCTTAAAGGAATATCATTTCTATTAGATATATTATATTATAAATATAATACACAAATAATAGTTTGTAAAGGATATTAGTTTCCTATGAATAAACCTAAGAAAAATGTTAAAACATATGGAAATGGAAAATGTTCTTAGAACATTATTAAAGAATTATATTAAAACAAAAAGTCTCGGATGAGAAACATGTGCAACCCACATTTGGACACAAAAATATGAAACATGGGTACTACTCAATTTTAGGAGAATATGGGACATGTTTACACATAATTTTTCACTTTCTTGAATTGTGTTCTTTGTAAGAACCGGTGGCACATTATCTTCCCTAGATTGGTGTCCTCAAGGATACTTCGGGAATGGCTAGTAACTAAACATGGTTGCATGGATCCTTTGAGGTTCATTAGGCTTGTTAGTAGTAGTTCTTATGAGATAGTTAATTTGTAGCCCAATTATATCACATATGTTGACTACATATTGCCATATCCCTTTATTGATTTGCATCCTTTAATGTCATCTTTTACAATCTCTTTGTGATAATCTTATTATGTATACTATTTTCATCCTCTTTTTATCATATTTGCACACGCTTTTATATCATTCACAACTTTTTCATCATCCTTCTTAAAACCTCAAAGCATCTTCCCAACGATTTGACCTCATTCTATGAATTTCCTATGCCCATATTTTCCTCTTAGACAACATTTACCATCGTTGATGGCATCGGTTAGCATATTTGCACAGTGGATAGTGTCATTGGGTTAGTCTTCTTCCATAAATGATGAAATCAATGATGGTTAATACCATTGGCTAGAAAAAAATGTTAATTTATTCATAATGTTATTAATACTAGGTTATTGATCTTCCTTTTGAAATCACTTTTATCACACATTTGATCTAGTAGCACTTTCCACACCTATTTGAAAATCTTACAAGGACTTGAAGCTAGATATATGTGTCTTTATTGGAGGTCATACATGGAGCATCGGGTAGTTGGGATCTACAAGCACACGAGTTGCATTTGACATGGTCTACCAATAATTTAGATTCATTTAAATGCTCCACTCTAGATTCTTCCTAGGTCTTATTCAATTTATTTTAAGTTCCCCACATTTAATCTCTTTCAAAATGTGTTGTTGACCCTGGGGAAGTTAATACGACAATGGTGCTTTCATGAAGATACTTATTTCTAACCTTTTTTGTTCCTTTACTTTTATTTCAAATTTTTATAGTTTGGATGTGGTTATGCATAGAATAGGACAAGGTAGTATATTCTTCTCTATTTTAGTATTTATCTATTGGTCCTTACGACACTTTACAACCTTACACAATCCTTCATCTTGATTTGTAATATTTTGGACCTCTCTTATAATCCTTGTGACACTTTTTGAGAAAAATATTTGACTTCTTATCTCACTATTACCATGATTAAATCATATTTACAAGTTTATTAGCATCATCTTACACTAGGGAGCTAGTTAGTTTACACTACCCTATACTAGATTTAGGATTTGGAACCTTATACCTCCTATAGAGTGTCAAGTAATGCCTTATTAGTTCCACATTTACATAAAATTATAATCTAATGTGTGCATCTTAAGTTTTATTTCCTTTGATATATTATTCTAGAACACCCCCATATATAGAGATGAAATGGATTGTTTTTGGACCTTTCTTTATTTCGATACTGATCTTTTATATCTTATAAAAATTTAACAAGTAAGATAAATACTAATAATGGACATCTAATGAAAAAGATACTAAAATCTATAATTCAAGATATGTAAAAATGTGATGTATATGTAACATGAAATATTATGAAATCAATCAATAATATTAAAGAGATGTGTTAAAGGATTGTAAGACACCTGAAAATACTTAATATATAACTCAAAAGATCCGTAAAACAAGGATTTTAAGACATAATAAAATATAAGAAGATAATCAAAACATTAAAAATATGAGTAAATAAAGTGTAATAAATATCAAAGGAAATCTAAGGGGAAAAGGAAACATAAGGTATGATAAAAGGAATCATGAAAATACATGGACAATTTAAAAATCAATGCTTACATTGGATTTCTCAAGAGGTAAAACACTACCATATGGTGGCATGATTAGGATTATAAGAGATGGAGGGGTAAAATGTGTAGATATTTTTAGGAAGGCCTGAAGGTCTTATAATTGTAATCACAAATATAAAATGTCATAAGAAATATAGAATGTTTTATACTCATATTCATGTACTAGTTATATACATGAAGGGGAGTAAAGGAAATGAACATGAAGAGTAGGAGATGAAATGTACCATAAGGGGTTACAAGAGACTTATTGGGGATGAGACACTCTTATCAAAATTATATGAATAAAGGATTTCAACATCAAAAAGAAAAGGAACCGAAATGAGTGAGTTTTTCTTAAACCTACTAGCAAAGTATACAAATATATCTATAAGTAAGTTATGTTAATAAGTGAGAAGGATGAATCCTAAATTCTAGTGATGCTTTCTCAGTTCCCTAGGACCTGACTTAAGGGGATATAGGCCCACTACAAGGATTAGGTATTGGCATGGGAAAGAAGGGGCATTGAATGATAAATATGAGACCTCTTACCCCATTAAAAAAACTATGGGACCCCAAAAGATATCAAGGAATACAACTAGGCCAACTATGTAGTTTTGTCTTTCAACCAAAATAGGACATGTGTCAAATATGATAATATCACATATTTTATTCTTGTGATTGACTTTTATTTATTTTGATCTTCATCTTTTTGGGTTTCTTTTTATTGATTTTTCTTATATAATATGGCTTTTAACTTTTCTTTTCTTCTTTTGTGTTTTAATTTTCCTCCTCCATACAGATTGGGAAGGTTGATCTAGTGGGTATAAAATATGAATAACACAAGGGATATTACACCCAATTTCTAAAAAGGAAAACCTTGAAACTAAGAGACTTAAGTACCTCTAGATCTAACTTAAACAATGAGTGTGATATCATTTTTGACTTAAGGGTGCCTCAAATGAGAGAAAGAAAGAGATAAGTGTAAGATAAAAGGATGCAACATTATGATATAATGATGGATAGAACTTATAAATGAGCATAATGGAAGTGTGAAGAGATATTATTTATTTCAGATATGAAGGATAAAAGTAGATAAATTGAGTAGTATATGAACTTAATATCACTAGACATGTCAAGAGAAAGAAGATAAAATCTATGACGGTTCAAAAACAAACATGAAAAGTAATAATATAAGGAAAGAAAAGATCACAAGTGTATTAAAACATATTAAAGGTTCAAGTAAGAATTAAATGGTAGGAATAAATATATTATGTTGTAAATTAGTTAGTATAAAATGTGAGTAAAAATATCATAAAAGGAAAACCATACTAAATGTTCAAGCAGGAAACAAATCATACAAGTAAATATGAAGTATGTTGTAGGGGCTCAGTAAGTAGTAAAAATAGGATGTATATGGGTAGTAAATACATGTGAACTAACTAACCAATAAAATTGTTTAGGATTGTAAAGGGTAGGTGAATTTTTTAAACTAATTGACATATCGAAACAACCGATATAAGAGGTAGACAAAGTTGTTGGACTAACTGGAATGTATAATCTATGGATATAAGGAGTGGAAAAATATTTCACCACAAACCTTGGTATTTAATATATGGATGTATCTAAACAATATAATAAAATAAAATCCAAATAAAGTAAGAAAAAAATAGTGAGATACGTATAGAACAAATGGGGTGACCTTAAAAATTTCATCTAAGATAATTACAAGCATCCTAAATAACCTCATGAATTTCTCACTAAATTTCATAAAATGTGTGAATCATGGTCTCCTCAATGTATATAAGGGCATGAGATATCATTTTACATATCTAACAAAATACGATATATTTTTACATCCATGGAGAAATCCAAGATAGGACACATCGACACTAAAATTTTCCTCCATAATTTCTATTTCATTAATGTATGTATTAGGAATAGGATGTTGTTAAGTATAATTAGTAGTAGCGTCTGATAGAAGATAACGGCGTTGCCGGTACGACACCGCCAATAATGTATAGTATGGTAATAGTCAAAAGTACAATAGGAATGTTGTGGTAAAAAGTAAATATTTTTCGTAAGTGGTCGGTAATGTTAAAATGTCAAAGTTAGGGTAAGTAGAGAAGTAGGGTCTACATGATTAGGAATTAGAAATATTATATTGGTAATAAGGACAAGGAGTGAGGTCATAAATATTTTGTGTATTTTATTTGTAAAAATTCTAAAAATGTGGAACCCATGTGAAATGATAAGGTTTATCTTATCTTAAAAGATAAGCTTACATGTACAAGATAAGAGTTAAGGTATGGAATATGATTCTTCAGAGTAGATTTCTTATCCTATCTTAGAGATAAGATGGATAAGCCTGAAAGTTCTATAAATAGAGAGGCCACCCCCCTCATTTAGCATAGAAGGAAGTAGTGAGAAATATTGTATGAGTAAGTGTGTAAAGGAAGCCATCATTTTGAAGGTGTGTTAAAGAAACCATTAAGAGGTGTAATTGTGAAGTTTCTCCCATAGTTATTATTGGAAGGCAAGTGAAGTCAGTAACACTTGAAGTACCTCATGGGTGAGATTGTAACAATTTCATGTTGATATTATAATTTACACTTGATATTTTAGATTTATCATCATTCCTTCTTATCATAGTCTATGGTATTCTTGTGTTATGTTTGTTGTTGTGTTTCCAGATTACATCCACCAAACTAAAAGTTGTGCATTAGTAAATAATCATAGCATGAGGAGTTCCGGTGAAGAATTATCATAGTGCTAGATTGGTGATGACATTTTGGTTCCATTGCCGGGACCATTCCTCGTTGGTGGATTTTCTGGAGAGATATTCCCACTTAGTCAGAAAACATTTGGAGGGTAACCTTGTTTTTACTGTGCATAGTAGTTACCATGGTAAAGTCACTTTTTACCATGAATAGTATTTACCATAGTAAAGTCACTTTTTACCGTGAATAGTATTTACCATGAGTAACTTCACTTTTTATCGTGAATAGTGTTTACCACAATAAAGTCATTTTTACACAATAAGTCAAGTTTTACCATAGTTTACCGTGGTGATTTCTATTTTACTATAGAAAGGTGTAAAGTCACTTTCTATTATAGTGATTCCAATTATTTGTGCACATAAGTCTTGTTGATTGTACTTGTGGGTTGGTATTTCACTGTGGTTACTTTTGAAAATGGGAAGATTCCTATTTTTAGCCCAATCTAATGAAGATGCTTCCTCTTTCATTCAAGAGTTTAAACGATCTTGCATTTGTAATGGCCTCATAAAAGGGAACAATGGACTAAATTTTTCCTACCTTTTTGGATGGTTCAGCCCTTAGGTGGTTTGAAACACTAGGTGATAATGTGAAAAACTCATGGGATTTATTAACTGAAAGTTTTCTTGAAGAATTTGGTGAACAATAGAAATATGCAGATCTCATGATCGATATCACAAAGCTATCCCAAGGAGAGAAGGAGAAGATAAGGGATTATCATGCTCGTGTTCTAAAGCTAAGGAGGAAGCTCGATGCCTAGATCCGGAAGGAAGGATTAGCGGATGGGTTGATGAATGGCGTGGATAATCTCCTCTATAAGCACTTCATTCTTGGGATGAAGCTAGAGATCAGACAACGAGTGAAGTATGACCACCCAGCTACCATTGAACAAGCAAAGGAGATTGCAAGAAGGCAAGAAGAAAGCATGGAAGAGGAGCCCAAAGAAATTGTTGCTAAGTAGAGCCTACACCAACACCTTTGGTCTAGAATCCACAACCACTCTCGGTGAGCACAAATATTTTCTCCTAGTACATCTACTGAGTATGAAGATCTGCTTTGAAGAAGATGGGTCGATTAACTATTAATCTTCTTAAAGAAAGAATTTAGTTCTCAGGGAGGAGATAGAGGTCCAAAAAGAAATATTTCTAAAGTTGTATGTTATGGTTGTCATAAAAAGGGTCATTATAAGTATAATTGTCTAGATAGAGCTTCTACATCTAGTACAAGAGATAATGATAAAGGAAAAGCACCTGTGAATTCTTTTGATGTAGTAGATAAGAGCATAAATAATGAAGTAGATGTGTTTGTAACAAAAAAAAAAAAAAAAAAAGATAACCAAGATGGAAATGATCCTAAGAAGATGAAAGGAGAAACTAGTAAGAAACATAGGAGAAGAAAGTTGGGTGTGCGGGATTTTTACGATTTCACGGGGACAAAGACCATACTCCATCTTAGAAGATCTGTCAAAAGGCCTACAAATATTACATATGGTCAACTCTTGGCTATGTCTTTTGAGAAGAGGCGGGAGCTGTGAAGTGGACTCAATGCTCGATGAAGGAAGGAGGTTGAGGTCCCTATTTTGGAGGTAGAGGCGGATCCCTATGCTCCACAAGCTGAGGTATTATGTAATGGTATTTCAATTCATGATGTCTTAGTTGATGGAGGTGTTGCAGTTAATGTAATGACCGAGTCTGTAATGAATATGTTGGGTTTAAAAATTGATCACCCCTCAACACTTATGTTAAGGTCATTAAATAAGGAAAAAACTAAACCAGAAGGTGTTGTTTCAAATGTGGCAATATATATTATGGGTGTTGTATGTGTGGTAGACTTTCAGGTGATGAAAAATGGTACTATTGTGTACCCAATGTTGTTAGGAAGACCATGGCTAAGGAGAGTTCATGCAAGAAACTACTGGAATGAAGGCTTCATGACACTTGGACGTGGTAGAGAGAGGGTGAAGATAAATGTGATCCCTCGGCATCATAAGGTAGAACCTGTGGATTCAAGTGATGAAACTGATGATTGGACATCCTCTGATTACTCTAGTACCAGTGAAGTGGACACAAAGATGAAGAAAGTGAGGTTGATGTTTTGGTCATGGATATCCTTCCAGTCACACCGACTCATGAACCCATAAAATTATCTAAAGAAGAAATTGATGATCATCTCCAACAAATAAAGATTGGTGATGTTGTGATGGAGAGTGAGAAGGAATCCTACCTCCAGCTCTTTCGAAGGTACATACACCTATTCACTTTTGATTACAAGGAACTCCATCAAGTAAGTTGGGTAGAACATTCTATTGAGTTGGTAGATGGTGCTTAAGCCCATAAAGTAAATGCCATATAGAATGAATCCTAATTTTTCCAAGACTGTAAAAGAAGAAATAGATAAGTTGCTTGATGCGAGGATTCATATTTCTTTGTGGAGAATTTAGAATGGGTTTCTTCCATTGTGATCTCAATAAAAAAGAATGGGAAGCTATGCAT
Source organism: Taxus wallichiana var. yunnanensis (assembly GCA_018340775.1). Taxonomy (NCBI): domain Eukaryota; kingdom Viridiplantae; phylum Streptophyta; class Pinopsida; order Cupressales; family Taxaceae; genus Taxus; species Taxus wallichiana. The sequence goes on from CM031239.1 coordinate 486,958,586, forward strand.
TTGTGTTGATTATAGGAAGCTCAATAAGGCAACAAAGAAGGATCATTACCCTCTTCCATTCTCAGATCAGATCTTGGATGAAGTAGTTGGCCAGGAGTGTTATAGTTTTGTTGATGGATATAGTGGATATAACCAAGTTCGTATAGTGGAGAAAGATCAGCTGAAGACCACGTTCACCACTCCTTGGGGAACGTTTGCTTATAGAGTTATGCCTTTTGGGTTGTGTAATGCTCGGCAACATTCAGCGTTTGATGAATAGGGTGTTTGAACCCTACATTGGGAACTTCATCAGAGTATTTCTGGATGATTTTTACATCTATGGGAGCAAGATGGACCACCTGCACCAGATGGAGACAACATTTCAAAGGTTAGATGAAGCACAAGCCTCACTAAACCCTACAAAGTGTGTCTTTGGATGTTCTAAAGGTGTTTTGTTAGGGCATGTTGTATCCAGAGATGGTATTAGTACTGATCTTGATAAAGTTTCAAAAATCAAAGAGTTACCATTTCTATGAATAGAAGTAAGTTGAGATCATTTTTAGGCCATGTGGGTTACTATAGAAGGTTCATCAAGAATTTCTCAAAGATTGCACAACCACTAACCCAATTCTTGAAGAAGGATGTTACTTATGAACTAGGAAATAAGGCGCATGAAGCTTTTGAACAACTGAAGGAAGCCCTAGTGTCTTCACCTATTTTAAAGAATCTAGATTGGAGCAAGCCATTCATTGTGTATACTGATGCCTCAGATGTAGCACTAGGAAGTACTCTAAGCCAAAAGGATGAAAATGGGAATGATCATCTAGTTTACTTTGGGAGCAGACAAATGAGTAGTGCTGAGGTAAATTATACTGTAACTAAAAAAGAGGCTCTAGCTATCATTTTTTTTGTAAAGAAGTTTAGAAATTACTTTCTAGGGTAGAAATTTATAGTTGTAATAGATCATCAGGCTCTAAAATATATTGTAAATAATCCTAACCCATCAGGGAGGATAGCAAGATGGATAATTTTGCTACAAGAATTTGAATTTGATATTATAGATAGGCCGGGAAAGAAGCATGTCAATGCAGATGCACTCTCTCGAGCCTATGATGGTTTAGGTTCATCTTGTGATGATGATGATTTCCTAGATGTAGCATTGTTATCCCTTGACACAATCCCTAGTGAATACATAGATATTTGGAATTATCTGAATGAATTCAAGTTTCCTAATGGTGCCAATGCAAAGACTAAGAGGAAGATTACTCAAGCCAGTCGTCCATATTCTATTCTACATGGAGTATTATTTGAATAGGACCTGATGGACAGTACAAGAGGGCAGTTGGATGTGATCAAGGGAAGGAGCTGATAGAAGAATTCCACAATGGTACATGTGGAGGGCACTTCTCTGGACAACTTACAGTAAGAAGGATCTTGGATGTAGGTTATCATTGGCCCACTCTTTTTAAAGATTGTTATAATTATTGTAAGACATGTGATATTTGTCAAACACATGGTAACCGTAAGACTTCATCAGCTCCATTATGCCCTATTCTTCCACTTGGTCCCTTTGAAAAGTGGGGAATAGACATTGTAGGTCCACTTCCAACTACCCCACACCAAAATAAGTATATTGTAGTTACCACAGATTATTTAACCAAGTGGGTTGAAGCTAGGCCATTGAAAATAACTTCCATGGATGAAGTGGCAAGGTTCATATATGAACGCATTGTCACCAGATTTGGTTGTCCATTAGAAATTGTAACAGATCAAGGAAGCCACTTCATTAATGAGGTGGTAGAAGCCCTAGTCAATAAGTTTTCTATTAAGCATAGGAAGGCAACAACATACAAGCCAAGCACAAATGGACAGGTGGAACGAACAAATTTTGTGTTGTGTCAAATTCTAGCAAAAGATGCAGCCTTGCAGGTACATAAGTGGGATAAAAGGATTCATGCAGCATTGTGGGCATATAGGGCAACATCAAAGTTAGCAACATGATACTCCCCATTTCAGTTGGCTTATGGCATTGATCCAGTTCTTCCTATTGAGTTTGATATTCCCACTGTGAGAGTTATGAAAAATGAAAGGATGGATGAAAGTGATTTAGTAAAAGAAAGGTTGGTACATCTTCATTTACTAGAGGAAATGAGGGAAATAGCGAAGGATACAAGCTATAAGAAGAAAATGAAGTAGAAGGAATACTTTGATCAAAAGATCCGTTGGTCTCCATTTCATGTGAATGACTTGGTTCTAGTATATGATTCCAGATACAAAAAAGAAGACAAAGAAAATTTCTTCCAAAATGGATGGGGCCCTACAAAATAGCAGTTGTGCATGAAAATGGTACATACAATTGGAGGAATTGGATGGCACTCCCATTACAAAATGGGTCAACCACGACAAGTTAAAGATTTTCCAAGCACCGGAATAGTCTACTCAAGGACGGAGTAGAAGCTAGGAAGGGGGAAGATGTCGACACTAAAATTTTCCTCCGTAATTTCTATTTCATTAATGTATGTATTAGGAATAGGATGTTGTTAAGTATAATTAGTAGTAGCGTCTGATAGAAGATAATGGCGCTACCAGTATGATGCCGCCAATAATGTATAGTACGGTAATAGTCAAAAGTACAATAGGAATGTTGTGGTAAAAAGTAAATATTTGTCGTAAGTGGTCCGGTAATGTTAAAATGTCAAAGTTAGGGTAAGTAGAGAAGTAGGGTCTACATGATTAGGAATTAGAAATATTATATTGGTAATAAGGACAAGGAGTGAGGTCATAAATATTTTGTGTATTTTATTTGTAAAAATTCTAAAAATGTGGAACCCATGTGAAATGATAAGGTTTATCTTATCTTAAAAGATAATCTTACATGTATAGATAAGAGTTAAGGTATGGGAATATGATTCATCGAGTAGATTTCTTATCCTATCTTAGAGATAAGATGGATAAACTGGAAATTCTATAAATAGAGAGGCCACCCCCTCATTTATCATAGAAGGAAGTAGTGAGAAATATTGTATGAGAGTGTGTAAAGGAAGCCTCATTTTGAAGGTGTGTTAAAGAAGCCATTAAGAGGTGTAATTGTGAAGTTTCTCCCATAGTTATTGTTGGAAGGCAAGTGAAGTCAATAAAACTTGAAGTACCTCATGGGTGAGATTGTAACAATTTCATGTTGATATTATAATTTACACGGATATTTCAGATTTATCATCATTCCTTTTATCATAGTCTATGATATTCTTATGTTATGTTTGTTGTTGTGTTTCAGATTACATCCACCAAACTAAAAGTTGTGTATTAGTAAATAATCATAGCACGAGGAGTTCGGTGAAGAATCTTTATGTCCTTAAGTGTGCTGATAATTTTTTGTTCAAACTCTAGAATATAGAACTCGGCTAGAAATGTAGAGCGCAAAGCATCATAATCCACCATAGTCTGATGTAGGTCATAATTTATGTACCATCTATGCGTGCCCTTAAAGAGTAGTAGAAAATGTACACACCTTCCTATCTAGGGAGGTGATTCCCTTAGTGCGCCATAGCAACTTGCATTTGTGCAAATTATTTGTAACATCTTCAACACCTTTATATTTTAGTAAGTGGAGGGACATCTCATAATAAACTTGTTGAGGTTTATGTGGGGGTTTCTCGAGATGTGGGCTAAGTCCTCCAGATCTAGAACCATAACCGCTATCAAGATTTCCTCCACTAGTAGAACCACCTGATCCACTTGATCTTGAGCCTCCTAAACCACCTCCTACAGTGAGCATTAGGCCACTTGATGTACTTATTTTCATCCCAACGGTAGTGTTAAAATTATCTCCCATTGTTTTGCAAAGTTGTAGTACTTATAGAAGTGATCCCAATGTTTTGCTTTCCCACACTCTAGCATAATGACACTCCAAAAAATATTCCTCCAATTGGGCCTCCAAACAACAAATATGATGTTTGTGTTTCCATTGATGAATGTGTTGTCTAATGCACTTTTTTATTCAATGGAAACTAATATCTACCTGAGGCTACTAGATCACCTACACTCACTTGTTGATTAATGATTACTTCTGGAACTGGAACACCAGGCACAAGGGCTAGGTCACCATGTGGGATCAAATGTGCACATGTGGTTCTCAATATTTCCTCCTTTGATGCACTCTCATCAGAAGCCAAAGGGGATTCTCTACTATGCTTGCCTAAGTGGGGAGATCTTGATGCTCCAGACTCCATATCTTCCACGTGAGCTTCAAATCCTTCGCGAGACATCATCCTCCACAACTCCACAAACTCCTCAATTTCATGTTGTTTTGCTAATTCCCTCTCATGCACTTCACTATACTTAAACCTCATTTCTTCTCAATGCCTTTCTTTCATAAGGTCTACCATCTTTCACAACACCTTCTCCTTACCTTGTGCATGGTGGTATGTTTAGCTAGCCATAGGTAGGTGCTCTAAACTCAACACCACCATCAAGATCTTAATTTCCAAAGGAATAGTATAGATGTAATATCCTCTAGGCTCACGTAAAAATTCAAACTCAACAACTTCTAGAATATAATATGTTGACACAACGTACTCCAAAGTATAATTGCGCACAACACCGGCCCACCAATGATCTACAACATGCGTCCAAGGTTCATCCACATCAAACAAAGCATGGTACTCTTCCTCTATCCAATCCCTTAGTCTGTAAATCCAAATTTTCTTTTATGCGTAGGATGATAACCACTCATACAAATATATTCAAAAGTAGCAAAATAACGTCTCATGAAGCTCATGATAAATATGTTCTTCAACCCACACACACACATTGAAATCTAGCCCAATACTATATCTTTTTGTAAATTGTTCTTGTTCGTCAATTACCCAATCTTTAATAGCCACAAGATTCAACTGATACAACATCATCATGTAACATCATGGTAAATAGTTTTAAAAGAGGTCTCAGTAATGGAACCAAATTGTAGTCTTTATTTCTATACCGAAAATTCTAAGCATGCTCACACTTCATTCAGAGATCTAAACACTCACCTGAAGCAATCGAATATACTAGGTCCCTCTTTATTACTATCTTACCAGGGTATTAGCATACATGTTCATAATAACCATAATAAAAGTATATATTTCAGCATAATAACCAGATCCATGAGCTCAATTTGGAAACACACATAATAAGAACATAAAGGTTTAGATAACAATTAAGATCAGATCCACCATACAAGTACCATGAATAGAGACATCAACAATCAATATCCATCCATAATGATCCATTATATTAAATCATGAAAAAGCATAGAAGCTGAATACACCATAAGTATCATCACAAAGTCATGTGCACAAACATACCAAAACATACGAGCAACATAACTTTGTTACATCCAATGATACATGTCCCTCTAAAAATGTGCAAATCAATACATATATAGGGGTGGGGACTTTCCCTTCACCACCCATGCACTCTCAAAATAGGTTGCATGCTCAAAATATCCATATGCCATTTACAAAGATAACTAAAGAAGCATGCAAGCTTTTCCTAATAATAGATTATCTATAATTAACTCCAGATCCAATCCTATTATTATCTCTACCACTGCATGTCTCTTGATCTTCCACTTGCTCCAAAAATATATTTTCCTTCACTAAGAAGTCTATCCTTACGTTCTATTTACTCCATCTTATTTTTAGCCCATGTATGTCAAAATGTCTAAGTTCAAAACTTTTTCCTTCTCATGCGTGAAACTTCAGGGCACAAATTTGTCAACCTTCCGTGCCTATCTACATACCCACTTCTTCCACACCACTATCATATGTGCCTTTGATACATAAGTAATATTTAACCATACCAACATAAGAATAGGCCCTTCAAACAAATTTGAAACCTCTCCAAGCTTTGTTTATCCTTCTTAAAGGGGATCTCAACAAGATAGAACTCTTCATTTGCAAATAAAGACTTTAATTTGATCGTCTTAACACAAATTTTCCCTGACACAATTGTAGGTGAACACAGTTGTAAAATTCTTCCACATTTCACGATGAAATCCTTTGGTTTCTTTTGCAACAAGGTCATATCATCTAAACAAAGCTTCCTACCAAGTTTGGTGATTTTTCATTGGTTAAAACACAAGATTCGATCACTTATTTCCTCAAACCCTAGTTTTAGGGTTGCACTAACTGTACATACCCAGGACCCTTCAAACTTGGTTATCTTGTAAATTTATTGATGTTTTTTAAAATTTAAATTCCACATGGTCTATACATACCTTTTCTAACTAATTCACTATGGATTTCATCTTGCAGCACCTCAAAATGATCCCAGTCACATATTTTGATAGTGCACAGTCTAAAGAGAGTGGAATCCTTATTTTGGTTTTTGGTGCTAGAGACAAAAAGAATGTCTAGTATAAATTAGGTGAAATTATTGAAGGATCATAAGCTTTGTGGAAAATCCAAACAAGAAACTTCTTCATACCAATGTCTCCGAAGAAATTTTTGTCAACTGTGTATCTGACGAAATCTTGAAGTACTTTGATGGCAACAAGCTTAAGAACCTTCAAATGAGACTTCTAACATGTTCAATTCTTCTTGGTGATAGGAGAGAAAGATTTACGAGTACCATACTATTTCAGATTCTCTGAAAATGTCAACCAAACCTTTGAGAGAAGGCTTAGCCACTTAGTTTACAATGCATGAATAGTGATTCAAGAAGACAAATTGGAGGCTAATAAGAATCATACCATCAATTTGATAGATTTGGATCACACTGAGGTTAGATCATTTAAAGTGAGCTTGAAGAGTTATCCAACCTTTCATTTTTAACCTCAAACATTGATGTTACTAATACCTCTATGGTTGTAATGGCTCACTAAGCTGAAGAATGCAACCTATGCCTTGTTGAAGGAGCTTGAAAAGGAGAATTCATTCTTGAAATGATTTAATGACTCAGAAGCATAGTGTCAGCATTGAATATCCCTGAAAAATGAGAGAATAGCTTAACCACAAGATTTAAGGAAAAACAGACCACTTTTACCTCCATCGATTCAGGAATGGCTTGAGGAGAGAAAAGAGTAGGTCTAGAAAAATATCATATCTTCTTTTATTCTTAACCAAATTGCTTGAAACATTTTGTAGAATTTTAGGCTTGGAATCCTCTCCAAAAATTTATTCTATGATTTATCTAAAGAATCCTCCATAATTTTTCTTGGGTGCTAAGAAGACAGACAACTTATTTTGCACTTCTCAAAGAACCAATTTTAGAAAAACTAGCATAACTTTCACATACCTCTTTAGAAATTAATGAAATTTGACATGGAGCACCACAACTCACCCTACATGATATATGAGTTTATTTGTAATAAATATTCTTTTAATATTCAAACCTATCTCATTTACACCTATCAGCACTGCCAATCCTCAAGGCTTACTTTGGTGAACTTTTGAAATCTTCCTCCATAACTAAAATAAACCTTGTTGATGTGCATACATTCCCTAGACAACATTTATAGGCTTCTCCAATGCTCACATTATCTTGTCATGACCTGTACCAACCTTTCATACCTCATCAGGACATCAATGCCATCAATGTTACTTGACATCAATGACAACACCAATGACCAGGGTTTAACAGCAGTTATCCTTAGTGTGTCCTTCAACCTCACAATATGTACACCATATTCCATTGTGTGTCTCATGAGCTGAATTAGCTAAGAAATTTTCCAACTGCTTTGCCATAGCTATAATTTGCACCTCCAAGAATGAAATTACTCTAGTATCCACACTTTCAATCGCCTCAACGCGTAAATTTACTTCCAAAAACATAACATGGGTCTACAAAGGTCTCATGAAATAGCACCCTTATGGAAGGAGTCAAAAATCCACCAATAAACCACTGAGCATGCTAACTAGGATGTCTATCAAAAGATAACTTTGATAAAAAAATTAAAATGCGTCATATTCTTGAACGCTTTCTAATAAGCCCCGCTTAATATCCTTAAGCGATCTGATACTTTTCTACTCAAATTATAGGATATTGAACTCAGCTAAAAGTGCATAATGCAAAGCATTATAATCCACCGATGGTCTGGCATGGGTCCTACTTCTTGTACCAACTATGTGTGTTCCCTTGAAGCATAGTAGCAAACTGACTCACCTTTCTATATGAGTTTTTAATTCCTATAGCGCACCATAATAGCTCACACGTGTGCACATGCTCTATAGCATCTTATATGCCCCTATATTATGGAAATTAAAGAGACATCTCATAGTAAACTTGTTGTGGCTAATGAAAGTGCATACCTTTCCCACAAAATCCAAACCCAGAGCCCCCACCAGTATTTCCTCTACCACCGAAACCACCTGATCCACTTGATCCTGATCCTCCTGATCCTCCTTATCCACCTGATCCTCCTCCTGTAGTATGAAATGCACCAATGGATGTACTTCCTTGAGTTCCAATAGTAGTGCTAAACTAAACTCCTATAGTCTGTAAATTTTGAGTACTTTCAGACATATTTCCAATGTTCTGTGTACCCACACTTTTCCCAGATAACACGATAAAAAATATTCCTCCAATAGGTCCCCTAAACAAAGATGATGTATGTGCTGCCATAGGTGCATGTGTTGTTTGATGCACTTTTGTATTTAAAGGAAAATGATATCTACCTATCGCTATTGGATTACCTACACTCACCTACTTATCAATGATTACTTCTAGAATTGGAACACCAAGTGCAAGGGATAGGTCATCAGGTGGGATCAGATGTGCACTTATGGCCCTCAATCTTTCCTCCTTTGACACACTATCATCATCGGAAGCCAAACAGATTCTCTACCACACTTTCCTAAGGTTGGGAAAACTAGATTCTCTAGCTCCACGTATTCCATGTGAGCTTCAAATCCTTCGTGAGACATATGCCTCCATAACTCCATAAAACCACGAACATTGCATTGTTTCACCAATTCCCTCTCTCATGATTAATTATACTTGAGCTACATTTCCTTTCTTTGTCTTTATGACACTACGTCTACCATATTTCACAACACTTGCTTCTACACCTACGTGTGGTGGTGGGTTTAGTTATCCATAGATAAGCTGCTCCAAACTCAATACCACCATCAAGATCTTAATTGCTAAAGGAATAGCGTGAATGTAAGATCCTCCAGGGCTCATGTAAAAATTCAAACTTAGTAACCTTCAGACAAGAATATGTAGAAACAACGTACTCCAAAGTATAATTGCACACAACACCAGCCCACATTTTCTCTATAGCACGTGTCCAAGGTTCATTTGCATCAAACAAAGTCTTGCATGAAACCCTTTGCCTATATCTCCATATTTTCTTTGATGCATATGTTGACAACCACTCATACAATTCTATTAGAAAGTATCTAAAAAATGTCTCGTAAAAGCTCATGATATAAATTATCTTCCACCCACTTGCATGCATTAAAATTGGGTCTAGAACCATATCTTCATGAAAATTGATCTTTTTCGTCATCTACCCAACTTTCAATGACCACAAGATTCAACCAATATGCCATCATCATGCAACATCTTGCCAGATAGTTTGAAAAAGAGGTCCTAGCAACAGAACCAAAATGTAGTCCTATTTTTCTCCTCAATTGCCTAGGTGCATTGGCACCTCATTCAAGTATATCTTAACGCTCACCTGAAGTGTGCAAAGCCTACTAGGTCCCTCCTTTGTGAAATATTTTCCTATATTTTAGCATGAATGTCCAAATTAACCATTATCAAAGAATATATCCCATCATAAGTATCAAATCTATGAGCTCAAATTGGAAACACATGTAATAAGGAAACATAGAGATCACATAAGAATTAATATCATATTTACCATATAAATACCATGATCAGAGACATCTATTACTAGAATCCATCCACAATTGTCCATTACATTAATTAATCAAGTAATAGAATTTGAATACATACTTATAGTTCTGTCATGGAGTCATGCACACTAATAAATCAGGGCAGCATAACTCTAATACACTCGAGGTTTAATACATGGTGTCAATACTATGTAAATAAAATAATATATAGGGATGGGGACTTGCCCTTCACCACCCATGCATCTCAAAATTATCCTGCATGCTAAAAATAGTCATGTGCTAACAAATGCAAACTTTTACAAGAAGGCTAATAATATATTAATCTATAATTAAACTCTACTTTAATCCTATTATTAGCATGGTCAATGCATGGCCTTTGATATTCAAATTTTCTCCCAAAATATACTTTACTTATCCATGAATTATTCTTCCTATTATCTTTACGTGGTCTACACTCCATCTGTTTTTCCTATTCTTATCTCGTTCCATGGAAAATTGGCTAAGTCTGAACCTATCTTCATGGGAATGCCCTTATTTACTAACACCTACATATGCCTATGTTCCCAACTCATGTACCCTCTAAATACTTAAAAATTTCTACATCCCAATAGGTCAAATGGAGAAACACTCACCTTCATACCCATTCAGACATGTTTCTCAATAGGCCTAATAGGGCAGTTTTGGCTCAATCACCTTTAAGCAAGAAATGACCTTTACAAACTGAACCATGAACTTCCACACATCATATGACACATAACAAGAATGATCAAGGCAAGAAACAACATCAATATAATGCATTTCAACATGGTTACCTTCATTCTCCTTCACTAGCATCTCAAAACAAGGTCCCTTTGTCGGTAAGCTCAAATATGCAACCATTACTCACATTTTCTCCAATTAGTAACATAAGTGACTTACTGAAGTTGAAGAAAACATCCCCAACATCATCCACCACAAATTTTAGAAGGATTTCCTTTTCAATTTTCTCTTGTACACTGAAATATTCATAAAACACATGTTTTCTAGTAGGGTCGATCGAGCATCATGAACTCAAACCACAATGAACTTGACCTATTATGATTTATTTACACTCTCAAATAATTTTCAAGATAAAACAATTCAATTAAAAGTCATAAAGAATCAATTTTATCTTTACCAATTTAACTAGATTTGAGGAAGGCTTTAGAAAACTTCACAAAAATTGCTAGAACTTTCTTGTTTCTCATCCATTTGACCTCGAGACATTTTGCAACATCTTTTTATAATAATTATATTTAAAAAATTATAGCAACTTTACTTAACCCTATTTTACAAAAATGCAATATCTTGAGTAAAAATTCTCTTTATATCCTAAACTTTGTACCATACCTTCATGACTACCTCCTCCATGAACTCTAATTATCATTTTGTCTTGGTTCACTCTAAAACTTCAGTCCAATCTCATTTGTTTATGTTAAACCTACTTATCCGAAGGGAATTTATACCAATGACTCTAAAAGTGAATTTAATAGTTGAAATTTGAGTTATAGCTTCATAATTTGACTATTTACAATGTCCCTACACACTTCCCATGCCTTAACTCTCTTGATTCATCTTTTTTACATCAATCTCTCATGTTGGTGGAAATAGGCCAATTTGAGCTAGTTTACACTGCAACTCACCATGATTGTCTTATTATTCACTTTTTATCCCCTTAAACATGTCATATTATGTGTTTTAGACCTTTACCATGTTTCACCAACAACCTCAATTATTCACTTCACCTTTCCAAGTCACTTTGCTAACTAGGCCTAAAGATTAGGCATCCTGAATTGAGCTAGTTTGACAAATTCACCTCATGTTCCCCTGTACTCATCATTCTGAACCTTTTCCACATCATATGAAAGTTATAAAATTCTTGAAATCATCCTAGTGTGTTCTCACATCATCACTTTACTTGTACCTATCACTAGTTGCTCAAGAAGTCTATGCTTCATCAGGTGTTCCCAAGCTACTAATCTATTCTTCCTTGTTTGATTCATTTCAATCTCTCTATCTCTCTAACATCCTGATTTTTCATTAATATACCTTTGACATCAATGAAAACTTAGCAACCACATGCCAACAATCCCCCTTTGTCATTGATGGAAAAACCTCCTGATTCTTCTCCCCCTTTGTGCATTAATGACAAAGAATCTGATTTTAGATTATGTTCTACTCTTGCATCAGCTTGATTAGGTTCCACTTTGGTTGTAAACATCAACCAAATTCATCATTTGAGCTCCTCCTCTTTTCTTTTCTTCCTTAATCTCTATTTTTTTCTTTATTCAATCATTTAAAGCACTAATACTCCCCCTGAGAAGATGGATTCATATCACATACACATGCTAACAATATTATACCTAAGAGAAAATAGTCTCTTAGCACCTAAATGTGTGTATCTTGGCTCATAAGACTCAATTATAGGCTCGCTTCTTCGCATGTTGCTTGTAATAAGTATTTAGGACCAGGGTCTCTAAAACAACATATCGGGGCATTTGAGGCCAACTTTGTCCATCTATTGCATGTTCTATATTAATTGAAACATTCCTTTTGTTCTCCCCTAGTTTTTTAATATAAAACTATATCTATCGATGCCAAAATATTTCCTTTTATCTTGTCATTTATTCATCTAGGTGTATTCTCATTTGTACCTTTATTCTTAACAACTTTTTCAATGTTTATGTGGTCATTTTTATGATCTACTAGCTTGTTTAGTCATAACTCCTGCTCCCCCTTAGGCTGATCATACATATAACATCAACTCTTATCATTATGTTCCTTCATCTTCCTTGATGTTTTAATTACATGCTTAAGTACATGTTAGAGATGTCTTTCTAACTTGTATATTATTCTCAGTATTCATTTTCTTATGGGTATGCTACTACACACTTTTTCGGCACATGACTTGTTTTGTAAATCAAAACTTATATAATTTAATATTAACTCTTCCCTTCCTTTTATATCACAGTATCTTGTCACATTGTGCTCTTGCTCTTCTGCCTTACATATCTCTCATAATTTTAGTTTGTAGTCCAAACCTATAGGATATTCTTTTAGATCTTTGACAATTTCCATCATATTTTGATCTCTGTTCAAGTCAAATATTCAACCTACCAAACTACCATCTACAGTCATGAAAGACTTTACTTTTCCCTATAGCACTCTTTTCAACTTTTAAACACTTCTTCTTACAAATTCCAAGGTTATGAATGATACCAAACTCACAATGCCTCATAAGGACCTCATCTCTAGTTTTATTTGCCTTTGTACACTCCCAAAATCAAATAAACACCTTCCTTAAAAATGACTTCAAAATTCAATTGTATTTCTTACTCTTTTTCATGTTGTCATGGCTTCTTGAGCATTTGATAGACTTGGGGATTATAAGATGAATTTATTACATAATCCTTTCCAGAGAAGTTATCACCTAACTAGTACATTTTTCAACTCTCCTTAATAATCATTCAACCATAAACTCCTCTTTGGTCTCCTTATTCTCATGTCTTTGCCACAGGTGTACTCAATCTTATTGTCATCAAGTGAAAGGATTCAATTTTTTATTAGGAATTAAAAACTTATTTATTTATTTTCACACTCTTCTAAATGCACCCTCTTCCCTCAATGTTGTGGATGAAAAATTAGGCTTTAAATTCTAGGTTTAAGTGTTCCTTCTCACCATAATTTGTCCTTGATTGTACCTCTGCTATGGAAGGTGACTATTATGCATATCAAGGATTTTACGAAAATTCTTAACACCCAAACTCCCAACCTGTATTTTTTTCCTCTCTCTTTAGGTGACGTGTAATAGTTTCTAAGTCTCAACCTTTATTGAGGTTCCTTCACTTCTAAGGATGCCCTTATGTCTTCATCATTGTTGCACTTTACATCTTATCTTGAGAACTATCACACTCAACATTGTATTACCCATCCACTAAAGCCATATGCTTATATAAACATACTATTAAGGTTGTTAATAATACAAGTTCACAGTTCCATACCTCTTTTCGATGGTCTCGAGTCATCAACTTTCAATTTTCTACCAAACCCCGAGGCTTCCCTGGATTGTGCATACTTGACTCAAGAATTGTCATGAATAACTTAGGGATTGAGGCTCCCTTTTATCTGATTCCTTATCCAACACCTATCTAACCACATCATATAGTTTTCTCCAAATTTTCATGGGATTTCATTGGTTACTTTTCAAGAAAACGTGATTTTTGTCTAATAAACCCTAGTTCGGGGTTTTCTTGCACTATCTTGACCGAGAAGGAAAAATAAATGATTTCTTCACTGTTTAATTACATCGACAATCATACGGGCTTCACAAGGACTGGGATAAAATTTATGACCTATCAAGACACTTAGTAACTTATCATCAACTCCCTTACCTCTCATTATAGTCTTATTTCTTTGTGCATTAGTACGGGCATATCCGAATAGGATAGTTATGTTTATATCGTAATCCTCGAATAGATGGATCTTCAACAAGGATCCATTAGATCATTTTTGTGCTCACCTCTTCTTCTAGTAGTTATTTTGTTGACTCATTACTTTTATTTGATGATGGACATGGATTTTAGCACCATTTGGATACTATATGTTCTTATTATGGTTCTTTTGATGACATTTGTGGTGATTTGGGTGCATAGTGCCAAGCTAGTATTATGGATCATTATCTTAGCTCTTGCATGGTATGGTTTTGGATATCAACAAGTTATGGTACAATTGGTTTCATTTCATATGTGATGGATTATGTATGGTTTTTTCGTATACTTGGTGATCATTTGATTTGTAATGGCTAATTGGATGTAGTCATGTAATGCTTAGATGGATATTATAGCATGGGTTAATATAGATACATATGATTAGGGTTTACCCATTTCATACTGACATTTATTTTGGTATAGTTAGTGTGATTTATCCATGATTTAGTTATTGAGATTATTTAATTAATATATTTTATCGAGTAGGTATGTTTAATGTTTGCATTGAGTGTGCATATTACAAGGCACGGGAGAACGTGGGTTTCAGGTTAACTACATCTCCGATTACATAAGCGCCGTTGGGCCAAGTCCTAGTCATGCATGATTGTGTGTAGCCTTGTATGTTGTGGCATGTTCGTGTTTGGGACACCATGAGTGATTCCAAATTGTAATTATGTTATTGTGATTTGTTTAGTCTTGAGATAAACTAGTTTAGGGACCTAATGGTCCCCACATGTGTTAGAAGTGTATTAGGATTAATTAAATTTGTTATTAGGAGGTTGGGACCACATAATCACCCCTTGGGTGGGCCCCACTACCTCAACCCTTGTGCCATTTAGCCCAATATAGAATTTGGGATAAATGTGGAAATTTGGGGACCTATTTTCACTTTGGGAGTTCCCCTTTCATGGAAATGAGCCCCTTTGACCCTACCTATGGGTAGGGGGTCTATTTTAAGGCCAAGTTGGAGTTTTCCTCCTTTTGACCCCTCACATATCACTATCTTGTAAGAATGGTTGGTTTTTGTGTTTCTTAAAAGTTGTAGGGTGTTGGATTTATTTACATTTTGGGGAATTTAGGAGATTACCTCCTAAAATGGTTTTGTTTTATCCTCTTTTTGTTTTTGGGAATCTTTTGTGGGGATATGAAATGGGTGACACATGTCACCCTCTCATTTAGGAGGATGGTAATTTTTTTTTATTTTTATACTCCCTCATGGAGAGCGGTTGGGACTTCTTGGTCATTATTTCATTTTGGAGTTGGAGATTTTGGTGTGAGCTTATGGAGCTTAGAGATTTGGAGTGTTTTTGATTGCTTTAAGTTTAGGATGTCTTGATTTAGGTAGGCCTCCATGTAACCATCTCATTTTTTCTTATGATAATATAATGTGCTATTGAAAAAAAAAATGGTGTCAAATGTGTTGTTGTTTGTATGTTTGTATGGGAATGTTTGTGAATTTGGATTTCCTTTCTTTTTCTCCATCCATCATGCTTTGTGATGGATTTTTGGAGTTGTTGGGGAAGAGGGAGGAAGGCACTTTTTACCACATGGCTTGATGGGAAAACCATAATGGTATTCTTTTATTCCTCCCTTCATATGGTTTGATGTGGTGAAGGATTTTCATATGGTTTTAACTTCCTTCCCATCCTTGGAAAGGAAATCAGACATGGTTTGAAAATCCTTCCAAGGAGGAGGCTCGATGCTTGGGTTGGAGAGATAAGGAGGGAATTATTTATTGGAGAGATAAGGAGGGATTATTATTATGTTCCTATGGTTGGTTCACACTTTGTCTTCTTATGGGATTCTTTCCACTCTTCCCCTTTTGGGAAAACATGGAGTTTTCCTCATGTGATGGTTTTGTTTATTTGATTGTTGTGTGATTTGTCATATTGGGCTTGTGTGTTGTTACCCTTCACTATTTTCTTGTGCTACTTGAGGCTTGCTACTCTCTCTCCCATGGGCTTGGATGGAGGCTAGCATGCCCTCCATGTGTTGGAGATGGCGGGTATGTTAGGAAATATCTAGTTTAGTGTGTACATTATATTACATTAATGTGTTTGAGTGATTATATTGTTAGGAACGAATGTGTGGAAAATAGTAGTGAGTTGTAACAACTCACGCATTAAGAATTTTGTTGAGGAATCATAGGGATTTACTGGTTTATGGTTGTTTTCTATTTTATAGCAAACCATAACCTTTATATTTGTACATTGTCTATTGAATAATACATATAGATAATTTTATTGTGAAAATCACTTATACCTATCAGCTGGTATTAGAGCTAACTTACAACCATGATTTCTTTAATAGAGGATTAAAATGATCTTCGGGGTAGAACAATTCTGTCGGTTTTCTTGGTTAATGAGAGAAGGATAATGTTTAAGAGATTTTCTAGTATATTTTGATCTAGTCTATATTTCTTGATCACCTTCAAATCAAATATTTGTATATACAAAGAAAGGTACATGGTATTTATTTAGTCTCATGCACATTCATTGCATCTCCCTTGGATTGAATAATCGTTTCCATATTTACATATTTTACGCTCTAAAATTTGTAACGTCTCCTCATAGCTCGTGAATTCATTTGCTAGTGTAATCTGTTAGGAAATTAATATTTGCATGGGTATTTACGAGATAGTAAATTATTGTTTATTACGGTTATTTATATCGTTTTACCAAAAAAATATATTCTATTGTTTGTTTATACCCACAAATTATATAAATGGGTAAGTTGTTGATTGAATTCCTATTTTATAGGAAGTAGTTTATCTAATATTGTGGCTATATAATAGCTTGTGAATGTAATTCATTACAAGCTGAATAAAATATATTTCTTATTATTTTTCTCTATGTTGATTTGATTCTTCGTATTGTGATAATTCAACTCTGACTAAATTTAATATTTGGTATCGAGCATGGCGAGTTCCATAAGGAATTAGCAAGTTATTATGTAAAAATGAATAAGATAATTATTTTGCAGCAGTACACATTAGAAGGGATTTTACCACATGAGGAGCAAGAGAGATGACATTTATTAACTGGAATCTATCATCAAAATTTCCCGATGCATCTACAGTTAACATGTCTTTCATCAGGTCTTTCCTATAGATATATATGTCAATAAGGTAGCCATCCATGTGTGAGTCCACATATTCGTCCATTTTGTACATATCACCTCAGTCGGTGTTTATTTCCTTAATTTATTCTGCATTGACGTGGATTGGCATTAATATTTGTTTAGTTGAGCCACTTCCCAATGCCTCAAGTCCACTCCACTTTGACCATGCAATTCACAGAGGTGTCATGTTTTCATCACAAAATTTGAACATGCTCAGAGTGCATACACATGTTGATTTCTTTGGCAAATATATACTTGCACTTCCATCCAATTTTCTCCTGATTATACAAGTATATAAACCTGAAAACATCTCTGTCCAAAGTATCCAATGAATTTTTTCATGAAGTACGAGGATTGACAATGATAAGTTACAAAAATTGGCAAGAAACTCAAATTTTTCCTTCCAACCGTGCAGATTCCAATATCAAAAGATCGAACTCCGGATCCATAGTGGCATGTCTCAACTCATGAGTCTCTCAACAAGTATAGTCTTCTTGCGGACTATATTTTGATTTTATTTGGTGCCACTATGGGAATGAGTAATATATAGTCTACATTTACCATACACTCTCCTAGCCATGTTGAATCAAGAAAAACATAGAATCACTATATATTTCTCTCGCCCTATCTTCCTACGTGTTGCATGTTTGTGATATGCATCAGTCTCTTTACTTTTTAAGTCTATGTTTATTAGATTAAAATTTCTTATAATTTATCTGTCATACAAAGTTGTCCATCGTTGACATCCAAATTCCATAAGTTATTTTGTTGTAGAATCAAATATAATCTTTAATTAAATATCATAAACTCTTTATTCGAGTCATTAATAGTAAATAATGTGTTAGTCACTAGTACACGAGTTTGTGTGTCAATAGAGGGCTTCAAAACACTTTATAGTTATTATATTTTTGCATGTCATAGTATTAATGTCAATAGTCATTGTGAGTTGTAGCTAAAGTGTTTTTTTAGTTGTTGTCCAAAAGGGAATCAAAATCCAAAAGAATATTTACTAGTCATGTTTATGGTTTAACAAGTGTCGGAGTTACATTAGTGTTGTCTTTATTGTGTTTAGTCTAAGTCACTCGTCAAAAGTATTGTTTAAGTCATCAAGTGTTGTCATTGTGCTTTTTAATTATATTGTTGAGTCATTGTAAAAGTTTGTAAAAATAAAAAAATTGCCTCATGGATGCATTTTCGGTGTTATCCGACGTCTGGAAAATAAATTGTTTCACATTGCAAGGGAAGAAAAATAAACACAATGTGGAAACTATTTAGCTTCAAAGTTAATATCAACTAAGATAACAGCATGTTATTGGACAAGGAGGCATAGGAGGATGGAGGACAACCAGCAACCTCTCGTCGATTGCTAACGACATGGGTTGCTTCACTACTTGGTGGCACGTGTGTGAGTGGTATTCCTTGTTTTAGTGTGCGATCTGTTTGTATTCATTTTTTCAGAATTTCGGTGTGGTGTGAAAAATAAGAACAGGTGTGGTATGTTCTTGTTCTTTGGTATGTGGCTATTCCTACGTAATTCCTTAATGCAAGAACATAGTGAAGAATATATAGCATAGTGAAATGCAACATCATGAGTCTTAAAGAGGTTGAACAATCAGATGTGTTCTTGTTCATACCTAGGTTTGTGGTTAGCCTCTAGAAAACCATTGAAGGCTTCTCAAATGTGTTCCTGCTTGAGTTCCACACTACTAGGTCGAGTTGATTCCTAGAGTCACTAGTTGATAAGAAGATGATTTATGAGCATGTTCTCATCCTCTTGATCATATGTGTTCCCAACAGTGCATGGTTGATAAGAAGTTGATGTGTTCCTTATTCTACCTTTAGTTTGAGTGTTGTACCAAGATCATGAGCAAGCACGGGCGGTAGGCTGTAGAGGAAGTGTGAAAGTTCTTTTGCTACCATGTAAACATTAAGGGGGAAATGTTAGGAAATTAATATTTACATGGGTATTTACAAGATAGTAAATTATTGTTTGCTATGGTTATTTTATATTGTTGTAACAAACAATATATTATATTGTTGTAACAAAAAATATATTATATTGTTTGTTTATACCCATAAATTATAAAATGGGTAAGTTGTTCATTGAATTCCTTTTTATAGGAAGTAGTTTATCTAATATTGTAGATATATAATAGCCATTGAATGTAATTCATTTTAAGATGAATAAAATATCTTTCGATTATTTTCTCTATGTTGATTTGATTCTCCTACTTTGTGATAATGTTAGCATAATTTAGCATAGGCATATTTATTGCATTTTATTACATTGTCTTTTATTTAATAATGTGCAACATGTGCACTCTAGTCTAGTGACTTGCGTTCAATATTGTTATGTTGGATAACATTCAATATTGGTATTAGTAGTAATTACATGTGCATGTGAGATGGGTCTTATCATCTCGTAGTTGGTGCTTGATAGGGTGTCATGTCTATCCATATGAGGCTATCTAATATCTATAAATATTACAGCTCTTGCATTGTTATGTAATCTGATTTCATGATCAATAATATTTGTGAGGCTTTCGTCCCTCTTTGGTCATTGCAATCTAATTCTATTCTATCATTTGGTATCAGAGCTATACCATTGTTATCATTTGGTATCAAAGTGAGGTTCTATCCAAGCAAGGTTGAAGAGGAGCACTATTGGAGAGGATCCATTGGAGAAGAAGATCTGCATCAAAGGAGAGCCATTAAAGCATCCCGCAGCCTCCATTCCTTCCAAGCATCCCTCAACTAAAATTTGACCTATCCACTTATTTGGAAGGTAAATTTTTTTTTATTTATTCATTGGCATAGCCAATTGATCCAACATATTGGCGGAATATTTCAGATTTGGAGATCTTTAAAAAAAAATCTTTAAAAAAATTGTGAAAAAAAAAGATATCTTGAAAAAAAGGAAAAAAATCTTGGAAATTTTTTTGTAGATCTAAAAAAAAAAGTGAAAAAAATCAGATTTGAAAGTGGAGGTGTGAAGAATTCGGGAGCAAAGGTTGAAGCAGTCTCATCAATAAAATTCCAGTAGATAGCTCTTAGAAAAAAGGACATAACTTTTTCATACAATGTCAGATTGATGTGCCATTTTTTTATGGAAAGATAAGAAGGAGGTGCACAACTTTACAATTTACATCATCTTTAGATGCGGCCTCTACATGTGACAAAAATTATGTGCAATTTGGGTCATTTTTTCTGAAAAAATCAGATCTAGCTAGTAAATTGGTAAGATCTCAAAAACTAAGATTCTGATTCTTTTGAAATTTTGTGGGTTTCAAGAAAAATATTGTATGATGCTACTGTCAAAATTTTAGAAAAACCCAAATCATGGTTTATGAGAAAAGGTGAAAACAATATTTAGATTGTTTGTTTGGTGAAAACAATTTTTTATTTTATGTTTGGTTCTATCACACGAGATCTTTGATCTCATAGCAGCATTCGGTATATATGGTACCTCTAGAAAGTGCTTACAGGTGATGTTGTCATGACCACTAATACACTTAACACCTAATATAGCTGCCTAAATGTCTTACGGGCATCGACCCTATAAAATCGATGAGGAGTAATAAGGACACAATACACACACATTTGAACCCTCCCATCCATTTATGCTTGCACAAACCCCTCTCCATATTGGCTACGTACCACGTACTAAATTTTTTCATGTGCATTAACACCTCTTTCCATACTGATAGGTATATTCACAGGGTGATCTTCTTCCACGTACCGATGGGTATATCGGAAGGGAGCGTATATAGAAAGGTTTGGTATATTGCCTGACGGTATATTGAGAGGGAGACCATAAACCTAGAGTGATAAGAGCCTTACCCTTTGTCAGAAATTTAGAGTTTCAAAAATTTAGATTGCAGAAATAAGTACACAAGCACCAAAGTTCTTCTTGCCAAATTCACAACTACTTAGAGGAGACAACTATGCTGCATGGAAATCGAAGATCAAGCTGTTACTTGAGTTTGAAGACCTATGGACAGTTGTAGATGGAACAACAACAATATCACTTGATGATGGAAGACAATAAGTTCAATTTTACGGGGCCAATCAAAAGGTCAAGTTGATCATCTTGTTTAACGTAACGGAAGATGTGCAACCCCACATTAGAGATGCCACATCGGCCAAGGATGCATGGGATAAGTTGAGCACGAGTCTATGAGGCAAAAAACAAGAATGCCATCCTCAACCTACTATCACAACTATATACTCTCAAGTTCAAGAACAATGATAAGGTTGAAGATTTTTTTCCACTAGCATTGAAAAAAGAGATAAGTGATGAGGACCTCCTACTAATTGTGTTGCAAGCACTTCCTCCTTCCTACAGAATCTTTTTGACAACTATCAATATGAGTGAACACACAGTCACCTTTGAGAATTTGGTCAATCTACTCCAACAAGAAGAGGCAATGAACAACAAAGATCATGAAGATGAGCAAGCACTATCTTCCAATCATAAAGGAAAGGGGAAATTTCAGTCCAATCACAAGAATTCCCAACAAAATAAAAGTCAACAAAGGGACCAAAGTCAAAGAGACAACACCAAGAAGTGTCCCATTTACAATAGAGGGGGACATGACATCAAAGATTGTTGGTACAATTCCTATAAAAAGGGTTCATCGAAGCAATTTAAAACCTAACAACCAACAATGGTAACAACAATTCAAATCAAGGAAGTCCAACAACAACAACAATCAAGGGAAGAAAAATGGTAATTGGCAAAGAAAACTAAAACAACAAGGGTACATTCTGAACATGAGGATGATTCAAATGAAGGACACCACATGTATTCTAGTCAATTTGATGAAGAAACCAAGTCCACACAAGATATACGGTATGTTGACTCGGGTGCAACTTGACACATGACTCGATGCAAGGATTGCTTCTATAAACTACGTGACTCACCTAACAAGAACCATGTGTCATTAGGTGATGACTCATCATACAATACCAAGGGATTGGAAACATTTCACTACCTCTTGGAAAGCATGACTACAAAATCACGGATGTATTGTATGTACAGGTTGACCAAGAATTTGCTATCGGTTAGTCAACTCCTTGATCACAACTTGAAGTTAGATTTTGATAATAATAATGAAGAAAAAGTGTGCTTGATAAGAGATAAGTCAAGAGGTTCCAAGATTGTAGCAAGAGCATCCAATGTGGGACCCATGTTCTAACTTGATTTTTTCCATAAGGATGATCAAGCTCTAGTGGCCAAAGACACACAATCTACAGAACTATGGCATCACAGATATGGTCACATCAGTTTTAGCTATCTCCAAACACTTCAAAAGGGCAACATGGTGAAAGGATTGCGTACACTCAAGCACAACACTGACAAGTGTCATAATTACCTAGCTGGAAAGCAACATAGAGTACCCTTCCAGAAGAACACATATAGAGCTAAGGGAAAGCTTGATTTGGTGCACACCAATCTTTACTGAGCCCATGCAACCAAGTCATTATGGATGTCAATACTTCATGATTTGTGTTGATGACTACTCAAGAAAGATGTGGATATATTGTCTAAGAGACAAGAGTCAAGCCTTTGAGACATTTCAGAAGTTCAAAGCACTTGTTGAGAATGAAGTTGGTCGCAAGATCAAAACTCTCCACTTAGATCGAGGGGGGGAATTCACAAGCAATGAGTTCAAGACTT
Organism: Taxus wallichiana var. yunnanensis; assembly: GCA_018340775.1. Lineage (NCBI taxonomy): Eukaryota > Viridiplantae > Streptophyta > Pinopsida > Cupressales > Taxaceae > Taxus > Taxus wallichiana. The sequence goes on from CM031239.1 coordinate 486,981,715, forward strand.
ACCTAGAAGCTCATGGGATTCGTCGACAAATGCCTCCTACTCACACACCACAACAGAATGGTATAGTTGAGAGAAGGAATTGTACTATCATGGAAATGGTGCGATGTATGATTGACGACTCAGGTTTAACAAAGACATTTTGGGCAGAAGCTGCAAGAACTGCAATCTATTTGTTGAATAGAGTACCCACAGTAGCCTTTGAAGGAGTGACACCTCAAGAAGCATGGTCAAATCGGAAACCATCAATTACACACCTAAGAGTATTTGGGTGCAAAGCTAGCATGCACATACCCACGAAGAACAAGAATAAGTTGGATATGAAAGCTAAGAAACTGATATTCATTGGATACAGTGAAGAAGCACTTGGGTACAGATTATGGGATCCAAAAGCAAAGAAAGTATACACAAGTAGGGATTTTGAGTTCTTTGAGAAGAAACAAGTAGATGCTCCACTCAACGACTCAACAAACATGCAGAATACACCTCTTGTGAAGACAGAATTTGATGTTCCCACTGAAGATGACAAGTGAAGAATTGGATGATGGTGAAAACTTGGATCCACCATAAGCCAATGGAATAGCTAAGTAGTTACCTAAATGGTATACTCAATTAATAAGAGATGCAAATTTGGATGAAGCACCTAGCACATCATCCAATCTTGGACCTAGAACTCGCAGTCAAGCTCATGAAGAGGTCAATTATGCCCTAATGAGCAGAGTTGTTGAAATAGTTGAGCCATCTATAGTTCAGGAAGCCCTATAATCAAAAGCTTGGAAAGATGCCATGGATTCAAAGTATCAGTCAGTGATGAAGAACAACACATGGAAACTTGTCGACCTTCCACCAGGGAAGAAACCCATTGGATGTAGATGGATATTCAAGACTAAGTACAAATCAGATGGGACTATTGACAAGTATAAAGCAAGGCTTGTAGCAAAGGGGTATGCACAACAAGAAGGCATTGATTATGAGGAGAAATTTGCTCCCACGGCCTAAGATCGAGACAATTAGGATGATCTTTGCTCTAATTGCACAATTTGGTTGGAAAGTCCACCAAATGGATGTGAAAAGTGCCTTTCTTAATGGAGATTTGCAAGAAGAAGTCTATATGACTCAGCTAGAGGGTTATGTAATACCAGGAAAAGAGATGATGGTATGCAGACTCATAAAATATCTATATGGCCTAAAACAGGCACATCGGGCATGGTACATCAAAATTGATGAGCATCTCATAAGTCATGGATTCAAAAGGAATCCTTATGACCCCAATCTCTACCTCAAAAAATAATTGGGAGATTGTCATTGTGGTTGTTTATGTCGACGATCTAGTCATTACAGGTAGTTCTGTGAAGATGATCGATGCAACAAAGAAGGATTTTAATCGATCGTTTGACACGTGGATCTCGGGCTCATGCACTATTTTCTTGGGTTGTATGGCAAAAAGAGAATCATATCTTTGTGTCACAGCTTAAAATACACCAAGACAACGCTCAAGAAATTTAGGATAATGGACTACACTCCTATTGCTACACCTATGGAAACGAGACTTCAATTATCTCATTCTGATCCATCACCACCGGTGAATGCAACTCTCTATCAGTAGTTGATCGGGAGTCTCATTTACCTGACATATACTAGACTAGATATCAGCTTTGCAGTCAATTATTTATCATGCTTCATGCAAGAACAAAAAATATGTCATTGGAAAGTAGCAAAGAGAATACTGAGATATCTAAAGGGTATAGTTGACCTTGGTCTAGAGTACAAGAAGAACGATAACTTCTTCTTGACAAGATATTCAGATTCAGATCATGCAGGAAACATGGATGATAGGAAGTCAACATCAGGCTTCGTCTTCTTTATGAGATCTAGACCAATATCATGGGGAAGCAAGAAACAGAACCTTATTTCTCACTCTTCTACAAAAGCAGAGTATCGAGCTACAGGTGAAGTTGTTTGTGAAGCAATATGGCTATGCCGAATCTTTGGAAGGAATTGATCTACCACAACAAAAGTCTACTCCAATATATGTTGATAATGAAGGATTTCTAAAGCTTGTGCGCAATCCAGTATTTCATGAGATAACCAAGCATATTGTAATTACATGTTCATTTCATATGCAAGCATGTCTTGAAGCACAACATATAGCTCCAGTTCTGTCCTACAGCTGAACAGAAGGCAGATGTTTTCACTAAGTCACTTGCATGTGACAAATTCACACTATTTAGAGAGTTCCTCTCCACTTCATTGGAAACTATGCAAAATTAAGGGGGGGAATGTTAGCATAATTTAGCATAGGCATATTTATTGCATTGTCTTTTATTTAATAATGTGCAACATGTGCACTCTAGTCTAGTGACTTGCATTCAATATTGTTATGTTGGATAACATTCAATATTGGTATTAGTAAGTAATTACATGTGCTTGTCGGATGGGTCTTATCATCTCGTAGTTGGTACCGATAGGGTGTCATGTCTATCCATATGAGGTTATATAATATCTATAAATATTACATCTCTTGCATTGTTATGTAATCTGATTTCATGATCAATACTATTTGTGAGGCTTCGTCCCTCTTTGGTCATTCAATCTAATTCTATTCTATCATTTGATATAAGAGTTATACCATTGTTATCGAGATAATTCAACTCGACCAAATTTAATAGAATATTAATAATCTACATTTTGAAGTTGTCACATGCACATTATTTTATTAACTAACATTTGACTCGGTGATGTGAGGTTATTCCATATTATTATCTTCAAAGCGGAGAGTGCTTAGAAAGGATTTGCATCAAATTACATTCAGTTATATATTTGAGTAGCTCCACCTCATCACCAGTCTCACCATCATTGAATTCTTAATCAATTCACCCTTCCTATGAAGGATCTCTCGTATTAGACCAACATCGTTGTCTATGTTTTTTTATAGGGACATGTGCGAGCAGAATTATGCATTGTCAACGGTGAAATGAAAACTACACAAGGATGCAATATATATAAGGGTGGATATTTACATTTTTAAAGCTTCCTATTTCATTTATCCATCACATCGACCCATGTGTTCCTTTTTCTAGTGAAAATTGATTGAAGACATTATGTTTTTAAGGCATGATATAGATGCATTGACTATGGTATGTCAACTTTAATTTGGGTCTTCCAATGTGTTGGTTAATGTACTAATATGTCATTAAACCTAATGAATAAATGCGTGTTGTAGATACCTTTATGTTTAGAGTTAACGTGTCGAAATTTTAGGGAGTCATATTAAAAATTATTTAAAATTTACTTTTCAATAATTTTATCTATTATTAGTCTAATTAGGTTATAGTCATAAATAGTATATTAGAGTTCATAGTTGTTTCATGTTATGTAGTCCATTATTATACAAAAATAGTCTTATTTATCACCATTATCATCCATATCATTAAGTGTCTTCTGTCTATTTTTAAATTGTGTCATTCATTAGTTATTATGAGTCATCTCATATGAATTTTATCATCTTCAAGCATGTCGTCAAGTCATAATTATGTTGTTAGTCAAATGAGTTTTGTTATTGTCAAGTATCATTGTATTGTCAAGAGTGCAATTTTTTTAATTGTCAAAATTTCATTGTGAGTCGGAGTCAAAAGTTTGAAAAACAAAATCCTTATGGATGCATTTTCAATCTTACCCGACATCCAAAAAATAAATGATTTCACATCATGGGGGGAATAATAAACAATGTGGGAATCATTTAAGCTTCATATCCAAATTTGTTTGAGTTAATAGCATGTTATTAGAGGATAGAGGCACTTGAGAGGCAGGAGGACAATCAACATCCTCGAGTTCGTCACTACCTCAGAGGTCACAAACTGATTTAGTGACACCTTTTGTTGTGTGTGATGAATAAGAAAAGATGAGCATCCCTATTCTGTGTGCGAGTATAGTGTTTGTGTTTTCCCATATGATGATGATGATGTGGAGATTTGTACCATTGATACTATAGTAGGAAGTGTTCTTGATTAGATTGACTTGATGGTTGATGTGAATTGGTTAATGGGTCCCAATTCATGTATTCACCTGGATAGGTTGATGGGCCCCTATTCATGGATGATGTAGTTCCCATAGTCAGTGTTAAGGATCAAGACCATGTATAGGCTACTGAGTGGCATGTTGCTTGGTGAAGATGGTTTTTTTCCTCATGTTTACACTAAGGGGGAATGTTAGGAAATATCTAGTTTAGTGCATAGATTATATTTAATTAATGTGTTTGAGTGATTATATTGTTAGTAAATAATTTAAGGAAAATTTAAGTGAGTTATAAAATGCACGCATTAAGAAGTTTGTTGAGGAATCATAGGATTTACAGGTTTATGGTTGTTTGTTATTTTATAGAAAATTATAACCTTTATATTTGTATGTTGTCTATTGAATAATACATACAAAGTGAGTTTTATTGTGTAAATCCCTTACACCTATCAATGTAATGATTCCAATTTGTTGGGAGGTAATCGGGCTTTTTCTTCCTTATGTTTGAAGACTACTTTTGGAACAGAAAACATGAAGTTTTGGCTTAGAGTTGGTGACGAAAAATTGAAGATCTTAACATGTTGTTCCCCATTTTAGGGGAGGCTTTTCCACTTGGATTTTATTTGGTTCTTGTAAAAATGTTGTAACTCTTGTTTATTATTCTCCCATCTTAGAATGTATTTGTATCTTGCACTTAAAAAGTGTTGTATCATTTGTTGAGTTCTCCTTCCTTGATAAAGAGCTTGAATGGTTGTAGTTGAAAGATTGAATCTTTTATCCTCTCCTTAAAAAGGAATGTTGTTGTATTGAAACTTTGATTATTTCATGTTGAAATGAACTTCTATTATTGATTTAGTGTATTGTGTTGTAAACATGGTTTCATGGGAATTATGGTTATGCATCTTAGCTATTTAAAAGTAATATGGTAAAGCTTGGGCTATGGGATAAAAGGTTGTATTTTCATATGCATTGGAATGAAGTTTGGAAGCAAGGAATATTTATTGAGTTAACTAAATGGTTACTCTTGCCTTTTTTTTTTGTTTATTGTAATGAGAGAAATAAGTCACATGTATGGGCTTTTTGTTTATCAAATGTTGATTTTATTCGCATGAATTATGGAAAGGAAGGATGCATATTTATTTTGACATCTCTCAGCATATATTAGCCCAAGAATGTGAAGTGATAGTGTAGTTTAGTATTGAATCAACTCCTCAAATGATCATATTATTTTCATTGTTTAATATTCATTTGTTCCACTTGGAAATAGGAATATAGAAGGCTTGTTTTCTACAATCATGGAAATCTCTTACTTCTTTGTATTGATGTATATTGCAACTTTTTTTATATAAATTAGGAATGCATTTGCAGTTTTAAAAAGAATTTCTAAAAAAATGTGTTCGGAATGTTTAGTTAATCAACTAAAGGGAGTTTGCTTCTCATGGATCTTGAAATATGTATAAACAATATGTTTATACATGTCTTTATTCCTTATTATTTTAAGTGTAAAAATGGAGGGATTGCTTTGTTATTTTCGCAAGGAGTTGTATTTTATTGGGAGTTATGATTCTTTTATCATGGAAGGAATGGGGAAATAAGTTATCCTTGTGTTTTAAAAAAGATAAAAAGATAAAAATCACATATATCTCCATTTGAAAAAGATTTATATTGGGGGACTAAATTAGTATCTTCATTTAAAATCTGATTGATTATTATAATGTTACATTTGAATAGTGTTTGTCCTAGTTATATGAAATATCAGATAAAAGAATGATAATTAGCAGATTTGTTATATCACACACACACACACACACACACACACACACTTGTGTAAATAAATTTTTAAACTAGAAGATTGATATATATAATGTAATAGATAAATGCATTGATAGAGGATCTCGTATAAAATAAAATATTAAAAATTTATTTGATTGTTATGTTTTGTAAAGGAAAAGTTTTTAAAAAAAGATAAAATATTAGGGAGGGAGATAGGTCATGGATTTCCCCTATCCCGTTTCCTTTGTTTGGGTGTGGCGTGGCATGGCCAAACCACGGAGTAACCCTATGGTGTGGTCATGTCACACCACATAATCCCATGCCCCTGGGGACGTATCGCATACACAGAGGTCCCGGCTGCCAATTCTACCATGTGTGCCTCCATTAAAACCCCTATGCAAATATGTAATTTGACTTCTATATCATGTATTAATACACACACACACAAATACAACCAGAAACCCTCTAGTTTTTAAAACAAAAGAAATATGTTTGTATAATAGAAAGAAATCAAAAAAACAAAAGAGGGTTTTGAAACCCTAGTGGATGTAAAACCAAAAATGAGGAGGATTCCTTCTTTCCTTTCCAATGTAAGTCAAAATGAAATAGATCTCAAATTTAGAACTTAAAAAATCTCTCCATAGCCTCCCTTCCTCCTCCATCCTTCTCTCTGGATTCAACCTACAAAATGGGAGGCAAAATAAAATAAAACAATAATACTAAGGAAACAAAAAGAAGAGGATTAGGGTTTGCTAGAGATCCCTAAGATCTAGGGATGGGATTAAAAGGATCCTAGGGTGGAGATTAATTCCTCACACTTTTAAGTTATGGGATTTAAAATTTATATTGGGGGTAAGGGTGAATTAATTTAATGGGTACGTAGAGTATTAGGGACTTTTCTAGGTTTAAACTTAAATAAGACTCGTAATATTATTGGCTAATAAATAAAGGGTTTTCTTAGGTGAATTTTATTGGATTCTTTAAGGGGTGATTAAGTATTATACTAGAGGTTAATAATTTATTTAAAATAAAGCAATCAATCATGCGGAATAAAGGGTTACCTTACAATCCTTAACCTCGGGGGAATTAAACTATAAGTAATCTTAAGCGCGTTTTAAAAAAATTGCCAGGATTTTAGTGGTTTTTGTTGGGTTTGTACGAGCCAAATATGGAGCAATACAAGAATGCTCATTCTCTCTAATTGTTTAAGCTTCCTTAACTTGAAATGTTTCTTTAAGACTCATTCCATTATTTGTCCAAGTGAATCGTACACAAGACTTGTCAACATGTAATGATATACAACCCATGTATGCTTGTCTATTAAATCTGATTTCTTAACACAAGTTTCTTATTTGTCTCAACCTCTCTTACTAGTGTATGTATCAATTTTCCAATGCTTGGTACCTACAACTCACATTCACTAAACTTCCAACACCCCGCTACCACTTATGCAATCTTGTCAAACCCCACGAGTTAAGCATTGAAACCTTATCACAATGTTTTCTTTACCTTCCATCCATAAAGATAAGAATCTCAGTTAGATCAGAGTAGTTCATCTTATTTGATGCACTTGAATTGATCCTCCTGAATAATTTCATCCTGTTTTTTCATGTAATAAGTCAACCTTGTTCCCTTCATATCCAGCTTGGGTATGTGTTGTCTAGTCACCATCTCTTTTTGGGACTTTCATGGTAATCCTTTGTCCAGTTTGGATGTCTTGATGTTTTCAAACTATACAATAAGTTATTCAATCATGATTTTCTTACATATCAGACCCTTTTATCACTTAATGAGCCCGTAGAATGATCAAACTTTCACTCTTGAACTCATACTATACATGTACACATTTCACAAAGGTCATTTCCTTAGCTTTAACTTCTTCCCACTTCTTGGTACCATGTAAATTACATCTTGAAGTAACCCTCATATTCTCAACAAAAGTTACATTGATTCATTTACAAGATATAGCTCAATCTCTCTTAAGTCCAGGACCCTCATCTGTCTTCATGACCTTGTTTGATGAATTTTCCCAACTTCTCTTGATTCCCATTGCTTCTCTAACCTATGGATGTCTTCAAGAATAATATTTAATATATTCCATGCTCCTTGGAGCACTAGAACAACATGAACTCGTCGATAATTCCATTGACTCCATGCTTTCTTCCTCATTCATGCTCTTGCACCTTGAATTTTCTTATGTTTTGGGGAAGGATTTGTTCCTTCATTTCTTGATTCCAAGTTCACCTTAGGATTCTCCACACATGTACTATCCTTTTATTGATAAATCATGCCTTCTTCCATTATGACTTGATTCAGGTTGAGCTCACTTGCCTTGGTTTTCACCTTGTCCTATCTTGAGTCATCCATCATTATGGTTTTTCCTTTTTCTTTCTTGTCTTGAGTTTCTATCTCTCTAACTCCATTAGGATTTCCTTTAGCATTCTCTTGAGGTTTGGATTTTTCCACTTCCTTATTCTTATAAACATATAGCTTAGTTTTGCAATGTTTGGCATAGTGTCCAGGTTTTAGACATTTGAAGAAAATGATATGTTTGTTGTTTCTAGAAGATCCATTTGTGAAAGATTGATTTCTAGGCTCTTCCAAGCACCACCTAGCTTCATGACCTATTTCATGGAAATTGAAACATATCCTATTCTTCTCAAACTCAGGTCTATAATCCCTCCATGGATGTTCTTTTTCTACCTTAATCCATTTGCATTCTCTAGCCTTATGACCAAAACTATGACATGAAAAACATGAACCATAGAACTTAATTGGTTTCCTCCTTGCATTGGGTTATCTAATTATCTTATTGGGCTCTTTAACTCCTCCATTTTCCTTGTAATGTCTTGGTGTAGCTTCATTTTTTTATGTTCCTTCACATTTTCTTATTTTTCTTGGTTCAGGTCCTCTTGAAGTATCTTCATGGATGAGCTCAATTTATCACTCTTCAATTTTGTCCTTTATAACCTTGGATATAAGTTTGACTTGTTCCTCAAGCTCCTCTACATCTTTCTCATGTTATTTATCCTTTTGGGCCAGCACTTCTTCATGGTGTCTAATTTGACCTTCTTGTTCCATCACCAAGGTTCTCAACTTGGTAACCTCTTCTTCCTTGAGTTTGAGAGATTCTAGCACCTTCTCTGATTGAGAATCATTTTATTTTCATTCTTGAGCATCCTATTGATCTTTCTTTCTCAATTTCTTCTCAAGAAGGGTGATGTGCTTCTCATAGGATTTGATGTAGGCTTTCAATTTCTTGTTTTTCTTCCTTGACTTGTCTAATTCTTCTAGTGCACTCTCCAACTCAGCTTCTAGATTGACCTCTTCTTCCTCATCATCTAAATCATGCATGGAGCTACTACAACCTCCCATTTCCATCAGCAACCTCTCTTTGTGGGCTTCATCCTGATGCTTCTTGTGAGTTGATCTTGCCATTTTGAGTCTTGAGAATCACCTTCAAGTTATTAGGCTTATCAAGAAGGATCAATATCTGATACCAATTGTTATAATATTTAGGACTGAGGGGGATGAATCATTCCTTACTCAAAATTTTAAAATCTTGTTACAATCTTATCTAATAGTGCATTCCATGAATTCAACATAAATAAAGTGAGAGAAATGAAATGAAAAAAAAGATAGAGAGAGATACACACACACACACACACACACAAGGACACCTCGTGTAAGCGGGAAACCCATAAATATTGGAGAAAAACAATTGAAATCATATCACTACATGGGATAACTATCCATAGATTACAATTATCTCTTTATTTGAGACACCACTCAACAAGGAGCTACAACCCCTAGTTTAGCCTAGTTACCACTAGACAAGGAACTACAATCCCTATTGTCCCAAGCTAAAAATTAGACCTATTTAACAAGATACCACTTGAAAGGAAGCTAAAAATCCCTATAAATACCAAGAAACCACTTGGTTTACAATAATTTTGACCATTTACAAACACAAGTTGCTTAACTCAACAAATATGGTCACTAGATCAGCTCTTCTCTCTTTCTCTCTCTCACCCCTTTACATAATGAAATTCTCACACATACAATGCTCTCTCATTTTCAATCAGATTGAAACTCTATCATCATATACAAACATAATTTATTTCACACAAAACACTCTCAAAGAATCACCTAATTCAAAGCTTGATCTTTGTTGCACCTTGATCTTCCATGGCTGCTCCTATCTTTGATTTTTCAATTTTTTGGCTCATTAATTTTTTAACCTCCACACATGGACCTTTTTAAAATATTTTTATAATATATTACATTCCCATGAAACTTATTACATCACAAAAATTCATTCACATGAAGGAGAGAATCACCAAAAACAAAATTGCCAAAAGTAATCATTACATTGCTAACATTTTCAATTATGAACTCTCTTCCATTCTTGGCCTTTAACATGTAACTCCTAACTTATCCTTTGATCATGAATAATCCTATGATATTCCTAACTTTAAATGACATCTTAACTACCTTAAAAACTTAAAATATCTTACATAATTGTCCTCTGTAAAGTGACATAATCGTCGTGTTAGTTTTGTCCTCTAGTGCACAAGTGAGCTCACCTTTTGTTTTTAGCTCCTAAACTTGTCCAAAAATTTCCAAATTGGTGTTAATATAGACCCCAAAGTATAAATAACTCATACACATGTAAATAAACTTGACACATCATCAAAAATCAGCAATAATACTCCTAGGTGTTCTCAAATCAACATCTACAAAATACAATCCTGAAGATCATGCTAATTGAAGTGCTTCCACTCACCTTCAAAAGAAAACCAATATAAAAAATTTAATATTGGGAATTATAATTTCATGAAATAAAATCAATAAGAGCCAATTCAAAGCATAAGTCATCCAAAAACACCTTTTCCCAAAACTTTCTTGGTTGGTTCCTAGGTCTCAGAAATTTGGTCTACCAAACTTGAGTTGATTCACACCTCAAAAATTCACATCATGGGGAAAGTAACATATAAATGGAAATATATTGGAGTCTACTAACTCATAAAATAATTTTCATGCTCCAATTCATGTCATAATTCCTTCAAAAACTTGAAACTCATATATTGGTCTAGCTAATCTTGAGAACTCAAGAACCAGTCTTCCATGTAATATGATCAAACTCCTCCAAAATTCTTCTCGTGGATTCTTATCATCTTGGAAAATTCAAATGATATGTATAAAACTTGTTCAAGAACTTATAACCATAGGTAAAATGGAGAAACACTCACCTTCATACCCATTCAGATATGCTTCTCAATAGGCCTAATAGGGTAGTTTATGCTCAATAACCTTTAAGTAAGAAATGAACTTTCCAAACTCAACCATGAACTTATAAACATAATATGACACATAAAAATGATTATCAAGGAAATAAATATCATTAATACAATGTAATTCAACATGGTTACCTTCATTCTCCTTCACTAGCTTCTCAAAACAAGCTCCCTTTCTTTGGTAAGCTCAAATATGCAACCATTTCTCCAATTTTCACCAAATTAGTAACCCAAGTGACTTCCTGAAGTTGAAGGAAACATCCCCAAAATCATCCACCTCAAATTTGAGAAGAGGTTCTTTTGCAGTTTTCTCTTGTACACTGAAATCTTCACAAAACACTTGTTTTCTAGTGGGGCCCACCAAGCATCATGAACTCAAACCACCGTTAAATTCACCTCTAATGATTTATTTAAAATATAAAATAATTTTAAATACAAATAAATTAAATTTGAAGGCATAAACAATATTTTATCTCCTTACCGATTTAACTCGGGTTTGAGGAAGGCTTCAAACAACTTCACAAAAATGGTTGAAACTTTCTTGTTTCTCATCCATTTGACCTCAGAATTTTTGAAAAATATTTTATCCCAAATATATTCAAAATTTTATCTTGTGATTTATCTTAAGAAGGCTCCACCATTTTTCTTGACTACTAAGAAGTCAAGGTTCTATTTTAGCAAATTTACTTAACCCGATTTCTGAGAAAATGTAATATCTTGAGAAAAAGTCATATTTAGATCCTAAAATTTGGACCAAACCTTATGAATACATCCTCCATGAAATTCAATGACTATTTTTTTCCTAGTACACTCTGAAACTTCTAGTCCAATCTCATTTTGTGTGTGCTAAACTTGTTTGTCCTAAAGGAAAGTTATACTAATGACTCGAAAGTTCCTTTAACAATTGAAATTTGACTTGTAGCTTCATATTTGGACTATTTACAATGTCCCTACACACTTACCATTATTGCATTGGATTGATTCACCTTTTTTTGCATCAATCTCTCATGCTAGGTGCCCGAAATAGGCCAATTTGATCTACTTTACACCGCAACTCATCATGATTGTCATGTTATTCACTTTTAGCCCTCAAACATGTCCTATAATGTGTTTTATACCTTTACCATGCTTCAATAGTAGCCTAAAGTCTTCACTTTACCTTTATAGGCCACTTTGCTAAGTAGGCCTAAGGATTCGGCATCCTGAACTGAGCTAGTTTGACAAATTCACCTCATGTGCCCCTATATTCATAATTTTGAGCCTTTTTCCACATCATATGCATGCTAGAAAATTCTTGACATCATTTTGGTGTGTTCTCATATCATCACTTTTCTTATACCTATCACTAGTTGTTCAAGAAGTCTATGCTTCATCGATGTTCCCAAGCTACTAACTTCTTTCGCCTTGTTTAAGTCATTCCAAGCTCTATATGGCTCTCATACATCCTAATTTGTCATTAATATACCTTTGACATCAATGAAAATTAACAACCACATGCCAATAGTAGTGCAACACTCGATCGTAAGTAAACTCTTAGGGTGACCGTCGGGGTCAATCGACTCCCCATCCTACATTTTCCTTTTTAGGTTTGATGAAATTTGTGCGATTGTGTAGGTAAATATCTCTTTTTGTAGGTTACAAGTACCTTTAGTGATCATAGTATGAACAACATGTGATCAACAGAGAATAATTGTGACACTTTATGACATAATGTGAAAAGCAGATCTAGAGGTTTGCATAGTCAAAAGCACCTAGATCCAGTCATCAGCACCTGTGTTCCCATTTCCTTCTACAGGCACCCCTATCCACCCTTCTTCATGAAATTCATAATTTACATAGGTGAATAATGATGTTTCCTATAGAATTTTCATCACTTGTCCTAGCTCGGATCAGCTCCATATTGCATGAATATCAACTAAGTCATTCTTTCTATATCTCTTTCTTAGGATTTCATAATTACATCTTGGTTTGTTTGTGTCATTCCTATATTCTAACATTTATACATTATGTGCTTTAGTAGTGACTATGTAATATTTAGATTTAATTCAAATTAAATTAAATCATTTGGTGAACCGTACTCGTGATCATACACTTGGATCCTTCTTTTTCTTCTTTCATGGCTCTTAATAATCCTCTAATCTTCTTACAAGACTTACTTTAAATGCACCCACCTTGAAAAAATGTCCTCAAAAATCCCTAGACACTATGTATGTCCTGCGCAGTACATCACCCACTCAAGTAAGTACCATTTTATATTGTCTATCGATGACTCTATCACTCCTAATCCTCCATCCAATCAACCCATATTAGATTCAATTCAAGCTTTGCATTGTTTATTTCAAGACAAAATCCAAGCTATGGAAACCATGATTACATCTCTTAAAGCTGAAATCCAACATCTCAAGGATGCTTCTCATTCTACTTCTATGAATTCTACATGTGCTCATATCGTGAACCCCAAGTCTTGTCACTACCCACACCTCTTAAGTTTGATTTTAATGCTAAGAAACATGATATTCTTCCTCAGCTCCTCACTCATAAATTGATAAACTTGCCAACTACTCATTGTTATCCTCCTTACAAGATTTCCAAGTACATAGGTCTTCCATTTTACAATTATCACATAATTAATGAACATAATGACAATTTTTTGTATGCTTTAAAACAAATTATTAAACACCTTAAGAATCAAGGTTTTATCCCATTTGTTGTACAACATTCTACTTCATTCTCATCTTCAATTGTTCAAACCCACTAGACTCCCAAATCTGATCCATCTATGTCTAGTGAACATCATTCTGTCATTTCTAATGTTCCTTCTATGGTAATTCAAGTGCCACCTATCCAACCTAGTGTTAAACCGTATTCAAAACTATCTACCCCATTATCTCTTCCTATTAATTCATTTATATCATTACCAACCCATTCCAACTAAGCAATCTCCTCTAAAAATAGTTCATCCTCCTCCTCTCAAGTCTTATATAGCGTTATTAATCCCAAGTAATCTATAACCATTCAAGGTCCCTCCACCCTACTCCACTTTAGTGTCCAATTATTTTGTCAAACAAGTTAATCCTTACATTGATGGTTGGGACACATTTCAAACTCCACCACCATGGCATGGTCCTTCTCACATCACCACATAGATATCCATCACACACACACTTGGGGGATCTTACTTACCCCCATAATATCACTATAATTTGTCTTTAGCACCTACTATCATACTTCATGCTCCACATTTCATGTCTAATATTTCTAAGCACTCTCGTACCCTTTAATACACACCTTGTATCATCATTACCCTATGACGCACTCTAGTTCCACATTTATTACTCTATGCTTCATGATCTATCTTGCACAAGCACACATTCTCAAACCATTTCCGATGATGCATTTTTGTTCTATGGTTCATTCTCAATTTTTGAGGGTATTTTATAAATGAACCTCATCTCATACACATTCACTGGGGGGCACATTGATCCTATCACATTCACTCATTACATACCATTTCATCACATTCATAAATTAAATTTGCATATCTTGGTTACACTTACTCTTGCTTTCTTATATTACTTACATGATGCAATTTTCTTACTATGCTAGTTAGATACTTAGTATGTCATTATTTTTCTATATATACATATGCGTGTTCACTTGGTCTTTTGGAGAGAATGTAGATATCTTCATATTTTCACACACCGCAATGATTCTCATCTTTGTATCCTTTTCCACTCCTACCAAGGATCATAGGGGCATCTACATTTCCTACTCTCACACATTACAGGTGTTATTGTTTCATCATTTACTACTTCTACTTTCTAGCACATTACTTTCCATTAATACATACATGCTTTGACATACTCTCTTTCTAACATGTTAATGGGTGATTCATGTGTAGCATTTTCTTTGCAATACTATATGCCACCATGGTTAACTGACACATTTTTCTTGATCTTGTTTGTCATTATATGTTATTGTTTCTGGGTTTTCCCTATGTCTTATATAATAATTTTATTTTTTTACGCTTCAGCCCTAATTAACTTGTGATATTTTACATAATGTCCCATGTTTGAAACCCACTTTTCACAACCCACTTTGTTTGCACACTTGTTTTTGTATTATATTATATTGTACACTTGTTACTTTTTCTACGAACACATGTTACTAGCCACTTTGTTTGCATGTGCCTTGGTTCCTACCATCCACATCCCCTCCCTCCTGTAAGCATACAATACAACAGATCATTAGGTCCTCTCATTTGGGCTTCACACTCCTACAATTGTTGCATGCACCCCAACAAGGGGAACATACATTGGGTGAACAAATCACCCCTAGAACAGATCATAGCTACAGTTCAGAATCTACAAAGTATAGAAAAATCATAGGAACACAACCATAGAATGGCTCATAATCTGACTTGGGTCCTCAAAATAGCATAGACACTAGTGCCCAACATCGACAGAGAGTGCATGGGTGCCTTTGTCCTCCCCTAGGCACTAATGTCCTGGGGGCATATATAATTCACATAAGCCTTCAGAGCATTTTCAGAGTTACAGGAACAATCCTTGATTACAATATGCATGTAATTTTCTATAATTTGTTTCAATCGTAACTAATTCGAGACAATTTGAAAAAATCGGGGACATACAATCTATACTGGTGTTTATCAAGAAGAGTCATGGATGGAGAGTAACACTAAAGCTCTCTCCCCAACACTTGCTCTTTACATGAGATCACCCAAAAACTCACTATCGACATGAGATCTCCCAAAAAACTTGCTCTTCACAACATTTCAAGACACTTTTCTATCCTTTACACTCTTTTACATCAGGTGCACACTTTCCTTTACTACTACTTTTACACACTTTTACATACTTTTCTCAGATTTTTCATATATAAGACTTTGACTACTCTTTCACTCTTATTTTGCATGTTTGTCCTTTATATGTGACAAGAAGTAGTCTATAATAGCAAGTACAAACACAACAACATGTACAACACAACGCATATACTTCACCCCTAGGGTCACTTTCCTTTATTAGTTCTCATGCTTCCCTTTGCATCATTCAACACTTCACTTTTCCACTTGACATGCATTTTTCCACATGCTATACAAGATCAAAAGGTACGCATCTCTTATCTACTTTATGTTATTGATTATTCACTCAACAACATAAATTGGGGGGAAATGTAGACACCAAATCACACACTTGGGTATATTTTTAGGTCCTAAAATCATACTATCATTTACATGATTCATAAGCAAGAAAAATATTGATTGATAACTATCTTTGTCCTCTTTTCTTTGTTTCATATTTTCTCTTTGATCTTACACACCCTATAGCTTGATCGTAACTTTAATTATTTATCGTTCATCACTTGAGATACCATCACATAGACATGAAAGCAGCACTTAGGCATCCTTGTCCCCTTTGGATGCCCCTGACCCTTTTCACCTTACTCGCTCCTTTTGGATCTCTTTTATCTTTTAGGCATCTTTTTTTTTTCTTATGGGTCATCCTTCTAATTTTCAATTATGAAATTAAAACAAGGGAATCATATAAATACATAGTTATGTGTTCAAAATAAAGTACCAAGCACTAAGCATTACTATCATCACCTAATCTTACATCCAAAAGGCACCTAAAGCACTCTAAAGCATCCATCTAGAATCCATTCAAGGTACAAAGGCTACATCAACTTTGCATACAACTGCATAAGAAGGGGAAGTTCATTCTATTCCATCCACACATTCTATTACATTGTTACATTCTAGCTACACCCCACTATCAAGTGCAACTTGCATAAGGTCATCATAAGGAAAATTTATACACACACACACACAAGAATTACATGTAGTCTGAGATGTAGTGTAGCATTGGTCGTAAGTTCACTCTCGGTGGTGACGAGGTCAGTCCGACTCCCTATCCTACATTTTCCTTTTTAGGTTTTATGTAGTTTGTGCACTTGTGTTGGTGAACATCTCTTTTTACGGAGTTACAGGTACCTTCGGTGATCATAGTGTGAACAACAGGATATCAATAAATAATAATTATAACACTCTAATGACACAACAAAAAGCATATCTAGATGTTTTGCACAGTCATGAGAACCTATATCCAGATCATCAACACCTAGGCATCCATGTCCTACTACCACGGGTGCCCCTGTCTAGCCTTATTCGTGAACTCCATAATTTATAGAGGTTAATAACAATGTTACTTGCATCCTTCTCATCACTTCTCCTAGCTCAAATCAACTCCGGTGCATGTAAGTCATCCTTTCTCCATCTCTTTCTTAGGGTTTCATATTTACATCTTAGTTTTCTTATTTCATTCATATATTCTAGCATTTATAAAAAAAAAAATTCAGTAGTGACTCTACAATCTTTAGATTTAATTAAAATTAAATTAAATCAAAAATTCCAATACATTGTTATTTCCCATGGATTTTAGTCATCTCCATGTTCATTCTCATCCTAATATGTTGCATCAACACCTTATTGACTATATTATTAAACTTTAATCTTAACATTTGGGGGCTTGCACCACACCAACTTATCACTCCATTTGCAATGATCCTATCCATCCCATGGTACCACATCTTCCTATCCACCACATTTCAAATTTCCCATTTTTGATAAATTTGATGACACCAAGGACCCTCAACACCACTTGTATCTTCCACTATGCATTTCACTTTATTCAACATGACGATGCTTTCCTTATGCGAAATTTCCCACTTTCACTCATTGGCCTCACACTTGATTGGTATTCTTGCCTCCCACAACATAGTATTTACTCTTTCACACAACTTGTGGATACCTTTTTATCTCACTTATTCATCCATATTTCACCCAAAACCACACTCATTGACCTTCACATGCTTTCACAATCCCAAATAATGAGTGCATTACTAACCTTTTCATGTGTTAGCATGTACTTGTTCACCACCTCTCATTTCCACTCTCACAATCCAAGTTCATGGACCTCTTTTCAAAAAGTTGAGTCCCTCACATCTCACACTACTTACACATTTATCCATTTTGCACATTTTATGAGTCCATTTAAATTTTATGGTGCCTCGAGGATGTTCATCTTGGTCATCCTCCTTCCTTACCGCACATTTTGGTTCCTCCTCCACTTGTTGCACCTTCACACTCCCATATTCACAATGTCATCTAATCGGATCCTCCTCACACCTCATCACCTTCTACACCCACATATTTTTATTCACTATGTTCTCCTAGGGATTTTATCTTCATCCAATCCCCTCATAAACTTACTCCATTTACTAAGCCATTTTTTCTATTCTCCATAATTTTCTTGATGCAAATCTCATCACTTTCGCCCCAAAAATTCCCCTACCATTGTGGTGTTCCTCCTATGACACATGTTCCTATCATTTTATTGATGATCACTCCGCTCACTCATGTCCCCAAATCTGTAATATCATTCGAGACCTTATCTACAAGGGGGACATTGTTGTTGAGCCTCCTCTCTATATATGTGTACTAAACTAGTTAAGCTAATTGAAATAAATTAACACCAAGTAGTCTCAATAACAAAGTTAATATAATAAGAACATCATGATAAAATATTAAAGGAAATAGCTACTCTAGGGTTCATTTTAAGAGACCTCTTGGAAATCAGAGGTGGAAAATACCTAGTGAATATCCCCGGAACCGATTTCGCGGGAAGGTGAATTTTTTGGGGGTTGTATGAAAAATTTTCTCCGATTTTCAAGTGGTGTTACTGAGAAGGCTACAAACACGTGACGAGAGATTTGTTGTTGCGTGTCAACAAACCTTGTTGACATGTGTCAATGAGGTCTGTTGACGCGTGACAAAAAATCTCTCATCACACATCTACAACCTCTACCCTTTGCTTATGCATCAATAAAATCTCCATGTCGCGCGTCAACAAACTCTTTTCATGCATCCTATGCGTCATATTTGTCGTAGTACCTCCTCGCACGCGTCAACTATCCGTCAGTGTCATGCGTCAACAAATAACCCCATTTTCATGCATTTGCAAACCCTTCTTGTCGTATGTCAATAACTTACCCCCTTTTCACGTGTCTCGTAGTACCTCCCATCGCCCGTCAACTATATCCTTGTTGCATGTCGAATCGACCCATTTGTCTTGCATCAACAAATATCATTTGTCACCCAACTCTAAACTATTAACAGGCTAACAGAAATCTCTGGTGCTTAGAGTATGTGAGTTCATGGTATTTGTAAGGTACTGGTGGTAGTACCGTAGTATACTACCTAGTGAATCACCTAGGTTTTTATAGGATATGTTTTCAAATGTAGGCAAAGCCGACCCAAAAAAATATATTGTAAATTTTAGGTAAAGGACACCGACCCGCTCCGAAAAAATCATCTTTTCAAATTTCCCTAAAATGAAATTTTTGCCATATTACGAATATTCGCCACTAAAATTATCCCCGAGTTACTCTAATGCATCAACATGAATAAAACATCTAATGTTAAACCATTCCTACTCTTGTAATGTATGATTGATATTCAATTATGAACCTATTTAGATCATAAGAAATCAATTTATATGTTGTCTCCAAGTGAGGAAAGAATCTCACCAAAATGGCTTAATGGTCATGTTTGGATCTTCCTTTACTACTCAACTATGAGAAGAATGGATGCAAAGATGAAGAATATATTCCAACAATGGAGAATGCCTTTATCATATGCCTATAGTAATCACTAGAAAAAGTGTGGTGTAGGTGTGAAAGAAGGTAGGAGGGTCCTTTATATAGATTTCCAATTTGGGAGAAGCTTGCAAACTAGTGCATGGATGATAAAGGATAAAGCAAAATTAGAAAGGATAAGCTTGATTAGAGGAATTAACAAGTGATTAGCAACTCATGGGAGTTAGAGATGATTTAATTAATCAACTAAGATTAATTAATAGGGTAGGATAAACATATAAAGCTATTTGGAGGTGATTTAAAGGGAAATCTATCCAATAAAAGGGTTTATTGATTAAATAGAAGATTAAAAGGATTAATCAAGCGATAATAGTTAATTAGTTTATTATAAGATGATTGTAACTAACAAAGTGTCATTAATTAGCATCTGGACTAGGGGAGGCTAGTTAATTAACGAAGTGTCATTAATTGACCAAAATGGAGGGAAACATTAGTTAATTAGCGGGAAATCACTAATTATAACATGAATGACATGAAAGAGGGTAATTAGTACAATTTTAGTATTGAAATTACATAAGCAGATTTTAGGTGTATACATTTACCCCTCTTTGGGGTGGCATAAGCGACGCCACTTGAAAGATAGTAGATAATTATAGACAAGTAAATTTTGAAGGAATGGAAGAAAAATTAGAAGAATGAAGGATGCCTCCTTGATTGTCAATGGGGTGATGGAAGAGGTCTATCGAAGATCAAAAATAAGAAGGAAAAAGAAGATTCAACACAAGCCTAGTAGGTGAGTGTGCAATGGGAGTGATTGGGAAAAAGAAACTTATGTTTCAATGGATGGAAGAAACAAGGAGGGGAGGGGGATAAATATAATCCCTATTTCCCAGGTGGTATTGAAGAAAAATTGTGATAGAAGAAAATGGTGATGAAGAAAATTGGAGATGAAGAAAAATCACATGTGGAGATAACATGCATATCATTTGGAATATGAAACGAAACTTTGTCTCATCATTTTTCTTTATGATCTATGTCATTGATTATTTATTGTAATATAATCATACAAAAAAGTGTAAAATAACATGAAAATCCATAATACTAACATTTGTTCATTGTTAAAACACTAACTCAAAGAAGCATGCATAAAGTAATAGAGTATGAGAAAGTAAACAAGTAGACCAAAAAGGAAACAAACACAAAAAAACATACTCAAACAAACAACATTCAAGATAGTTACACCAATATTTTTATACTATAGTTCCCACATGTTATCTAATGCAAGACTTAGAAGTCCTATGAAAAAAACCATGCACTATGAATCTATCCCAAGCAAATACTTGTGCAAGGGAATACAGACATAGGAAGTAAATCAAATTTTGTTAATGGAAGGTAGATCAAAATGATTTGCAAGTCATGCATGAGAACAAGCAAGGATCAAAGAAAGATGTTTTGTAGGACAAATTTAAATGTTTGAGGATGTTGTGTCCACTAAATGATTCAAATGTGTGAATACTTCTTACCAATTTTTGATGGGATTTTTTTATATTGTACCAATTTTTAGGATTTTTGAATATTACCAATTTTTTGGATTTTTGATGAATTTTTTATTTTTTTGAAATTTTAGGAAGAATAGAATGTAGAAGAATGATGATGTTGTGGTATATTGCCAAAAATATCGGGAAGCAAAAATATGCCCCAAGTAGAAGAAAAGACCTCGTCATGGAGTAAAAATATGCCCGAGCATAGCGAAAATGGTAGAAAAATGAGCATTTAATAAAAATAAACATCACAAATGTGAGAATGCCAACACTTGGCGGGAAGAATATATAAGAATAAATTAGTTATACAGCTCCTGGGAGGTGAGAAAGATGAAGAATTAGAGCTTAGAGGGTATAAATAGCAAGGTGGGAGGGGTAAAATCCATTGCGAACCATTTTGAGATATTATACTATATTGAGCTTTGTGAGATTTTTTCTCTGACCTTTGAGAGAGATGGTGCAAATTTTGAATTGTAGACACTACGGTGATCGAGTTTGAGAGTTCGGGAGGCCTCCCTGCAGATGGTCCACCAGCAAGTAAACAAAAAAGTTAAATTTTTGGTGCATTTAATGTTTTTTTAGCTTAGGGAAAATGGTGGGTTAATGCTAGCGCAGCTTTTGGAAATTCTAGCATGTCCGAGGATGCACTAGTATGAAAGGCTTGCGCTTACCATCAAAATGCATGTGCAAGTGTTACATTAGATTTAGGTTAGGGTTAATCACATTTTAGCGTGAAAATACATGTCTTTGGCGTAGGCTTGCGTTGGTGTCAAAATGAGTGAGTTGGCATCAAAATACATGCGCTAACATGGGCTTATGCGAGATGCAAAAAGGGGTGTGCTAGCACAAAACCTGGCTTGTATAAGCTAGTTGTAGAAATTTCCAAGATGTTTAGAAGAACTTAGGAATGACTAAAAGAAAGTAGAAGTAATTAGAATACCTTAGGAAGATGTTTTGAGAATAAATGATGTTAATTGTGTGCTTTGGGTAATCTAGTAGGTGAAATTACTCAATTTGGATGTGTGCAAGTGTTATGGATGCCTATACAAGAAGACTTTAACTCGACAAGACTAGCGAGGATTGATTTTTTCGATAGATCTTTGGTTTATCATACATTACACAGCTTCTACATATCATGTTGGATTATAGCCTCCTAACTGCCTTAGTAGAGAGGTGGCATAGTGAGAGCCAGGACATTAAAAATTTCTACTAGCGAGATGTCTATGACCCTAGAGGAAGTATACCATATCCTCATAGTTCCTATTCATCCTAGCTTAGTGACATATGATGGTCATCATGAGTGGATTTTAGGGAACATTTGGGATATCTTTTAGTTACAAGACATACACCGCGGGGTATGGTTGTGCATTTTTGCTTGTTTTTATGATCGGAGGATTACACGCATACTAGTGTATCTAATGGATCTTGTTAGTGGTTACTTGCTACTGAAAAATATAGGTATTCACTTTCCACTTAGCTTGATAGCGAGTGGTTCACATAATCATAAATGGAGAACTATTTTTCTTGTGTCAATGCATACCGCCAACTTATACTGGAATTTACATTTGATCACATACATGGGTATGAGGAGCTTAGGCCCTACGACGCTCCTACTGATTTGGACATCGGACCATATTGGTATCGAGTCTCCCACTTAGAGTACTACATGCTAGAGCCCCGGATGATCCATCATGCATGGGATGGGAGTTAGTTGGTGAGGACGTCGAGATCTCACATGTGTGACACTAC
Organism: Taxus wallichiana var. yunnanensis; assembly: GCA_018340775.1. Classification (NCBI taxonomy): domain Eukaryota; kingdom Viridiplantae; phylum Streptophyta; class Pinopsida; order Cupressales; family Taxaceae; genus Taxus; species Taxus wallichiana. Next base: position 487,004,759 of record CM031239.1, read on the forward strand.
ATACTTCAAACGTACATTTAACGATTTATAGTTGCGGATGGTCACCTAGCAACCATAACGTCTATACTAGTGGTGTGATGACACGGTTGAGTTGATCCTTACAGAGGTAGATCACTTCTTGATTGGTATCCATAGAGATATTGTGGAGTATTACCACGTGGATAGGGTTCATGGCGGTTAGGCCTCATCCAGGGGCATTCATGAAGATGATATGTGGTACGTGAGTAGGGCACATGAGAAATTTGATTTTGGGCCCCACATTCAATAGTGGAGGGTATAAGACTCTTATTGAGATGTTGTCCTATAGTTATGGGACAAGAAAGCATGGATCATTTTATCTAGGGACTAGGGTAGATTATGGTGCCTGGAATGTCATAGTAGTACCTAGATGGATCACAATCCCACGGGTCTCCATAAATGTTGGTAAGCAACAAAGCAATAGGTTTAAAGGGCTAGGAACTTAGAGACGGTGCCCCATTAGGGCATCCTGAGGCCGAGGCATAGTTATAAGCACAAGGATAGAGACATGGACCAAAATAGGTACATGTATAGCCACAGGTTCTACCCCTATAGTAGCCTCCAATGATACAATAGATCCCCAGTATAGGGTCCACAAGCATAGGTATAGTAGGTATATGTGATTCATATTATAACAGCTCCACCCTAACCCCCACCAAGTAGTGATTCCACACATTGCGGTGGGTGGGGTGACAAAGATAGGGATGGTTTGATGGCTGCTCAAGGGCCACCACAAAGATGATATACGAGGTTCCTAGATTCAAACTTATTCCAGGAGAAGGTGGGCCATCGGTGAGCACTTTACAAGTGTATAGGGCCACGGCTATGAGGTGGGTGATATAGAATTTATTACAGCACTGAGACCCTATAGAGATAGTTAGATTATGGTGAGGCGAGATAAAGTTGTATTGAGGAAGCAAACAGTTGTAGTAAGCTATATCTAAGAGGGATAAAACTACCACCGCATGAGATCAGCTCGCGGATGAGAGAACACATTGGGGAGCTAAGAGGACTTAGTTATAGGTTGATATCATTACACTCGCATCGATTCACGATGCTCTACATCATGTAGCCTTAGCAGGGGGAGCTTCATACTTGGTATATGATTTGATGTCGGCCACCGGGGAGGCCAGGTATTACAGGCCTCTTTATCATTTGGTCATGCCAGAGGGACAAAGGGCCATCCCATATAATTAGATTGTAGGAAATCACCCCGGATCCCGAGATCATATACCATCATGGTCTACCATATTTGTACTGAGATGCCCACCACATCAGATGTATCCACCGGTTCTATGTCAAGTAGTCCTAGTGTTGGCAAGAGTCAAGGTTGAATCTCTTATTATACTTTGTATTTTTGGTATATGACTCATGATAAATGCACATTTTTGACATGATGTATATGTATTAATTTTTATCATGCCTCGAGATGAAGGAAAAAAATTTATCGATTCCCATGATGGTGTAGTTTTTATCTGATGTATATCGAGGCACTTTTTGTATATGGACATTGTAATTTTACAAGGAAATATGATGATGATGGAATTTGATATTATCACATTTTTTTTTATGAGATATGATGTTTAGCCCATGTTTTTATTATGGTCTATGATGAGGGGGATAAAAATAACCCATTTTTCCCACTGATGATAGTATGTGATGTTAGCTTAGCATACATGTTTGATTTTTAGTTTCATGATGATGTAGCTTAGCATTTTATTGATATATGATCATATTTAGATGTTATATGTGATGGTAGATGTGATGGTAGATTAAATGATAAAAAAATGTACAATAAATGCATATAATCACAAAGAACACTCAATCAATTCTACTATATACACATTTTAAGGAACATAACAACACAACTATGTACAAAAATGAACAAGCATGTAAATAGAATTAATCTAATGAACCCCATGATAGATTGAAGAAATATTTAATATAAGAGAGCAAGGAACAAATTAATATAAAAAAACATTCAATACAACACATAACATGTACAAACAAGCCAACAAAACTATGTACAAACAAACAACTAAGTAAGTAAATACTGCTTTGTTTTTGTGGTATAACTTTGAAATATTTTGCGTTGTTTTTTATTGTTTCATGAGATAATGTTATATTGTTTTTGAGTTGATTTTGAGAACACTTATTTCAAATGTTTTGAAACATTTTTGAAAATGTATATGATTTTTTGGTGATTTTCTAGAAGTTTTCCAAAGCTATGTACAAGAAAATGAAGAAACATGGATGGCCCTAGAAATAGATGGGAATGTACAAGAGAAAACACCACCCATATGGTGAAGATGCAAAGATGCTCCCAACATTAGATGGAAATGTACAAAGCAAAATGTATGTATCTGAAATTATAGGGTATTGCTTTGCGCGAATGATGTTACACATACCCCAATGATGATACGGGTCTCCCTGCAAGGTGTTCGAATCATGAAAACCTCACCAAGCATACATTTATATCCCGCATGCCCCGCTCAGCCTCTACATGCTTTGTTTTGCCCTTTACCCCCTTTTTCTTGTATTTTTGTCTTTAGTGATGAAACCGCCGCCTGCTGGGTGGCGGTCCCATGACCGCCCGCCAGACAAGGCGGTGGTCCTCAGAATTACCACCACGCATGCAGGCGGTGGTCTGTATGTATTTTCCAAATTCTTTCGATGATCGCGTCAAACGTAAATCTTCAATTTTACACGCTTTCTTCAACCACTTTGGCTTGCATTAATGTTTTTGGTTCCCTGGTAATAGTGTTTTTCCTTTGTTTATAGTAAAAGAGTTCAATTGGGAGTTACCCTCAAGTAAATGCATTGGTTATAAATAGCCCACTTGTTTTTAAACAAATGGCTCCTCACTTTCTCAATTCTCTTATTCAAGTATTTGAATTTCTTGCTTATAATTCTATCGGTTGCATGTTTTGCCTCCATTGTTGATCTTTTAGAGGTTATTTGATCTTCTTGTTTTATTCCTGCTTCATTGTTGAGCCATGCAAGTTAGTTTAGCATAGAATAGCTTCATTTCCATATTAGAATCCATTAAAGTTCAGGTTTGGTTTTGTCACACGGATAGATTCTAAATCTCTTGGTACATTTGCATTGTATTCCCGCAATAAATTCCAATATGAATTGCATAGTCAAGCTCTATTCACTTCCGCTATCCCTTTCCTACTTGCATTGTATTCGGTCTATATCCAAAGCTTCCATTGTTTGAATACCATCTTCTATTGATACTATCATATACACACTTTCTAGATTCATGAGGGCATGAAGGAATGAGGAGATCACACTGAGGGGATGAAATCACACACAACTGGATTTACCATTGTTCTGTAAACACTAGGTTTGAGCTATCAAAGTTCTAGTTACAACATATCAAATAGAGTAGTGAATTATTTTATTTCAGTCAAAAGTTCGCTCTCGTTATCACTAGGAAGCTATGGGGATTGATAGTTTCTAAGAAATTTTGATTCATTCCTAATTTCTGAGGTAGGATTGAGAGCCTTTCAATTTAATATAATTAGTTGCTCAAATATTTAGGATAAAATCACGACTACACAAGAAAATAGCCACACTAGGCTACTTTGTTTGTTTTAAATTCTGTTGCTAAATTAGTTGTTCATTTTTCTAAATGTACTAGAATAGCTGCTCTTTAATTTCATTGAAATACGTCATCAAAAATACAAAAATAGAAGAATGCTTGCATAGTGTAAATACTTCTTTCATAATCAGTTTATTAATTTCAGTTAAAAGTTGAATCATTTTGTATGACAATCACAGGACCTAGAGAGCCTAGAGAATATATATTTGAACCCATAGTGCCTTAGCCAAATCTACCCACAACATTAGCTGATATAGATCAAGACCTTAGGATATAGGTCTTTCGAGCAACAACAAACTTACAAGTAATTAGTGAACAACTAAGAGGATTAAACATCGAAGACAACAAAGCTTACACATTTTGGTCAAATCATCCTAACTATAGATTGCCTTGATAAAATATTTGAATGATTGTACAAGGATTCAAAAGAGAGCAAGCATTTGGTTGCGATCCTTTAGTTCCACAACCTAACACAGGAGACCTCCTCATTGACATAGATACTAGCTTACACATTCAAGTTGCCAGAACACCTGTAAGGTATTGAGAAAATCATACAACTTATAGTTCTAAACATAGAGGTTGAAAAGGCATACGATTACTAGATAGTTGGAAGAAGGGATTGATTCTTCACATGACCATAACAGGTCCACAACAACCACGCACTCACGGTTGTGATCCCCAAGTCCCACAACCCAACGGGCCTACAAATCAGTTAAGTATTGACACTGGCTTACAAACATTGGTATTTAGATCTTCACCACTCCCGCTAGATATCATAACGCAGTTCTCTGTATTAAATATAGAATCCAATCAATCTAATATTTTCTGGGCTAGACCAGAAAATCACCCATAGTTCACTATAAATCCACTAAAATACCTATCACCATTTTCATGACCTTATCTGGAGATATATACAAAGCTCCACAGTCACTTTCCACGCATCCAAAACCAAGAAACAAGATCTCAGTAGAGCTCAACATTTATTGGAGCCTCCGAACAGCCATTATATCTAAATGAACCATCACACCAATTCAGGTTAGGAGGGCCTTCTTTACCTTAGATTCGCAGATTCCATTATTGTGTATTGAGGATATAAGATTAGCCAATTAGCTTGTCTGTATCTATTCATATTCAACATTTACCGGCTATCTCGGCATGACCTCGGGGGTCGGGTATGAGAAAGATGTACTTGTAGATTCCCATGCTTGCATGTCACTTTTCCATCATACAAAATTTGGTGAACCCGACGTGAACTTTCTACCTTCTGATTCAGAGTCATATTTCTACTTGTTCTTCCAATTAATATACTTTTCATCTTTTCCACCTTATTAGCCTTCACATTAGCTTCACTACAAAATTGGTGAACCCGACGTGAAACAAACTAATATTCCTCTTTCTATTTTCATTTCTTCCAACCACTTTCACTCTTTCCCATTATTTTGTGGGTATTCATATACCCCGAATATGTCGGGATACGATGCATATGGCAGACCTCTCTCAGGTCTCGAAGTAAACTATAGTCAAACAAATAGACAACCATCGCCCTCACTTTCTACATGGGCTGATAACTATTCAAGTAATTACTTATCATCTCAAACTCCCCCTCACATAACTAGTTCTAGTTATTCATTCAAAATTGAGGAGTTTGATCAAACAAAATATCCAGAGCCCTCATGCTCTAATAATATGGACGTTTACTAGAGAATCCACTTCATCTCCTCGATTTTGTTCGGACCACGATCAGTAGACAGATCGGATCCACTCCCCTTTTTAGATGAGGAATACTTAGCACGCTTTGCTAAAAGTGAACAACACTTCTAAAATATGTATCCACCTATAGGAAGTGTACAAATACAATCTGATACCCTATTCCAAGAAAACACCCCCATTCCTCCACCTATGGGAAATACCCTCGGTGAAGCTTGGCAGGTAATGATTAATTCATAGTAGGGTATCACACCCCTTTACAACCTCAAGGTATACAACAAACACCCTTAAGGAAAAGCACTGTGTCTTCACCAATAGAGGTCGTTTCAGTCTTAGCTGAAAAGGTTAGAGGGTTAGAACTTGCTCAAGCAAACCAAAATTCATATTTTGGGAAAATAGGAATCCCCAACCCTCCACATCACCCTAGTCAGGTTGAACTCCTTACAGAACAGGAACGTTGGGCATGCCTCCTCAAAATCCTTATAGTTACCCATAGCAAACACCAACTAGGACCACGTTTTCAAATGCCACTCTAGTTGAAAACATGACACCTCCCGACTTAGCACCAAACAACCTATACCAGAATAATGCTCCTCCTTACTTAAACATTTATTCAAAGTCACCACAAGGAGACATGTTCTCTTCTCCCGAGATGTTTTTTCAAACACAGGGATTCCCTTATGTCCCTACAAACGCATATGCTATGTCATATCAACAACCCATGCCACCTCAACCTCCTCAACAAGTGCCATCGATGGTCGAGGCCTATGCAGTAGGGACTTATTCAAAATATTTAAAAGAACCCCTAGACTTCACCATACGAAGTGTTATGCTTCCAAGACCTCTTCCCGATTTACCCAAATACAAAGGGGAAGGGGATCCAAACGCACACATTAAGGCCTATGCCACAACCATATAGGAATTACTCCCTTGGGACGAGGTTGTTGCTAATATATTCCTTAAGACCTTAGAGGGTATTTCCCTTTATTGGTATTACTGAGAATACCTTAATCCTCGATACACTTGTTTAAACAACTCGTGTCGAGTTCATCAAAGCTTTTGACATGAACAAATTGTTAAGAATAGGAATCAGAGATTTCTTGCATATCAAACAAGAATATAATGAATCCATTTGCTCACTTTATCCAAAGATGGCATACAATTCTCTCCTCATCGCCGAGTGCTCCAAACATGGATCAAATGGAACTATGCGATTTATTCCTTAATTCTCTCAATAGAGAGATAAAGGAAGAAGTCCAGAAGTTCCCACTTAGAACTTATGATGAAGTACTTGAGAGCGCTCTCCGAATCGACCAAGCAGCAATAGATAGTGGTCGTAAGACATATGGGACAAATGGGAAATTAACCACTCCCAATCAAAACACCACGGCCTATTCTAATACAGGGAATACTAATCAAGGACCTAAGATCCTTAACAAGAACCGCAGAGTTACAACAAATGGATTAACTAACCAAGTTAAAAGGGAAAACATTGTAAACATTTCGCCACTGTTAATAATCAGCGAAATAACAATTTTACTCCAATAATCAACGTGGTGGATTTTAATCATCCACCATGGCAACAACAACAACAAATCTAAACACAAAGTCCAAATTGAAACCGGTTGGACATCGAGTCAAAACCAAAGGCAACATGACCTCAAAATTTTAACTCTAACAACCAACAACCTTATCAAAATTTCAGGCCACAACAGATTATAAGTCAACAGCCTCGAAATTATAATCCCAATTTATATTGTGGCTTCCACAAGATCCAAGGCCACGATAATAGGACTTGTCGTGAATACAATAAATTCATGCAAAGGTGTTTACCGGGAGATCAAGAGCAACTCTTTATAGACATGTTTTTAGCAAATTCTATAGTACCCACTCCAAACACTTATGCAGGGGTAGTTTCCCCTCAAAATGCACCCCTCAAGATCTTTAATGATCCACTTCCAAATCATTCTAACAATAATAGGCTAGATCCTAATAGAACAAATAAGGGTGTCATAACAGGAAACAATGATCATGAAGCTTCAACTTCATTAAATCCACCAGTCACACCCCACTAGGAACTCGACCCCAAACTAAGATAGTTAGTTTGGTAGAGTTAGACACCGAGCTACCCATAGAAACCATAACAAGAACACGGGATTATTCTTCTCAACCTACTCCAAGTTATCCATTGGAACCAGACAATAGTCAACAAACGTTGGTAAAACCCATAGGTGCCTATGATTTAATTAATGACTTAACTAAAACCTTCTCTCACATTTCCTTCTTGGATTTGTTAAAGAACTCTCCCGCCCATAGGGCTGCCCTCTTAGAAGCATTAGGCCTTGGTCATTTAATCAACATCACTCCTCCTCTAGAAATGCAAGTAAACCATGTAGACTTTGACGTTTATCCTCCGGGGCAGCCAGATAGGGATACTGAATTTATATTTGATATAAGCAAAATGCCAACAGACGCCGAGATTACATGAAGAGGCGACCCAGCTTTACATTTGCAAGTATGGATTTACAATAATTATGTTAAACGTGTAATGGTTGATGATGGGGCAGCAGTTAACATAGTCCCCTTCACTTTTCTTCAAAAGTTAGGATATGGAGAGACAAACTGTTCCACAACGTGAAATACGTTAAGAGGATATGATAGCCTCAAGGCCACTTCAATTGGAACCATAGTTTTACCAGTCACTTTAGGACCCAAGACGGTCCTCACCGAGTTTTATATTATAGATCGGGAAACCAACTATAATATGATCCTTGGTCGGCCATGGATACACCGCATGAAGGCAATCCCTTCCACATTATTCCAAGAAATAATATTTCTACACTTAGGGAAAATATTTGTGGCACAAGGTGACCCAAAACCCTTCGATATACACCTAGCTGATTTGAAGAAAAGACCGGGCATTCACTCCGAGTTTGAACTCCCAAAAATCAACTCATCAAACCAATTAATTTGAAACCAAAAGAAGATTTGATACCCACCATGGAATTAGAAATTACAAATCCAGCTGAGGACATTCCAACACTCAAAAATGAGACCAATGTTATAAAAACAGTGTCACTAGGGACTACCAAAAATTATCGAGTTGCTAGAGAAAGACTTACCTATTCTCCTACCATTTGATTCTATGGGTATGGGACACACCCTAGGAATTTCTTCTCTTCCATCAGACAAAATTTTTATGGTAGAAGTAACCGAAGCAAAAGAAATAGATACGAAAAATATCCCAACATCTATTTTTCCAAGAAAGTATTGGACTCTCCACTTCGATGGAGCTAGATGTCACTTTGGAGCTGGGGCGGGAGTAATATTTACTTCACTTGAGGGAAAGATCCTACCTTTCACCTTTAAATTAAACTTTGAATGTACAAACAACGGGGTTAAGTACGAAGCTCTCCTTCTTGGCCTCATCCTAGCTAAAAGAATGGGTTTCGATGACATTAGGGTACTAGGAGACTCGCAACTAGTTGCAAACCAAGTGTCCGAGGTATATGAAACTAGAGCTGAACATTTACAACTCTATAAAACAGCAAGATTAGATCTAAGCAAGGGATTTAACTTCATATCAATTGAAGCAATCCCATGAGAGTAGAACCTTCTCGCAGACTCAATAGCAACCTCAGCTTCCGTTTCACCCCAAACAATGAGTTGGAGGATAAAAATTTCACGGTATCACTTCGTACTGAACCATTAGTGCGTAAAATACCAACAAACTCACTCCTGACTCATGGAGAAGCTGAGGATGATTTTTCTATCATGGATCACTTTGACGATGATAGAGTCACTCTCAAATATCTAAACGCCTATGCAGAGCTACACCTTGCTCATCATATAGTTGATCTTTCCCTAATACCACATTCCTCTTCCTATTTTGGAAATCCCATGGTAGAGTCTCCTCCACAGAAGGATCTTGATATCTACAAGATAGAAAATGGAGAAATCTTGGAACTACCTCCAGCCCCACCTGAATTTGAAGAAGGTAACACTTCTTTAATTGAAGAAACCATTGACGTAAACATTGGAACGGAGGAAGAACCAAAAGTCTTGAAGTTAAGATCCTCATTAACTCTGGAGGAGATAGAAATACACACCCAAATCCTCAAAGAACATTAAAATGCTTTCACATTTAACTATAAATAAATGACGGGCATTGCACCACATGTCGCGGTACATAATCTTGTCACTAAACTAGATGCAAAACCAATTAAATGAAGTCAAGACCAATGAAGCCAAAAGTGGCTCTCATGGTAAAAGAGGAAGTAATAAAATTTCTCCAAGTGGGATTCATCAAGCCGTTGACTATTCACAATGGGTATCTAATATCGTCCCCTGCCCTAAAAAGAATGGAAAGATATGCATTTGCATATATTTTCGAGGATATTAACAAGCTTGTCCCAAGGATGACTTCCCATTACCATCCATTAACGTTATCGTTGATGTAACAGCTGGATTTGAATTGTTGTCCCTCATGGATGGGTTCTCAGGGTATAATCAGATTAAAATATCTGAATAGGATCAATCCAAAACTACATTCATAACTCCCTGGGGAACATATTGCTACGTTGTCATGCCATTTGGTCTTAAGAACACCGGTGCTACGTATCAGCAGGCAATGACATATATATTCCATGATCTTATCCATAAAATTGTGGAATCCTATGTGGATGACTTGTTGGCCAAGGCCAAGAAACACTGTGATCATCTAGAAGTGCTTTATATCATCCTCTCACGATTAATTGAATATGGTGTCACATTAAACCCAGAGAAGTGCATGTTTGGTGTGACAGGAGGCAAACTTCTAGGCTACATTATATCTTCATGAGGGATTGATGTTGATCCAAAGCCAAAATATGAGTTGTTCTCGAAATGATCCCACCATCGGACGAGTCTAGAATTAGGTCATTTCTTGGGAAACTCGGTGCAATCCGAAGGTTCATCCTAGATTTAAGTTTTTCCATTCATCCAATCAACAATCTATTAAAGAAAGATTATAACATTGATTAGACTGAAGAATGTAATGAGGCCTTCAAAGCAGTTAAATGCTTCTTGTTGTCTCCACCCATGTTAATGCCTCCCAAACCAGACCGCCCTTTGATGCTATACTCACGGGCCACTCATGTCTCACCGGCTCGCATGCCGGCTCAAGAAGATAATGATAAATGAGAACACGTGGTCTATTTCATTAGCCAAACATTTCTCAATTATAAAACACGTTACACACATGTAGAGAGAGAATGCCTTGGCATAGTCTTTACAACAAAACATTTAAGAAATTACATGTTAAACCAAGAAACAAGGGTCATTATAAAGACATCTCATTTACAAACGTTTCTCACACAAGGATCTTTATCTAAAAGGCTTGACATTTCATAACCTTAATGGGCAAATTTGAGTTGACATTCATAAACCAAAAATCCATTAAGGGACAAATCATGCAGATTGGCTGTAGTGACAATCCACTAGATGGAAGTGATCCGTAAAACTGGACTTTTCGATGAGTGTGTATACTTCGCCGAAACCAAGCCCCCATCTCTATAGGTCCCTAGTATACTCGACATCATCAATTTTATCATGGACCATACATACCCGAGAAGGTGCAACATCATAGCAAAGAAGGTGGTTGCACATTATTACCACTAAATATGTTGTCTTAGAATAGGTACTCTATCGTAAGGCCTTCGATGGCATGCTCCTAAGATGTGTTGACATAGAAGAATCCAAAAGATTCTTCATGAATCCCACAATGGGATATGTGGAGGCCACTTCGGTGGTCACACCACTACTCACAAAATACATCGGATGGGCTATTTTTGGCCCACTCTCGAGCATGATGTAGTGGAATTTATACGTAAGTGCCACAAATGCCAAGAATTCTCTCACGAGATTCACATGCCAGCATAATCCTTGTAGCCAATAGCGACCTTGTGGCCCTTCTCCACATTGGGTCTAGACTTGATAGGGAAGTTCTCTCCCTCATTAACTGATGGCCATAATTTTATAATTACAGCCATGGAATATTTTACCAAATGGGTAGAGGCCATGCCTCTCACCACCGTACTAGGTTCGGTAATTTCCAAGTTCATTCTAAACCAAATAATTTACAGGTATTTTGTCCCACAAGTCATTATCTTAGATAATGGCATGTCCTTTAAAAATGACAAGGCCCGTGAGTTATGCAAAAAATTCAAAATAAACCATCACATGACCTCTCTTTACTACCCTTAAGCCAATGGGTAGGCCAAAGCGACAAACAAAATGTTGAAAGGTATTCTCCTCAAAATAGTCAAGGAGAACAAGTGAGATTGGCATTTAAAACTATATCCGGCCTTGTGAGGCCATAGAACCTCAATAAGAACACCAACAGGAGCAACCCCTTTCTCGTTGGTATTCAGGGTAGAAGCAGTTCTCTCGCTTGAGGTTGAAATACCCAGTCTCCGCATCTCATTACAAGGGATTTTGGATGAAGAAGCTTACAGGGAGGCACGCCTCTCTCAACTGGAAAGCCTTGACGAGGCCAGGTTAAACACCGAACAACTGGCACAGAGCCTATGCTGACCGGATGTGCCGGTAGTATAACAAAAAATTCTATGAGCGAGAAATATATGAGGGAGATCTAGTTCTAAGACTAGACAACCGGATCGATAAGAAAACTAGCGAAGGAAGGAATTTCTGGCCCAAGTGGTTGGGCCCATATCGAGTCATGAAAGGATTCCGAAATGGTGTGTATCTTTTGTGCACACTAGAAGGCAAGGAATTCAATGAAATTGTCAATTTCTTGAATCTTAAAGAGTTTTATGCATAAGGACATCAGAATCACCACTTGTACATTATAGCTACCTACATTGCATCAGTCATTTAGTTGTTTCATTTTGTCCGCTTATTTCATAAAAATGGTAGTCCAGGAACTTACTCTTAAGTAATTTATTACAATTTTCTGAAAATATTGGCAAAAACATTCAAATCATATCTCTTCAATTTTCATAATATCATCAAATAGCTTCAAAATCTTCTCATCAAGTTTAACAGACAAGTATTGATGAAAACCATACCAAGGCCTGCATATTTGGTTTTTCTCTTTCTTTCTACTAGGTAAAGTTTTCCTTATCTACGGTCTGTTCTAGAAGCTTCTTGGTGTCACATCTACCCCTCTTAAAATCTCTTTGAAAGAAAGGATATCCCAAAGTCATGGATCGAAATGTCAAAATCAAATGGAATCAAAAGCACCAACCAAAAAAATTATTTTATTTTACACACTTCTTTGCCCCACCAACCTTCGGTGATGAGCCCGCATCTCTTACTAGTGGTGCGAGGTTGGGAAAGGAAAGAAGTTCCCTTACTCACCTATATCTTACCTTTAGTGAGAAACCCATGCTTCTTACTAGTGGCATGAGGAAGGATGTGGGGGTCCATTCAAAAAACTAACAAATCTTGGTATGCTAGAGGCACAAATCAAATTCTATTAAGAGAAAACAAATATCCAAATTCGAAGAGATCAAATCCTCAAAACCAGATTTTGTCAACCAAGTTGCCATTTATGAATCTAAGTCTAGATAAACTAGAAAGTAAGTGGCCTTCTAAGCTTGGTGGTAGCTCTGAGTAGGGTAAGTGTGTAGGTCTATGTTTGGTTTCTATTACTGGTTTGTTTGTCCCTCATTGTTCCACGCAGTCAAACTCATACAACTTGTGCCCTTCCTAACTCTTGGTGTTAAGCCCTCACATATTACTAGTTGTATGGATTTGGGATTGGGGCAAGTTCATCTCTTTATCACTATGCATTCATCACATTTTGCCAACATAAGAAGAAATTACAAACATTTCCCAAAGAGTTCAAAATTTTGGTACTACCATATGTTTGTATCATCTCATATCAGCATTACAAAAACATACAAAGTAAAACATTCTATTTATTATCATTTGTTATCCATTGCATACATACTAAAAAGCATGAAAAAAAAATTCTAAAAACATCTAGTAAACATATGGAAACAAGTCACAAAATTCTAGGCACCAAGATTCTAGATCCAAAAAGATATATATATATATATATATATATATATTTCATATACAATGCCATCATGCACTAGGCATGGTCAAAACGCTCAATGAGACTGAAAAGTACAAAAACACTCATATAAATATCTGACAAAATACTACAAGAGTGGCCTCTCAATCCCTATGGGATCCCTCAGAAGGCGCAGGACCATGTCTAGGAATGCTGGGCACGTCGGTGCTCGAATGCAATGAGGGCTTACGATCCACGGCCAATAGCTACCATCTTGCTATGAGAATAGCTCCTCCTCATCAAGCGCTCAGTCGTCCTATATCCAGCTACCTTAGCGCGGAGAGAAGTCATGATCTTCTCCCATGCCGGCAGAGGCAAAACATCAGTATGCCTACCAGCTATTGAAGGCTCCCCCATGTCCATGGAAATCTCAACACGAGTCTTCTCCGAGGGGAGCAACAAGGTATCTATACATACTCGGTGAATCAAGTCTCGCCACTCATCAAGAAGTCACTACAAGTAAAAGAGAGAAACAAGTTAGAAAACAATCAAAGATAAAACCAAGAGTAAACAAAACAAAAATAAATAACAACTAAGACAATTCTAACTAAAACAAATGTCAAGAGAAGAGTGACAACTCACTCGGATCTCGAGGCCTCCAAGAAGGATCTCTAGGATCCACACCTGCCACTGATGCCGTCATTGATCGGTGTCCTCTCCCACATCTCTGGGGAAATGTGACGGCCTGCAATGGACTCACCATCTTCACCTAAGTCATGAGAGAGAAACTCCTCTGTGACTAGAGTCACCCTCTCTACGCTCCGCTCCACCCTCTCAGCCCGTAGGATCTCCTAAGTATCATGCCACTCAAGATCACTATCATCCCCCAACCATATCACTAATCTCCATCTCCTCTGTCTCTCCCCCAATGAACTCCTTAGACTCAGAGTCCACATCAATGGGTTCATTACTGTTATGGGCAGCACCAGCTGAAATCCAAAGTAAAGGTGCCTGAGGAGCACCGACTCTCCCTCGAGCATGTACTACCCTCCTGGCTGCAATAGGAACACCGGGAGTGACAATAGTCGAACCCCGGCCTCTAGGACCTCCCCAAGCCTCACGGATAGATCTATACACTGGCCCCACCGGAGGAAGCATGTCACTATAGGGGAGGCCAAACTGTTGTGGTACTCTATCAAAGGGGTGGATCTCCAACTTCCCCACCTTGTCTACCAACTGGTTGGTAGTCTAACAGGTAATCAACATAACAGTCTCCTCTCCCCATACCTGCCATGGCTCGATAAGGAGTGACCTCCATGTCCACAAGTGGTTAAAGAAGCCACTAGTTGGTGGGGTTCTCTAAAAATTGTCATCCCCTGTCCACCTCACTACCCTGACGGCCCCAGGATCCTCTACCTCTACACCTCTCCCATATGGGATGATATGCTCATTCACCCAACTCATGACAAGAGTCGGGTGGCTCAGTGACTATCCCTGTAATCATAATACCTTATATAAATCATGGTAGGTAGTCCCAAGGATGTCTGCTCCCCAAGCATAGACACGTCCATGGCCCTCAATCTGTGTAATAATGGGGGCCCAACAATATAAGAGAGTGTCTCCTCCCTTGTCCCCAATCGGTCTCAAAGCAAGGATGCCCATGATGGCCTTGCAGAGCACTGGAATGTCTGACTCAATAATGGAGTGGATCCTCACTCCCTTCTTCAATCCCATCGATACAACTACATCCCCCATGTAGGTGGCCCATGAACCACACTCGAGATCTCGATATCTTGTTGTCTTAAGAGACAATCTGCTGCCAAGGATCAGAACCCCCAGTATATAGTAAACATCCTCTAGGGTGATGGTCCACTCACCCCTAACTCCTAGCAATCGGAAGGTGTTCCAATCCGCATCCCAGTATGAAAATAAGTCACATAGTATGTGATTGGCAGGTGCAATGTGAGGGACCTATGCGATCCTTCAAATACCAGCCCTCTGAAGGGTATCTCACTCTTCTTGAGAGAGTGCCTCTAACACTGCTGGGAGCCAATCACACTCCCTCTCCCGGCTCCATCTGATATACTCCTCCTTCTTTTTCATACACCCAAAAACACAAAAAGGAGTTAGTTTCAAAATCCAATTAGAAAAGCTATTGAAAACATGTGAAAATGCTAAAAATGCAAAAATAAATAAAAGAAATCATTGTTTTAGCTTTCTGTCAAGAAACCACCACCCTGTGCAAAGTGGCAGTTCCGTAACCACCACCTTCTAAGGTGGCGGTCCCGTAACCGCCGCCTGCATAGGGTGGCGATCTTGTCCCATAAACACAAATGGGTCGTAAGCCCTAAAAAATGCCTAAAAACAAGTAAATGCACCATTTTAGCTAAAATGAAAACCTACCCTATGGGTGCCCTCCCCTAGAGACACATTTAAAACTAGTATTTTCAAAAATACCCCCTAGGACAAAGATTTCATCATTTCCACATTTTAGGTTTAAAAATAATAAATTGAGAAGAACTAACCTGAGACTTTGTGAGTTGATGTTCTACTCTCAGAGGCATGATTTCTATCTCACCATGAACGTTTTGACTATACTCTCATTGAAAACCGTCACCATGGGTCCTAGAACTCAAAAAACCATCAAATCAATCTGCGTAAATGAATAGTAAAATGAGTTCATTTTATATATATAGCTTTCTAAAATTGGTTTTTAATATCTTTCACAAGGTCAGTGCGTTGACAGAGGTAAGTTCTAAACCCCACGTAGATGGTAAGTCCTCATTTCATATCAATTTAGTCTTATTTCTCAATTTGTTTTATCTATCTGCACTTGAGTCCCCTTTTTCATTTTGCAGCAGTAGCGGGATCTTGGATGGTGACTTTCCAACACACGGGCATGTCAGGTATAACTCCTAACTCCCCATTTCAGGACCACCATACTCGGATCCACCATTTTACACCTCTTCATGGCTAAGATGCTTCTCTAAGGGGGAAATATGTACGTACCCAAAATTGTAGGGTATTGCACCACCGAACGATATTACACATACCCCAACAATAATACGAGTCTCTTTGCAAGGTGTTCGAATACGTAAAATCTTACCAGGCATATGTTTGTATCCCGCATGCCTTGTTTGGCCTCCGCATGCTTTGTTTCACCCTCTACCCCCTTTTTCTTGCATTTTTGTCTTCAAAGGATGTGAAATCGTCACCCCGCCTCGGCAAAGAGTCTGCACGTATTTTCAGATTCTTTTGATGATCGTGTCAAACGTAAATCTTCAATTTTACATGCTTTCTTTAACAACTTTGGCTTGCATTAATGTTTTTGGTTTCTAGTAATAGTGTTTTTCCTTTGTTTATAGTAAAAGAGTTCAATTGGGAGTTACCCCTCGGTAAATGCATTGGTTATAAATAGCCCGCTTGTTTTCAAACAAATGGCCCTCACCTTCTCAATTCCCTTATTCAATCTTTGAATTTCTTGCTTAGAATTATATCAGTTGCATGTTTGCCTCCATTTTTGGTCTTTTAGAGGTCATTTGATCTTCTTGTTTTAGTCCTACTTCATTGTTGTGCCATGCAAGTCGGGTTTAGCATAGAATAGCTTCATTTCAGATTAGAATCCATTAAATTTGCAAGTTTGGTTTTTTCATAAGGATAGATTCTAAAGCTCTTGGTACATTTGCGTTGTATTCCTACATTAAATCCCACTAGGAATTACATATTCAAGCTCTATTCACTTGTGTTATCCCTCTCCTACTCACATTGTATTTGGTCTATATCCAAAGTCGCCATTGTTCGAATACCATCTTCGTTGATATTATCATATACACACTTTCTAGATTCACAAGGTCATGAAGGAATGAAGATATGACACTGAGGGGATGAAATCACACACAACTAGATTTACCACTGTTCTATAAATGTTAGGTTTGAGCTATCAAATTTCTAGTTACAACATATCAAATAGAGTAGTGAATTATTTTATTTCAGTCAAAAGTTCACTCTCGATATCACTGGGGAAACTGTGGGGATTGATAGTTTCTGAGAAAATGTGATTCATTCCTCACTTCTAAGGTAGGATCGAGAGCCTTTCAATTTAATATAATTAGTTGCTCAGATATTTAGAATAAAATCAAGATCGCATAGGCAAATAGCCACACCATGCTACTTTGTTTGTTTTAAATTCTGTTGCTAAATTAGTAGTTCATTTTTCTAAATGTACTAGAATAGTTGCTCTAATTAATTTCATTGAAATACATCATCAAAAGTACAAAAATAGAAGAATGTTTGCATATTGTAAATACTTCTTTCGTAATCATTTTATTAATTTCAGTTAAAAGTTGAATCATATTGTATGACAATCACAGGACCTAGAGAGCCTAGAGAATATATATTTGAACCCATAGTGCCTAAGCCAAATCTACCCACAACATTAGCTGATATAGATCAATACCTTAGGATATAGGTCTTTTAAGCAACAGCAAACTTACAAGCAATTAGTGAACAACTAAGAGGATTAAACATTGAAGACGACAAAGCTTACACATTTTGGTCAAATCATCCTAACTATAGACTGCCTTGATAAAATATCTAAATGATTGTACAAGGATTCGAAAGAGAGTAAACATTTGGTTACGATCCTTTAGTTCCATAACCTAATGCAGGAGACCTCCTCGTTGACATAGATACTAGTTTACGCATTTAAGTTGTCATAACACCTATAAGGTATTTCGAGAAAATCATACAACATCTAGTTCTAAACATAAATGCTGAAAAGGCATACAATTACTGGATAGTTGGAAGAAGGGATTGATTCTTCACATGACCATAACAAGTCCACAACAACCACGCACTCACAGTTGTGATCCCCAAGTCCCATAACCCAACGGGCCTACAAATCAGTTAAGTATTCACACCGGCTTACAAACGCTGGTATTTAGATCTTCACCACTCCCGCCTTGAGATATGATAGTAAGTTCTCGTATTAAATATAGAAGCCAATCAATCTAATATTTTCTGGGCTAGACTAGAAAATCACCCATAGTTCACTATAAATCCACTAAAATGCCTATCACCATTTTCATGACCTTGTCTGGAGATATATACGAAGCTCCCACAGGTCACTTCCACACATCCAACAACCAAGAAACAGGATCTTGGCAGAGCTCGACATTGATTGGAGCCTTCGAACAGCCATTATATCTGAATGAACCATTACACCAATTCAAGTTAGGAGGGCCTTCTTTGCCTTAGATTCACATATTCCATTATTGCGTATTGAGGATATAAGATTACCCAATTATCTTGTATGTATCTATTCATATTCAACATTCACCATTGTCTCGACACGACCTCGAGAGGTCAGGTATGAGGAAGAGGTACTTGTAGATTCCCATGCTCGCATGTCACTTTTCCATCGTACAGAAAACTCTTTGCATTACATGAGTAGAATCAGCCGGATCAAGGCCACAAAGGATAGGCTCAAAAGGATCTCAGACATAGGCAAAATTTAGATTAAAACAAATATTTTATTCCCCTGGGTGTGAGATGTTTGTGAACAACAAACCCTTCGATGGCATCAAAAACCAGTTTTCACTAAAAGAATTGTCCAAAGTGCAACAATTGCGTGGTTTTCACACTTAGACGGATTTATTTTTCTTTAATTTTTTGTTTATTTTCCTAATTTTAATACTTTTTTGATTTTTTACTTTTGAGAGACCCCCATGCCTAGGTGTAGAAATGTTTGAGATGCATGGCATTCATAGGTTCCCAAATCTCATCACCATCAAAATCAACAAGTTTATATGCACCTAAACCAAACTTAGCAACCACAACATATGGTCCCAACCAATTAGGTTCAAACTTACCCTTCTTCTCATGATCTTTCATGGTGTTGAACTGATTTTCTTTTAAGACAAGGTCTCCTACCTCGAACTAGCGAGGTATGATTCGTTTGTTGTAGCTTCATTTTAATTTATTCTGATTAAATTTAAGGTGAAAGTGTGTGAAGGAATATTTCATCTAGTAGCTCTAGTTCTGCTAGCCTATCAACTTTGTAATCCTCTTCTTTTTCCAAGTAGTCTTTCAATGGTATGTGGAAAGAAGAGAGCTCGATCTCAAGAGGAAAGATGGCCTCTTGTGCCAAAAACCAAGGAATATGGAGTAGCACCAATAAGGGTGCATATGGATGTTTGATAAGCCCAGAGGGCGGGATGATTTTTTAGGTGCCAATTATGGCCGCTTTGTTAACTATCTTCTCCATTATATGAACAAGAGTCTTTTTTATGCTTCGGCCTATCCATTACGTTGAGGTTAATAGGAGTTGACCACTTAAGTTTTATTTGAAATTGTTGGCACAACGCCTTCACTTGCTTGTTCTTAAAGGAATTTCCATTATCGATACAATGACAACAGGGAATGTCATAACCGTAAATGATGTGGATCATAATAAATTTTGAAATATGTGCACCAGTGAAGTAGGTAAGAGGAATAATAGGTAAGAGGAATAGCCTCTACCCATTTTTTTAAATACTCGTTGGCATTTATGATGTGAGCGTGGCCATCAGAAGAAGTGGGGGTAATTTTTTCAATGAGATCAAGTCCCCACTTTGAGAAATGCCATGGTGTTGTGATGGGTTGCATAGATTGCATCAGTTATTTTATTAAATTGCCATATTTTTGACATAACAAGCATTTCTTAACATACTAACAGCAATCAGTTTCCATGGTAGGACAATAATAGCCTACTCTTAATAAATTTTTAGCGAACCATTCCACTTGTATGGGCCCCACAGATGCCTTCATGCACCTCTTTGACCGCTAAGATGGACTCTTCCAAATTAAGGTAGCGCAACATATTCCCGTCATAACCTCTATGAAAGGTAGTGCCCCCAAGCGTGGTATATCCGGCTATACACTAGGTAAGGTTACATTTTTCAGCATGGGTAATGTCGAGAGGAAAGGTTCCATTATGGAGGAAGTTATAGATGTCAATACACCAGGGGGATAGGGTACCAACAACTTCACATACCAAGAATGATTCTGACATGTCGGATATAGGTATCCTCAAATGTTCCACGAAGAAAGGCATTTTGTTGTTTCTAGATGGGATGTGTTCAGATAGACCCAATGGTAGCCATGGAATCTCGCTAAGTGATTTTGTTCTCTCGGTTATTTGTTCAAATGAGATCTATACAAATAATTATTTCATGGTATCAACAAGCTTCTTGTAAGGAATGAGATTCTCATCCTTAACCTTGTATTCATCATTTTCTTGCTTGATTAAAAACTCAAAATCACCTATATCATTAACTTGTATGATATCCCATCTGATAGCAATTTTTAGTCATACAATGAGGGCCTCATATTCTACTATATTATTTGTGCATGGGAAAATAAGTATGAATGCTTGAGGGATCAAATATCTTGTAGGAGTGATAAGAACAACTCCCACTCCTGAACCATGAAAATTGAATGATCCATCAAAGTACATTTTCCATGTGATGGATTCTTCAATATACATCATAGATGCGTCTGGAAGTTTGAGACTCAATGGTTCAGGTCATTTAAAAGGGGCTTTAGCTATTTGATCCACAAGCACTTGCACTTTGACTGATTTTTGGTTGACGTACTCAATATCAAACTCGCTAAGTAAGATGATCCAATCAGCCATCCACCCAGTAAGTGTAGGTTTAGATCATAAGTACTTTAGTGGGTCAAATATGGAAGTAATCTTGGTCTTTTTGTTCAATAGATAATCGCAGAGTTTCTGAAATGCAAAAACAAGGGCCAAGCAAGCTTTCTCAATTTGTGGGTAGTTAATCTCATAAGAAATCAAAGTGTGGATGAGGGCAATTGTAGACACCAATTTTTGGTGTCATTCCTCCACTTCACCCCGTGTCTACTCTCCTTCATTAGGCTTTCCCATTCAAATTCCTCTTCCCTCCTAATTTCATTCGAATTCCATTTCCCACCAAAAATACATATTCAATTAATCAATGTTAATTGGTTAATTAATCCCTTTTAAATCCCTAATCCTCATTATATGCTAATATGCTCCATATAAATCCACTTGATAATTAAATATTCTAAAATAATTCATATCACCCCACTTGATAATTAAATATTCCAAAATAATCCATATCACCCCACTTGATAATTAAATATTCCAAGATAATCCATGTCACCCACTCATGAATTAAATATTCCAAGATAATCCACATGCACCCCACTATCGAATTAAATATTCCAAGATAATCCAAATAAAATCTATTATTGAATTAAATATTAAAAAATAATCCATATGAAATCCACTATTGAATTTAATATTCCAAAATCATTCAAATCATGTCCCCCCACTCTCCTAATCAGGGTTGCTTTTCAAATCAAGATTACCTGATAACCCCTAAATTAACCTCATCTTTAGGCTATAAATAAGATCCTTCTCCCCCACTTTCAGACAAGTTATAAATTTCATCAAAACTTTGGCATTCTTACTTCCCCCATATCATCCCAATATCTTCGTGACCTCCCTAGCTATTGAATTCTCTTACATTCTCTCCATCCCTCCATATTGACAATATTTTGTGGAGCTCTTGGCATTTTTCTTCCTTGGATTGGTTTTCTCAAGTCACTATCAACCATATGGTCTTCTCTTGGATCACTACCGAACCATGTGGGTTTGTTTGTGTATTCATGTTATTAATTATCATTTCGATTACCATCTCGATTATCGTATCAGTTAGTATTTCCATTTATCATATCACTTCTTTGAATTTTTGTTATCAGTGTATCATTATCCAACATTGATCACACTCTTTTTATTAATACATAGGTTTAAATCCTTCCTAGGAAGCTTTCGCTTCTTAGAACTGACTTTTGGGCAGCCCACCATATATATTTCTAATCCTCTTCGTGTTTTAGTTCTCTTTGTTGTGCAGGTCAAAGATTTATCGTGAGGACAATCATCCCTTTTTGTTTCCCTACCACATCATCCATATCCACATCAGGAGGTCCCTAAACCCTCCCATATCTAAGGTTTCGTGATTTCTCATTTATCTTTCACTAATCTGGATAAGTAGCGGGAATTATCATCAAACATTCTGGCATGCCTGGCGGGACCTTCCCACAATTTTGTTTTTGGTTTCACAACTCGTTATCTTATCGGCTAGTTTCCTGCTCGTGTTTTCTTTTGTAATTTCATTTTCTATAACGTATGGATTGCTTTAATTAACCCTTACATTGTGGGAAATCTTGTTTCTTTTTATTGTCTTACGGTGCCTATACATGTTCCAAATGAGCGGTGAATACATTGTTTTTTTCATCATGGACTCCTAGTTTTTGGTTGTTTTGTGTTAATTACCCTCTCATATCATTGTATTAATACTTGTTTGTAGGATTTTGGTGTCATCTAGAGGTGGAGTTGTTCTTTTTTTTGTGATTTCTAGTAATTTAGTTTGTTGTTTTCAAAACTAATTTAGCATATATTATTCCTTATCAAAAAATTCCCCAAACACCTACACATCCAAAAATTAATCAACCGCCTTATCAAATGGTTCCTCAAACCCCCACACATCCACTAGTCTAGAATCGCTACCTGCACCCAAGGTTACTTTATCCTACGAACAAATTTGTAATAAACTAATTCATCCATTGGTTCCTATCAAACCTTACCCTCCTCATTGGGAGCTTCCCAAGTTCATTAAGTTCAACAACAAGGAAGATCCCCAGCAGCATCTTCATGCATTTAAACATGCATGTTACCTTATTACACATGATCAAGACCTAATGCTTTACACTTTCTCCATGTCCTTGGCCGGTCCGTGTTAGAATGGTACAATAGCATCCCTCTATACTTGATATCCTCCTTCACCTAACTTGCTTATTGTTCTTAGAACACTCTTCGATCAACATTGCATGTAAAATCACTATCACTGACCTATACACCATCCAACAGTTTGAAGACAATTCCATCACGGACTTTGTCACACGATGTTATGACACTATAAACCAAATTTCATTTACACTTCTATAGACCAAACTCATCGATATCTTCTCACGTTCATGTGTGAAGCATATATCATCTACCTTGCAAATCCAATCATTCCAAACCTTTGACAAAGCCTTCACCATGGCTCACAAACTCGAAACCCGTGTCATTGAGCAAGGTCATCTTAAACTCATATTGAAAAACCTAGAATTGAATTTACTAAACCATGTACACATAATGACACATTTAAGGGTGCAACCAACGCCATGGTTGTTAAGTCCTCATCTGCACCTACATCTAGCATGTGGCCTCAACAACAAGCCCCTCAACCAATGCCCAACTATACCCCTTAGGGGAATCCTATAGTTATGTATTTGACAAGTTGATGACAGTACACTCCATCCACTTCCTCCTATACGCCCCGAGTGGACGAATCGCGACCATGCCTATTTTGTATCATGAAGACCATTATTGCAAATACCACCAAGTCTGAGGACATGACATAGAGAAATGTCAAACTTTTAAATATTTGGTCCAAAGACTCATTGATCAAGGTGACCTCCAAGTAGACAACCCCAACGCACCTCCAAATCAACCACTAGAGGTCTTTAAACAACCATTCCCTAACCACACACCAACAATTCAAACCACCACCGCTACAACCCAAGTACCCAATGCTCATACTATAAACACTCTTCACACCATGGACCAAGATCCTATCCCATCCACAACTTCCCCTCCTTCATCATCGATCACATCCACCTCCTTAGACATTTCCCCACATCTAAAAACCCATTAACACTTATACCCACAACCGCACCAATCATACCTACATCTATCTCAAAACCTATTCCTACATCCACACCTACCAC
Source organism: Taxus wallichiana var. yunnanensis (assembly GCA_018340775.1). Taxonomy (NCBI): domain Eukaryota; kingdom Viridiplantae; phylum Streptophyta; class Pinopsida; order Cupressales; family Taxaceae; genus Taxus; species Taxus wallichiana. The sequence continues at coordinate 487,028,974 of CM031239.1, forward strand.
ATCAACCCCATTCACAAACATATCATTCTTACCCCTTGAGACACTTATGAAACAACCATTCCCACCTACTTCTACACCCAATATTAATCCTACATCTACTTCATTACCTATCATATCTACTCCATCAATTACCACATCTCCTTCATTGGATTTGACTACCTTACCTACATCCATTCCACCTTTACCCATTATACCATCCTTAGAGTCAATCCTAGTTCCTCCTTCCATACTTTTTTGTACCCACCACATCAACTGTTGTGACCACATCTACATCAAACATACCTATCACTACATCACTTACATCTCCAAATGTCCCAATTATGCCCACCTCCATATCGATCCCAACTACCCCTATATCTATCATATCAACAAATCCACTTAACCCTACCTTGACATATTTTTCACCTATATATATATATATATATATATATCCTTTCCCATGGCCACATCACCCATTTTATCCCAAACTTATATACATAATCATTCAATGTCTAGCACGCCGACCATATCCTCTCGATTTGTAAATATATCGATGATACCCTTGAAAAATTTATGGAACAAGCACCTCCACCTAAGAAAAACACAAAGGGTTTTCATCCTTCCACTACACAACTAGCTATTTCCACATTGGCCAATCCAAAACCTACATGATCCACATCTCACATAGACCTTATTGACCAAACATATAAACACCTCTTTCTCCATCAATATCCACCCCTACACTACAATCTTTAGATCCTCCAGTTGAGATTATTATCATCCCTGCCAAGGGTAAACCTTCTCAATCAAAACCTAAGACTCTTAAGTCCCTTATGCATCCTCATAAGAAGTTAGATCTTACCTCTCCTCAACGATCCAACATCAAAAAATCCCTCCTAGAAACACCCTCACCCATTTTAGGGTCAGGTCCTTCATCTAAAACCTCTCGCAATGAGTCAATCTAAATACAAACAAACCAACCTTCCTCCCAAATTTTATTCATCTTCTAAGACATCTAATCTACCCATCCAATCTACATTCACTCTTTCCCATAAATAGAATCCAAAATATCCTATCAAAACCCACACAATTTATCTTCATTTTGACACTTTGATTGGGTCTTATGAAGACATCTTTAAACACCTAATCCCAATATCTACCATCAAACTTCCTCCCATAAGAGATTTTAGCCCTAATCATAAGAATTCATCATGGTTTAATCATAATTGTATTTTTTCTTATCATCATACCTCGGGCCATGATATTGAGCATTTTAATGTTTTTCAAACTATCATCCATGATCTTATTGAGAAAGATGACTTCCTCATTCATAAAATCCATCCATCGCAACGAACCCAACTCCTATTCCTATACCCCATCCATTAAAATTGTTAAAAATTCTTCTTCATCCAACCCTTCATATATCATTCCTCATACAGAGGCTCCTACCTTATTCATCAACATCATTTGCCTATGATCCCTGGGTCATCTACCCAATCTAAATTCAAAGCTATCATCGACATCCAATCTCTTTTGACATCCATTAGCTCATCTACATCTCTGGGGAGCTTACTTCCCTAATTATTTATCCTCTTGCATCCTCTTCCTCATCCACACATCTTATCCCAATGGCTCCCTTGGCATTGGGGGACTTCATTCTAGGATTGGTCTACTTACAAATTGATTCCTTCCTTTGATATTGTTTTGTCTTATCCAACTCAGCTCATCTAATCCTAACTAGTTTTATTTATCCACCATCTACTCACCCGATTCCATCATTGTGGCCATATATGTGCTCCCCTTGGGGGACAACATGGCTTTATATAAAATACCACCTTATTTGTGTATTTTTGGAGCACCATATCCTCATCTTAAGTAAGCTCTTATAGACATTATTATTTCTTCCTCATCTTTGAGGTGTTGCACATATTTTATGATCTTTTTCTCTTCCTTGGGGAGACCATTTATTCTCATCCTAAGCCCACTTTGTGGTCATTCTCTTGACTTATAATATGCATGTTTCTCACTTGCTCATTTTTTATATCTTGCACATATTTTACCTTATTTGATTTCATCCAATCTATCCTCTCGTCCCAAGTCCACCTTTGTGGAAATGTTTGTGTCTCTCTCGGGGCACCATATTTTTCATCCGAAATCCACCTTTGTGGCCATACTCTTATCCCAAAGTCCACCTTTGTGGCCATGTTTGTCCCTCCCTTAGGGACTATTTCTCCTCATCCTAAGACCCACCTTTGTGATCAAATTTGTACCCCTCTTGGGGGACCATTTATTTTCATCCTAATCCCACCTTTGTGGCCATCTATTTGTCTCGTTAGGGATGCATATTTTCTTCACTTCCTTAAGGATAGCGCATAATTTTTATCTTCACTCATCTATCTCATCCCATCTTTGCAAGTTATCATCCTATCCTAATGTGAATTTAATGGCGGAAACCTTGTCCTTAAAGAAAATGTTACTACTGTAGAAAAGAGCCAACATGGAAATTTTTCTCCCAACCTAATTGGACCTTACAATATCACACATAAGTATGGGTATGGGCGTATTGTTTGGCTTCCCTTAATGGTAAACCTAAAATGTAATCTTTAACGCATTGCACTTACGACCATTATATTGTTAGCATATCTACCAATGAGAAGATAGTCATATCTTTAGATCATTCCTCCATCATTAGCTCTTTCATCTATCATTGTAATGATATGGAACTATGTGGTCTACCGTCACTTCCTAGACATGACCTTAAATGTGGGCACCATGGCTCTTTCCACAAAAGAGTTGTTTTATGGATATGTTCTCCTATTTGGTGAGAACTATGTGATCATTACACCCATCACCTTATTTTTTACCTATTGAAACCATGCTAAGGGTCTAAGGGTGTCACTTGTACAATAATTGTCCCCTCCTAAGTGGTCTACCTAGCTATACCCATCTCTTTCCCCATAAAAGAAAAAAGAAAAAAATAGATTCAAAATCATAGATGCTCCTATCTCATACTATCTTACCCAAAAACAAACCAATCCCTTGAAGGACAATTGTTCATAAAAAGTAAATAATAATAATAGATTGATCCCCCAAAGGATAACTCTCATGCATCTTTTCATCTAAAAGTAAAAGTCAAAATCCAAAAGCAAAAGAAAAATTAGACCATATCCTCGAAGGATGGCTACTCTATTATATCATGGAAGTAAAGGCTTCACACATTGATCAGCCTTCTATATAGCATCCTAAGAAAGCTTCTTGTATTGATCAAGTTTCTCATATACATTGCAGACTTCTCGCATTGATCAGTTTTCATCTTCCCCTTCCTAGAGCTAGGGCATAGTCCTAGAACACCCACCTATGGAGAACCCTCCTCCTACATATGAGTTAAATCTGAAACCCCTTTGTCGTGTTGACATTAGGTTCACGAGATTATTTCCTCCACTCCTCCCTCATGGTCTTTTGGTATAACTAACTATCATTGGTTATATGTTAACTTTTTATGCTATTGGTCAAGTGTAATGTCTTGAGTGGTTTCCTTTCTTTTTTACCTCCAATCTGGTTCGGAGTATGATTTACTCATATGCACCTTCCTACAATTATGTGACGTTTATCTTGTTATGGTCACCTTTTAATAAGGTCACATTCTTACATACCTACTTTCAAACCATGAAATCTATATCCATATGTTTACTTTTAAGGATGACATATCTTACAATCATCCATAATTCCATGAATTTTGTTAATGTCTATGAATGCTCTCTCTAATACACTTTTCAGTTTGGGAATTCTAATTGATTTTCATTTTAGTTTGTGAATCCTACTTAAGGATCCCTCTCAAGGAGACTTGTTATCTTATAGCTCCTCATCCCCCACCATGGTCAACATGTCCTTGATCTACTCATCTCTCTCATCACTTTTATCTACCCGTCACTTATCCCCACATCACCCTTCTCACCATTCTTTTCCCCTTCTACCACTTGGCACGGACATCACCCTTCTCACCATTCCTATCTTTTCATCTCTAGTTTAGTAGTTTTACTTAACTATTCACGCGCTGCATGGCAATACTACTTAAAGTAAACCCGACATTTCGGATAATGTCTCACTCATAACCCCCTCTATTGGTCATTCCTTTCTCTTAGTATCCCTACCAACCAACTTTTTCCTCATACGATTACCCTTTCTCAACCTATCAAATCACAGAGTATGTCCACCATCTCCACCTTGCAATTATACTCCTTTCCCCCATTTTCCACCTCTTGATCCATCATCCTTCATATGATTCTCGCATTATCATATTTCATACCCACCGATGATCTTATAGTTGTTCTCTCTCCTTAAATTATTTCATGATGATCTTTGGTTTCCACGCTAAAACATTATTGTTGGTCAACCCCTAAAAATCACTCCACATCACTCTTCGCTACCTTTCTCACTCTCTTCATCCTTCTCCATTTATTTTCCACTCCTTCCCCCATATTGCACCAACAATAATTATTGTTGGTCTTCCCCTAACATCCCTTCATTGGAATTTCCTCTTCCATTATCCATTCCCCTTTTACCCTTCTTCACTTTTCCTCTCATCCTTCACCAATAATAATTATTGTTGGTCTTCCCCTAACATTCTTTTACGGCATTGCCTCCTCCATCATCCATTCTCTCTTTCCTCCCCTTCCTTGTCTCCACCTCTTCCCTTTCTTATCACTTCTTTACCACCTCTCCATCTTCCCTTCACCCTTTCCCATATCCTTACTATCTTCATAATACATCCTTCATTATTTTCATCCTTATCATCTTATGCATCTCTACAACATTTCCCCTCCTTCCCTCGTGTCTCCTTAATTTCCCATTATCCCTTGTTCCTTCCTCACTATCCCATATTTTTATCCTCTCACCTTCCACATGTATTTCAATGCGATCTCGTACCATATTCCTTACCTTGTTCTCCATTTTTTATCTCTACTTTTCTCATTATTCACCTTTTTTCCACTACCACCCTTCTCTCGATCTTCTCCACATCTTCATGTTCTCTTCTCTAGTTTCTTTCTTTTCTTTGTTCTATCATCTCTTTCATATTCTTTAAATTCTTAATCTTCTTCATCTCCTCCAGTTCTCTCGATTCATATTTTCTATTCCATACCTTCATTTTACACTTCTTTCTCCCTTTTTCTTGAATTCACCCTCTACTATGTTGTATTTTCTCATCTTGTCTTTTACTCATTGTTTTTTCTTCTTCATTCCCTTCTCCTATCATCATTCTCTACCATTCTCTTCCACCTTATCTTTTCCATCTTCCATCTCCATCCACTCTATTCCCTACCCTTGTCTTCTTCACCTCCTACTTCTATACTTTCTTTCTTTTCTCAGTTCTATCATCTCTATCCTCTTCTTTAAATTCTTCATCTTCCTCATCTCCTCTATGTTTCCATCATTTCTCTCCCTTAGTCTTCATCATTTCCTCCAAATTTCTATTGGAAGTATAATGGACTGAGAGGGGGGGTGAATCAGTCCTTATAAAATTTCAAATCATATTTCATATTACTTATTCAAAAACACATAATCACTTAACCAATCATTAATGTGTGCACACAATAAAATACCATGCATGTTATAAACCTTGAGCAAGAGAATTAACACAATATATAAGTGGGAAACCCTCAAGGGGAAGAAAACCCACTGAATTTTTTTTTGATATTACTCAAATAAATACTCAAGTGAATATTACACATCACAATATATTTATTTAGTTAGGTATCAACCCCACAAGGAGCACCAACCCCTAAACCCTTGTTGATATTACTCACAACAAGATACTTGCATGAATGTGACTCATCAAAAAAGATTTTGCTGAATAATGAACACTAAAAGTATGATGATACCACATCTGATAGTGATCCAAATATTCAGCTCCAAACTCTTTCAAACCCTTTCTCAAACTCTAGGTCTTCAACTTGCACAATTTAGCTCTTTCTTCACTTCTCAAAGCTTCAAACTGTTGCACACATTATTGCTAGTATTCCTCAATCTACAAGTCATTTGATCTTCCTTAAATACTTTCCTTAATACCTAAACATTTCACCCTCCTAGGTCACACTTCTCACATATACCATGCACACACTTAGCTAGTTCAAAAAAGCACCCAAAACATACTTTTTATATGTTTTCCTTCTTATTTACCCAAAGGAGGTCAGTATCCCATGATAAATTAAACCCATTAATATTCATTACATTTAAATAAATTCATTACAACAGTCACAAATGACCCATATAGGTCTTCCTAGCCAAAAACATGTCATGTGCCAAAAATGGCTCAAAACCCCATGGGCACAATCTTAATAATTCCCTAATATGAGTCCCATAATTTTTCATGACCCATAAACCTTTAAATATTATTAAAACATCATTAAACATTCATAAATGGTCTCACATTTAATCAACCAATAAAAATATTTCATTTACTGGGCCCAATTAATCTTTGCAATTCTCAAAACAGTTGTTTTCGCACCCTTGAACACCCGGAAAATTCAACTATCACACAATTTCTTCTACTACATAAAACTATGTCACGTAGCCACTCAATAGAAATGGAAGGACCTGTAGAACACTTCTAAACTTTTTCATGCCTTGAAACATCTTTCTCATCAAACTACAGCAATATGTTCCTTCACCAAAACAACCTGCCAAAAACGCTACTTTCAAATGTTAGCTCATAAAGACATTTATACATATCATCAAGCCTTATAAATAGGCTCATTTTATGAAAACATAATTCCTATTCATTTTACAGGGTGATATTGGTCATAATACAATCCATCTCATGCCTAAAATAGCATCAAAATTTTATAATTACATAACGTTTCCTAAAGCGCCAAAATTGTTCCGGTTGAAAGAAATCCCTAGAAACCATATCATTTTACATCATCATGAGGAAAGACATATATCACTAGAAATTTATCTAAATACAGTTTCCAAAAAAATTAATCACATCAAAAATCAACATGTATCTCATGTTATTACAAAAATAATGACACATGCTTCTTATGGGCTCAAATCTACCCTTTGACCCCTAAAACATCATACACCTACATATACATGATTATAAACCTTCATGTTCATCAATTAAAACTCAAATTAATCAAAAATTATCATTTTTTCATATCACCCCTTTGCACCAACTTTCCCAAATACCTTCTTCTTCAAAAACTGCTATTTTTAGGTGGGCTCTATCCACAATGACTTACCCATGCTTACATGTTTGTGCTTCACTAAACCAACTAGATTCAACTGAAACAATGCAATACCTAAACATAGAATCACTTAAAATTACCCAAACATACCTTATACACCATGACAAACCTGAATGTGTGCTTTCATGAGATCAAAAGGCTCCAAAACACTTGGCCACGCCTCCCCCTACCATACACCGCTCCCAATGAGCACATATAAAGAAGTGAAACACATGTACATGTACCATGCCACTATTGTGAGTGCTCAATAACCCTCAAATCATTCTGTAAATCATTCCAACATTCTCATCCAGCATCCATGAATCTCATTCTGTCATACAACACCACCTAGGCACTTGTATAGGCTTGCTAAATCAAACTTGCACCATTGAATCTCACTGTCCCAGTTGAACCACGTCTGAAACAACATGTTAGAATTGTATACATCATCATAACATAATCCTAAAACATCCAATTTTTCATTAATTTGGTTTTACATCAATGACAATACCTATTAGGCTTATCTAGGCCTACATGCCAACAATCTCCCCCTTTGTCATTGATGGAAAACACCCTGAACTTTCCCCTTTTTACATTAATGACGAAGGCAACAAGAAATAACCTTATTAATCTTACCTCGGATTCACACCTCCATGCTTTGGTTAGAAATATCAACCAAAGTAATCAAATATGCACATTTTTTCCAAAGTCCGAGTTTTGCCTTGTTAGGGAGAAAAACATCATTTTCATCCACTAGGCATGCAAATTCAGCATTATTCACCATATACCTTGTTTTGGGCTTCTTAGAATCATTTTAGAAGTAGAAACATGTACCATTAATTCTCTAATCCATGTCAACAATGTCATAACAGAGCATAAAACATCATTACTCCATCATTCTACACCATAATCAACCAAATTGAGCCTAAAACATGCATGTTTTGTCTTCATACCACATAAGTCTCTTAACTTCCCTAAACATCCCTTCCAAAGGCATTTTTAACAAATTTCATCATGCAATAACAGGCCACACATGCTTGAATCATGTAACAAATACTCCTCTATGTTGAATGCCTCACATTCTAGCTACTATGAACAATTTGAGTTACTTAAGCTTGCTCACATACCTTGAAACCAACTTTGCAACTTTTTCAAGGTCCTAAACAAATTTTTCAGTATTCTCAAGCCATTTTCAAATGAGAAAAGTGAAAACATACTTTTTTAAGCTTAAGAAAGGACAAAATGCCTCTATCTCCCCGAATTGATCTTGGTAGCACCATTTCACCTTCAAGCATGTACTCCCCCTGTCTTGAAGATCTTATGCATACCTTGAGCAATAATTTATTGCAATGACAACACTTTCAATCACTGTTAGCAATCCGAGACTAACCAAATACCATCACACATCCTTTTGAGGAAAAAAACATTTATTTGATTAAATTCTTGTACTCACATTATATCAAGTGGGACTTGATAACCTCATAATGTCCTTAAAAGACTCAAAGTGACAACATTTTCCACACATAACATATGCCAAAATATACCTAAGATCATAGCACAAACTAAACAAACTTGTTGATATGACCTACAACACATAACTATGAGTGTAAGACATCCATTTTCAAATGCAAATACCATGTATGTGACTACATATACATGAACACTATTAAGAAAAATCTTTCAAGACCTCTTATAGCTCATGAAGACACCACATAAACTCCTTATGACTTGAATGAACTAGGAAGATCATCACACGATCCTTGAAATAACTAGGACCAACATAAACATTTTAATGAGCTTGATTATGAAATCAAAACACCTTACAAATTCTTAAAGAGACATGTCAAGATGACTCAAGATCACATTGAACTCATTACGGATGAAATATATTACAAAAAAAGCTCATGCACAAACTACTTACACAAGTAGAAAATTTAATACAACTATACAGACAAAGAATGATATGGAAATGACTCAAGAACCATCAACATGACCAAATAAATGCTATGAGGAGAAAAATTTTACATACCTTGAATTTCTAAAGATGACTCATGCTCACAAAATTTGCTCCCCCTCACCTAGATGCTTCATTTGCAACAAGATACCTTCAAGCAGCATAGTGAAGGCATACTTAACTCAAGAAGACCTAAAAGAAGGTCTTAAAGAGGTCCCAAGCCTCCTTTTTTGAATGACAAAATCCACTTTCTTCTCCTTTCATATCTATAGACTGAGAACCACTTTTCTTTTCATTGATATCTACTCTTGATGAGACACCAAGGTCTCCTCTAGGTTCCCAAGCTCCTATATGACCATTTTCATGCATTCTATCTCTTTGAACACCAAGATATTACACTCCAGGCCATTGAAACCTTTTTCTTTACACTTCAGGACCTTGAGATTTTTGGTCATGATCTGAAAAATATTGATAACAATTGTTTGCAACATGACCAACCTTATTACATTTGGAGCATACAATTGTACTTCTTCTTTTGAAATCATCAACATGATTAGGCCTTCCATTTAAATAATTAATATCTACATGGACTACCTTATTTCATTTGTAACATACTATCTTCTTGGAAAACTCATTTCTATTTCCTTTCCATGGCTAAGCATCTCTAGGATCAGATCTCTTGACAAACATCTTCTTACTTTTTCTAGGCTCAAACACTCCTAGATTCCATCCACAATCCTTGGATTTGTGACCATATTCACAACATGAATTACATTCACCTTTAAAGGAACTTACACAATTATTAGAAGACTTTTTTTGCATTCTTTAGCTCTATGACCAAAAGCATGACATGAGAAAAAATAGCCATTGAATGATCTTTCATACCTTGATGCATTGGGCTGCCTTATAGGTTTGGCTTCCTCATTGACCTTGGAGTGATTCACCTTCATTTATTCCTTGGAACTTGGATCATCAACTTTATTTTTTGGGTCATTATCTTCTTGCTTCAAATCATTTTCCTTGAGATCCTCATTGAGTCCCAAAACCGGTTTACCACTTGTTGATCTTTTTTACTAAGAAGAGTATTTATTTCAAACTTGATGCACTCATCCTCATTAGTCTTGAGCTTATCACTGAGTAAGAAAAATTGTGATTTAATTTTGGTGTATTATTCATCTTTAACTTTAATAGCTTCTGATAACTCCTTTATTGTTGAATCCATAATATGAATACTATGAATTTATTCATGAGTATCTTCCTTCTCCTTTAGGGATTTTCTCAAACTTTCAACTTGAGATTCTAAGGCATGGATGGCTTGGCTATGCTTGGATTCCATATCCATAAATTCCATCTAATATCCCTCAATTCATGATTGTGATATCTCAATTCTTCTTCTCAATATAGCCACTAGATCCGTAGATTCTTCCATTAATTGTGCTTCAAAGGATCTCCTCCAACTTGTTAAACTTGTGCAAGAAGGCCTGCTCGATACCAATTATTTGAAGCACAATGGACTGGGAGGGTGAATCAGTCCTTATAAAATTTCAAATCAGATTTCAGATTACTTATTCAAAAACACATAATAACTTAACTAAGTATTAATTGTACATACAATCAAATACCATACATGATATAAACCATGAGAAAGAGAATTAACACAAAAACAAGATATAAGTGGGAAACCCTCAAGGGTAAGAAAAACCACTAAATTATTTTCTGATATTACTCACAAAAATAAAAAGTGAATATTACACATCACAATATATTTATTTAGTGAGGCCCTAATCCCACAAGGAGCACCAACCCCTAAACCCTTGTTGATATTACTCACAATAAGATACTTGCATGAATATGACTCATCACACACTATTTTGATGAAGAATTACCACTAAAATTATGCTGATACCACAGCTTATAGTAATCCAATATTCAGCTCCAACATCTTTCAAACCCTTTCTCAAACCCTAGGTCTTCAACTTGCACAATTTAGCTCTTTCTTCAATTTTCAAAGCTTCAAACTCTTGCACACATATTGCTAATATTCCTCAACTTGTAACTCACTTTATCTTCCTTTGATACATTCAATACCTAAAAATTTCACCCTCCTAGGTCGCACTTCTCACATATACCACGCACACACTCAACTAGTTCACAAAAGCACCCAAAACATGTTTTTATATGCTTTCCTTCTTATTTACCCAAAGGAGGTCAGTCCCACATGATAAATTCTACCCATAAATATTCATTAAATTCAAATAAATTCATTACAATAGTCACAAATGACCCATATAGGTCTTCCTATCCAAAAACATCATTTCATGTGCCAAAAATGGCTCAAACCCCCATAAGCACAATCTTAAAAATGCCCTAACATGAGTCTCATAATTTTTCATGAACCATGAACTTTTAAATATGATTACAACATAATTAAACATTCATACATGGTCTCACATTTAATCAACCAATAAAAATATTTCATTTATTGGGCCCATTAATCTTTGCATTTCTCAAAACTTGAGTTGTTTCTTGACTTGAACACCCCGGAAAATTCTTATTGTCACACAATTTCTTCTACTACATAAAACTATGTCACGTAGCCACTCAATAGAAAGGAAGGACCTGTAGAACACTTTTGAACTTTTTTCAAGCCTTGAAACATCTTCCTCTTCAAACTACAAAGCAATATTTTCCTTCACCAAAACAACCTACCAAAAACGCTACTTTCAAAGGTTAGCTCATAAAAACATTTATACATATCATCAAGCCTTATAAATAGGCTAATTTTATGACAAAAAAATCCTATTCATTTTACATGGTGATATTAGTCATAATACAATCCATCTCTTTCCTAAAATAGCATCAAACTTTCACAATTACATAACCTTTCCTAAATCGCCAAAACTGTTCGTGTGAAATAAATCCCCGGAAACCATATTGTTTTACATCATCATGAGGAAATAAATATATCATTGGAAATTTATATGAATCTAGTTTCCAAAAATATTTTAATCACCTCAAAATTGAACATGTAGCTCAATATATTGCAAAACTACTGAGACATGCTTCTTATCGGCTCAAAACGCCCTTTGACCAGTCAACCTGTTTGACCCCCAATACATCATGCACCTACATAGACATGGTTAGAAACTTTCATGGTCATAAATTAAAACTAAAATTCATCAAAAATGATCATTTTTTCATATTACCCCTTTGGAAAAACTTTCCCAAATGCCTTCTTCTTCAAAAACTATTATTTTTAGGTGGGCTCTATCCACAACGACTTACCCATGCTTACATTTTTGTGCTTCACTAAACATACTAGAGTCAACTGAAAAAATTCAATACTTGAACATAGAATCACTTAAAATGACCCAAACATACCTTATACACCTTGACAAACCTGAATGCATGCTTTCATGAGATCAAATGGCTCCAAAACACTTGGTCACACCTCCTAGCTACCATGCGTGCTCCCAATGAGCACCTATAAAGAAGTGAAAAATGTATACCTATACCATACCACTATTATGAGTGATCAAGAAACCTCAAATCATGTTTGAAATCATGCCAACATGTTCACCAATCGTCCATGAACCTCATTCTGTCATGCAACACCACCTAGGCACCTATATAGGCTTTAAAGTAATCTTGCACCATTGAATCTCACTATACCAGCTGAACCACATCTGAAACAACATGTTAGCACTATATACATCATAATATCATCATCCTACAACATCAACTTATTCATTAACTTGGTTTTATATCAATGGCAACACCTATTAGGCCTATCTAGGCCTACATGTGCCAACATTTTCCTTCATTTATCTACCTTCATCTTCATCACCTCCCTCCCTTTATATTTTCCACTACCTTCATATTTCACATCTCTCTACATTTTATATGCTTTCACCCTCTAATCATATATTTTCTCTCTTCTCATCTCGTATTCTTCTTGTTCATTCTTCCTTATTCCCTTTTTCTCCTATCAACCTTCTCTACTATTCTCTTCCACCATATATCATTCCTTTTTCTCCTCCTCCACCATGTCCACTCTATTCCATGATCTTTTCCTCTTCACATTCCTCACTTACCCATAATCAAACACTCCTCCTGTCTACTCCCTTTTTTCTCTCTTTCCACTTTTGATGATTACTCCCTTCCACACATCTTCACACTTAACATTCAAGGTCGACAAAATATCTCCCCATTTGCAAACCGCAACTTCTCCATTCTATTACACCCCATTCTCATCCTCCTCTCTACGGCCTTGAACCCTCATTTTTGTGAGATTCTTCCATTCTCATCATCCCTCTTGAGGGGGCATCATCACATATATCCCTCATCACATCTTCCCAAGGCATTTTTGTCTTGGAGGATACCATAACAATCATCACTTACAACCCTCTATTTTCCCTCACAAATGTCTGCTCTACTTTTTGCTTGGAAAAATCATATTTAATTCTTCCCTATTCACCAAAAAAGAAGGAATACTTTCTATTTTCTTCGTCTAATCATTTATTATTGAAGGAAAACCTTTCTTAAGAAACATGTATTCAAAACCATAATTATTCCCCCTTGGGGAATTTTATCCAACATTGGAACTATCCCTTTCTATTCTCAAAGTCCACCTTTGTGGCCATAATTATTTCCCCTTATAGAATTTTGTATCATCACTTTTTCACATCTCACCTTTTGACCATATTCATGCCCTATGTTGGGGCATCATTATTTTGCATCCCCATCCTTTGCAGACACATACCTTTCACTTGATTCCTTACGTATGAAGGATTTCACATTATTTTCACATTTGGTTGTGCATAGTTTGATGTTTGCCTATGACCCATTGGTCATCCTAGCTCACATCCATTTGAGAGGTTTCTCATTGGATTCCCTCCATTTCATAATGATTTTCACCCACTCACTGGTCTGTAGAGCATTTCCTTCTTCTCTATTGAGATTGCCCTTTTCCCATACCGACGTGATATTAGAGTCACCACCATAGTTTTTATTGTTATTGAAATACTTTTTTCTTGGGTCATCTTGCCTTGCCTTATCATTTTACCCATTTATCTTCACCCACCTAACCTTCAACATATATCTCTTTCAAACTCATGATTAACTTCCTTTATGTCATCAATCCCAAGTTTGAGGGGGAACACTCAATCAATAATCTTTTCAATACTTCATTTTTTTGTCTCGCGGCTTGCCCAACACAAACCACTCATCAAAAAGGGGAAAATGTAGACACCAATTTTTGGTTTCGTTCCTCCACTTCACCCTACGTCTACTCTCCTTCATTAGGCTTGCCCATTCAAATTCCTCTTCCCTCCTAATTTCATTTGAATTCCATTTCCCACCAAAATACATATTCAATTAATCAATATTAATTGGTTAATTGATCCCCTTTAAATCCCTAATCCTTATTATATGTTAATATGCTCCATATAAATCCACTTGATAATTAAATATTCCAAAATAATCCATATCACCCCACTTGATAATTAAATATTCCAAGATAATCCATGTCACCCACTCATGAATTAAATATTCCAAGATAATCCACATGCACCCCACTATCGAATTAAATATTCCAAGATAATCCACATGAAATCTATTATTGAATTAAATATTGCAAAAATAATCCACATGAAATCCACTATTGAATTTAATATTCCAAAATCATTCAAATCATGTCCCCCCACTCACCTAATCAGGGTTACTTTTTCAAATCAAGATTACCTGATAACCCCTAAATTAACCCCATCTTCAGGATATAAATAAGAGCCTTCCCCCTCTTTCAAACAAGTTAGAAATTGCATCAAAACTTTGGCGTTCTTACTTCCCCATATCATCCCAATATCTTCATGACCTCCTAGCTATCCAATTCTCTTACATTCTCTCCATCCCTCCATATTGACGATATTTTATGGAGCTCTTGGCATTTTGCTTCCTTGGATTGGTTTGCTCGGGTCACTATCAACCATATGGTCTTCTCTTGGATCACTTCCGAACCACGTGGGTTTTTTTGTATTCATGTTATTAATTATCATTTCGATTACCACCTCAATCATCATATCAGTTAGTATTTCCACTTATCATATCACTACTTTGAATTTTTGTTATCAGTGTATCAGCATCCAACATTGATTACACTCTTTTTATTAATATGTGGGTTGACATCCTTTCTAGGAAGATTTCACTTCCCAGAACCAACTTTTTCGGGCATCCCACCATATATCTTACTAATCATCTTCATATTTTAGTTCTCTTTGTTGTGTACCTTGAATATTTATCATGAGGAAAATCATCCCTTTTTGTGCCCATACCACATCATCCCTATCCACATCAAGAGATCCCCTGAAATCTCCCATAACTAAGGTTTTGTGATTTCTCATTTATTTTTCACTAACTGACATGTAGCAGAATTCTCATCAAACCGTAGTAGATGATTTCTCTTTCTGATTTAGATCATACTGAGCTAGAAGTGCACCTATAGAAAATTGGGTAGCTGAGATACATATTAATAATGGTTCACCTAGAGTAGGCGGTATGAGAATAGGGGGTTTAAACAAATATTATTTAAGAAAGGAAAATGCGTGTTGTTTTTTGGGACCCAAATGGAAATCAACATATTTCTTAAGAAGGTGTGTGAAGGAATGACACTTATCTATGAGTTTGGAAAAAAATATTTGGATACCTTGGATTTTCCCTTGCAAACTATGCAACTCTTTGAGGTTATTAGGTGGAGGCATTTCTATGATAGTTGAAACCTTTGTCGAGTCCACCTCAATTCCTTTTCTTGAAACAATAAGTGTTTCCCACTTGGTGGCAAAAATTATTTGATAATTTTATTTATAAATTAATATTTAAATATGCAATAAAAACTTTGAAAATTAGGTAAATTCTTAATGCCCTACACCTTGGTATATTTAAGCTCTTAAAAATACATGTTTCATCAATTTATATGTGTTTGGTCATGTTTTGGTTGTGGGACATATTTTTAAAGGTAAAAAAATTGAAAAAAGTGGGAAAGCAGATTATATGTTTTGACGCGCCTAACAATTTTCCTGATAGCACCCCAAAGACACATTTCTTTGGGTTAAGCCTAACCTTGTAATCTCTGAGATGTTGGAAGATGCGTCGTAAGATTTCTAGATGGTGATCTCTGGTCCTAGACTTTCCCAATATTTCATCAACATAGTCTTCCATTATATCATTCAACATGTTGTGGAAGATGACATCCATAGCCCTTTGATAGGTTGTGCTTGCATTCTTGAGGCCAAAGGGCATGACTTGATAACAGAATGTCCCTAAGGGGTTTTAAAAGTAGTATTATGTTGATCTTCTTTTGTAATTTTAATCTGATTATATCCTAAAAATCCATCCATGAGGGATAGCATCTCATATCCTGCAGTTGAATCGATAATCATGTCGATGTTTGGAAGAGGAAAGTCATCCTTAGGACATGCTTTATTAATATCTCTGAAGTCCATATAAATCCTAATGTCAATGGGTTTCTTTTACACAGGCACTATATTGGAAATCCACTTTGAATAGTCAATAGGCCTAATGAATCCCACTGCCAGTAGTTTCTCTAAGTTCTTCTTTAACTAAAAGGGTGATGTGATGATACATGTAAACTACCTAAACTAATTGAAATAAACTAACACCGTGCATGCCAAATGTATGTGTACTAAATTAGCTAAGCTAATTGAAACAAGCTAACATCAAGGAGTCTCAATAACAAAGCTAATCTAATAAGAACATCATGATAAAATCTTAATGGAAATGTCTACTCTAATGCATCAACATGAATAAAACATCTAATGTTAATCCATTACTACTTTTGTAATGTATGATTTTTATTCAATTATGAACATATTTAGATCATAAGAAATCAATTTATGTGTTATCTCTAAGTGAGGAAAGAATCTCACCAAAATGGCTTAATGGCCATGCTTGGATCTTCCTTTACTACTCAACTGTGAGAAGAATAGATGCAAAGATGAAGAAGCTATTCCAACAATGTAGAATGCCTTTATCATATGCCTATATTAATCACTAGCAAAATTGTGGTGTAGGTGCGAAAGAAGGTATGAGCTTATATAGCTTTCCGATTTGGGAGAAGCTTGCAAACTAGTGCATGTGGGATAAAGGAAATTAGAAAGGATAAGCTTGATTAGAGCAATTAACAAGTGATTAGCAACTCGTGGGAGTTGGAGATGATTTAATTAATCAACTAGGATTAAATAATAGGCTAGGATAAGCTTAAAGGGCTATTTGGAGGTGATTTAGAGGTAAATTTAACCAATAAGATGGTTTATTGATTAAGTAGAAGATTAAAAAGGCTTAAGTAACTAATAATAGGTAATTAATTGATTATAATAGGAATGTAACTAATGAAGTGTCATTAATTGGAATTCAGAATGGGGGAAAGGCTAGTTGATTAAGGAAGTGTCGTTAATTGACCGAAATGGAGGGAAACATTAGTTAATTAATGAGAAATAACTAATTATAACATAAATGATGAGAAAGAGGGTAATTAGTATAATTTTAGTATTAAAACTACGTAAGAGGATTTTATGTGTCTAAACTCTCCACCAACTTCACTTATGAACACCAATCTAATCACTTCACATAATACTACTTTCATTTCTTTTCCATGTGTCAAGTCTCCTCATCTTATTCATCACTTCCCACCACATCGCAATCATCATGCACTTTTAGTGTCTTATCATTTCAATCAAACAATTCACAATCTGTAACCTTACATGCTTCCACCTTATATTCAACACCATCGTACTCTTCTAAGAATTCATTATCTATACCATTCCTTTCTCAATATATTTTTTCATGTGTGTCCACTCCGGACGTGGTTTCATCCCCGTCCTTTCCGTAGTCTTTCACTTTTTCACATCTATCTTGTTATCCATCACCATGTGATTCTATACCCATCACTTCCTTTCCTTCACTTTTTTCAATCATCTACACTCCACTTATCACACATCCCATTAATACAAGGCTAAATTCCACTCTTCATCACATATGGTGTCACGTATCACTTCACTTACCTTATTGAATTCTCCCACATATATCTCACTTCCTTCCTCACAACTCATTCAAGCTATATTATTTCTTGCAATTCCTCTGTTACATCCTCTACCATCTATTACTCAAGTTAACAATCCTCTTGCATCTATGCCTTGTCACTTGTATACACATATTATTTCATCTCTTCCTCTCAAGTTGTATTCACAAAATCACGCACTTATTATTACACTTATACTACCAAATATGTTGTTTTATATATGGATCTCAAGTAAGAAAAGTATTCACTAATGACCTATCCCCTAGTCTTGTTGTCAATTAGTTGGTCATCGTCATTTTTTTCTTGCACAATCAACAGTTGTTTACATAGTTCTAGTTATCTCTCAGTGAGTCTCAGGTGTCATTATTTGGTCATTTTTCATCTCTAGTCTTTGACTAGGATGCCTAGGGTAGAATTGGGGCACCCATGGCTGCCTCGGTCCTTATTTTAGGTTCCCTAGTCTTGGCAGCACTTGCGTCTAATTTAGATTTTTGAGGTCGGTCTTTTTCATTTTCCCTCTCATTCCCCTAGGTACTAGTCAGCATGTCGGGTCATTAGTGTTAAAATTTTAGCAAGAGATCCCTATATAAACATAACATACTTACTATCTTATGAGAGACTATCTACCACCAAGGGCTATCTATCTACTAAGGCAAGGGACTACATTTTGGCATCATTACATCACACACACTGCATAGGAAGGGTTGTATTCATTCTATTCCATCTACCATTTACATTTTACATCTAGTTATTTCCCCTATCTCTATGTCATTAACACTAGGACACCCTAGGCACACAATTTCACACACAAATCACACATAACTACATTGGGTATAAAATTTAGTGTAACGCTTAGTTGTAAGTCCACCATTGTGGCAGCTAAGGTCAGTTTGACCCCTTCATATGCATCTTTATTTTTAGGGTTTGATGCTTTGTATGGGGTTTTGCAAGTGAATATTCATTACAGGTTTATGGCGCCATCAGCGAAGATATTGTGACATTCACATAACAAATATCAAGGCATTGTGAAGATCTAGCGACACTACCAAATTCAGGTCTTGAGCTTTTCTACATACCAAAGCACCCATACTACAAACCAAGGCGCTCGTAGGCACCCCAGTCTAGGTAAATCTTCATCTATTGCAATTTCCTAGGTTGTGCCATCACACTCTGCTCCATCTGCATATCATCCTATTTAGTCTTGCCACACAAAGAGGTAAGTCATTTTCAGGTTAGTACCTTGTCCTTTTTATTTCAATTATTTCATTTTATTTAAATATCAAATAAAAATAGTTAATATTTATATTTCAGTTCACATCAAATATTACATTATTGTGCTTATTTAGATTAACTTAGATAGAGATATTATTTCATATTTTAATTAATCACAAGCCACCTCTACATTTTCCCATTACTTCACATCCTTTATAGATTTATTTCACATCCACCTTATTGCATTCATCACCACTCATCCAATCTCCACTTTTATTATTGTCTCCTCTTTTTGCATCCACATCATCAATCATACCCACACAACCTTTTGTTCTTACACATGGGCCTCATAAGCCTCCTCCACATCCAATTACACTTTCCAATCATTTTAATTTTCTCCCACATTCTCATGTGTTGGACATTCCTTTTACATGCCTCTTCCCATTCGATGACATCCTAGTCTCATCACACCCACTCATCACAAGATCACACCATTGACTATCACACTTTCTTCAGACATCACTATATTTTCCACACCTCATCCACCTGATATCATCCCTAGCACCATGCTTCATAGCACTTTATCTTCTACTATTTATTTATTCTCATTTCCTCGACCACCTGGATGTTCTTACACATTCAACATACTCAACACCCTTCTTACATGATTCATCTCTACACTCCATCACATATCACCATTCCATGGATTATATTTAGAATTCTTGATTCACTCATCATCTACATCATCCCCACTACTCCCATATTTTATCTCATCTATTGCTTTCTTTTTTACTTCATTTAGTCCTTACATGGACTAGGGGACTTTCAATTGTGTTTACTATTGAATTTTGCATGTTCCTTACATTCCACTTTTCTTCATCCGGCCTCGGCTTTGAAACACAAAGCATGATTCTCCACACATTCCTTTCTATCATTCTTGACACATATCCACATAGATAAACATATTTTAAAAATAATATATATATATATATATATCAAAAAATTCAATAAATAATGATTTATCATATATGTTCATCTGTATTTACTCCATTCAATCATATATCATTCGACTTCTCGGTTCACTACTACACATTTCATTAATAGTTCATTCACATTCCATGTCTTGGTTTGTTTCACAAGTTATTGTGAACTCTTTGATAATCTTGTTTTCATGTTTTTGAGTCAATAGTATCTACTACAGTTGAATGAAATTTATCTCTCCTTACTGGGTGAATTAAAAATGATTGTCCTTGAGATCCACATATACTTACACATTTAACAACTTTTCTTGAAGACCTCATTGCATTATTTGTTGACACTTACCAATTTTCATCTCCACAACCACTTGCATTCCCTCCACCAAGAGATTTGTGGTTCTAAACCCCTTGGAAAACTGAGAGAGTTGAATATCATGTGTGAGAAACAAATCAAAATAATCAAAATCAAGAAAAATTCAAAAGTCAAAATTCAAAAAAAAAGCAAGAGCAATATCAAACACTCTCTCTACATGGTCTTTCCAATTTCTCTACTAGGGCTATGGACTTCTGGTTGGTAGTAGAGAAATGTTGTGAATAGAATTAAATGTATCTCCGTTAGAGTTATGGATGTATGGATGGTAGCGGAGTAATGCAAGGATTACAATTTTCTTTCATTTCATTAAATCACCAATTGCCTGTCACAATTGCACCTACATATTGGCTTGTGTTTTAAATATGATTTGATTTAATTTTTATTTAATCTTAATTAAGATTAAGTTACTCTAACAAGTGATATTCATGTAACTATATATAATAGTGTGTAAGCAATAAGCATTCAATAATATAAAATCCTAAGAAAATGAGATAGGAAGATGAATTAGCTGATTTTGTGCAACATTGGAGTTGTCACAACTATATATATGTTAGATCCAACTAGAAACAGTGTCAAACATGCTTGATGGGGATTTCAAACCCTATGAATTTAAGGTACGAAGTTCCTGCAAGAGGAGAGGAGCACTCAGGCGCTAGTGACTGAACTAGGTGCCAATGTTTTCTTATATGGTTAAGTTCTGGTATTTTCTAGGTTAGAGGAACTTTGTTGTTAGTGTATATTTTCCACTCTGGTTCTTCTCTTAGATTTTTGGTCATACCTGTAACCTTCAAAACAGATGACTATCTGCATATACCCACAAATCACATCAAATATAATAAAATTATGTAGAATGGGGATTCAGACTAACCCCGTTAGTCACCTGAATAGTGAACTTATGACCGAGTGTTCCACTACATCTCAGACTCCATGTAGTTCTCCATTTGTGTGTGTATCTCTAACCTAGGTTTCCCTTATGCAAGTTACACAATGATAATGGGCTAGATCTAGATTATACCAAGTATGTAGAATGTTTATAATGGAATAGAATGAACTCCCCTCCTATGTTGTGTATGCAGATCAATGCATCCCTTTTCCTTGTATGAATGTGCTAGATGTATCTTTTTAGTGCTCTTATGCCTTTGTGCAATCTTAGGTGATGATAGATAATGCTTATAGTACTTTTCCCTTTATTTGAAAGAAGTAACTAAGTATATATGATTCCCTTGTTTGAATTTCATAATTAACAACTAAAAGGCTAACCCAAAGTATTAAAAGGTGACCAAGAAGTGAAAAGGACCCAAAATATTAAGAAGAAGAAAGAGATGGATAGGGAATCCTAGAAGGGATAGGAGTGCATGTGTACTTCTATCATAACTAGGATCTAGTGTTCAAGGACATTAAAAGATAAATAATTCCAAAGTGTCAATAGATCTCGTAAGATGTGTAAATCCAATAAAGTGCAAGAGATAGTAATCGAAATTCCAAAAGGAGTTATCAACCACTAGTTTTCTTACTTAGGAATCATGTATACATTAGTATGATTTAGGACCTATAAATATACCCAAGTGCATAGATTTTGTGTTTACATTTGCCCCCACTTTATGTTGTTAAGTGAATACTTGATAGCATAAAGTAGATAGAATATGTATACCTTGTGATCTAGTGAAGAGTGTAGTGGATAATGTGTCGAGTGTACAAGTAGCCATGTGAAGCGTGAAGTGATCGTTATGTGAAGCGTGGCAACTAGGATAGGGAGGTAGACCCTAGGGGTGAAGTGTATGCCTCAGTAGTGTGATACTAGGACTTGTGCTTGTAAATGTGAGCTGATTCTTGTTGCTTGTAAGGACGGACCTACAAAGAAGAGAAAGAGAGTAGTCAAAGTTTCATATATGAAAAATTAGAGTAAAGTGTATAAGTAAGTAAAAAGTGTGTAAAATTAGTAGCCAAGGAAAGATTGCCCCTTATGTGTGAGAGAGTATAGGATAGAAAGTTGTCATGTTTTCTTTGGAGATGTTGCAAATTTGAGTATCCTATCACCAAGGATGAGGGTTTTAGGTGATCTCATGCCAAGGACAAGTTTTTAGGGAAATCTCACGCCAAGAGAAGATTTTTGGGGAGAGAGGTTTGTTTTTCTCTCCTTCCATGATGCTTCTCAAATGATAAGTTCCACTTTGCATATTAGCATGTCCCGATTTGAAACTGAATTTTATCTAATTGAATGAATTTTGTAACTAAATCCAAGTGTCTTGTAATGTAGATCCATATTGTAAACTGTTGTAAATTGTGTTGAACTAAGAAACTATCTTATTTTTCCCCGGATAAAAAGCGCCCACCATTCCTATCTAATACTAAGAACTAGTTTCAGCTCTATGTTCGTGATCCAAGTCTGATTCTAGACCACTCTATAATTGTTTTCCTTTTCCAATTTTGTATCGATTTGTTTTGTTTTGGATCTTTGTGTTATTGAAAGGGTGTTTTGTTTGCCTAATAGTTGCCTCGCCCTCATTTGGTTGCATGTGGCAATTGTAAGAGGAGGAATCCTAAACAAGAGGACTGAAAGCGATATATATTCGATACTAGATGCCTAAAGGGCATATGGGATGTGCATGGTAGAAACCAAGGAACATGCAAACAATGTAGGCTAGAAACAAGTGTTAGTGTGAAAGAGCTAGTATGAAATAGAATACAATGTAGCAAACAACTATGAAGGCAAGAGGTACCGTGAAAATCGGATCGCATACATGGGACATCATTCACAATGTCACAAGACAATTAGATCCGAAGTGTCGATATTCATAAGTAAAAAAATATCAAACAAATCATAGGACATAGCTCGTAAACAACAAACAATAAGAAATAAGAAGTAAGAAATAACCATGCTTGTATATATTCCTACAAGTCAAATGCTACACATGAAGCACCCGTTAGTAAGTTAGAAAGATAAATAATATGTTAAAGCATGTTAAGAACCATGATTAAGTGATAGTGTCAAGAATTAGTAAAAATGTAATGAATAGGACCTATGAGTGTGGAGTATGCGAGTAAAGAAAGGTAGATGCCCCAGAGAGCCTCGATGGGACTAGTAAAGAGAAGTTTCTTAATCATGCAAAGCATGTAAGAATATATAAAAATTCCTAAATTCACCTCAAGATAGCATGTGAGTGTGCATGTGTGTATAGGAAAAGATAATGGCATACTAAGTATCCAACTAGCATAGGAAAAAAGTTCAACATGTAAATAATATAATTTTACAAGAGAAAATATAGTCAAGATGTGTAAATGATGTGTGAAATTGATGATGTGATGTGATATGTAAGATGTGTATATGAGGGGAGTTGTGTTGTCCCCAAAGTATATGTGTGTAATGTGAGGTTTATTTAGGAATTGTGCCTCAACACGGTCAAGTATGAACCTTAGAATAAAGCAGTGTGTCATCGGGTAACAGGTAGAGTATGTAGTAGTAACATTGTGTTGTATAGATAGGAAAAATTAATGGTATAAGAAGAAAGTGAGGAGGGGGAAGTCTGATGCCCCCAAGTGTGTATATCAAGAGCTGTTAGAAAATAGATGTGATCATTGTGAGCAAGAATATCCGAATATGTATAGTGAATGAAAGGATGTATACCATATATATAAATTAGTATGTGTATCATGAATAGAAGGATCCATAAGTAATCATGAGGAGAAAAGCATGTATGGAGTATCATAATAGGAAAAAGGGAATCAGTAAGCTTGAATAGATGTAGCAAGGTGTGCTCATAGTGTAGATAAGAGAAATTTTTACTAGAAATATTGACTTGAAGTGCAAAGAAAAAGTAAGGTATAGGTGTGTATGTGAATAGTATGGATTGGCAATTGTTGGTTAGAACGTGTAACTATGGGGGAATTTCGATGCCCCCAAGTGTGCAAATGATGGAGATCTATCCAATGATGGGAGAGAGAGACCATGCCATGGTGGTAGATGTGGAAATGTGTCATGAGAAAATTTATGGTCGTCACAATGGTATACCTAGAATCAAGGGTATGACCAACATCAGAATCAGATTCAACAACATTGTTAGGATTGAAATATAATGTGCATAGATGCTCATCTGATATATCAAATGTTCATTGAAATTATAAGCTCCGTTGAGGTCCCATTCATCAACATAGGCATTATTTGGATCGAAAGCAGGAATTATAAGTTTAATCTTAGGAGTTTGGTGAGGGATCTTAGATTTTAGCGAGGGATTGGTAGTTCTTCCTTTGATGGTTTCACATTAGATGAGGATTTTGGTGACTCTTACATTATTAGAGAAGGAACAAGAATTAATATTGCGTAATTATTGCTAGACCTAAAATAATCAAATTTGGGAACCCATTAGGGTTTGGTAATTAGAGATGAGTGTGTAGTAGAATGTTGTGTAGCAAATGAAATAAATCCTTGATGCTCAATTTTCCGATTCTTCATTCTAAAGCATAACAATCATTTTCATAATGTCCATTAATTCTATGATAATTGAAAAATAGGTGACCTTTGTATTTTTAATTCAATAAGGAGGGTAGTAATGAGTAGGTGGAAAGGTGATTAATTGGTGATTGAGGAGCTCAGAGAGAATATCGTGTTGCCTAGCATTTCGATCAAACTTGAGAGGTTCTTGTTATGGTAAGACCTTGACCTTGCTTGTATGAGCACATGTAGTAGACATGGGATCAGGATGAGGTGTAGAAGAAGAAATAGCATGGTCATGGGAAGCATCCTTGAGATGTTGGATTTTAGTTGTGAGGGATGTAATCGTGGTTTCCATAGCTTGAAATTTATCTTGAATAAAAAGGTGTAAATTTTGAATTGACTTGAAGATGGATTGATTGGTTGTGGTATCGCATACTAATAGGAGGTCAAGGATCGAGGGATGAAGTAGGGAGGGTATTGGGTACGCAACTCCATACTATCAAAAATTATGGCAACCATGCAAGAAACCCCAGTGGGTGCATAGGATGGGTAAGAGGATTGGTCTATAAATTCAGAAGAAGAAGAGAGGATCCAATGCATGTTTAGAATGTGATGTTTGATCAATCAATTTCACTAAATGATTTGATTTAATTTTTATTTAATCTTAATTTAGAGTAACTTACTATAATAAATGATATTCAGGTAACTATATATAGTAGTGTGCAAGTAATAAGCATTCAAAATGTAAAATCCTAAGCAAATGAGAGAGGAAGATGAATTAGTTGATTCTATGTAACCTAGGAGTGGTCAAGACCGTATATATCTGTGTGATCTGTCTAGAAAAATTTCAAATAGGCCCGGTGATGGTTCGAACCCCTAGGAATGTAAGGGACGAGAAGCACATGCATGAGGACAGGATCTCCTCGGGTGTTAGTAACTGAATTGGGTACTTGTGTCTACTTAGATGCTCAAGATATGGTCTTTTATAGGTCAAATGAGCTTCGTTATTAGTCTCTCTCTATCACTCTAGTTTTGGTCTTAGATCACCTGGTCGTACCTCTAACCTAAAAATAGATGGCTACCTGTATATGCCCATAAACCAAATAAAATTCAATAAACAATATGTAGAATGGGGAGTTAGATTAACCCCACAGTCACCTGAAGAGTGAACTTACGACCAAGAATTGCACTACATTGCAAACTCCATGTAGTTCTCCATTCATGTGTGTATCTTTTCCTCGGTTTCCCTTGTGCAAGTTGCACGATAATAATGGGATAGATCTATATTATACATAGTATGCATAATGTGTGTGATGGAATAGAATGAACCCCCCTCCTATGTTGTGTATGCAGATCAATGTAACCCTTTTCTCTTATATGAATTTGCTAGATGCATCTTTGTAGTGTTCTTATTCCTTTGTGCAATCTTAGGTGATGATCAATAATTCTTATAGTGATTGGATCCTTTATTTGAGATAAGTAACGAAGTATATATATGATTCCCTTGTTTGAATTTCATAATTAACAACTAAAAGGCCAACCCAAACTATTAAAAGGTGAATAAGAAGTGAAAAGGACCCAAACGAGTAAGAAGAAGAAAGAGAGGGATAGGAATGCCTAGGAGGGAAAGGAGCACTTGGGAACTTCTATGCTAATCTGGGCACTAGTTTCGAGCTCAGAAAAGATAAATTAGTCAAGTATCGGTGGAGATTTATTGTGTGTAAAGCCCGTAAAGTACAAAATATATTAATCAAAATTAATAAATAATTTTTCAACCGCTAGTTTTCTTGCATAGGAATCATGTATGCATTAGTATGCTTTAGGAATTAGAAATGTACCAAAGTGTATAGATTTTGTGTCTACAAAATCATTATCTTTGGGTCTTCATTTCAAGTAGTTATTAATTCTCACGTGCACACACAAGATCTTGATGAGTCACAAGGATAATATGTCACCTTGTGTGGTTGAGACCTTGTTCATGCTTCCATTTTATTTCACTCGTTGTTTCATGTCTCATGTATTCGGGCAAGTATATCATGTGTTCACCACAACCCTGTTTCAAACTAGGTCAATCTCATTGCACACCCTCGCATTATATTTTTAAATCATGTTATTTCCATATTTATGTTCCACCACTCTTTGGAATGAAAATCATCAGAATCTGCTACCTTCTACACACCTTTGTACTCATTTTCCTTTTCATGGCATTCGTATTATCACCACTTTATTTCATGGAATTTTCCTTTGCATTACCACCATTGTTCTCACCTTTACCATTTTCCTAATTTTTCATCTCTATCCCCTGACATCACACCCTCCTCTATTCCTCACCTCACATCCTACCCAACCCCTTGAAATACCATAAAATAATTAAATAAAAATTAATTTTCCCCACACCTTGGCTAGCTCAACCGACCTAGATCTCACCCACCCTAACCCTACCTACCCATCCAAATCATACCCATGACTCATCTCATTCCCAACCTCCCGTACCCTATTCCTATGACCACACTTCCTCCCCACCATACTCACCCTAACACTTCCCACCTCCCAACTTGCACAACAGGTTGCAACCATAACTCACCCAAGACCCTCTCCGGCTCGGTCAACAATTCCCCCTCACCACAAAGCAATTTTCCCTTACGACTCACTATCCAACCCACCACTCAATCCCAGTCTATTGAGTCACATGTGTAACTTGACTAACCCATATCCCACTTCCGTAACCCCCAAATCAAACTTTTGAGATGTTTCCTTCCCCGTGAACTCCAATCCCCTCATCTAGCTCAACCTCATCCTTGAGACTCACCTCACGCTCCTCCAGTCCATATGCACAACTCTCATCCCTAATTCAACCATTCCCCATGTCCCTTTAACCACCTTGTTGTCTTATCTTCACTCACTCTAAACCACTATCCTATGGAAATATCACTATCCTTACTCCCCCAACTTTTTTCACCTTCGCAACTACCTACCTTGACTACCCACCTTGGTGAACCACTTTGTGACTCCGATGCACCCACCCCGGTCGTCACCCATGCCTAACTCTCCTTATCTCGATCACTACCGTAATCGAGCTAAACTCACACACCATCAATTCATCGATCCTTTCTTCCCCTCACTCTCCCTCCACCAACATCGTACCCAACCTACACCCTCACCTTAACCCCACCTGGTCACACTCGTGACCGGCTCGCCAACTTACCCACACCGAACTTGGTGTGTGCACCCCACCAAGACTTCACCACTTACATGACCCATCAAATCATACATACCCCTTCTTCATGTGTCATGTACCTCATCAACCCACATCTCGCCACCCTCGTTGAGTTGTGCATTAGACCTCACTTACCCAATACGTATGTCTCTCAAGCCACTCATCCTCTAACTCACATTTCACCGTCCCAAATAATTCGGTGTAGCGGACCGAGCTAACCCTCCACCCAACCAGCTTAACTCATTGAGCCACCCCAAACATCTCACTTGTCGGCTCATCATTGACCTAGCTTACTTATTAACTCGTTCAACTCACTTACAACACCTCCTAACTCACCCAACTCACTCCTAGCTCACCCACACCACTCCTCATCTTGTTTCCTCTCCCATGTCACTTAGCTCACTGCATCATCTATATCGATCACCTAGATTGATGTGTATCTCACCACCTTACCCACACAACGTATTTCTCCGCATCACCCATGTTAATCACCCATCTCGTCATGTCACTTTCCTCCTAGATTGCTTAATTATGTTTTTCGTTAACTTACAATCAACCCCTCTTAACTTCTTCACCCCACGTTTTCTCAACACTTACACATACTTTTGTATAAAAACCATCATCACTTTTTCACATGCACATGACTAGGGAAACATTGTCCTTGTTCTCACTCAACATGTCTTTTCCTAGGATCATTTTCTCTTCATCTTCAACTCCCACTTTTTGTCCTACGTTACGTTGGGGAAACTGCAGTTCCAAAAATTATCACTTGAGGAGGGAATCATGCACAACCCTTCTCATTCGATTTTATGACATCCAATCATCAAATCATTGAATCAATATTCTTTTCCTCATGAAATCAACCTATCAAACCCTTTATAGACTCTGGTTGAAGTGGCCCATTGATTTCATTTCCAAATTCTTGTCTATCCAATTAACACTAAGTCCACGATGCGGAAACCATCATCGTAGGGTTAGATGATCCCCATCTCATCTTCATTTTTTGGGTTGCATCTTTCCTTCTACAACATGCAACCCAAAAATGGTAAAATATAGACACTAGAAAACATACCTTGCACATAAGGTCCCTTATTCAAAAATACCAAAAACATCATAAAACACAAAAAGACAAAAAAATCATAAAACCCCATAAAATGGGAATAAAATAAACTCACCACCCATGTACTAACCCTCACCCACTCATATTTAATAATGTCCCATCACACCTACTCATGTGCATGCCTAATGCACTATGGACCCTATCATTGCACCCATGTGTTTCCCACTCCCGTATGTACTCCAAATCTATAAAACCACTCTCACCCACATTACATCTCTCTTAGCAACTCTCGACATCCTATATTTGAGTTTTCCTTCTCTCTTGCTTGCATATCTTCTTTTGTAGGTCTTGAAGAATGAAAGGCAAAACAAAAAGGATAGATCTAATTGTTGGTGCAAAATCAAAGCACCCCTGAATGTCTCTGCAACTCAATGGGTTAAGACTTTCGGTGTGATTGCACAACATGGAGCTTCTCTCAAAGTTTGGGACTTTTTGATCGAGAGAGCTCTCTGGATGAAGGTCGGTTCCTATTCCTCTATTCAGTGCACACATACAATTTGCATAGGACCTACTCTAAAACCTACTCTAACTTGCCAAGGAAACAGGGTTAAGAAGATGTAAGAAAATAAACCTAAACTAACAGAGGTGAT
Source organism: Taxus wallichiana var. yunnanensis (assembly GCA_018340775.1). Taxonomy (NCBI): domain Eukaryota; kingdom Viridiplantae; phylum Streptophyta; class Pinopsida; order Cupressales; family Taxaceae; genus Taxus; species Taxus wallichiana. The sequence goes on from CM031239.1 coordinate 487,059,145, forward strand.
GCACCAAAGGAATGTTGAACATTTGCTTTGCTATTAAACACAAACCATAGAAATGTAATATAATCACCATGCACAAACAACCAAAATTGCAATGAAAGATCAAGAGGATGCAATGAACGTAAGAGAGGGTTGAAAATCACCCACATACTTGTATTATTGCTCCACATATTTGACACAATACATCACAATGGTTGAGAGGCACAAAATTACATTAAAACTTGAATGGGAGGTTTGAAACTCCATGAATCTACTTGCAAACAAGAGAAGAAGGGAGGTGCAAATCCAGAATGTCCAACCCTTTACAATGAGCCAAGCTCTTACATTTATAGATGAAGCGAAGAGAGGAGAAGAAGAGAAGGAGGGAAATCTGATTTGAAATCTCAACCACCAACCATCAATGCCCTGCAAATCCACCCACAATCTGTCAAGTGTGGTTCTCCATGTCTGTTTGGCATGTTGTAGAAGGAAGGATAGCAGATCAGATCAGATCTAGGTAGTTGGGGCAATCGAATCACATATTAATGGCATGAAAGAAATTTTCCAATTTCTTACACACATAACCTTATTAACATCAATATTTTAGGCTTCCATGGTGTAGAGGATGTCCAGAGCTTTCCAACGGCGTAAAATTTGTTAAATTTCAAGCACTAGATCAAAAGTTATGCCCATTTGAAATTTTGCATCAAATCCATACAAAAATGGCAAAAATGCAATCTTTGCAAAAGCAGATCCACAGAGCCGGTAATGGAAAAGCTGGGCCTTTTTGTGAAAAAATGCAAAAATTTTGAAACCTCTCATGACCTCACAGGCCCGAAATTGAAATTACGTTATTTGCGCAAAAATTACAAAAGTGCAAAAGTCTCCCGCAGGCCCGCAAGCCCGCAACTTCTCATTTTCCATTTGGCAATAAACCCCCTCGGGCTCGCGGGCCCGCACTTGCAAACCGCACTTTTTACGAAAGTTGAAAGATTATCAAACACTCCCATCAGCCCGTGACCACGAAATTGTAAACTTGGCAAAAATTATTCTCCACGTCCACGACTACTCATTTTCCACTTAGCAAAAGAATTCTCCTCGGGCTTGCAAGCCCATGACTATAACTTGTTCCTTTTGAGAAAAGCGCAAAATGCCAAAATATCTCCCGCCGGTCCACAATTTTCCCATTTTGGTGAAAAGTTTTCCTCGAGCCCATCTTGACCCGGAATTTTCCCATTTTGGCGAAAATTCTTCCTCGAGCCGTCGACCCATAATTTTCCCCTTTGGCAAAAAACCTTCCCCATGCCCCAGGTCTACTTTTGGCAAAAAATTCTCCCAAGCCCGCAAGCCCGCTACTTACAAAATATCAAGAGTTAGAAGGACTTCTTTATATTTTCAAAAAGGGGAAGAAATTTCCTATCTGATGAAGATGCTTTCGGGAATCCTCGAGTACTTGAAATATATAAAAAATAAGATTGAAGTAGAAAAGGAGGAAAAGGGGGGTTAGTTGACCAAAAATAAGTATGAGCTTATTTTGGATAAAATAAAAATTTTTAAAACTGATCTAGTGAAATATCAACACAGGCGAGAATCAAAATTGTGATTGGTTTGCTATCTTCATGTGATTCTTGGTGAAACACAACTACGATTTTCCTACAATTTGAGTCAATGTATCTTGGTCATTTTCATTTGCATTTTTGTCATTTTACATTAATAAAATGTATTTTATCTCCTTAAAAGGGTTAGGTATCTAACTAAGGTAGGTCCCCTAACGACCAAAAATAACTAACACTTTTCAAGTGTTCTTATGTGTAGGTTTACATTTAGATCTAGAAGAGTTTTTACTAACTTTATTTAATGAAATATACCACAATTGTCTCTCTCTTCACAATGACAATATAAGCCCATTTTATTATAATAGATGATTTGGGGTTTTCATATTAACTAATCCATCTTGTAGGTGAGCCAAATCTTGGTATACACATTGCGGGAATGAAATCGGGGTGCGGAACACCCAACCTCATGCTTTCCAACATTGAATTCCATCGGCAATGGCTTATGATTCCTCAAACAACAAATGACTTAAAAATGACATATGATGTACCATAGTATTACTGATATTTTAACCCAACCACCTTGTTCTAAAAACTCACGGAACAAAATTTTTAGGGTTTAGAGTGGATAAGATCCATACAAATTACTCATAGAATATACTTCCCACTATGTAAGAAACCCATGGCGATATCCTTTAGCTGGGTGTATGGCATGTGAATGAGGCTTCGAAAGAGGCATACATAACTGAAAATTTGGGTTTCAAATCCATCCATGGAATGTAGGTTTTGGACTCTTCAAATAGGCTCATCATTGTTGTGTTGTCCTATTATGGAAAAATCACAACACCCCTGATTGCTCGTAAGTGAATGGTTGAGGAAGTCAATGTGATTCATCAAACATGGAGTTATCCCAAAGTGTGGGACTTTGTAAATGGGATAACCCTCCAGAGAAGTCGACTTCCTATCCTATCCTAGTGCCAACTACTCCAAAGTGCAGAGAGTTGCAAATCTAACCCTAATATAAAGATTTCCCAAGGAGAAAGAGTTAGAGAAAATGCATGAAAATTAAAACCTACTCTAAGGGAAGGTGATGCACCAAGAAGGAGTGTTGAACAACCTACACAATAAACACAACACAACTAGAATCTTGTAATGAAAACACAGTAGTGCACAATAATTTGCATGTGATGAAAGACGAGAAGAGCTGTAATAAATCACAAAAGGGTGTTTAAAACATCCACAAATCATTTATATTGCTCCTGAAATTGATACAGTACACCACATTCAAGCTCAAAGGCACATATTTTTCATTACAATGTCTAGTAGGAAGGTTTGGAATCTCCACAAAATATATTACAGACAAGAAGAAGAAGGGAGGGCATATACAAGGTGTCCAACTTTTTAAAATGATCCCCTCCTTACAATATATAGGAAGAATGAGAGAAAGGAGAGAGAAGGAATTCAAAATCTTGCTTCAACCACCCAAAAATGCATTAAAATATCTGCAAAAATGATGGGTACCATTATAAAACCCATACCTCCATGTACTTTTCTTATTAGGGAAGAAAGGAAGCCCATACCTTCATCATTTTGGTAGGTGAGAAATATGGAACATTCCTCTAAAATGGCGGACTATATTTCCTCATTTTGAAATACTTAGTCTCACTAAAATTAAGAAAACACTAAGATATTTCCAAAAGTCCTATTTTTGCAAATCGAGCTCCCAATCAAAAGTTATAGCCATCTAAAGATGAGGGTGTCATCTTGTTATACATGCGAGTGGTTGACCTACCTTTTCTGGACTCGAACACATCGCACCCCGAAATCCAAAATTTTGGACTTTCAAGATTAAAGCTTTGGGCCTTGATTTTTGTGCACTTTGGGGTATAAGGTTATGAAATGTTGAAACCCCAAAGTCTAAAATTCAGACTTTGGGTTTCAGACCTTTACATTTTGGGGGTTTGAGATTTTTCGGGTTTCGGGTTTCGAGGGTTAGGGATTTTGAGGGTTTGAGATTTTTGGGTTTCAGGTATTGTTCATCCATTTGGGCACATGAAACCTCCAAAATCCTGAAGTCTAAATTTCATACTTGAGTTTGAGACATTCTGCTCATTTTTCCACACTTCCTTCCGTCGAGTCCCCAAATTTCGCCTTAGCCTACCTCCGAACGACCCCACCTCCAAAGTCTAAATTTCGGTCTTCGGATATTCTTCATTTCCCAAACTCCTCTACAATGTGCTCGGCCTACTTCACTAACTTACTCGGCTCGAACCCGAAATGTGAGCTCCCTTGGTCAAATTGATCCCCTATTTTTCTCTATGTGAGGTCATGTTTGTTCAATTTCTGCATTATTCATTTGATAATATAAGTAGATGATATGAATATTCTTCTAGTTAATATATTAATTGAATTTAATTAGTAATATTAATTCTTGTAGTTAATATTATTTGATGGGATAATTTTTTTGTAATTAATTATAACATTATTAATTAATGTTATTAATTTACTAATTAATACTAATATTATATAATCATTGTGATTTCTATTATTAATCAATGTTATTGATTAACTATTAATTACTAATATCATATCTTGATTAGAAACACTTTGATTTCTATTATTACTTGTTGTTATTGATTAATTAATTTTTAATAATATCAAAGCACGATTGTTTCAAATTTCAAATTTTTGGCGCTTTATTTTTGGGAGGCAATTCTTAATGGTCATTTATTATGGTATGTTTGATTCAAATTTTGAATTTTCAAGTGCTCCTTTTTTTAGATTTGGTCATTTATTATGGTAGGTTTGATTCAAATTTTGAATTTTTGGCTCTTTCTTTTAGATTTTCCGCAAGATTGATTCAAATTTTAAATTTTCCAGTTTTATTTTAGGAGGCAATTCATAATGGTCATTTATTATGGCAGAGTTTGATTCAAAATTTAAATTTTCAGCACTCTTTTTTATGACGCAATTTTTTTGGCCAAGTACATTATAAAAATATTGATTTCAAATGAATCGGGTTTTGATTTTTACTCTATTGCAACCGATATTTTTCGTTCGCTCAAAGATTTAGCTAGGGAAGACAGAAGAACGTAGATGTAGCTGGAGAAATACGAATATACAAAGATTTTGCATAAGAAAGAATAAGATATAGCTTTCGCTAGCAAGAGAGATATGAAGATACATAGATTTTACATAATAAAGAAGAAGAAAAAACTTTCGATACGGCTTTTTTTCAAGGGAGACTATTCAATATTTCTCAAACAGAATACAATAATGGTAGAGCAGGCTATTCAAGGTTTTTATATCTCATTTTTTTCCAAGTTTACTTGAAAGCCTTTAAGAAATGAATAAACAAAGATCTTTTAATTCACAATCTAGTATCTCAACCATTTTTTTCCATATATATTGTTTATTTTTAAGTCTGAAAAATGTATCAATTTTTTTGTGCATAAACGTAACAACAAACAAATACAGAAATCAATTTGTTTACATTCGTAAACATAATATACAAATCAAAATTATTTCGTTCTTTTTTAATGTCTTAAGGACTAAAATGTGTACCTGTTTATGGTGCGCAAAAATGATTAGATAGACTCAGTACCACTGTCTCTTTTTGTGTCTTTTTTATAACCTCTGCAACAAGTTTCTTTTTCAATAATCTATGTATCCAATCAGGCCAAATCCTTTCACATAATCAAAAAAATGATTTGATAGACTCGATACCACTTTTCTCTTTCTGTATCTTTTTTATAACCTCTGCAATTGTAAGTTTCTTTTTCAATAATCTATGTATCCAATCAGCCAAAATTCTTTCACATAACTTTGTCTTTCTCTTACAAAATCTCGAATGAAAAAAACTCGGTCGTAAGAGAGAAAAAAATAAAAAACTCGGTTGTAAGAGAGCAAAAATCAAAACCCGAGCCATTCAAATTCAATATTTTTATAATGTATTTGACCAAGAAAATTTACCTCTAAAAAAAAGCGTCGAAAATTCAAAATTTGAATTTATCCTACCATAATAAATCACCACCCTTTAATGATTAAATGTCTTTAATATCCTAATATCATAAGTCTCGAAATTTGAATCTATCCTACCATAATAAATCACCACCCTGTAATGCTTAAATGCCTTTAATATCCTAATATCCTAAGTCTATCGTAAATACTTAACCACGAAAGGGTAAATATTTCAATGCTTTAATATCCTATTATCCCAATGTTTAGAAACATTTAAATGTTTTAAAGAGGTATTAGAATAACGAAAAATACATAGTATTATTTTTGTACATACATTCAAAATTTGAATCTATAATACATTAACAAATCACCACCCTTTAAATGTATAGATATTTGAATTGATTGGACCCATTTAAATGTTTTAAATAAATATTTGAATAATGAAAAATATATAGTAGAATTTATTGTCATACCTATTTAGACACATGTAATGTTTTAAAAATGTCCACATTTATAGAAAATATGTTTTAATAATGAAATCATGAAATTTTAAAGATGTTTTTAAAATAATGAAATTTAAATACATTGTACTATTTACGTATTTACTGTGTTTTAGAATGGGCACCCATTCTCACATCTTGTATAAAGTTATAAAAAAATTGAATCTATCCTACAATAATAAATCACCACCTTTTAATGTTAAAATGCTTAAATGCTTTAATATCCTAATATCCTAAGTCTATCGTAAATGTTTTAAAATATATTTGAATTGATTGGACCCATTTAAATGTTTTAAATAAATATTTGAATAATGAAAAATATACATAGTAGAATTTATTTTCATACCTATTTTGACACATGTAATGTTTTAAAGAGGTATTAGAATAAAGAAAATATGCTTTAATAATGAAATCATGATATTTTAAACATTTATTATAATAATAAAATTTAAATACATAGAACTAATTTCGTATATACATAGAACCCATTCTCATGGCTTGTATAAAGTTATGAAATTGATTGAGCATTTTTACATTGTCATGTATTGAATGGGCAAATGTCCATTCTCATATAGGAAACATAAAAGACTTGCTTAAAGAATCATAAAAGAAGAGTATGGATCATATATTCTCATGACTTTTAAATATGTATGAGATTGATTAAACATTTTTACATTGTCTTGTATTGAATGGGAAGATGTCCATTCTCATATAGGAATCATAAAACAATTATTTGGGCAAATAGGAATCATAAAAGAAGAGTATGGATTACCTCACAACTTTCAAATAGGTATACAAATGACTAAGTATTGACGAATGTGGACATGTCCACTCTCATAAAATCAATATTAATTGTATGAGAATGTTTAGGATGGGCACATGCCCATTCTCATAAAATAAATATGTTTCGATCACGACTTTGCACATGCCCATTCTCAAAATAATCAAATTTACTTTGTTTTAGAATGGGCACCCAATCTCACATCTTGTTAAAAGAGTTGTGAAATTGATTTGAGCATTTTACATTATAATGTATTGAATGGGAAGATGCTCATTCTCATATAAGAATCATAAAAGACTTGCTTGAGGAATCATAAAAGAAGAGTATGGATTATATATGCTCACAACTTTTAAATAGGTATGAAATTGATTGACCATTTTTACTTTGTCTTGTATTGAACAGGTAGATGCCTATTCTCATATAGGAATCATAAAATAGTTGTTTGGGAATATAGGAATCATAAAAGAAAAGTATGGATTAAATATACCCACAACTTTAAATAATGGGCAGTGTCTGGTAAATCTATGGGAGCTTTAAATGATGGGAAGTGTCTGTAGGTGGCAGTTGAGGAGTATGCTAATCCCTCAATGGTGGTGGATGCTCATTACCCTATCTCAGCTCTTGATGGGGTTCGGACAGAGTAAGGTTTGTATATTTCTCAAAGGACCTTGATGTTTTGAATCGGGAACAATCTATGCACCCTAGGAATTCAGATCTAGGAAATAGCACACTTGTTCATGTTTTAGGTGCTCCGGTTCCTAGGAGCACAGTGGTGTATGAGCTAATTTATGTGGCTAGCTCTAGGCCATCACTATCTCATTTTCAACAAAGACATCAGATTGATAAACCCTCTTCTAACTTGTCCTTTAAGGATGCGGTGAGGGGAATGGTAATAAGAGCAAGGGATTGTTGGAATCCAAGAGTAATAAGCCTATGGCTTATGCTAAATCTACACCAACAATTATTTTTGGTGATGAGGTGATTCAATCATAATCCACTTACAAAAGGAATGGACTGATTTGTAGATTCAACAACTTTTGTCCGGGTTTTCCTACACTGCATACCTAGATTTTGAGTCAGTGGGGCCCTCTCATGGAAGGTAGGATAGATATATTTCCTAGTGCTCGTGGTTTTTCTTTGTTGTATTTACAAATCCTTTAGATAGGGATCTTATTTTTGAGAAATTCTAGGAGTTTGAATCCCACTTGCTTTTAATGAAACTTTGATTTCCTTTGTTTAATTTCGTTTCTAACACTTTCCAAGTTAAACTGGTATGGATTCGTCTTTCATACTTGCCCCTTTAATTCTTGGTGGAAGAATTATAAACCTAGTCATCTGGTGGTGAATGATCCTATGGAGTGTGAATCAGACTCAGTTTCTATGAAATCAGTTGAACCGGAAGTGGTGGAAGTGCAACAAGTTTATAGGAATGATGTTGAAGATTTATCTAAATCCTATGACCTTATAGAACACATTGAAGTCATGATTCCAATCCAAAATACTGGAAATGTAAATCCAAACAAGGAAGAGGATTGGAAATTTGTGTGTAGGAAAAAGAAAGGGACTATCTCCCCTTAAAAATGCAGCTAAGATCCAAAGAGAAGGGGCAAAACTATTGAGATAGTTGTTGTTTTTATTGTTGTTTATTTATTATTGTTGGTTTGTTGTTGTTGTTTGTTGATCTTCGGTCTGCTTAGAAGAGGCTATTTTTACTTTTTCCTCATTGACTTATCTTTTTGTCCACATTTTTATGGGGTAGGGATCCCTTCACCCTCTTTTACCGATAATCAAAAATATTTATACTCACAACTTTTAAATAGGTATACAAATGACTAAGTATTGACTAAGTATTGATTGAATGTGGACATGCCCACTCTCAGAAAATCAATATTGTTTGTATGAGAATGTTTAGAATGGAAACATGCCCATTCTCATAAAATAAATATGTTTCGATCACAATGTTGTGCACATGCCCATTCTCAAAATAATCAAATTTATTTTGTTTTAGAATGGGCACTCATTCTCACATCTTGTTAAAAGAGTTATGAAATTGATTGAGATTTTTTGCATTGTCTTGAATTGAATGGGCAAATGCCCCTTCTCATTTAGGAATCATTGAAGAATTTCTTGAGTAGATAGGAATAATAGAAGAATAATAAGAAGAATATGGATTAAACACTCCCATAGTTTTTAAATAGGTATAAATAGGAATAATAGACGTAATATCATTAAATCGATATTGCTTGTATTATAATGTTTATAATGGGCATATTCCCATTCTTATGCAAACAAAATTGTTTCGTCTTGTATTGAGTGGGCATCACATTTTTATTTTCCTATTCTCATATAGGATTCATAAAAGACTTTCTTGGACAAATAAGAATCATAGAAGGAGAGTATTCATTAAAAATTCTCACAACTTTTAAATAAGTATTAAAATGACTATGTATTGATGAATGTGAACATGACCATTATCATAAAATTAATATTAAAATCAATATTGCTTGTATTAAAATGTTTAGAATATAGATACTAGTATCATTGTTTCGAATGGGCATATGCCCATTCTAATACAAACAAATATGTTTTGTCTTGTATTTGGAATCATTGTTTCGAATGGGCATATGCACATTTTAAAACAAACAAATATGTTTTGTCTTGTATTAAATGGGCAGATTCCCCTCACAGTCATTAAATATGTATTAAAGAGTGGGCAGTTGAGAATTTTTGTCTTGTATTGAATAGTCATATTCCCATTCTCACAATCGTTATAGAGGTATCACAAAGATTAAGTTTAATATCACTAAGATTAGAATATGTAGAATGGGCATATGTGTATTCTCTTTAATAGTTATTTTAGAATGGGCATTTTCCTATTCTCATAAGGGTGTCGTTAAAAAAATGTCAATTATTGCTCATACTAGAGATAAATGAAAATATCACAAAAAGAATTATAGAGATAACATTAGAATATGAAGAATGGGCATATGCATATTCTCTTTAATAGGAATCATAAGAGAAAGTCATTATTGTTCATAGAGATATGTGAATAAGTATAATAAAAATAATAGAGATAAAGTTTACTTTGTTTAGCATGGACACTTACCTAATCTTACTGCCTTTGTAGGTGTATCCAATCCAACGTATCACTTCGTAATGATTACTTTGATTCCTACATACCATACGAAAAGAATAAATTGTATGCATGTTAGTTCAATGAACTGGCATGAATTTTTAACTCGTAATCATGTTGAATTATTATTAAATGAAGATTACAAAATGGTTAACTATCCTTTTTTATCTACATAGTACATCTTATCAATAAACAAGGTAATAATGCAAGTCTATGTTAGAAAACAAATTTAATACCTAATTTTATAATCAAATAGACAATTACAAATCGATAAGCAAGAATCAAAATTAATTCATCATCACAATAATCAATATCGAAAAGAAGGTAATTGTAGCATCTAATAATGAAATTTAAATGCAAACATTAAATAAAATCATATCATAGTCAATATTTTACATAAAAAAGTCTTACATCATCACAGAATTAAGAGAGATAAATTTAATTTGTTTCGTAATGGAAAATTCCCCATTATCGTAGCCTTTATATAGCTCTCAAAATGATTTATTTCAATATGTCTTCCTATATGAGAATGGGAATTTTCCCTTTCTCCTATATGAATCATAGAAGACTAGAGATAAAATTTACTTTGTTGTACAACTAGCTGATATTCTTCAGCTCTGGATAAATAACAAGAATCACTATAGATGATGTTTAATTTTATATTATTCTGCTATGATTCCTATGTGAGAATGGGCATATCGAATGGGCATACGACCATTCTCGTATAGCGATCATAGAAGAATAGATACAAAATTTACTACATTCTAAAACTTTAAAATAATGTTTTTCTCTATTATTATGATATAATTCCTATGTGAGAGTGGGCATATACAATGGGCATGTCCACATTCTCATATAGTAATCATAGAAGAAGATTATAGAGAGAAAAAAATTACACAATGGAAAATTCTCAACCATGCAAGGGAAATAAAACCATATGATATTCTTCATCTCAAAATAAATCAACAGAGAAGAGTTAGAAAAATTCATGCCTGTGAATGGATTGGTGTTTTTCAGAAATTTCCTTGATATCTTTTGCTTCACAATCCAAAACAGTCCAACAAAAGAGAGAACCCAAAAGCAAAAGTATAAACAATCATCAATCAAATAGCTCACATGCAAGGAAGTGGTCTAACAAAATAGAGGATCCCAAAGTAGAAAGGATGAACAAAAATGGAGAGATCAAATAATATCCCATAAATTTTCTTCAAATCTTGTGCTTCACAAGGCGAAATGGTCTAACGAAATGAGAAAATGTCCGTTCTCATATAGGAATCTTAAAAGAATAATAGATGTAAAATCTAATTTTTTTAGAATGGTCAATTTCTCATTCTCACCTTCATAGAGATATTAAAAAGTAGAACGTAAAAACAATAATCAAACTTCAAAGGTCGCATGCAATAGCTTTGTGGTAAAGCTTCAAATTCCCAAGAACTCTATTGTCCTTGAAAACATTAACTGCCATTAATATCTCCATTGTGCCACATAGTGACATGGATTAAATGTCATTAATATCTCCAATTTCCCTCTAACGAGCGGTCGAAGAGGTGTTTTAAAACAATTACCTTCAATTAATAAATAAATGGTGGTCAACAATATATTTGCATGGTAGTCTTAATATATCATGATCAGAAACAAATATAAATTTTAAACATTTTTCATAGCCATGTTTTAGGTTATTTGCATTTAAAATACATTGTCATTAATATCACCTTTGTGCCACGTAGTGGCTTGGATTAAGTTCAATATATTTTGTATTAGAATGTTTAAAATGGGTATATGCCAACTCTCAATCAAACAAACATTTTGGTCTTGTATTCAATGGGAATTTTGTTTGTATAAACAATATTAAACTTAATAATTTTAATATCTCTATAAAGGCTGTAAGAATAGGAAAAAAAAAAAATTCAATATAACTTGTATTGTATTTAAGTTTAATATTTCTTTGAAGGACATTACTTATAAAATTGTTAAAAATCATAAATAAGGCTTGAATATGTATTGTCATTGCAAATTATTTACTAGGTATGTGTGGGAATACTAAATGTTAATTGGGGAAACATTTCTCACAAAAACCTCAGATAAAGTAGGTGTTGGATTTAGCAATGGAGAATTTAGATTGTTATTTGGAAATTTCTTAAGTGTTGGATATTAGGTTTGGTATTAGGTTTGAATATAGGGATCTTTCTTTATGGGTTCAACTAAATATATACCTTGACTGTTTTAGCATATAATGGAGGTAGGTTTTCCACTAGTAGATATTTGTGCACAAAAATCCGTGGTAATTGGATGATCTGCATAAAAACTATACAAAATATAAATGACATAATCCCATTCTATACAAAATGGGAATATCTCTGTTAATTGCATGGTAATTGAAGGAATCATGCACAAAAATAAATGGCAATGATAATGGGAATGGTGGTAAACAATATATTTGCATGGTGGTCTTGTTATGTCATGGTCAAGAACAAATATATATTTTAAACAATATCATAGCCATGTTTTAGGTTATTTACATCTATAATAATTTGGTATAACTTTTAATACTAGAGATCCTCGAGAGAGAGAGAGAGAGATGCATGGCACTTGGAAAATTACTAAACTTGTGGGACAATATACAAGATGATTAAGTTCAAATAATTTCTTGTATTAGAATGTTTAGAATGGGCATATGTCAATTCTCAAACAAACAAACATTTTGGTCTTGTATTGAATTGGAGGTATACGCCAATTCTCATAGCCTTTATAGAGGTTTTAATTTAATGATTAAGTTCAATATTGCTTTATAAACAATATTCCCATTCTCACATCCTTTATAGAGGTATTAAAAATATTTAAGCTCATTATTACTTGTATAGAATGGGAAGATGCCCACTCTCATTTGTGAATCAAAGAAGAATAACAAAATTAAAATCTATTTTGTTTTAAAACATTTCTATGACTCCTACATGAGAGGTATTAAAATGATTAAATTCAATATTGCTTTTACAAACACACTTCCCATTCTCACAACCCATTCTAAAAAGTTTACAATCATATAAATATATTGTATGATGAGAACTACATAAGGCTTGATCCCTCTTGAGGGTATGTAGTGCATCACTTGGCTCTACCAGGGATAGTCTAGCTAGTATAATACAATTATCAATAATTACAAAAACAAAAATTGTATGTTTGTATGAGAATGGGCTTGTGCCCATCATAAAAATTCTTTCACAACCGATGTTTCTCTCTATAAGGGTTGTGAGAATGCACAACTTGCCATTTTAAAAAAAGTAAGGCTATGAGAATGCACATATTTTCATTCTAAAATAAAGTAAATTGTGTCTCTATTATCCTTCTATTATTATTATGAGAATGCTCATATGCCCCTTCTAACCATGTAGTCTTATTTTATGTTCCTATATGAGAATGTGCATATGCTCATTACAACCATTTTTATCATTTTCATATATTAAGCAACATATTCTTCCTTTGTATTTTTTGTATGAGAAAGGACATACTCCCGTTCTATACAAAATACAAATATAACATATATTCAATACAAAAAGGAAATGTAACATATTTTCAATACCAAATGCAAATGTAACATCTATTCAAGTCGGATTGCTACATGATGGACACCCAAAACCATCAACAACACTACTTCATTATTATCATTTTTATCTCATATTCACTCATACTACTACTTGAATAATCTAGGTCTTACATTATTATCAAATTTTCACTCATATTGCAACTTAAAGGACACCCATAAGAGTCAACAACACTACTTCAATATTATCATTTTATAAGAGTCTGAATTTGTGCATAAGAATGTAGTTACTAATATATAATTTTCATATAAAGTTATTATTCGATGCTTTTTTTTTTTCTTTCCAATAATGTCCCTCATATCATCCTTCACCATCTCGTCCTCCTCTAAGTTGTTGAGGTAAATATTAAGCCTGCACTTTTTGCTTCTCTGCTCCAATTGAACCAACCTCCTCTGAATGTTCATAACTATATTTTTAAGCCCAGATAACTCCTCTCTAACAGAATTTTAAGAAGTACAAATTTTATTTGAGGCCTCAATATAGTTCATGAAACTATATCCCGAATCAACATCCTTTTCCACCTGTATAACCTTGAGGGAAATTTTTTCTAATGCCATACTCCAATTAAACTCCATCTTGTATTTTCCTTTGGAAGGCTCCCCTTTGATATCAAACAAAGAAACATTGTCCAGGGTATCAATACCCTTCTTCTTCCTCAATGTATTCATTCATTCGGCTAGAGTAAAATTGTCATCGAGGTCCTCCAAATTCAGCTCCAAATCATTAGCCAACAGTGGCTCCAAATCCTCCCTCTCCATATTACCAACAACATCTACAAGTGTTTATCAATGGCATAAAAACTCTTTTATGTCATTTGAGCCTGAAGAGGAGGAATCCCCATCATCCTCCTGCTCCATATACTTCTCATCCTCAGCATGTTTTACATCATCATTCAACAAGCCCCTAAACTTCTCAGATTTAGTGAAATTTGTAGAACCTAAATGAAATAAGGTCATCATCAATCCCTGATGAAGAGGGATTTTCAACTTTCCTTTTTGGAAATTCTTGATTGATTTGTGTAGGGAATGACTAAGAAAGAAAGGGAAATTATAATGCATACCATGGTAGATATGACTTAACATAGGAAATGGTGGGCATAAACTACCTTGTACCTACCCTCCAGGGTGATAAATTGCATCAAGTGTAGGGAAATTTTATTGAAAGGATTAGGTAAATAATCTCTCTCAAAACCTGCACAATGATGTCTTAGTTTCTCTTTACCCACCAAAAATTTTCCCATCTCCTCATCACTTTTTTTTTCTTGGTTTATAAATCTCCCTCCCCTCGTTTTTCATCCCAACCACTATAGCAATAAAATCTTAAAAATTTGGTATAGAAAAACCCTTGATACTAGCCCAACCATCCTTCCAATGACTAGAAAAATCCTTGCTCAGGGCTTCTTTGTGGCCTTTAAAACTTTGAAAGAGAGATGACATACCTACCTTTTCCAAAGCATCATCCAAACTCTTCTACTAATCCCATTGGTGAATCAGGTTCTAGATAAACCAGATCACCGCCCATAGTTTTTGTTTCTCTATTAAAATGGCAATAAAACCAACTAGATTCAAAACCTTCTTGTCTGTTCTAAAACCAATGATCATACTTTATCAAGCCCTCCTCTAAACCAAATTTCCTTTCTAAAACCAATATAATCACTTACATATCGTCCAACCTCTAAAATGTCTCCTCATTACTTCTTACTCTTCCTTTATACCCAATACTAACAGAGAATGATTTTCAATCATTAATAATCATTACAATGACACAGAAATTTCCACCTCTTGAACCTCTATTTGCAAGGTAAATTGCAGCCTTGTTCCCTTCCCTGTAGACATGATTATAGGAAATCAATTCAAAGGATGGTTCATGTCATTCTCCCATTCTTTTTATTCTAATAGAAGCAATAGTGAACTTAATCATTTTAATAACTCTTTGAAGGTTGTGAGAATGGGCAACTGGCCATTCTAAATCTAATTCAATTTTATCTCTATTCTTATTTTATGAATCCTATATGAGAACTCACATTTTCTCATTCAATACACGATTGAACTTATTAATTAATTTAATAACTATGAAGACTGTGATAATGAAGAGATACCTATTCTAAAATAAAGTAAATTTTCTCTATTTTTCTTAATATATGATTCGAATATGAGAATGGGCAATTTCCCATTCTAAAACAAATTAAATTTATCTTTATTCTTCTTTTATGATTCCTATAAGAGACTGGGCATCTGCCCATTCAATACAAGATAAAAATGTTTGTTTGTATGTAAATGGGCATATGCTCATTCCAAACATTCTAATGCAAGCAATATTCAACTTAATCATTTTAATACCTCTATGGGAATGGGTATCTGACCATTCACTAGAAACATAAAAAAGGTTGTAGGTATGATAATGGGTGTATGCCCATTCTAATCATTGCAACAACAAAATATTGAACTTGATCATTCCTAATGGGAAAATTAATAGGATATAAGAGTGAAAAGGAATGGTCAATCTAATACAAGAAATATTTAACTTAATCAATTTAAAAACTATATGAAGGTTGTGAGAATGGGAAACTTGCCATTTTAAAACAAATTAGATTATATTTATATTCTTCTTTTATGATTCCTATATGGGATTGGGAAGTTGTTCATTCGATACAAGATTGAACATAATCATTTTAATACCTATGAAGGTTGTGATTATGGGGAACTTCCCATTCTAAAACAAAGTAAATTTGTTCTATTTTTCTTATATGATAATGGGAAATTGCCCATTCTAAAACAAATTAAATTTTATCTATATTCTTCATATATTATTCCTATATGAAAATGGGCATCTTCCCATTCAATACAAGAAATAAATGTTTGTTTGTATGTAAATGGGCATAAGATCCTTCTAAACATTTTAATGCCTCTATAGAAATGGGTGCCTCAAAGCATTTAATGGAAGATAAAAAAGTTTGTTTGTATGAGAATGGGCGTATGCCAATTCTAATCATTGTAATATAAGCAATATTAAACTTATTCTTTTCAATAACTCTATGAAGGCTATGATAATGGGTAACTATGCATTATAAAATAAATTAAATATTATCTGTATTATTCTTTTATGATTTCAATTATGAGAACAAAAATTTTCTCATTAGATACAACATTGAACTTAATCGTTTTAATCCTTATATGAAAATGATTAAGTTCAATATTGCTTAGCTTAGCGGTGAGGTTGCCTACCCGGCTAGGCAGTGAGCGGGCAGCCCAGACTTGGTAGGTTAACTCATCCACCCATCTCGGTAGGTCAACCCACCAACCCAACTCGGCAAGTCAGCTCACCTAGGTGGTAATAACTTTGTACTTTGGTAAAATCATAACAAATAACTCCTCGTATTAGCATGAAGGATTGGTAGTGGATTTCTTAGATATACATTAGTAGTTTGGTTGGAAAGACACAGGAGTTCCAATGGGCATTGAGAATGTCATACATTTATGCAAGGGAATGATCTTGTTGAAACTATGAAACTTGCAGCTTAGACAGAGTAAAACTAGCATAAATGGCCATATTTAGATGCATCCATTTATAACTATGATTAGGTTAAAAACTATGCATGTCTTACAAAATATTGAAGTGATATTCTTAATACCCAGATCAAAAAATACAGAAGATCAAAAATAGGGAATTATCTTTAAACCCATAACAAAATACAAGGGAAAGAAAACCAAATGATATTCTTCATCTCATAATAATTCAACAAAGAAGAGTTAGAATAATTCATGCCTGAAATTTTCTTCAAATCTTGTGTTTTGCAAGCTAAAAGCAGTCTTATGAAACGAGAGAGGAGCCCAAAGAGGAAAGGTTTAATAAAAAAGCGGAGAGAACAAACAATATCTCGAAAAAATTTCAAATCTTCTACTTCACAGGATGAAATGGTCTAATGAAATACAGGCACCCCAAGCGGAAAGGATGAACAAAAAAATAGAAAGGATGGACAAGAAAGAGTGGTGAACCTTGCGATTCCCAAGACCTCTACCATCATCAAAAATAGTAATTGCGAGTCAATCTCTCTACCATGCCATGGAGTGGCGTGAATTAAATTTCATTAATTTCTCCAATTTCCCTACAACATGTGGCCAAAGATGTGTTTGGAAAACAAGTGCCTTCAATAAGAAAATAAATGGTGGTAAACAATATATTTACAAATTAATGGTCTCGTTATGCCATGGTCAAAAACAAATATAAATATTAAATAATATCATAGCCATGTTTTAGGTTTAATAATTGCACTTAAAATAAAATTTAAATTTTCAAAAAAATCATAGCCATGTTTTAGGTTTATTGCATTTAAAAAAAAATATAAGTTTTAAACTTTATCATAGTCATGATTTAGGTTATTTTCATTCAAAATAAAATATACATTTTAAACATTATCATAGTCATGTTTTAGGTTATTTTTTGCATTTAAAATTAATTGATACTAATATATAATAGAGAGAGGGAGAGATGCATGCATGGATAATTAGTAAACTTGTGAGACAATATACAAGATGTTTAATTTCAAATTTTAATAGTATTAGTTTATATATGACATGTCATATATAGTATGAATATTATTATTTAATTTTCTATTATGATTGGAAATAAGATATATGAATAATATATTTAAATATTTATTGCGTTTTGCACCTTATCCATTTATTAGTGTCTCGTTGTTTTCAATAATAAATATGAGCAAGATGAGAGGGGATAGTTAGGGAAACTATATATGACACGTGGATTTCACAAAATCACTCGAATGTTGAATCATTTACTTGTTTCAACCACTCCCTGAACTCTAGATGGGAATGGCAACTTAAATAGAAAGAGGGGATGGGGTGGATTGATCCAAAACATATATTATTATTTCCTCATTGATTACAAAGGACAATCCTATTATTTGGTACTAATACCATATTTCATGATATTTAATTTTTTTTCTTATTTTGATTTTTCGTCACATTTAACCTTGAGTTGTATTTTTTGAATATTTATCTTTGATATTTATCAAGTTTCATTATAAATATCTTGAATGTACATAAAAATAATTACATCTACCACACGTGTTTGTGTTAAAATCATTGATACTATAATATGGTTGTGAAAATGATAAAAATTATATAACTTATAGTACTCACATCAGAGGTTAATATTAGATGTTCTAAATAATGAGATAGTACCTTAGAAGAACATTTAGAGCAATTAGTTTTTATTTTTTTTAAGGAAAAATTTATTAATGGCTGAAAATTGAGTAACAAGAATAATGAAAATGAGGCAATACACATAGACAAAATGGGCATATGTCCATTCTCATACAAACATTTTTATCTTGTATTTAATGGGCATATGCCCATTCTCATATAAGAATCATAGAAGAAAAATAGAGATAATATTTAATTTGTTTTAGAATGGATAGTTTCTCATTCTCACATCCTTTATAGAGATATTAAAATGATTAAGTTCAATATTGCTTCAATGAGTTAGAATGGTTAGAATAGGCATATGCCCATTCTCATATAAGAATCATAGAATAAAAATAGATATAATATTTAATTTTTATTAGAATGGACAGTTGTCCATTCTCACATCCTTTATAAAGATATTAAAATGATTAAGTTCAATATTGCTTCAATGAGTTAGAATGGTTAGAATAGGCATATGCCCATTATCATACAAACAAAGAGTTTTATTATTGTGATGATAATGGGCATATGCCCATTCTCATACAAACAAATATTTTTATCATTGTGATGAGAATGGGCATATGCCCATTCTCATAAACTCAATATAGAAAGAAAGAAAAATTCTCCTATGTGAAACATAAAGAATGAATGACAATTAGATCCTTTTATGAGAATGTTTATAATGGACAAATGCCCATTCTCATAGTCAGGGAATATGGGAAGTATGAGGAATTCTTGTAAAATTAATATATGTTATGTTACTATGATGAATATATTTGGATGAAGTGGTTAATAGCAATCAAGTTTATAATTAACTTCTATTTAGCCTCTGTTTATTTATTTCTCATGTCAATTTAAATTAAACCTCGTCTATTTAAACTCTATTTGGATGAAGTGGTTAGCAAATGGAAATGTAACCTCTATTTATTTCTCATCATTTAAATTCAATTGGGTCAAGTTCAATCATAGTTTGGAAATCATGTTATAAATATATTCATGTCAATTTTAATTATATGCATAATTTTGAAGTATTTCCAAACCTTATTGAATTATAGAAATTCTGACTCATGTGCTATGTGTATTCAATATACTTATGGTTGTACATACATGATAATTTTTAATTTATTTTATGCAATGGTTTAAGATATTTTCTATCATCTCACAAACTTTGTATTTTATGTTGTTACAACATCGAGTCTTTTGCATTTGTAGAGGATGATCATGTGGACTTGTTTTCAAAAGGAACCAAAGTTACAGAGGGAAGATTATATCCAAGTAGGAAGACACTACATTGTAAAGATGTGGGAAGAGGATTTGTTGTTGTCAGTGTTAACATAGTATTAGATGGAAGAGTAAAATTACCTTTCTCAGTTGATGAATTTGAAACCTTGGTAGATGTCAAGAATAAAGGATACTACATTGCTTAGGAAGAGAGTGAAGTTTCAAAGCATGCAAATTCATCCATTCCCCCAATTTGGGTAGAGAAAACATTTTTAGTGGTTCAGAGGATTACAATGCAGAGAGTGATGGAGATTGTAGTGATGACACTGAAAGCACCATCAATACAGTCCTAAAGATAGAAGAGATTTTGTCACAGACAATGTCATTCTCAAACACAAATGTTGTAGCAGAGATGATGACATGGCCATGGGTTTTATAACTCATGTGCTAGAAGATCATAAAATTAATGGAGAGAGGTTGGGTCCTTGGAATTTTGGTGTATGGATAGAAAATGTGGTAAATATATGTTCGATTGCTCTCGACTTTCTACAACCTAATAAATCAATAGTTTGACAATAAAACATTTGATTTTCAATGAAATAAGAAGTTCCCTTATGATTAAGCAAGGGAGTGCTCAATTGGATGGTCTACACCTTGTACACAGTGATCAACACAATTTGAAGTTCAAGGGATTTGTTACAAAATTAATCCATTACTGCTCGATTGAGTGCAAATTTGTTGCAGAGGGAACAATTACCAACGTAGTTGAAGGATACATGGTACATTTTAATAGATTGGATGCCAATATCTTTGGTGTGCATATTGATAGAGTATTCAACCCTCCTTGCAAAGGATGCTCCCTATCGAAGGATCTCTCATACAATGGCTTGTTAGGCAATTGGCTAACATAAATGGTTCTCAGATGGATATTAGATTTAAAGAAGTCCCAAAAGAGGTTGAGGTCATCATGTGGGATGCATTAGAAGAGTGACAACATCAGTTTGTTTATCCAATTTTATATGATGCCACTAATCACAATCAATCCAACAGAGTGATAAAAAGATCTTATAATGCTACAAAACATCAAAAGTTGGATACCCCTCAAGCCAATCCATCAAATCAAAATTCTGATGAGGATAGAAAATAGTCAATATTTTTAGAAGAAGTGGAAAATTCATAGTTTAGTTGTTGCAAATCTAATTGTCTCCAAAAATTGCCTCTTACTTCAGTTAGAGTTCACAATCTATGGTGCACAACTAGAGTATTGAATGAAATTGACATAAGATAGAATTTGTGTTTGATGCATTAACAAAGAAATTCCATCTTCAATGTTGGTAAGAAATCTATGGAGGTACATAAAATGAAATTTGATGGGATGGATGTTTGTTAGAATGCATGGCACAAAGTTTATGGGTACCCAAGGAGTTCCTTCTATAAACATAAATTTGAATGGATAAGCGAGAAATAGGCTTGCAGTGAATGGTAACACTAGAAAAGAGAAACAAAGGTCAAACATTGCCGCAACAATTTCCTGCATATCAAGAATTGTTGAAATAAATTCATATATCTCTTTGCATATGACTCGGTCTATAGGATAGGATGGAGTAAAATTTCCCCAAAGGTTTCTTCCTTCATTCTATACCCAAAATATATTGTGAAAAAAATTGCAATGAGGAGCTTGAATTATTGAAACTTCCTCAGGTGTTGCAGTCAAGCTTCAACAACATAATGAACAAAATATTTCAACATGTTTCCATTACAAAAATAATTTCTTTTCCAAGTGTGATGAGTGCATGATTTTTACAAAAAAGTAGAGCCACCACATGCCCGAAGCACTCGCAAATATTGAAGAGGAACAAACATGGCACAATGAATATATTCAAAGTTTTCGTGCAACTTACTATTCCCACATATTACAATCAAAAGAACAACCTCATGGATTCTTGAGCATTGTGCATGATAAAATGGATAAAATGAAAACTTCCATACCAAGGATGGGTAAAAAAGCAAAGTCAATAAGTAATGTTATGAACCTACCAATTACTTTGACTAGTATGCTCACACATGGACACAAGACAGGGGTTTCATCCATTTTGGCCTATCATTTGTTGAACATGGAGCAAACTATACAATCACATCATTAGCTTTGTGTCTCAAGAAGCTTGAAGAACATGTAATTGATGAGTATGGAGATTTATTGTATAGTTGTGGATCATCCAAATAACCATTACATGATGCATTATTACAAAATGATGTACATGAAAAATGTAAAAGATACAAGGAAAATATTGACCATTCAAAATTAGTTAGTGTTGCTAGCGCGAATACTTCATTCATAAAGAAATCATTGCTCCTATACTTGTAATTGGATAATGTTTCAATTGATAACAAGAATCGTACCTTATTTGCATTTGCATTACTGTTGTGATAAAAAATGTTTTCAACATTGTGTATTTAATCTTCCTTCTAGTGGGACACACTCATGAAGATATAGATGGGACTTTTGGAATATTAGCAACATCGTTACATAAAGTAGACACATTGACGTGACATTGACTTTGCCACATATCATGGACTCTTACAGAACATGCTAAGAAGGTTCAAGTACATTCACTCCTTACCTTATTGAGGAAGTGTACAACTTCAAGGACTTTGTGGAGCCATTCTTATTAGGGTTTAATATAGTGGTTATCAAAGCAAACCTAAGATGTTCATATTCCATGTTGTGGATGGCATACCGGTGATGGAGTACAAAGAAACAATAAAGGATCTACAATGGTCTCATTCTATCCATATATGGTGTACAAAGGATAATGGTGAACCAATCTTGTCAGAAGGAAACCTCCTTTGGCACCTTTCAAATAACTCAAAGAAATAGAAGATCTAAAAAAGGGAATAAAAGCATATATTGAGCATTAGGGGAAAAGTGCAATAGGAGAAAGTAGTGACTATTGGCTTCCAAAGATCACGTATTGGGAAAAAAATTGACATTCTTAGATATACCATTTGTAAATTGTAGTAGAAGAGGTTTGATGTTTGTTTTTGGCCAAAAACAATACAAGAGAAAGACATATATGACCAAATAACAGGAGCCACACATATTCACAAAGAATACTACATTAATCAACATATCCCAAGTAATAATGATATTTACATTGGGCCTGTTTGTGGAAGATCTAAACAATAATTCAATCCATTGAAGGATGTGTTCAAGGGACAAATGCTACTTATACGACCAGAAATGATAATGAAAAGATATGGATGGGGAGAGTAGATGGGGATATTTTCCTTCAACAAGAAGGCAATGATGTAAATAAAAAGTTGAGAGTTCAATATTGGAAACCTGTAGGGAGAGGAGAAGGTGCAACATTGTATCGGGATTGTTTAAATCCAAATAAAACATGGACCATCTCAGACAAACCTAAATCAGATATCGATGTGGATAGCATCATCTAGGCATAGACACCAAACAAAAAATGGAAAAGTGGAAGCATAAAGATACCCGATAAAGGACACATGGCCATTAAATCATACCTTGAACTACTTGAACAGAATAACGAATGTTGACTTAGAGAAACCATTGAAGATCATATATTTGTATGTGAAATCATCTGTGCTGGGATATGGTTTTTTTAAATTATTCCAATTACCTTGGTCTTATAAAACTTTACATTTGTACTTTTATTTGATAATTAAATGAAAGAGTGGGTATTATATTACTCTAGCGAGAATTTTCCATAGTATAATTCTATGAAACATCTTGTTGCTTTTGGAACTCTTGAATCTTATTTATGTATTAATAATATAATTTCCACCATGTAATTAATTTAATTTGAAAAAATGAATTGCTTTTAATTATGCTCTAAGTAAGTTTACAGGGAGTTGGATCTTGTGATTTAAAGGGAATTGGATGTGATTTACAAGGAATTCATTTCAAAAATTAATGCTTTGGATTTTTCAAGGAATTAGCCTTGATTTATGCATTCATTACAACCAAAAAATTATATGGTCTTTGCCTAAAGCTATGTGCATAAGTCTAGATAACTTATTTTTTAATTGTTCTAATAAATTTATAAAATGCAAACCTTTCTGAAGTCTAGATACTAAATTATATGCCTAGGATCCCTTAATTCTTGAATGCATAACTATAGTATTTAGAGTGCCAAGATATATTATTTAATGCTCTCAACAATAGTGTCTGGCAATTCATTGTGACTTAGGAACATACTTGTAACATAAAAAAGTTAATACATATAAAAATAATTAGGAACATACTTGTAACATGAGTCTAATGAGGATGGGCATATTTCCATTCTCATAAACTCAATATTTTCTTCTTATTTCATACATCATTTACCCATATCACATTGTTTTAATTTTCAAAAGGGATCAAAATCCCTCATATTGGAATCATAGAAAAAGAATTGAGATAAAGCAAGTACACATAAAAATAATTAGGAACATAGTTGTACTATGAGTGTGTTGAGAATGGGCATATTCCCATTCTCATAAACTCAATATATAATTAGGAACATACTTGTATGGCATAGTGTAAATATTGGAATATGATATTACACTACTTAAAAACTAATAATAAACATATTGGAATCCGATATCACACTAGATAAAAACCAATAATGGAAATTTAGGAATCCAATTTCAACAATTATAAAACTAGAAATGATAATACTATAAATCTAGATTCTTGTAGAAATGTCCACATTTAACGAAATTATGGTTTTATATTTTCTCTCGCGTTTATTGGCATAAATATGTTGGCATGTTGTGGTTTAGGTGTTATCATTGATACAAGCCCCCATTAATGACAAATTGGATGATGGAGTGGAGTTAGATAATTCTCATAGTGATGATGATATTGAGATTTTGGTATAATCTTGTTTGCATATGTTGATTCAATGAGGATTGTTTGTTCTTGCAAGCCTATTCAAGTGACCTAGCTATTCTAGGTGATGTTGCATGGTGGTTTGAGATTCTTGGTGGCTTGAGAAGCATGTTAACATGATAGACAGAATTCTTGGAGAGTTCTCGAGGCACTCACATGAGTTTCAGGTGCAGATACATGTTGGTGACCATGTTTCAGGTGCTCATTTGGACCTAGGGTATGGCTATTAGAAGGTATGAGGATGAGTTTTTGAGCTATATGATATCATGGATGTATGTAGGTAATTGATTCATGATATACCATGTATGTTAGGGTCTTTTAGATAGCTTTTATGATGATTTATGAGGTTGTTTCATCTAACCCAAGTCTTTACAAAGTGTAAAACCCTAGATCTAGCTATGTAAATGAGATAGGTTGGAGAGATGGAGAGTTATTTGAGCTATTAAAATGATTTGATATTATGCATAGTGGTTTCCATGAGGTTTGAGAAAAAACTTTAGTCATTCTTAAAATTATTTTTCAAGTTATGATGTTTTTGGTGAAACATGGTCAAGAAGAAGGGAATTTCCAACTTGAATTGGATTTTTTTATGTTCACCCTACATTGTGTGATTTGCATGAGAAATTTTGGATTGCAAGGAAATTTATAAATTGATTCTAGAAGGTTTCACAAAATAATTAGGTCATTTCATCGTCACATTTTTATGAACAAATGTTAAGAAGGTAAACATCTCTTTATGTGTTTAAAACCCTAGCTCAAAAGTGGTTTAAGAGATTTGATTCCTAAGTGGAAATAATTTCTTGATATTATATGGATGATTATTTTATAATATATAGGACTCCTACAAGTATCGAGTAAAGGTATGATATAGCTTTTGGTGAAGAGTGGACCCCACTCAAATAGTCCAAATTTCGAAAACGTTCGGTTTGGGACAAGGTTGTCTAAAGGAGTTGTAATCTAAATTACCATTATGGAGAATATGTGAGTTGTTATCAATTTCAATGATTTTTTTTAGGTCATGGTGATGCAGTTACATGGTCAAGTATGCTTCATTTATGTTGACAAGTCAAAGTGCAGTTTTGGGAAAGTTTTGAGACGGTTTGCGAGAGATCAACTTGGTTGAGGGCCTTCCTCTTGGAGTTGGAAGGATTTAAAATATGTTATGAAAAGGTAATTAAAATATATTTCCATGGGATAAGTTTCACATGTGATTTTATTTTATGTTTTTTCCAGATCAATTTGTGAGCAAGAAGGTTTCTTGCTTTTGAGGACAAGATTGTGTTTTGAAAGATTGAGTTGGTTAGTGCATGAAATGGATTGAGTGATGATTGATATCACCTGTAAAGTTAATAGGGATTAATTTTTCATCAATTTAATCCATTTATAGTTATTTAAAGTGTCAGAAAGGGTGTAAACCAGTTGCATTTGTAAAACTACTTTTTGGGAAGCTTGATTTGGTGAATACAAAAGTAGTTGTGGTTTGAACATATGATTGTTTAATGTGCTATAACTTGATTATAATTTTTCTACATGTTATTTAATTTCCATTTACTGATCACATGCCATAGTTGAGTTCATCTTGAGGTGTCTTGAGGCCCAAAGGTAAAAGCAAGTTGTTGGAAACAGATGTTTTTGTGAAGGTAATGAGCTAGTGGGACCATTAAATGAAATAATTTAATTGGTTCAAGTAAATTGTGATAATGGATGATTTTTAAATTTCATATTACTCATGTGTGGTGATTTTTAGATCTTGAGTAAAAATAGTTTTTGCATGAGGATATTTTTTTCATTTTAGTGATGGGATTTTGAGTATTGTTGGTACATGATGAGTGGTTTTTGGCTAGGCCAACCTACTTGGGTCATATGTGACTATTGTAGTGATTTATATGTTATTTTTTTATGATGATTTTGTTTAAATAAAGGAGATAAATCTACCTCTTTTGAATTTTAATGAAGGAGGGCTTATAAAAGTGAAGTTTTGGGGGCTTTGTGAGCTAGTTGAGTGAGTATGAAAAGTCTGACCTATGTGTGATTGATTTACAAGTGTTTGAGAATGTTTTGTGATCTAATAAATTGCATGACATATTGAGGAATGTTTTCATATGTGTGTGCAAGGGTTTTATGCTTTTAGAAGTTAAGAAAGTGTTAGTTTGTGAGATATTGAAGACCTAGGGTTTGAACAAGAGTTTGAAGGAGTGTGAGCTGAATTTGTGATCTCTATCAGTTATGGTAGCAAATATACATCATATATCTTATTCATAAGGTGGTTTAGTGAGTTCTTGATCATATTTGGGGGTTGTAGCCTCCTGTGGAGTTGGCGCTTCACAAAACTAGGGGTTGGTGTTCTTGTAGGGTTATAGCTATACTAAAATAGGGGTTGGTGCTCCTTGTGGGGTTGGTGCCTCACTAAATTTGAAACATATCAATATAAATATTGTGTTTCAGTGGGTTTTCTTCCCCTTTAGGGTTTCCCACTTATATCTTGTGTCTTTGTGTTGATTTTCTTGTTCATGGTTCATTGCATGTATGGTATTTGATATTGTGCACACATTAATGGTTGGATAAGTGGTTTTGTGATTTGAATAAGTAATCTGAAATCTAATTTAATTTTGTAAGGAATGATTCACCCACCCCCTCTCAGTCCATTTGCATTTTTATTCCAAAAATTGGTTTCAAATCAGGTCCTTGAAGCACAAAAATGGTGAGTGGTTCCTATTGGAAAGGCACCATTGTTTGATGGAACAAACTATTATTTTTGGAGTTTGAGGATGAAGACTCATATCATGTCTCTAGGGTTTTATGTTTGGAAATCTGTTGAAGATGGGTATACTACTCATGTCAATCCTACTATTATTATAGATAAGAAGGCATATGAGAAAATTCTAAGGCCTTTAATGCTATCATATGTGGTCTTGGAGAATTTGAGATGGGAAAGGTAATGCATTGCAAATCAGAAAAAGAAGCATGGGAGAAACTCCAAGTGTTGTATGAAGGTGACTCAAAGGTAAAAATTTCTAAGCTTAAAACTTTTAGAAATTAGTTTGAAAGCCTTATAATGAATCTATTATTGCATATATACTTAGATTTTACAAGGTTGTTAATAGCATGAAAGGGTTAGGAGAAGTTGTGAAGGAAGAAGTAGTTGTTCAAAAGGTTTTGAGATTACTAACTCAGTTTGATTCTAAAGTATCTGATATTGAAGAGACAAAGGATTTGATTTCTTTGAATATGGATGAGTTACATGGTACTTTGACTGCTAATGAGATGAGAATATGTGATTCTAAACATACAAGAGAGAGGTTTCTTTTAAATCGAAATGAAGGAAAAAGAGGATGTTGATCCTAAAATTAATGATGAAGAACTTTTTTGCAATGATGGCTAGAAGATTGAATGTTGGTTATGGTAAGTATAGTAGTAAACTTCCATTCAAGTGTTTTAATTGTGGTGAAGTAGGTCATTTTGCTACTAAATGTCCTCATAGGCATGAAAAGGAAGATGATGAAGATCATGAGGATGAACATAGCAAGAATAATCACAAGTTTAGTAAAGGTAAGAAAAACTTTAATAGGTTTAACTATAAGAAGAAGGAGAAAAGGAGATTTTATAAAAAGGAAGATGATGAATTTTCTGATGCTAGTAGTGGTGTTTCATATTTTGAATCTGATCAGATCATGAGGATATAGAAAATGAGGTATTTTCATGACTAATGATGTAATGAGGTCTTCTGGTGAAGGTTATTCTTTTTTAGGAGACTTTATATCAAGTTATTGCAGCTATTCTGATGAAGATGAAGAGGATGCCAAAGATGATCTTGAGGGCATTCAAATAGAGATAAAGCATCTTTGAGAAAGAGAACAAGAAGTTGAGTCTCTAGGTCAAAGAGTATGAAAATCATATTCACAAGCTAGAAGAAAAGTACAAGTCTGAATCAAGCAAACAAAATGAGTCAATCAAGTTGCTAGAAGAAAATATTAAGTATCTTGTTTTGAAATTTCAATATAAAGATGGTTTGTGCTCAAAATATGAAGAAGATATAAAATTCCTAAGGGCGAGCTACTTTGGAGGTTGGCAAGAATACTATGTCCTTTCAGAAGTTTGAGAAAAGTGCCAATGATCTAGATGATCTACTTGGAAAACAAAGAGCAGCAAGTGATAGAGTTGGTTTGGGTTTCAAAGAGGAATCTAAAGGCAAGGAATTGAAGCAAGAAGACATGATTCCAAGCAAGGAGGTAGGTGAACCTAGCATCAAGGAAGAAAAGAAGAAGGTATTCATCAAGGAAAATGAGAAGACTAATCCTATTAGGAAACCTAATGCCTCAAGGTATGAAAGAACTTTCAATGGATATTGTTATACTTGTAATGCATTTGGTCATAGGGATAAAGAGTGTAGAAGGTATTCTAGATATACTCATCCATGGAGAGATAATAGGAGTGAGCATGCTAAGAATGTTGTATGCTACAAGTGTAATGAGGTAGGTCATGTTCTTTAGTATTTTCTTGAATGATTCATCTAGTCATGTTGATGGTTACAAGAGGAAGAGTTTTGTGGTATGTTACAATTGTAATGGAGTTGGTCATGTTGTAAGAAACTACTATCATGACTATTCAAGGAAAAATAAGAACTTTCAAGGTCCTAGAGTGCAAGGAAGTGGCTTTCAAAGGCCTAGGATGCATGACAATAGTAAATTAATAATGTGGGAGCCAAGAAGAGATCATGGCAGTTCACCAAAAGTAAGAGTCAATGGAAGGCAAGGTAAAATTCGAGTTCAGATCGAAGAGAGAAGAAGGAGTTCTCCAGGTGTCTAAGAGGGCTTGGGACCTCTTCAAGACCTTCTTTTAGGTCTTCATGGTATTCATATGCCTCTACTATGCTTCTTAGAGGTGTATTGGTTCAAATGAAGCATTCAAGTGAGGGTAGTTGTCTTGGTATGTGTGTGATTCCTCCATGTTGTCTTGTATCTCTTGACACAAATATAGTGGATGTAACTATAGATAGAATAGAATGTACCCATTTGATATAGTGTGTAGTGATTGAAAATGCTAGATTGCTTCCCTTTTTCCCTTAAAAACTTTGGCAATGCTTGGATTTGAGTTATCCTCGCTTTACTTGGTTTGGCATGGTTTGAGAGGTCTATAGAAAGAGAGGCATGGCTCTTGAATTTGGTTTGGCTTGTTTCATACCTATGTATGGGTTGCTCCTAGGTTATGCATATGCTTTTAGGGATTTAGGAGAGCATAGAGTGCTTTCCAAACATATTTTCCTATGAGTGCTCCTCGATGTTCCAAGTTACTCAAATGAGTGGATTAGACTTGCTTATATAGGAGTTCATAGATTAAATGTCACATTAAGGACAATTGATAGGATATGAACTCACCCAAGAAAAGATATCAAATTAGAAAGAGTTTTTGGGTTAAAATAGATGGGAGCATATGGCTTGAGACCAAAGCATAGTACTGAGAATGGTCCCACTCACACGGTCTCGGACAAGTAGTTCATGAGGCATGTACAAGATTCTAGGTGAGATGCTTGGGAATAATATATTGCTTTGGATAAATGCAACTAAGTACGTGAACAACACAACAATGTGTAAAGAAAGTAAAAAGAGAGATAAAGATAAGTCATATACGCTCGAATGTGCATACAAGTCGTGCATAAGGTGCAAGGCCAAAGTTGTCATTGCCAAATTTAGGTGTCTACAATGTTTGAGCCTCTAAACTAAAGCTCCTATGGAAACAACATCAATTTAGTCACATGCATATCCTTTAAACAATCTTACCAATAACACTAAAATTAGGAATCTTCTTCCCACTACTAAGCAAAATCCACCACTTGATAACAATATAGTGATTGTCAAGTTGTTGGATCAAATGGCTAGTACTAAAGCCACTACTAATAATAACATGACTCAAATGTTAGTGAACACTAGGTCATAGGGTCAATCTTGATTCAAATGCGGTATGGAGGTTGGGGCATCGTCCTTGCCACCTGAGGATTAGTGTGACAAACTCGCATTGCAATTGTGCGCCTTCATATTATGCTTGGTCATTGGGTTCTTCGAAGACGAAATGTTAAAGAGATGAGATAAATTGTGACACCTCGTTCATTTTTTAAAAAACATGACCCAAATGCAAAACCAAATTTTGCATATGGCACCTTAACCTCAAAAACTCATTATGGGGCCTTCTAATTCATTTATGACATTTTGTTTCCTTTGAATGATCATGGGAACCTAATACCTCAACATTTAATCTACAACAAGGTTTTACAAACAAGATAAATGAATATTTATCTCCCTACATCTCTTCCATGAACATTAGGGGGATCTCGCCAATTATTTCTTATGACAGATCAACCAATCTCATTCTTCATCTTAAAGCCTTTGGAAACCGCTACAAAAAGTGGATTGAAATTGCCACCTATGCAACTACTAAACTATTAGCCAAAACCCTAAGTGGTGATGCTTTAAAATGGTATAATCAACTTCTCTCGCATTCAATCATCAAATTAGAGGTCTTAATCAATACTTTGGTCAAATAATTTAAACAAAATGACCTTCCTCATAATGCATTTCAAATATTTATTAATATAAAACAATCAGCACATAACTTCATCAAATGGTGGAAGACCCATAAACAAAGCCAAACATACTCTTGATAACCAAAATTTGTTTCAAATCTTACTTAAAACCTTAAATTGCAAATTATAAGGTTTGGTCTTTCTTCCACATCACGTTGGAGGAGGTCCTCGAAGAAACTAAGATACAAGACTACGTTATGAAGGAATTTTGAACCCCAACATCTTCCAAAGCATTATTCCAACATCTTCGTGAACATCTCCCACATAACTTCCTCTCGGTGATGTTAGCTATATATAAACCAACTACTTTAACCACACTTTTGTTAACCATGCTTGAATATTTCTCCTCCATTTCACCTACACATTTGTATTTTAATAGGATGCCTTTAATCTTGCTTATTAATGACTCGTAAGTGTGACACAAATTTCAAATTTCACATGTCAATAGGTTCCAACAAAACTAATTTTTAGTGTATTTAACATTATTAAGATATATGTCTGAAAATACACTTTGATTGACTAAAATTAACAAAAAAAAACTAATCTAATTTGTCACCAGTGTCTTTAAAAAACACTATCAAAGTCCATCCTAAACATCTCGGTAAGGGGAAGATTGAGAGTTTAAAGGATAAAATAGTTTGTCAGTTTGCTCCAAGTGGGTTTGGGTTTAAGGAGCATGAAATGAGGATTTAACTAACCCCGTAGTCATTTCAAATCTCGACAAGATCTTGTCTTTTCCTAATGAGACCCCTCTCCAAATTCTCTATTGCTTTTTTATATGGGTAGCTTGTGGGATGTGGTTCAATGTTGATGAGTTTAAAATTCCAGTTCTGAAATAGGTGTTGTTGAAGTTTCTGGTAACCGAGGGAATGAAAGCTTCATAAGACATATATGCTAAGGGGGTTTCCAGTGTCCATTGTGCAAATGCTAGTAAGTATTCGAACCCAATTAGCTTTGGAATAGTTGACCTTATTGAAGAATTCTAGGGGAGAGGGATTAGTAGTGGTACACCCTAAGTTAATGGGTTCATAAAATCAATTATTTATCATGTGGGGTCCCCATTTTTTCACCAATATGTAGTTCAGATTTGTTTTAATTTATATTTGTTCTTTGGAATGTTTAATTGGAGGGAAAACCATATTTTAAATTGATTTAAAATAATAAATTTGAGTTACACTACAACCATGGTGGAAACCAATACTTGAACATGGGTGATAATGATTGAACATTGAATTTTTAAT
The DNA here is from genome assembly GCA_018340775.1 of Taxus wallichiana var. yunnanensis. Taxonomy (NCBI): domain Eukaryota; kingdom Viridiplantae; phylum Streptophyta; class Pinopsida; order Cupressales; family Taxaceae; genus Taxus; species Taxus wallichiana. Next base: position 487,091,793 of record CM031239.1, read on the forward strand.
ACTTGTACATGGGTGAGAGGTCTTACATGTCATGATGTGATTGGCTACTCTACATAATTATTATGTCAAAAAAATAACCACTAATAATACTATGCAGTGGTACTATAACAACTATTGGGTACTCCTCTGAACTAGTGTGCTTATCTAGTGGAAGCTGTTTGGTTTTTTTGTGGTTTTTTTGTGGTCGTTCATGGTGGATAAAATTGGTAAATTTTGTTGCTTGCAGAGGGGCTCCTAAGTTTTCGTAGCTGTTGTCGCAGGGTAACGTCAGGAATAGTTTTAGCAAAAGTGGTCTATGGTATAAACGTTTTTGAGGCTATACTGCAATCTTTTAGACAATAAATTTGGAAGTGAACCGTTTAAATCAAACTTATTCATTTATAAACTATGGCAAAATATATCCCTGTAAACTAGGGGCTGGTATGGACAAGATCCTAATATTACTTGTTTGTGTAAAAAAAAATTGTTCATGAGGCCACCTGCTGAATCAAAATAGAAGCAGCAGCCCCTCCATGGGATGCCTGCCTTAGGCCCGTCTTCTGCACGGATTGTATCTTGGCTTTGGAAGAAGTCTGGTTTTGTATTTGATGCCGACACTAGCATTGTTTCGCAATGAAAGCCTTGCATGGCAGTTTTATTTCTAGTGATAGTCGTGGTTAAGACTTGTTCTGTTATTTCAGGCACTCTGTTTTTTTGTTAAGAGTGAGGGACCGCCAATCATCATTTAATAAATTAGAAAAACAAAGCATGGCATGCGTCTAGATGAAGAAGCACCTGAGAACTCGTCATATCTGGTTGAAATTTTGAGAACATGTGATTACTTAAGTGTGTTTTATTTGGCCAAACTGAAATCTGGTTGAAATTTTACGAAAATGTGATTACTGGAGGGTTTAATTGGGCCAAACCGTGTGTTTTGAAACAGGAATGAACCTCTCAGATTGCAGCGGTGAGAGGAATTGGAATAAAAAAATATTTTTATTTGTCTCATTGCATAATTGAGTAGCATTTTACTTGGGAATTTTACTTCTCTTTTTTATGTTAATATTTGCCTGTCTTCTAGAAATTATACGCAAGAATTATTATCTGGATGCCTTACGTGACCAAACGGATGCCAAAATCCAGAAATAGTTGTGTCATTAAGGGAAGAAGGCTTCTTTAGAGGCGGATGGTCTCCCTCTCCTCTTGTCCGCATGGCTACATCTCAACAACAGCAATGCTTAGCGCTCATCCCTATGGCATAATGTATATTGAGGAATAAGCTTATTCAAAGCTTTAGATCAAATGGAGATGCAGCAATTCAACAAATATTAAAAATGTTGAAGAAATTATTCAAATAAGTTTGATTTAGTTTTGATTGGAAAAATATAGTATAGGTATATCAAGCGTTTAGGTTGAGATGACACTAGTATAGACTAGCAATCGCATGTCTATAATGCAATGTGAATGCCGAACGGTATATGCTATTTAATTTAGAGGGATAGTTATTACTTTTGTAGTTGATGTTGATAAGGGGTGTGATTGATTTTGTAAGTGTAGGAATACAAATGAAGCATTACATTTAAAGGTTCTATCTCTACATTTCGAATTTGATACAAATTCGTACATATACATTTGCAAATCTTATATCATGAGGGGTAGCATTTTGCGGACTATTTTATTTGAACTAAACATGGATACATGAAGACTTTTGTACATTTGCCGATCTTATATCATGAGTGGTAGTCTTTTGTGGCCAAATTTTTTTGGCACTAAACATGAATACATTTGATACTACTTTGGATAGTTAATTACTTTTGTAGTTGATGTGGTTTGTAATTATTTGGGGAAAATTGTGTTAGTGTTGCAACGTGTTTGAGACGGTGGTTGCATCGGTTGTTTGGTTGTTTTTTGTTGAAAAAGCTTTTTTGTACTGTTGATAACATATTGATAATGGGTGTGATTGACAGTGGAAGTGTAGGAATATAGATGAAACATTACATTGAAAGGTTCTACATGTACATTTCAAATTTGTTACAAATTCGTACATATACATTTGCAAATCTTATATCATGAGATCTGAACTAAACATGGATACATGAAGACCTCCATATATTTGCAGATTTTATATCATAAGTGGTAGCCTTTTTTTGCCAAGTTTAATTGCACTAAACATGAATACATTTGATACCCCTTGAATGGCACTACCGCTTTGGATACAAGAAGTGTTGAGTAAAGTAGTAGTGGAAGTGCTATCAAAGTAGAGTGATAGTAGTCGACTCCTCCTTTCTTCTTGCTCCAAGTGTTAGTACGTGTGCCATTGTTGAGTACCTTTCAAATGAAAAAGGAGGGGAAATGCCACGTACGAGTTTTTGCTGAGAGTGGGATAACATCAACGTGACTACCTCACTATAACAGAAGAGTTGAAAAACATAGGACACATGGGAATAAATCTCAAATAAATAAGGGAAAAGATTGTAATTTGTGAAAATGATAAATTCAAGGTAGACATAAACAGACTTATGATAAGTTGTAATTTCCAAGTTTTCATTTCAGATTTCCTCAATTTTGCTAGAACCTTTTTTACCAAATGAAAATTCATGCATCATATCATCTTAGTGTTGATCATTTAGTTTTCTAGTTGAAGGGCCCATGCAGTTACACCTAGCAATGGTGTGGAAAGCAAAAAAATTAGCCCCAATAAAAACCTTTGGACCCACAAAACCCAAAACCCTGTTTTCAAACAAAGAACTAACCTTGATAATTAATGAAGAGATAATATCCAATGGGAGATTTGCATCTGTGTGTTTTCCTTCAAAGTAGATCGGACTATATATTTCCCAAAAACTATTAGATGTCCTCCAAATACCAACGAAAAAGGGAGCAAATATTAGCCACAAGTATATATTAGCCAGCTTATGAGCATGACTGTTAAGGCTCTAGTTCCATGAGGATGTCGAGCTTGCTATGCCAAGTACAAACTATTATATATTTTCTATCTTTTATACCACACATAAAACAAGCGCCTTGATGCATAGCTGCATACCACAAACAAGGATTATTTATATGTATCATTCCGGTCTCCTTTTCCTTCTCCTTCGGTATGGAGAGCTTTAAAAATTGGAATAAAAAACCTCCAAAATTGTGGGAAGAATCTTTCAATATTGCAGCTTTCCTAATAAATAGAAGAATCGGGAGCATTGTTAAGAACTCCAATGAATATATGCACCAAGAAATCAAATGGAGATGCAAAGCAATTCAACAAATATTAAAAATGTTGAAGAAATTATTCAAATAAGCTTGATTTAGTTTTGATTGGAAAAATATAGTATAGGTATATCAAGCATTTAGGTTGAGATGACACTAGTATAGATATCTTAAATACATCTATCTAAAATACGTCAAAGATATCAATTACGAGGCACCTATCTAACTATGCAAGTGTAGTATAAATATACCAAAAAAGTAACAATTAAAAATAAATATAATATAATAAGTATATTATAATAAATGCATCTATATGAAATACATCAATAGATATAATTTCAAGGTTCTTATGTTTGATTTTTACATACCTTTTTAATCAACAACATTAATTCTTCTATCAATTTCTCGTCGATTTGTGGAAAATGGAATCATTTAGCTACACGATTGTGTTGGTCTCAAAAATATCTATTCAAGAAAAAAATACCCAAACATTACTACATGGCTAAGATATTACTATTTTTTGATTGACTTCTCCAAGAAAATAGAAATAAAATTATTTAAGTAAAAGTCTAATAGAAGTCAAATTTATGAATAAACTATCACATGACAGATCAAATGAATGTCAAATTTAATGTCGAGAATAAAATTGAGCAATGCATTCCATTACAGCCTTGTCTGTCATTGAGAACACCTCTCAACGTAATAAAAATACCATACTTACCACAAGACGCAGATGCTGGTACCAATACCTAGTACGAGGGGATATGGACAAGTATGCCATTTTTAGAAAATTGGGAGGCAAACACTTGGAGACAGAGAAGATATATGTATATAAATGTAAATTTTAGAGAAATCAATAATATACAGCCTAATATAGCATGTAAGAATTTTAAATTTTAAATATTAGAAATTAACAAAAGATAAAAGTGATTATATTGATTATCATATCTAAGGTCAAGAGTACAAAATACATATTTTATTAGAAACATTAACATGCAAGTCTCTAAAACAAGTCCCAACCATTACAGTCTTCAAGACATATTGTTTTGACAAGAGACAAGTCTTTGTGCAACACTAAGAAATACACTTTGATTTAAATAAGATGGATGTTATAGTTCATATCGGAAGTTAATCTAAAGCATACATATTCATTTGGCTCTCAATCTTCATGTGAAGGATAACACTCATCTTGAGAGGAGATGTAAGAAGAATTTCAAAACATAAATATTACAAGGGGTATAGTATATCATTATTATACAATGTTTCTACCTTGGAAACCCAAATTTCTCGGATAAAAACTTAAATGCAAACGAGAGGGAATTAAGCCTTAGGCAGACTAGGCAACTGCCTAGGGCGCCAACACTAAGGGGGCGCCTAAATCTAATTTTTTAATTATTTTTTGCTATTATTAGAACTTAATATTAATATATTTTTTTACCTAAAGTCAATATTAATTGACCCTTTTATTGATATTATTATAGAGTAATATAAATTTCATGCATACACATAAAAATGTACTATAATATTTTTACAAGTAAAAATAAATATGCATATTTTTAAGCTCATCCAATTTTCTTGGTATTATTATTCTTTCTCTAATGTAGCTCTAGATAATTTAGGTGTGTAATTTTTTTCCCAAAAAGGCTCATGTATTTTTATAATGTCACTGGTGTAGCTAGTAAAGGCAAGTACAATTGAATGAAAGAATTATTTAATTATCTATTCCTAATGTTTTAGGGGAAATGTCTCTTTTTTATGGAGGAATTAGTAGGTATGGCCCCTGATACCACCTTTCAGAAAATGAAGGAGCCACCTTAGATGTGCTTCATTTAGTTTTAAGTCTCATCACCTACTTGATATTGGTAAATAAGACAAGTAACCAAAAAATTGTATTTTTTGCATTCTAAGCACCTCCTTGTGATTAATTCTCTCCCTCCATAAATTATTACTTGTTCTTATATGATAAAAAAATTTAATCCTTTTGTATACCAATTTCTCTAACTTAATGATGTATTATGATCCTTATGTAAATTATAAAAAATTATAATGTATGTAGCTTTTATTTATTTATTTGATGGGAAAAAATTAACTAAAATTTTAAGAAGGGTGTCTACTTCAATTATTGCCTAGGGCGCTCCTAACCTTTAATTCGACTCTGAATGCAAAGGCCTCATTACAAATAATACATGATTCTTATATTACCATATCCATGATGTACAATAGGCTGTTTTAAAATGGTGGAGTCAAAATTAACTGGTAGATTATGAGGGACCAAAAAGTGATCAGATATTACTATAAGCATAAATACAACATGCACACAACCAACAAAATCGACCCTAATTATATTCACAGCAGTGGCAACTAAAAAAATTCCCAAGAAACTTTAACAGATTGCAGCATACAAAAATCCTATTAAAGATATTGCAGGATGATAACCACAAAAGTCCCCAAAATGCTGACAATGAAGGCTAATTGCATATTCTAATAAAATCCCCTGAATTCTATACTCTGATATATAGCATGCTAATTTTTCAATATTTGAGCCTTGCAGAGATTCGGATTTCAACATATAGATATAAAATGCTTATAGATAATGAAATGTAAGAGCAACAAAATCAAAAATACATGCAACATCATCTTATTATGTGTTCAGGTAAGTAAAGCCCATTGAGAATTGCAAAAATAGCACTTCATTAGGCATTTCTTTGAACAATAAAAATATCCATTCTATCTCCCTGGCAAAATCAATTTCTTTCCTGCAATAGATTTGCATTTTAGAGCTCTCCCACGCTGTATTGCTATCCAAAATCAAATGCAATTATTAGGATTCCTATGTAAAGCCCTTTAAAAAGGAAATACCAAATACTGTCCATATACATCACGCAACATTGGAGGCTACTCAAAATTTTACAAAAGGGAAAATTCCACCAGCTTCAAACAAAGACGACGCCAAGGATCAAGACCCGTCATACTAAGCCAGTACAAGTCAAACACTAGGTGCAGTTACGAAGGCACCAAAAGATCATCCTATCTTGTTTGCAACGGACTGATACAAAACACGAAGCTGTGTATTCCATTTGTCTATGGCATTGTACTTCTTTAACCCCTTCGATCTGCAAAAATAAACACAAAAAAATGTGTAGGTAAGTCTATCACTGACAACCAGTAGAGAAAACGTTTTTCTAAAAATGGTATTAAGAAAAATGAGACTGCCAAATTGCTAATATTACCTATCACCACCAAGTTCCAAGAGCTGATTAACCTGATCAATATGACCCTGAATACGGTTATCGAGGACTAGAGACACCAGAAGTTGCTCCACATCTTTTCTGGAATGTTAAGCTCCTGCACAATTATGTTTGAGATTGTTCAATTTATCCGAAACAAAATCAATGATCTGTAAGCTCTATTCATTTCATGCTCGGAGAGCATCCAACGGGACGCATGATCAATTGTTACAAGAGTTTCTGATAAATCTATTGGATAAATTAGGTAAAAAGGGTAATGGGAGCAATATAATTGTCTGATGATCCCCCAACCTCTTCTTACTCCATGAGATTTCAGTGGAAAATAGCAGAAAATCAACATACAAACATTAAGACATCTTATAGACTTTTCCAGAAAGAGGGCTTTTTTGGACCACATAACCATGGTATACTGTACTGTAACTTGGGTATTTATATTAATTATTTCCTGCAAATCTGTTAAACAAGGAACTCACCTTTGAAATAAAGGGTATCCGAATTCTCGTGTATGGCTTGATGAGTTTCAGCAGAACTTGTGTCCTGATGTTCTTCAAGAGATCTTCAATATAGTTGCGAATGAACGGATCATCCATAATTGTTTTTGATTATCCTGCACAAAATTTAAGGAAGTTATACACAATTCTTGCATGAATCGAAAAACCCATTATTACAAAATCTAATGTCAAACAGTAATGAACCTTTAGTATTTTCTCGAACTCAAATATTTCATTTCTCTGGTATGCAGCAACAAGATTGGTCATTGCCAAGATCTCTGGATCATTTTTGTATCTGCAACAGGAGCAGCATTCATTTCATTAACAACAAATATCGGGAGCACAAATTCTCATCCAATGAACAAAACCACAAACTTTTCAGCCAATTGCAACTTACGGCTTTGCTTCCTGAGCATCAAATGGATTTACTTGAGATTCCATCAGCATGTTTGCTAGAACTAGATATCTGCACAGGTGCAATGCATATTCGTTATCTTAGTAGGACATCACATTGCAAGACAATATGCAAAACATTGTTTCATTTCAGATAACTCATAAAGATTTGAGCTTCTAGCACCCTACTTGAGACATTGAATTCTCCGATAATTCCCAGCTTCATCATAGTTCTTAAAAGCTTCAAAGAAATCTGTAGCTGCCTCAGCCCAGTGTCGTTCAACCATGTGCATTTTACCCCCACATTCATGAATAATACCCATAATCCGGGGATGCGGTATTGCAGATTTGATAGCAAGTGCTTTGTTGTACAATTGCTGCATTGAGAGAATAATTTCAAAAGAAAGAAGCATAATAATTAATAAATTCTTCACACTACGGTCAAATACAAAATAATATTTCAAATGCACATTTTGTCATTTTGATTTCAGGACCAGGTAATACAATAGCTTTAATATAAAATGTCAAGATCCAAAGCCAGTAGCAAGCTTCAAGTATAATATTTAAGTAAACTATAATTGGCAATTTATATTATACCTTGCAATGTGTTCAAAGCACAGAAACAAAAAGTGACCAAGAAGAACAATGAATTCTCATGACAATCAACTTTCATATACATTCAAAAATGATTGAGCCAAAGAACAACGTTGAAAAACATAAGAGCTTAACCTAATCTTATAAAAGCGGGTTATATGGAATCTTTACTCCCAACACTAAGGATTCTCAGCAACAAGGCTAGAAGTGATAATACGTCTGTGGATTCTGCTGCAGAGTGGAGTAATACTGATATTTACCCCCAGCCCTAGAGAATAGATAGTGCCCCTCGATCTATATCTCTATCTTGTAATTGTTGATCAATCAGATATATATTCACATATTTAGTCAGCCCGGGTGTTCGGTCTTTAGCTTTAGTCGAGGGGCAGAGGAGTGCCAGCCCTCAGCCAACCAATATATCTATTGTATCTTCAGTCCATCTCTAATCAAGGGTGGGTCCCCACCTCATTCATTAACCCTTGACTAAAGACTCAACCCGTGTTCAAACCATAGAAGCCAACACTGACCAAGAATAAAAATGAATTCTCATAGCAAAATCATCATAAAAAGGAATGATTAAGCCAAGGGAAGATTGTTGAATAAACATAAGAGCTTTAACACAATTTTATACATGCACGGTATAGGGAATCCTTACCCCCAACACTAAAGAACCTATACAACAATTTGAGACAAAGTTGCATACACAAGCCAATAGGAAAAATGAATTGTCTTGACAACAAAGAAATTATAATACAATTAAAAACAACAAAGCCAATCAGAAAAAATTGAGACAGGCTAGAGTTTGTTTACCAAATTTTGAAGAAAATAATTCTAAGGCACATAGGACATATCAACATCGATTATGAAGAGTATGGCAACGAACACAACAAATGCATAAAAAGAATCATTTTTGCAGGAACATGCCGAGAAAAGAGCACAAAAAGAGAGTTACCATAAGTTTCTTGTTATTCTTAGTGTTAGTGTACATTTGGATCTCAATTGCATACACCTCCAATAGTTGAGTGCCTTTTTATGGTCATCTGACCCATCTGCTTTCTGACATGATTTATGAAGCTCCTTCAAAACCTATGGAAGATAAAAGACAGTGCAGATTAATTCATTAGCCACTATAACTATTTCCGTTATTCTCTCAAGCATCACTAAGCTTTCCAATAGTAATGGACAAAGTGTGGAACAGGACATCAGATCAAAGTGTGAGGAACAAGACATCAGGACAAGGTGCATTGATTACAAACGGGTATTAATGTAATTACCTTATTCATTCGGTTATATTCTCCCTTGTCAAACCACAGCTTGCAAAGCTTGAGATTCGTTTTGAACCAAAGTCTCTGTAAAGCACACCCATAACTAATTGAGAAGCCACACATATGGACAACAGAAATAAGTTTACATGCAAAATAAATTCTAGTTTATATGACCTCATTTTTCGCATCTTCAAGTGCCTTCAGTGTAGTTTGTAGAAAAACTTCAAGGAGATCAAGGTTCTGACTCGCAGATCCAGAGATAAAATCCATAATATTGTTTATACACTTCTCACTGTAGTTTCTTGTTACAGCAGATTTGATATACGTTAACATTTCCCGATAAGCATCCATCATTTCTTTATAACTTCCCAAACGATAATGAAGCTTAACCGTTTGTTTCAAGGCCTTAAATCCCCTGATTTTTGGAAAAAGTGTCATTATTTCTATGTTCAATATCACCACAAAGCATGTATATATACATATATATGAGATTAATTAATGTTAATCATGTATTGCATACCCTGGCATTGTTTTCAAGCTCAACGGTAATTACTGGGAATGAAAATAAATTTGAAATTTCCTTTAAGCTGATAATTTTAAGAAGGAAAAAACTTACCACTGATCTTTCTGAGGTTCCATCCTGACAACATCAGCAAAACCAGATAATGCAGCTTGAGGATCAGACTCTACCAAACCTGCAATACAGAAAATTTACAATTCAGATACACAGCTTTGAAAATATGACGCTTTTGGCAGGAAGACATGCAATATCATTTTTATATAATAAGTCAGTAACTCATCAAGAAACAATTCAGACACTCAGTCTCTGCTCTATGAATGATTTAACTAGTAGGAAAATATACATTGAAGAAATGGAATCTTACATTTATGGATTTCAATTCTCCAAACAATTTCGAATCAAAAGAAAAATGTTTAATTGTAAATTTTTTAATAAAAATCATTCATCCTTCAACTACAAAAAGACAGGAAAAAGAACTACCTGGATCCCCAAAGGTAGAATGAAGAGATTTTTTCAAAGAAATATTCATAGAACATACACGTATGAGACCATGTGCCCAAATCCTCAACATAAAAGCCACCCAGATAAAGTTGTACACCACTGCTGATGGGGGGAGAAATTGAAACTGGTTTAGTAGTGACTTTAAGTTTACCTTTAGAATCACCAAGAGAGTGGAACAGCTTTTATTGTTGCACACTGCGCTTGACAAATAGAAACCCCATTTTGACTAACCAATGCTCAAATGCAAGGTGATGGCAAGCCGCAAAACAATCACCATACAAATCAAGGCATCCCATGATCAACCATGTCAAATAACTAGACCATAATGAGATAACCATGACAGAATGTTATTTTTGGCTTAAATAGAGGCTCCCACTAGGTTACCGGTTCCTCCCCTAAAGCCCCAATACCCAGCTTGGGTACATGCCCGGTACATGGTACTGGCACGGTACCTCTTGGGTACCTCTCAGGTATGTCCCGGACATACCCATACGTCCAGAACATACATGGGAGATACCCAAGTGGTATCCACAGTCCAAAGCGTTTTTTTTGTTTTTACTTTTTCAATAAAAAAGTAACATAACAACATAGAAATATAATAAAATACTAATTCTAACCCTAAAAAGCAACTCAAACACAAAGAAAAAAAGATAAAAGACCACAAAACACAAAAAACTATCCTCTCTTTTTCTCTTTGCATACTTACTTTCCATTGCTCACTCAGGGTTGAAGCTTCATCAAACTTCATTGCAATCGTGTTCCTAAGGTGATTGAGGAGCCCATTTGCTGCCAAGGTAAGTTTTTGAATCTTGAATTTTTTTATTTTTATTTTTTCTAAGTTGCAGGTTTTTTTTTTTTTGGTGATAGTTTGCATGTTTATTTAACTTGCAGCTACATTTTTACAATCACAATGTCAACTAGTTCTGGGTCAGTGGGTCAAGAGCAATTTCACTTTGAACATGATGAACAATCACCACTTTGGAGGCATGTGACAGTTCTAAGTTTGGTTCCAGGTGGTGGGGGGCTAAATGGAGATGCAATTGGTGCAATGCTACGCACCATAGTTCATATAGCTGAGTGAAGGCCCACCTATGTCACATACCTAATACAGGTCTTAGAGGATGTAAGGGGACACATCTTGCTCCAATGTCAAAAACACAAATTCTTGAATTTATCAAGGAGCAAGAGGAAGCAGACAGCCTACACCATGAAAATGGGTCACCCTTTGTTAAAAAAGGACAAGATCAAGGAAGCCACCAATGGCCCCACCTACTACTAGCGGTTCTACTGTGGTGGCCCCAAGACATCCATTTTTGCCATCACCCCCCACACAGGATGAAGATACTCCTTCAAGCAAGAGAAGTAGAACAAAAGGACCATTGGAGAGGTCTTTTCAAAATGAGGCGAGAGATCTTGTGGATGAGCATATTGCTCGTTGCTTGTACGCCAACGGATTGTCCTTCAATGTGGTTAGGTCACCATATTGGAAGGAAATGATAAGAGCAATGAATGAGGCCCCAAAAGGTTACCAAGGGCTAGGGTATGAAAAAGTTCGCACCACCCTATTGGCCAAGCAAAAACAATATGTTGACAATTCATTGCAGCCGATTAGGGATTCATGGGTGGAGGTCTCCATCATTTCTAATGGATGGAAAGATGCAAGCAATAGGCCTCTTATCAATGTGGTTGCAGTGTGCCCTAAAGGGGCAATGTTTTTGAAGGCCGTTGATTGCGAGGGATGTGTGAAGGATGGGGAGTTCATTGCCAACATCCTCATTGAATCCATTGAGGTAGTGGGGTCTCAAAACGTTATCCAAGTCATTATGGATAATGCAAAAATTGCAAGGTCATGAGGATGTTGGTGGAGGTAAGGTATCCGCACATTTTTGAGCACCTTGTGTTGTCCACTCGCTCAACCTCATGCTTCAAAAGATTGGCAAAAAAATCGTGGATAGGCCAAGTGTATGCCGAGGGAGAGGAGATTCAGTCATCACAAACCATCACCTCTCCCAAGCCATGTTTAGAAACTTCTCTTCTTTGGAGCTACTGAAGGTACTTGTAAATTTCTTATTTTTATTTTATTTAGTAAATTGTAATTCTTTTTTATGTTTTAAATTTGTTTAATACCTAGTATCTACTTGTAGAGATTTTTATTTTCATAAGTTTTTTAATTTTGTTTTGTTTTTTAATAGGTTGTTGAGACAAGGTTCGCCTCTCACACAATCATCTTGAGACGACTTGTGAAGGTGAAAGAGGCACTACAACACATGGTCATAAGCAACATGTGGGTTGTATGGAAAGATTCAAATAAAGAACGGGCCCAAAGATTGAAAAATATGGTCCTAGATGATGATTGGTGGGGTTGTGTAGACTATTTGTTGAGTATCACAGAGCCCATCATGAGCATGATTCGTTTCACAAACATGGATCATCCATGTTTGGGAGAAGTATATGACGACATCGACTCAATGATTGAGAAGATAAAAGTTGTCATTAGTGCAAAGGAGCAAGATCCCGAGGAAGTTTTTTTCAAAGAAGTGTATTCAATCCTCATCAATCGGTGGAACAAAATGACCACCCCACTACATCTCCTTGCCTTTGCATTAACTCCTCGATTTTATAGCACAAAGATCCTTTCTTTTTCCGAGGAGGGTGGCACCATATAGGGACGTGGAAGTGGCCGAAGGGTTCAAGTTGGCATTAGCCAAGATTTTCCCGATCCTGAGGTAGAAGACACATTTATGACCAAGTTTGGGAATTTCATCACCTCCCAAGGTCAAAGCCTTGGTGCCATGCTGAGACAAATACAAGAAGGATGCACATATGTGGTGGCACCTCCATGGCCAAGCAACACCAACTGTTCAAAATCTTGCAATCAAGGTCTTGTCATAGGTAAGTTTATTTTTAACTTTCTTTTTAATTTTGTTTAAAACTTGAATTTTAACTTTTACCTTTTTATAAATTTTAATATAGGTTGCAAGTTCATCTTCTTGTGAGCGGAATTGGAGCACATACAACTTCATCCACTCACAAAAGCGCAACAAGCTCGGAGCAAAAAGGCCAAGGACTTGGTCTACATACACTCGAACTTGCACCTTATCTCCCACAAGAAGACTGATTACAATGAGGGGTTGTCAAAGCATTGGGATATAAATCCCGAGGATGTTGACCTGAATTCTTCCCTTTCACACAGTCATTGTTTGACATTGACTCTCTGGGAGGCATAGTATAGTTGGCGGGAGTGTGTGAGCTAGCGAGAGTGGTGGAGCTTGAGGTTCTAGTGCTTGCAAGATGATTTATATTGATGCTCTCAATGAAGAGCAAGATGACTATGAATATTAATTTTGATGTAATTAATTATGATCAGCACATGACATTTGAGATATTTGATTATTATGACATTTGGCATTTGGATAATATTTTCATTCTTGTGGTTATTTTGTTTTTTAATATTTTATATGCATACTATATGGTTATTAATGACAAATGTCTCTAATTTCTGATTTATTAGGCTATAATTTCTATATTTTTTAATTGTTTATATATTTTTGTACAAAAATACCCAAGGAAAAAGAAAATCACAGTACCCACGTCCGGGTACTTTGTACCCATATATGTACCATACCCGAACCAGCTACTTAGGGCTCCCAAGCATTTCAAAAATTAAACTGATGGAAAATGCTTTTCATTACTCTACACCATTTGATTCTTCATTGTTAGATATAATGAGCTTGTCTAATTCACTTCTTTAATCATTTAATGCAATTCTCCATCTCCTCTACAAAAGGAGAGATTAGGTAATGAATCAAAAGTACATTAAAGAAAACAAGCAATATGCTTGTAAACCCTAGGGTTACCAAACAACTACTTTCAAGCTCTGTCACAAGGTACACTGAACTTTATGGAAAGAGTTTGAATTTGTCGAACTTTATCCTCACCGAACATAAGCTCCAACTTTATTCATTATTTAAACATGGGAAGTTTTCCACGTGTTTTGCATTATTTTATAAATATGTGTGTGTAAGCAGATGATGGAAAAAACTCTCCACTCTATCTCTCTGACATATTTATGCATTTTTAGAAATTAAAATGAAAAAAAAAAACATTTTGTTCAAATTTTAAAAGGTTTTATTTCGAATTCTATCCTTTGGTGAACTTGAACCGAACTTTATCCTCGTCGAACATGAACTTGAAATCGAACCTTGTGACATAGCTTTCAAGTGAACAAGTCCATAGAAATAGCATGGGACCTCTCTTAAACAGAAATATCTTCCACTTTTATACATTGAATGCATAGACCCTCAAAAAGGTCAGTTTTGGGTAATCTTTCTTTGCTAGCCAAGCTTTTAAATAGAGTACGGCAGTCCAACACTCTATTTTAGGGGCACAACAAGTGTTATCCATTTTTACTTTTTATCCTTACGTGTCTAAATCAATTTGTGCATGAAACTAAAGTTGAGCTAAATGTGATAGTACTAGCAATTGCACATGAGTTGTAAGGTACACCGGAAGGGATGCAAATGTAAAGCTACTCTGGAAATGTTTTTGATGTGATAGTTGTGTAATGTATGTATTTACGTTGTTTTGTTTTGTATGTTGCAATGGAGATGGTTGAAGAGAGATGAATTAAGAATATAGAAGGAAAAAATGTTTTCAAACAAACACAATAATTGTAAAAACCATTTCCTTGTCCCCTTTGCCAACAACTTCACACTCCCATAGTTTATCCATAGCCTAGATTAATTGTAAAAACCATTTCCTTGTCTCCTCTACTAGTCAAGACTCTGTCTCTAGGATGCCCTCAAGTCAAACCATGCTTCTCATTTGTACACCTGTCACAGAACCTTCATAAAACACCTGAAATTTCAATCCACTTTGCTTCACCATTACCAACCTTATATAAATTCACTATTCATTCATACATCTACAGATTATATTCAACCATACCTATCACAAGTTACACTTTTCCAAATTGGGTTCTCTACATCTTGCTATAATTTTTCGTGGACCTTTAGAGTGTAAAATGCAAGGCTTTAGCACCTGTCAATACACCCTAGTTTGATGGCACGTGAGACTCGGGAGTATCTTGTGTAACAGAGGACATCCAAGTGAAAGACTCAATAATAGTTAACAATCCAAACACAATTGTCAACTTCTCACTATGGTGGCAAAGGAATAATTCTTTTTCCTCATTTTCCGCATCACTCAATACATGTTTTGAATCTGAAAAATATCTTGTTGCCTTCATCTCCCAAGACATTTTCTCCTGCTTTACATAGATCTCATGTCTATAGGTTTGATTTGTCTCCTACACAGAAAAATGCACCAGTTTATGGCCTTTAAACAAAATACATCCAGGTATCTTTTTAAATCCTTTGTCCTTCATCAATCTCCTTAACATTTGAATCTCACACCACCTGTGAACTTCTGCATAGATGTTTGACAGAAGAATATAAGTTGCAGCATTTGAGGAATCATGTCAAAAAGAAGAGTTGTTATAAATAATCCTTCGTCAGGGAGACCTGTTGAGTCCTTATTTATTCATAATATTAGGAGAACTCCTAACTAGACATCTTGCCACAAGGAGAAGAAATGTCAGTGTATGGGCTGCCAACTACTGAGAGAGGCCACAAATACACTTAACTTTCACTTCGTGGATGACTCTTTTCGTACTCTTCCTTAGTTTTGAGTGAGTTCGCTCATCTTCGTTATATTTTCAATTTATTCCAACAAGCTTGAGGCCAAGTGATAAAAAATCACAAAAACTATTCAATGCAATGGCCAACCAATTTTCTTTTCAGTGTAAAGGTACCTGAAAAATGTGGCAAATAGTATCCAGACAATAAACGTGTACCAGAAGAGTATTCAATACATAACAGAGACAAAATCTTCATAAGAGATGGAAGGTGTGATCCATCAAAGATCCATTGAAGCAATGTATGGAGCGAGAGGCTCTCTTTGAATGGCTTGACAGACCTTGTTATGAATGGGAGGTTGGGAAATGGTTGCTCCATTGATACAGCCATTTCAACACTCCAAACACCACTAAATCAACAAATACAACACGTTGATCAGCAAGACAATGTCAAAGCTGCATATTTAAATTCAATTGAGGATAAAGCAACTGTAGCTTGCTTCTTTGATGACCATGAAACTAACCCACTTCCCAATGTGAAGCAATAACTTGAAGTAGACTTCCTATCATCAAGAGAACCTCCCCAATTTGAATTTGTGTATCCAATTAGACATAATGACCTTGTTGGTCTGAAATCTAATATTACAACCACAAGAACTGAGATTCTCGGATTCAAAAATTTCAAGAAAGTAACTTACCCATGAGCTATTTGGGTTTTTTGGTACATTGGAAACTGATAGAAGATTTATGGGGACCAACAGTAGCTAGACTGCAATTAAAACTTGGTAGAAGGACGAACAAAAGGTTAAGCATAGTAGTAAGAATTCAATCAACGCAAGCTGTTCTACAGATTGTTTTGATGTATTTACTATCATTTATCCCAATACCTTTGTAATGCCCCCTTTTCAGAATTAATTAATTTTGGATACCCGAAGCCTATTCTTATTATTTGTCGTAGGCTAAGGAGAAATTAAAGAGGGAAATAAATTAATTTTAGTGGTCCAAGGATACTTTTATATTTTAATTGGAAAGAAGACACTTAAATTATGTTTTTAATAAGTGGGGGCAAAAGCAGAAATAGAATGATGAATTTCTATTATTGGACACCAAAGATAGAATTATAATTAAATAAAGAATTCTAATTATGGGTTGCATGAGCATCAAGATCCTATTTTTAGAATGGGGCTAAGTCACCAGGTTCGTGTTTGTGTTCGTGTTCGGCAAGGATTAAATTCGGATTAAGTTCGGCAAGGATTAAATTCGGATTAAGTTCGGCAATGATAAAATTCGGGAAAAAAATTCATGATTAAATTTGGTTGTTATAATTTTCATTTTAAAAAAAAAAAAAGATATAAATGCACAAATTTTTCAAAATAGCTAAAACATTACTATATAAACTTGAAATCTATATAAAAAGATGTCTCTGTTACATTTATAAACCATGCTTATCAAAGTTAAACTATGAGGAACATATGAAATCATCAAAAAGTTACAATTAAGAGTCAAGACTCAAACTTAAACAAGTTCCAAGTCATCAAGAGCACTTGGTTGAGTTGATGCAATATCATCATCACTAGATGCAACACTCAATTCATCATCCAAAAAGTCAAGCTCATCGCATCCGTTGTGTTATCTGGAATTTGATGTTGCAAAGAAGAGGTGGAGTCTTTTGTTGCATTGTTCATAGACAATTGTAAATTGCTACGAATATAAACAAGATCTCCCAATTTTTCAAACAATAATTTGTTCCTCTTTTTAGAATGGATGTGGTCAAAGCAGCTCCAGTTCCTCTCACAAGCTGATGAACTTGTTCCTTGAATCAATATAAGAATGGTAAAGCATTGTGATTCAAGTGTTTGTGCTCCATAGGACTTCCACCATTTGTACCCAAGCATGTCAACTTGTGACATGTCATATTTGGCTACTAACATTCCAAACATCCCTTCTCTGCCTTGTATTTCCAACACTGCTTTCTAATTAGACTTGCGGTTGTCGGATCTGGTTCGAACTTCTCAATGGCTTCATAAAGCCCTGCCATAACCTCAAGATCACTCTCTCTATCTATCTAAAATAGCTTAGGCTCCAAATAGCACGTTCTTTGCATGTAAAGGTGTGTGCATCATTTTCCATCTAGAATCAACTGTATTTCATATCTCCATGTAGTCTCCTTCCACATTATTTAGTGCTTTTTGAATAGCTTCCTTGCAACGGTCCATGCTCTCATAAAGCATACCAAGACAAGGGTGTCGCCATCAACCATGCAAAGCACATCAACAATTGGTTCACACACATTTAGAACCGTTGTTGCACTTTCCCAAAAATTGTTATTTAAAATAATTTGCTTTATGTTCTTCCCCTTAGGACCTTTAGAAAGCATGAATTTTTCCACTCATTGGAACAAATAACAAATCTTAGAGTTGTTTTCTCTTCAACCACTCTTTTCAAAGTGATGTACAATGAAGCAAACCTTGTTTCACATGGCCTCAACAACTCCCTCAATGCATGTTGCTGTAGAGATTCAATGTGAGGCGATGATTTCTTATGAAATTTGCAATTGCTCTCCCTTTGTGAATTGCTTCATGTACCCATAAAAACTTAGCCAAGTCATGTAACAACATATCCAAACAATGTGTTGCACACGAGCTCCAATATATTTGTGGGTATTTCTCTACAATCAGCTTCCCAGCTCCCACACAATTTGCAACACTATCAGTAACCACTTGAACCACATTTTCCACACCTACTTCAAGAATGGCTTCCTCTAATATTTCAAAAATATACTCTTATGATTCATGGTGTCTATCACCTTAAAGAACACAACACCTTGAGGGCAAGCCACCAAAACATTAATCAGTGGTCTCTGACATATATCTAACCATCCATCACTCAATATTGTGCACCCTGTTGCCCTCCAAGAGGCTTTGACCTCAGATAATTTCTTAGTCACCCTATCTTTTGACCTCTCCGTAAAGAGTTGTTCTCAAAGCCTCTAAAAAGGAAGTGTGTAGCCTTTGCCAAACTCTGCAGCTTTCTAAATTGTGTTTCGAAAATGTGGATTCCTAGCTGCATTGAATGGAATGGCACTTGAATAAAATAAATCAGCTAATGCATCATCCACATGTTGTTTTTTTAATGGTTTCCACAAATTTTTCAATATTGCACTCCCCATTGATCCACCTATTGAAGTGTTGGGCATACTAGTAGAAGAAGACACAACAGATGTCGTGAACTTAGACATGTTCTCTTGGATTCTTTGTTTCTTTTGGGCCGATTGCATCTTTCCTACAATTGAAGAGGATTGCTCTTTCTCTAGAGCAATTCTAATATCTGGAGTCACTGATCCACATGGTGCAACCCCTCCTCCCCGACCCCCTAAAATCCCAAGTGGTCCATTACCCTTGTTAAACTACCTGTAAAAGCATGACCACACAAGCGGCATTTGAGGTTGTTACCGTCGCGGCTCACATGTTTCCATCCCTCAGCAGTTGATTTTGGGGGTCCCATTGAATTACAATCTGCATTCAAATAACACAATATTAAATAATATTACAAATTTACAACAAATTAAATACATTATAAATAAGTTTAATTTTTTAAATTTAAATATATGATTACAAAATTCAATTGAATTATTGTAAATATTTTTTAAAAAGTTAAATGCATTATAAATTTATAAATATTAAAAATAATATATTTTACAAATAAATGTCTTTAAAATTCATTTAAATTTTAAAATATTAAAAACGTTAAATATTTTTACTAATATTATACTGTTAAAATATAATAATGTAATGTTATATTTCATAGTTTAAATTTTAAAATTTAAATGTTAAATAAATTTGAAAAAATAAAAAAACTATACATGTTTAATATTTAAAATTTACACTTTTAAATGAATATTATTTTTATATATTTAAAAAATTAAAAAATATATACACAATTATATGTTTAATTATTTTATTAAAATTAAAACATTAATAAAATAAAAACAATTATAAATGTAATAATAAAATATACAAATAAAAGATAGAATATTAAATATAAATAATAAAATATTAAATATGAATAAAATTATAAAATATAAATCAATAATAAACTATGAATAATAAATTACTATTTTAAACTTTAAAATCACAAAACTAAACCTAATCGAACCATTTACATGTAAATATTTTAAACAAACAAACCTAAACCTAGAGAAATACTTGGCGGCGTTGGAAGTGTTTTGTGGAACCACACCCAAAAGACGAAGCCGAAGTCACGAGTCACAAGTCAAAGTCACAATCACAAAGACACGAAGCCACAACTCAAAACCTAGAAGCCACAGAACTCAGAACCACGGAAGCCACAAAACTCACAACTCGAGCCACATAACTCATAACTCAGAGCCACAGAACTCACAACTCAGAGCCACATAACTCATAACTCGAGCCACATAACTCACAAACTCACAAACTCAAATCTCAAAACCGCCAAAAAGGTCACGAACTCGCCACCGGTTGAAGTCACGAACTCAAAGCGAGAACCGCCAAAGAAACACCGTTGTCAAAGCACCGAACTCGCACTCCCACTGTCAAACAAACTTGCACTCGACTGCTCAGAATGATAAAACCCATACTCCAACGGCTTTTTATAAACTCGAACTGTTGTTTTAGGGTTATTTTAGGGTTTTTTATAAAGCGTTTTTAAGTTTTTTTAATAACGAATATTCGCCGATTTTTTGGGGGTCGAATGAGGTTCGGCGATTTTCGAACTTCATGTCCAAAATCGCCGAACCTTGTGACACAAGAATGGGGAGAGGATAAGGCAATTTTATATTGTCTACTTTTATTTTTTATTAATTGATTTTGAGCATGCGTGTAACTCCAAAAAGGGGGCGCCAACTTTGGAGAAGTCCTTAGAAGTTATAAAAGTAGATTTGGGGTTTATTATTGCATCATCTTGGAAATTTATCAACTACTTCATTGTTTGCAAGTAGCTTCTACTTTTGCATCAATAATAGAGGACGAAAACCCTCATTTACACACATCTAAGGACGGAAACCCTCGTATCTAAGCTTGGCAATTCCATCCGGGGTTGCAGTGATCATTCAAAGTACAAATATTCATCCAATTCAGCTAGGGCATCATATTTAGGGTTGTTTTAACATCCAAAACAGCAAGCACAACTAGGCGTCCCCCTTTGGGAACAAAAATCAGTGTTGGCACCACATCTGGGGGCAAATTTCAGTCAAATCAGTTTGCATGCTTTTATCTTATGTTCATCTTTCCATTTGGTTCAACAGTTGTGAAAAAATAATTGTATTCAGACATTTTAGTATTTTCATTAAAGCTGATTTGAAATAAATAAATAAAAGTTTGTTTTTCTACATATTGGGGTTTGTTGTTTTTTATTAAAAAATCAGATTATTGTTGCTGTCATAAAATTTAAATTGCATACTGCTGCCCTAGGGTTTCATGAAAATAATCAGAATTGTTTAAAATAATTTGATAGGGATATTACAATGGTATGAGGACGAAAACCCTCATTTACACACAGATCTGAGGACGAAAACCCTCATATCTAAGCTTGGCAATTCCATCCAGGGGTTGCAGTGATCATTCAGAGTACAAATATTCATCCAGTTCAGCTAGGGCATCATATTCAAGGTTGTTTTAGCATCCAAAACAGCAAGTACAGTTAGAACGTCCACCTTTTGGACAAAAAATCAAATTTGGCGCTGCATCTAGAGGCAAATTTCAGTCAAATCAGTTTGCATGTTTTTATCTTATGTTCATCTTTCCATTTGGTTCAACAGTTGTGAAAAAATAAATTGTATTCAGACATTCTGGTATTTTTATTAAAGCTGATTTGAAATAAATAAATAAAAGTTTGTTTTTCTACATACTGGGGTTTGTTGCTTTTTATTAAAAATCATATTATTACTGTTGTCATAAAAATAAAATTTCATACTAATGCCCTAGGGTTTGTGCAAATATCCAAAATTATTTAAAATTATTTGTTAGGGATATTACAACCTTTTGAGGTGAAACTTCAAATCCTCACAATCCAGACAGATTTCATTTGGAAAGAGGTGGACAACCCCTTTAAATATTTGCTGGTTTCCTGGGCTACGATTACCCAGCCAAAGCATGCTAGATGACTAAATATCAAACTGTAAAACAAAGCCATGGCTATGAAATTGGGTTGAGATATATACACTGGACCCACCTCAGTCTGTAAATCCATTCTGCTCAATAAGTATGTTGCTGGTGATTTGAATGTATTTAGAGACATTTATTCTCTATTTTCATTGTGGATGGTTTCAGTGCTGCATGTTATGGACTTAACTACATGATCTACGGCGTAAGTCATGGGTTGTAGCATGCAAAAGTTAAGTTTTCAAATTTGATGAACATATGCTCAAATCCTACAGGTTACTGAAACATGTAGTCAGTACCCAAACAATAGAAATTTGGCACATTTTGCATACATATCTGCTAGGGCACTTGCAACTAAAACATCTGACAAACATCCCTTCTCCATAATGCTTTGGCAGATGTCCACACCCTATTTCAAAGCTCCTATTTTTGCACAGGCTGGGAGTATGCTAGCAAAGGTGAACTGATCAGGTTGGACACCTGTTGGTTGCATTTAGTGAAACAGTGTGAACGCTTCATAAAGATGTCCATGACTTCTGTTGGCTGCAATTATGATATTCCATGATAAAAGAAACATGAGAGAATAAAATCTGGGCCCTTCTTTATCACTGCAGGGCTGACACAGTGCACCTTGTTATAGTGCAAGCGTAAGTTTACAGATTGTTTCACGTAGCATAGAACATTGTCCTTTTTTGAAATGATGGAACCAATTTTCATCTTTCACAGAAATTTGTCTCGTAACAATCTTGGGGATAAACTTTGATATAGTGTGGCAGTCAACACAAGCTCAAAGGTTCTAGATGTCTCCAATAGCTGTGCTGCAGGCATGTTTAATTGTAACCCGTACTCTTATGCGCTCAACAGTCACCAAGCAAAAGTGAACCGAACAGGTTGGAGACCTGTTGGTTGCATTCGGTGAAACAGTGTCAACGCTTCGTGAGGATGTCTATGTCTTCTGTTAGCTGCAAATATGGTATTCTTCGAGTCTCTGTCTTCTTACGGCCAGGAGAGGCTGCGGGCAGATATATTCAAACCAATGCTGGCAAAGGTTGTGGAATCTAGCTTTACACCCACCAATTGCATTTGCTTGAAAGTTTCCAAGGTCCTTTCAACAAACCCACTTTTTGTATATACCACAATCATTGTAGTCCATGAGACCACATATGTTTCGGCCATTTTGTCGAACAGTTCACGTGCTTCTGCATTTTGCATACATATCTGCCAGGGCTCTTGCAACTAAAACATCTATACCAAGCAACAAAAACCATGCCATTATTTGTTTTCATCGGCACTTTAAAATAGGGGAGGTGGCAAGTGTGGGGGTGGAAGACCCCAGTTCTATGCTGAGGGCTCATCTCATTAAGGCCCATCTACTGAAGGATAAGTGGCAGCACAGCTACAGACAGATGAGTGACACAAAATTGCACGGGATGATTATTTTTTTACTTGGGAGCATCTTCATCTAACTTCCCCTAATGCTCGGTGCCCTGCTGTTCTAAGGAGGAGTCTCCAGTTCCTGTGGGCAACCTAAACGTCCCTGACATTCCCAGTAGCCAGCAGGGCCATCCACCTGCTCAAGAAGTTTTGCCTCATGATGCTCAAGAACATGTTATCGTTAATCTGAATTGGAGAATTCTGAAGTATCCATTCAAAAAATTCTAAAATAAATGTAAAATATCAGCTCTCGCCAACTGTAAAATATCTGCAGTCAACAAAAATTAAATATGCTGACCTGACAGACAGACAGTGAAATAGCTGACATAAGGCATGACTGACAGACAGGAAGAAGTCGGAAAAGGGCCTGCTGGAAGAGAGATATTATTTATATGCACTGGAAAGTGCCTTGCCATACTCGTATATCTGATACATAATTGGAATATGGGAATTTATCCTCCATAAGGGTAAATATGCAATGGATTGATCGGATACTCTTCCATCCATCCATTCCTTCTATAAAATGTTTTGATTGCATTGCCAATGAAACTTCCAAGATAACTGTCAAACCTTCTAGTACCAATTCAGAATAAGAGTTCCTATTGCGATTAATAAATCGATTTGGATCACAATTCCTGAATAAACCAATTGAATTTGAATCATTTTGTTGACGTATCCGACGAATCAAACGCTTTACAGTTAGGAAACTAAAAAAATTAGAAATTGAAATTTCCATCAGTTCGGAGGAACTCGATTTATTTAAATGAAGATCATAAGCAATTGGCGTAAAGATCTTTTCGGAAAAAAACTGGATATAAACAGCATTGTTGCAAAGACTCCTGCCATAAGGGTCGCATCTGGCATAGTTAATCCCTAGGCTATCCCAAATCTCTCCTAACCACAATCTTCCCATGGAAGCCTACTTTGAGGTTGTCATAAGGATTAGACCCATCTTTTTCCAAATAAAAGGCTTTTCTAATTCTTCCTGAGAAAGAATTTCTATCATAAATGTTTCCATTTAAGTACGGGAAATCAAGAAACGAACCAAGAGAGCCTAGAGTAGCAATTATTGTTATTTCAAATATCCCAGCCATTCCTAAATTATTTAATATTCCACTAAGACGCGTGAAACAGATGACTGAGGAAGGAGGGAGGCGGTGGGTCGGAAATTCCAGGGGAAAGCGATTCAGAAGTAAAACACCGATCCAAAATGCCCCATAAACACTGCTGCAGTCTAGGCACGTATCAGAAACAGTACTACTGTTTCCAGACCCTTTGGCACATGCCTGGATGTTTCCAGCAGCATTTTAATTGAAAAAAAAAGAAATTTCCAAAATTTAAAAAAATCAATAAAAGAATATTACCTTACCTATCCTTAATCCACCCCCTAACCATAGTTAAACACAACAAAAGCTAAAATTTTAAGCATGTGGAATACTTAAGTTTTAAACTTTCATCATCATGAATAATATATTTTCGTGTGTTTCATCTTTTATGGACTGAAAATGAGTATTACAGATTTTTATATATATATATATATATATATATATTTAATTATTTATTGTGCGGGCATTCCCCAGTTATTTCGTTGCCTAGGTTTTCGGAAAATCAGCATTTCCATGTTTCAAATCCATTTCCATTTCCTGGTAAGTTAAATATTCCAATTCAGGTAAGCATTAATAACTTGTAAAAAGTTTCACACAATCCTTTTCAATACAAGAGAGTCTTGAAGTGTGGTTCATGAAGAATTATAGAATGCATCTGCAAGGAAAAAAAGACTAATATCAAAGGTATTCTTGACACATAAATATTAGATATACCCAAAAAATGTAAGGCAACATTGCGAAGAATTAGTCTTACAATATATTTAGCATCTGGAGTCTGGACACTAGCCAAGGACCTAGTAGCCACAAGACTGGGTTCATTAAGTTCCACCAGCAAAATAGATATCCTTGTAATAATTTCTCTGTCTTCCTTCAGATTACAATGTCCATCTTGCATGTCCTTTCTATGGATTAATTCCAAACAGAATTTCAAGATAACAGACAATAGTATTACAGTGGCATCTTTTGAGCATATCCATTGCAAATTTGTAACAAAGAGTTTATTTTCACGTTACTTGGGTCCTTTGGTAAGTTATTTGGCTTTCTATTCTTTTTCCTCCAAAGATTAAAAGGAAATATGTAAGCTTACTTAAGAAAGATCAAGAAGGGACTTTATAAGATGGATTTTATTGCAGTTTTATATTACCTGGGCACTTAACAGCTGTATCTATTTAAGGACCGGAAGCGCGCAAGGATGTCAACCACAGTAAACCAAACATTACGATATAGTAGGGTTTAAAGAAAGCAGATCAGAATATTATAAGAAAGCATTGCAAGAGTTAAAAAGGTATAGCAAGATAAGGCCATAAAGCTGTAATGTGGTAAATATATCACCCAACAGGCTTGGGGCTAGTGGTGGAAAACAATGAGCTTCACACCATTTGCCAAGGTTTGACTCCCACAGGTTCGGGACACCTCAAAGTGGCTGGTTACATCTGGAGGTAAAGGTCAAACTTTGCAATGTGAAGAACACAAAACAAACTATCTGATATTACAGACCCAAGAGCACCCCAATGTACACTTCAAGCTATGCCCTGAAATTTACCCCAAATTTTACTGAGGGCAGCCAACCAGGGCAACGCTGTCAACTCTGTTTTCTTGGAGCTGCCAGTGGTTCAGAATCCTGTTGCTTTTCTTAATGAGCTTTCAAAGATCACTGAGGGGGATCAACTTCAGGTTATTCACAGGATCAGCAGGTTCCAGCGGTTTCACAGGAATGAGCAGGTGGCAGCGGTTTCACAGGATGAGCAGCTTGTAGCAGCTTCTCAAGTTGTGCAGGTTGCAGCAGTTCAGACAGATGAGTTCGTTCTGTAGGCATCTCTAGCTATCTTCCAAACAGCACCCACCTTGAAAAAAGCAAATTAAGTGTCTTTTGTCACATGCTGTGGGAGGAGGACCCAAGTCGAGTGCCTGCATTTGGAAGGTTCATTTGCAGTTAATGAGGGTTCCCAGTGGACCTTGGAGGACCTTCTCTGCCACAAGGGTAAAAGATTGCTTCTAGCCCAACTTTTTTCCTTTTTAAGGGTTATCCAGGGTGGGTTTGTTTTCCCTTCCTGGCCTCAGTACGGTTGTATTAGGTTTTTCTTTCTTCTCATAATTTTTAGACTTCTTTGTCTGACTGGGTATCTTCGTTACATGCCTTTGTGTTTCAATTTTTTTAATGGGAGAGGTCCCGAAAGATCCCCTCATTTCACCTATTACAAAAAAGGTGGCAAAAGTATCCTCCAAAGAGAAAATTTAAGGGATAACCTCATTTCACCAACCTATCAGAAGAGAGGTAATATGAGATATCAGTTTTTCGGATTTTCTGCATAGAGTACTTTATAATAGATTCATTCCTTCAATGACCAATCTTTCATAGGTAGTGACTGACAAGACCGTGTCTCTCATGAGCTTGAATGGTCCACTAGGCACTCATTCAATTCGATGATGAAAAATGGGTGAAGAGGTGGGATTGAAACTAGCAAATGAGCCTTCATATAGTTTCCATCATCACCCTTGCGACTTTAACTTGGGATCTTGGACTTCTTAGTTGCCAAATTTATGTAATTATTTCGACTAGTTGTTAATGACTCTCGGATTCTTTACTTGATATTCTTGAAGGTAGACTTTGACAATTAAACTCCATTAAAAGGAGCTTACTGGGGTGAGAAAATCAAGATGGCAGTTATCCAAGTTCAAAACACAGCCGGCATATCCCCATGTTAAGTGGTCTACATCTCAATGCAAATTAGTGGATGTAGCCGAGTAGTTGGCTTTTGATAGATACTTGATCGAGGTGCTAACAAAAAATTGGAATACTCCTTTCTAACTAAGACTATAAAGTGTATTGAGAAGGCAACCCACTCTCGGGTACCTAACAAGCCAATTTAGAAACCATACTCTGCAAAGGGGACCGTAAATAAGAGTTTGCTACAGACACTAGACCGAGTCCCCCCTTATTAGCCATCAAACCATAGGGCATTGACCAAAAAAACTAAAATGAATGTCTTTAACAGAGAATCTGACATCACAGAAACAATATTTAAAGTTTGTTACATAATAATTGTCCTTGCCCTATGTTCTAGGGTCTACGGGTGTTTGATGCAATGCCCAATTTTATTAAAAAAAAAGAGATACACAAAAAAAGCATTACTAAGATTTTTAAGTACCCAAAAAAAAAGGAAAAAAATCATCATTTAGTACCTTTAGAGTTGTAATACTGGTTTTCAATGGCGACATCTTCTTCATCTGGATCCTCATCCGAATACTCGAATCCATAATCCATTTCATCCATGTCTAAAACGATCCCCAATCAAGAAAGATAGAAATTAGGGTGCTAATCAATCACAATCCATTTAGAACCTTATCGAACATAGGTTTTGAAAAGCATTCTCATCCAAATTAGCCAGAAGAGTTCAATTGGAGAAAAAAACTTGGGGATTTGTCAACATACCTGACATTCTGAATAGCTGCGCACGGAAAAAATTATCGAACTAAAACCTGTAAAAAGATGTATGATATTTTGATAGGAAATCTTTTCTGTTTCTGCTGACAAAATCAGGATTCACTGTAATTTGTGAGGCAGTATTTGACAGCCCCACCATCCGAAGACAAAAAGATATGCGCAGTTTATTGTGTTCTAGCCATGACAATAGCTGACATAATTATTTAATTAAACCCTCGTATATGTATGTTGCAGTTCCATTGGTGGAGTTCTAAAGAAATGAAAATGAATTCCAAAAATTGGAATATTAATGTTTAGTAAAAAAATATAAAGAGAAGATAATATATTATATATTTCCTTTTTATGTATTTTGTAATATTTGTGTTCTTTCCACCACTTTTTTTTACTTTACATATATTTTAACCTTAACTTTTATTGAATTTTTATTTCACTTTTTCTTTTATTACAATTACTCCAAGCTAGTATTATTGTTTTCAATTAATTAGAAAAATGAATTAATTTCTACAAACATGTATTCAATTATTTCAAATATTAATGTGCTTAATTTTTTTAAAAATAACGTTAAAAAATCATTTATATCTAATATAATTGATTAAAATCAAATGACTCTTTATTCCAAGCGTCAACAATTCTAAGAAAATGAGGAGATCGCACTTGTCAAACAATTAATGACAACGACACGTCTATTCATAAAATCGACCATGTGAAAATAATCTACAATTTAAAATACATTGCGAGTCAAAGTTGTGTTATGTTTTAATTACGGAATTTCCAACGCCAAAGGTCGGTCCTAATTTTGTCCTCCTTAAAGTTTAGGTTGTTATTGTTAATCTCATTGATTATAAATGATGAGAAGGAATGTTCCAACATAACAATTCTTAATTTCATGTATGTTGCAAACCATTTTATTTTCTCGTTATTATTTTTTATTTTGAGTATTAGGTTGTATTACCTTGAAATATTAAACATGTTTGATGTTGTACCTAACTCTTACACAGCATTTTCATCATATTTATAGGCATAATTTGAAGAAGCTAAAAAATAGAAAAGTGGTAGGTTTGGTTTTTATGTTTCACCAAAAAGGATGGGCTCGATTTAATGTCAAATGTAAAAGGTACAACCATTTTAGTCAAAGTTATTTCATAGAATATAATGATGAATGTATGCATACGAGTTATTTTATCATGAAATTTTGTGGGCTTGTTGGTCTAACTTATACACCATTTTCATACGTTGTAACTAACAAATGTTGGACTCGTGGATTACATTGATCACAGTATATGCACAACATTAATCTCAATATATGCACAAAATGGATATGTTGAAAAGGCCTTAGAACCTTTTATGGCAAGTGTAATCCACAAGGGCACAACCTTTATGCCCATGTATGATAAATGTGGATGATTATTGGATGCTCACCAAGTGTTCGAACAAATGACCCATGGAATATCATAATTGCAATTTACAAAGGACATAGACATCCTCATAAAACATTGACAATGTTTCACTAAATGCGACCATCAATGTCCAACTTGATTAATTCACCTTTGTTATCATACATTGTCATTTCAATTGTGGTAGTACTTAGTAACATTGTTGCCCTTGTTTATTCTTAAATCGAAGTTTGTATGTAAATTCTTATAATGAAATTATTTTTATGGGACTTTTTAACTAATGTCATATATATCATACAATCATTGTGGCAATCACTTTATGAACAAAAATTTTCACAATCACTTTCCAAACAAAGTTTAATTATTGTAAACATTATTAATACAGTTGATTTATAAATAAAAAGTGGTTAGATATAGTTATATGGTTAAAACTACTCTCAAGAAGAAGAAAATTGTTGTAAACGTTATTAATATAATTTATAAAAAATAGTTAAATATAGTAAATAAAAACTAGGATAATTGTGTTCTTTCCTCGCACACAAAATAATTACAAATATACATATTTTACTGAGATACACTGCTATAAGACACTTTGTCATGTAAAATAACCTTCATTTTAGTGATAAGGATGTTAGGATGTGTTTCATCATATCATTCATTTGGAATTCGATTCTTGTTGAAAAGCTTATATATTTAGTTAATAGGCTATTTACGTGGGAAAGCTTGCACTCTCGAGTTAGTCCCATATTCTTGTCGACACGGGATGAGTGCCTAACGCATTTATCGGATTTATCTCTAATCTGATTGGTTAAAATAATGACCCTTTGTTCCCAACCTTGGCAATTCCAAGAAAATTGGTGACATCAATGCTTGTCAAACAATTAATGATGTTAACACATGTCACTATTCATAAAATTGACCACACCAAAATAATCCACAATTTAAAGTACATTCGTAAGTCAAAGTTGTGTTCTATTTTAAATCCTAAATTTTCAATAACGAAGGCTAGTCCTAGTTTTTTCATCCTTAAAGTTCAGTTACTACTCATATTGATTGAATAACGAGAAGGAATGTTTCAACATAACAATTTTGAATTTCTTGTATGCTCCAAACCATTTTATTTTGTCATTACTATTTTTTATTTTGAGTATTAGGTTGTATTACCTTAAGACATATTTAACATGGTTCAAACTCTACCTAACTATTCCTATTACACAACATTTTCGTAATATTTATAAGCATAATTTGAAGAAGATGAAAATAGAAAAGTTGTAGATTTGGTTTTTATGTTTACAACTAAAAAGAATGGGCTCAATCCAATGTCGGATGTAAATGATACAATCATTTTAGTTATAGATATATACTATAATAGAATGATGAATTTTTGCATACAATAATTTTATCATGAAATTATGTGGGCTTGCAGTCTAACTTATGCGGCATGTTTCATACGTTGCAACTAATAGATGTTGGACTCATTGATTGTAATGATCGCAATACATGTATAACATTGATCTCATTATGTGCACAAAATGTATTTTTGAAAAGGTCTTGGAAAAGTGCAATCAAGCATGGGAACCTTTATGTACATGTATAATAAATGTGGATGTTTATTGGATACTCACCAAGTGTTCAACCGATGATCCATGGAAAATTGTAATTGCGACTACTGGATGACATGGACATCCTCACAAAGCATTGACAATGTTTCACCAAATACAACCATCAATGTCTAACTTGATTAGTTGACCTTTGTTATCATACATTATCATTTCAACTCGGTAGTACTTAGCAAAGCATTGTCGCCCTTGTTTACTCTTAAACCAAAGTTTGTAATTATGTTCTTATAATGAGTTTTTATGGATTTTTTAAACTAATGTCATATATATCATACGATCATTGTGGCAATCTCTTTCCAAACAAAGTTTAATTATTGTAAACATTATTAATACAATTACTTTATTAATGAAAAGTGGTTAGGTATGGTTATATGGTTAAAACTACTCTCAAGAAAATCGGATTATTGTAAACATTATTAATATAATTAATTTATTAAAAAAGTTAAATGTTGTAAATAAAAACAATTATGATAATTGTGCTCTTTCCTCACACAAAAAATAATTACAAATACACATATTTTACAAAAATATTTTACATTTGGTTGCTATAAGACACTTTGTCATTATAAAATAGCCTTCATTTTAAAGCAATAAGGATGTTAGGATGTGTTTCATGAAATCATTCATTTGGAATTTAATTCTTGTTAAAAATCTTATATATTTAGTTGATAGGTTATTTACGTGGGAAAGCCCACTCTCTGAGTCGAGTCCCATATTCTTGTCTAACATAGGGATAATTGTGACACTATCAAATTTGTCGATGTTGTTTTTTTACGATGCGAGAAAAGTTGTAGATATTTATTTCGAAGAAATTTGTAAGATGGGTTTTGTCCTTCCTTTGTTCCAAAATTCATTAATCTTATTTCTGCATGTAGGCGGGGTATTTGATCACCAAAAATCAACTTCAAGTAGAATTAGTTGAATGATTTGTAAACGAGGTGGTTGAAGTAAGAGCTCTACAAGGAGATATTGCACATCTAACATCACTTCAAAGAAAGACACACACACACACACAAAGTGCGAGAAGTTACGCGAGGAAATGTTGATGGATAATTAATCCAATATGAGGCTTTTGGCGACAAGTCGTCAAAAAATCTATGATATCGTGCCTTGCACCAGGACAAGGGGGATTTTATTATGGTTGTGGGAATTTTGGGCTAGCTAATCCTTACAGACGGGCTGCACTTAGTTTACTCATTGCGCGAGGATATTGGTGACCCACGAATTATGAATTTCCACGAGTGGATTGTTTCATTCTTCCACCATTCAAGTCAATTAGGTGTTATTGTAAACACTCAAATTTGACAATCTATCCTTTGACATTATTGATCTTGACATTACACACTTGCATGTAAAAATGGACTCTCCTCACTCTTTCTTAGACTGCCCTTTGATAACTCTTTGATTATTGTATTATCTTTGGACACCTCGTTGTCATTTGTTTATGAAGTTTATTTGCATAAAACATGCCTAGAAACATTCATTCTTTGCCCATAAATTTAACACATGTTTTTCTCTCCTAGTCAAAACCACCATTTTCGGTCAGTTTGTACAAATCTACAAGTTGACCCTACTCTGTGGTTTTGGAACGACATGCTTTGGGCTAATTCTTCTGATCCTATCATGTTCTTATGAGTAAATACATCCCCTTGGTCAGCCTTTCATGATAAAATAACCTTTGAAATCATATCTAAGCAATTAAATCATACCTCATTTAAAACCCCGACACTTTAAGAACTCTTTGTGTAAAAGCAAACACAAAAGGCACTCGAATCTCCCTAAAGTTTGAAATAACTCACGCACATCCATTAGGGAAGTGCCCTCTATAGAGTATCCTTCCATGTCTAGACTTCTCCATATTCTTTCTACACTCAAGCAAAGCATTGTGAAACATGGTTATCAAGTTCTGATTGCACTACTATAGATATCACATGTTAGGAGAAAGACGTGAATTTTGAGCCCTCTTTAGCATAGTGGTGATGTTGGTGGTGCACAGGGGTGCCCACAACCCACCTAACTTTTTTTGTAGGAACTCCTTATACTACAAGGGTTATAGGGTTTGAGAAGATTTTATAGAGCCATTTAGAAGCTGAGCTAAGAATATTGACACACATCGGAGCTCATTTCCAGGTACTCAAAGCACTCAGGAAGTTACATATCCATATTCCAAGTAGGTCAAGACTCGTACATTAGGGTTATGACCGTACAAACATTTTTGACCTAATTATATGATTTTCATTAAGCAAATATTGAAATAATAGATGTTAAATCCTAATTAAGTCACAACGAAAATACAAACAATAAAATACAAATTTTGACACAAGCAAGTAAGCTAAATAAATTTGAAACCCTAGTTGCAAAGAAAGGGATATAGTACTTAGCTAATTTCACAATGATCCGGAAGTTTTGCGAAAGTGTTGAAAAGCGATGAAACAAGAGGACAAATTGTCGTGGCCAGAGCCAAGGAAATTGTGCGAGTGTCGGAAATGCTTGGATTGGGATGCCCTGGATTGGGTCAAGAACACTTTGGCATTACGGACCTCCTTTGGGTGCTGTGTTGTGAAAATGGTTGGATAGTGACTTCTTTTGTGTCACTTTGCCCTTCATTGTTGGCTTTCTGTGTGTCGCACTATGCCCGCAAAATTCACCTGTAACCTACAATGAGAAAGAGTGCCTACAAAACCCCAAAACACATCAAATCCTAAAAATAAAAAGATATAAATGGGGAGTTAGACTGACCCCGGTAGTCACCTAACCGAGTGAACTTACAATCCTGGGTGCTACACTACATTTCGAGACTCCATATAGTTACGCATGTGTGTGTGGAATCGTTCCCTAGGTGGCTCTTGTGTAAGATGCACTTAGTAGTGAACAATAGCTAGATGTGCTCAAATGTAGATAGATGTGTGCATGGAAAAATGAACTTCCCCTCCTATAAAGTGTATGCAGATTTAGCAGTCCCTTGTCCTTTGAATGGATGTCAGATGGATGTTTTGATGCTCTTGAAATGCCTTTGAATGCAACCTTAGGTGACAGTTATAGATGCTTAGAGCTTGGTTCTTTATTATGGTCACATAGACTTGTATTTATATGATTCCCTTGTTTAAATTTTGTAACTAATCACTAAAAGGCTGCCCATGAAGAAAATAATATGCCTAATAGCTAGAAAAGATCCAAAAGATGTGAGCAAGATAGAAAGAGGTCGGGGCGCCCAAAGGGGACAAGGGCGCCTGGGCCCCGGCATCCTGGTTGGGCGCTGGTGTCTAGTTTTAGAAATTTTGAAGTGTCAAAACTTAGATTGGGAAAGAGGGTGTGTAAGACCAAGAAGAAAACTAGAAAGAAACTAAAGAGGCCAAAGACAAGTGATCAATTAGTACTTTTCTCATTTAGGAATCATATGAATAGTGGTATGTGATCATGACCTAGAAATATACCCAAAGTGCGTGATTTAGTGTTTACATTTATCCCCACTTTATGTTATTGAGTGAATGCTCGATAACATAAAGTAGATAAGAGATGTGTACCTGATAACCATGTAGATCAATGGCAAAAAGTGTGTCAAGGAGACAAAAAAACGTAGAGTGTCAAAAAAGAAGCATGGAAGCTAGAGAAGAGGAAGTGAAAATGACCCTAAGGGTGAAATTGTATGTGTATGTGTCGCGGTGTACCTATTGTCAATTTTTTTATGCTTGATGATGTGATTGTTTCCCATAAGGACGAACTGCGCAAAATAGAATAGCAAAATAGTAGTCAAAGTCATGTATATGAAAAATTTGATCCAAACGTGTAAAAAGTGTGTAAAAAGTATGTAAAAATGTGAAAAAGTAACATGTTCACCTGATCCGTGATAAGTGAAAAGGGAAGAAAGGATCCTAAAAATGTTGTAGAAGAGTGATTTTTGGGCGATCTCATCCCAGATCGAGTTTTTGGGCTATCTCACGCCGATTCTTGTGCAAGTGCGAGTTTTTTGGGCAATCTCATGCCATGGCGAGAATAAGTGTAGGGAGAAAGGTCTAGTGTTATTCTCCAACCTTTGACTGCTTCCCAAAATGTATACATCGGGTCTGCTATAGATGGTGTGTTCAAATTTGATCCATTTCGATCCAACATGAAAATAGAAAAGAGGCGACATCATGCATGATGATTACTTAAGGACTATACTTGTACTACGAAGACTATTGTGTAGACTCCTAAAAATTGTGCCAATCTGAGAAAAATTGTGTAATTTCCCCTTGGTCATAGGCACCCAGGAAGGGTCATGGGTGCCCAGGCGCTCATATCTCGTGTCTAGGCATTGGTGTCGTCTTATGTTGAGGACCTAAGTAAAATTTTGGGTCGTTTTTAAGATTTAGAATGTGTTAACTTTGTACTTAATTTTGGTGTACTATAAGCTGTGAATTGTTGTATGGGGTGACTGATCACCCAATGTATGCCCCCCTCATTTTTGGTGCATATAATGTCATTAGGAGTATGCGGCCCAAAGGAGGACCAAACGTTGATCTAAAACGGATGCCCTACGGGGGGAGGGAATGTGCTTGGTATAAATCAAGGTACATGGAAATAAAGTGGGTGAAAATCATGTGTTAGTGTGAACAAGATAAACACGCATATAGAAGACAAATGTAAGCTAACAAGCAAGAAGACCAAGTAGACCACGAAAAGTGGGTTGCAAACATGGGACATCACTCACAATGTTGCAAGACAATCAAGGTCAAGTAGACAAAAACATACAGTGTGCACAAGACAAAGGGAATAGCCCACAAACAATGGCAAACAATAACAAGCAATGAAAAATAGTGACAAGCAAGATATCAGACAACCATGGTAGCAAAGAGTTCCTACAAGACAAATGTTGCACATGAAGCACCCGTTAGCATGTTATAAAGATAGAAGTATGTCAAAATGTGTATGATCTAATATAGTAGTGTGCTAGTATGAATAGGAAATAGTATAAAATAAAACAATAACACATGTGATGTGTACGAAAGTGGATGCCCCCATGAGCTTGTGGCTACATGTGAGCATCAATAAGTAAGAACAACTTACTGCAACCAAGGTATGAAATATTCTATGAGTGAGTGAGATGAAATGGAATGCAATGTGAGTGTGATAGGAGTTATGCACCCCCCAAACAAATGTGAATGAGTATGCATGAGATGAGGTTCATTTATAAATGACCCCTCGGCAATTAAGAATGAACCATAGAACAAGAGTGTGTCATCAGGAAATGGTTTGAAATGTGTGTTAGAAAGATATGATTGTCAAAGTGTAGAGCATAGAGAGTGAGTGAGTGTGGTGAGGTTCATTTCATATTTAGAACCCTCAATAGTCAAGTATGAACCGTGGAACTAGAGTGCATCATAGGGTAGTGTGTCATGTGAGAATGTGATGCAAGAAAGATGTGTCATGAATGCACCGAGTGTAAAATGTGTAGTGTGATGATGTGAGGTTTATGAATGTAGTGAGCCCTCAATAATCAAGTGTGAATCATAGCACAAGAGTTTGTCATCGAGATAATGGTTTGAATTGTGCACTAGAAATATATCATCAACAAAGTGTAGAGTGTAGAGAGTGAGTGCGGTGAGGTTACTTTCAGTTGATTATGAACTATGGAACTGGAGTGCATCATAAGGTAATGTGTTGTGATGAATGCACGCTAAAGAGATGTGTTGTGAGGGCGCCGAGAGTGTAGTGTGTAATGTGATGATGTGAAGTTCATGAATGCAATGAGCCCTCAAAATTCAATTGTAAACCATAGCACAAGAGTGCATCATTGAGTAAAGATGATACAAGTGTATCAAGATGTGCAAGACGTGTGTGAACGACTACATGCGAAGTAATAAGTGAAATGGTAGAAAGGTGAGACACCTGACAATGCTAGAAGGGTGGGAGAATAAGCATGATGCCCCCAAGTGTATGAAGAGGATAATGATCAAGTAACATCATTTAAGAGATCATCATTGTCATGGTCAAAACCAAATGGAGATGCATCAGAGACTTGGTAAGCTATAGTATGCAATTGATCACACAAAGAGCCATTGCGACGTAGATTGTACATACCCACTTTGCATATTCTTCATCAATGAATGGTGGTAATGGATATCCATATGCATACCAATGATTAAAATTTGTGAATAGTTGAGAAATGAATCATTGCAAATAAAAACATGACCGAAGGGCATAGGAAATGAAATGTTGATATGGGTAGGATCTAAAGTAGCGCCAATATAATCAAGCCAAGATTGATCGAGAGTAAGTGGAGAAAGGCAAGGAGCGCATGTGACAAAAACTAATAAACGAAATACTTAGAGGCCATAAGTAGCAGTAATGTGAACATACCTATGATATAAATGAGGAGAATACAATGGAAGAATAAGATCATCCAATGTGTATCCTAGCCGAGTCAAGCCATCATGTATACAAAATAGTGTTAGAACAAGTGGGATCGAATGGAATGTGCGACTAATAAGAATTATTCATGAAGAGCGTGCATGTGAAAGGAGGTATTGCAGACACATATTGCTCATGGGGAGACAATGGAGGTGGTATGACATTTGATGTATGGACAAGCCCCGGATAAACCATCATAGCATTAGTTAAAGGAGGGAGTGATAATGAAGCGGAT
The DNA here is from genome assembly GCA_018340775.1 of Taxus wallichiana var. yunnanensis. NCBI lineage: Eukaryota > Viridiplantae > Streptophyta > Pinopsida > Cupressales > Taxaceae > Taxus > Taxus wallichiana. Next base: position 487,129,386 of record CM031239.1, read on the forward strand.
GGAACGACATCTAATATACAAATGATTCCTTCGAGTGGAGGTAAGTTTTCTGGATAGTGCATGGGTCAGGTGAGTCGGAGCAGGATGTACGAGTGGTAGAAGTCGGAATAGGTAATGCAAAGTAGCGAGGTCTAAGTTGCAATAATTGAATAGGGAACTATCGGCGGGAAGTACATATTCAAATCCCTCATGTAATAATTTGTGTGCGATGAATTATGGAATGTATTGCTTGCATTTTGTGAAGTCGTGGATTACCGATTAAGCACTTATTTGGAACAAGGGTATCGATGAAGAAAAAGGGAATGGGAATAGTTTTAGGCCCGACGGTGAGCGGTAAGGTGACAATGATAAGGCATGGATGTGTAGTAGAATCGTATGCCCATAGAGAAATAGATGTTAGGTTAAGATTAGCTAAGGAAAGGCCTATAGCCTAAATAAATGATAAAGTAAAAATATTAAGCTCAAATCCATTATTGACTAAAGCCCAATTAACACCCAATTTATTGATGCATATGCGTATATAAAGAGGAGGATAATTGTCCTAAACAAAAATATTATAACCTCTGATAGATGGAAAAGTAATCTCTTAAAAGAATGCATTTAAAAATGTCCGATAGACTATGTCTAGATTAGTAGTTGATGGGATGTGAGTATTAGCCAAGAGAGTAATAATTTTAGTGTGACAATCAGGATTGGCTAGCAAGAAATCATGAATAGAGATATCCATGATGAGAAGATCCTAGGAAAATGAGAGAAATGAAAGTATGAGGACCCTAAGAGTGTTCGAATGAGACGTGTTGACCAAATGGTCAAGCAAACATTGAAATAATAGATGATAAATCCTAATTAAGTCACAATGCAAATATAAACAATAAAGTACATATTTGACACAAGCAAGTAAGATAATAAATTTGAAACCCTAGGTGCAAGGGAAGGGATAAAGTACTTAGCTAATTTTGTAATGATCCCGAAGTTGTGTTGAGCTAGACAGTGATGAAATAGGAGAATAGTCATGTCATGCAAGCTCGAGAAAATTGTACGAGTGTCAAAAATGATTGGATGGGGCGCTTGGATCGGGTCATAAGCCCTGGGCATTGTAGACCTCCTTTGGGTACCTACTGTGACTAAAAAAATTATTGGAAAGTGATTTTTTCTATGTCGTTACCCTTCGTTATTGGTCATTTGTGTGTCGCACTATGCTAGCAGAATTCACTTGTAACCTACAAAGAGAAAGAGCACTGTAAAACCCCAAAACACATCAAATCCTAAAAGGAAAAATATGTAAATGGGGAGTCAGACTAACCTTGGAGGTCACCGGTGAGTGAACTTACAATCCAAGCACTACAATACATTTCAAACTCCATGTAGTTTTGTGTGTGTGTAGAATCGTGCCCTAGGTGGCTCTTGTGCAAGATGCACCGAGAGTATGAGCCATAACTAGATGTACTCAAATGTAGATAGATGTGTGCATGGAAAAATGAACTTCCCCTCCTATGAAGTGTATGCAAATTTAGCAATCCCTTGTCCCTTGAATGGATGCTTTGATGCTCTTGAAATTCCTTTGGATGCAACCTTAGGTGATAGTAATAGATGTTTAGAGCTTGGTCCTTTATTATGGTCATATAGCTTTATATTTATATGATTCCCTTATTTGAATTTTATAATTAACCACTAAAATTCCAACCACCAAGAAAATAAGATTCCCAACAGCTAGAAAAGACCCAAAATATGTGAGCAAGATAGAAACATGTCGAGGGGGGCACAGGCGTTGGCATCTGACCGAGTCTTGGTGTCTTGGTAGGTCTGTGGTGTCAAGACTTAGAAAATATGAAAGTAACGAAAGTTAGACTAGGCAATAGGGTGTGTAAGACCAAGAAGAAAACTAAAAATAAAGCAAAAAGGCCAAAGACAGTGATCAATTAGTACTTTTCTTGCTTGGGAATCATATGAATAGTGGTACATGACAAGGACCTAGAAATATACCCAAAGTGTGTGATTTAGTGTCTATCGATTTTGACCGAGTTCAGTTTATGTAATGAAGTGTTTTCAATCTCGAGATTAGTCTGCTCCTACATTTAGATCACTCGGACTCTTCCAAAGCCACACAAAATCGAGTTAAGAGAAAATTTCCCTTGTGTATTTTATAGTCTCAGGCCAATAGTCACTTTGAAAAGTGTCATTCTATTTTGTGTTATTACATTACATTATTTCATCCTTTTTATGTATGTTAGTTAAATAATCTTAAAAATTAAAAAGGAATGGAATAGATTCACAAAAAAGTGAAATCATTTGGTGAACCTGACCTTCTCTAATCGAACATCGCAGCTTTACCCATAACATTTTTAGGATTTTATTCTTTGGTTATGGTCTTCAATTTTCATCATCATGTCGCTTCCCACTAAATATTATCATTTTCATCTTCGGCCTAGGGTTCCTAGTTCACCTACTAGTAGGGGCTACTATCCCTCTCACCAAGTCCATGCCCATACCATGCATTTGAATGAAGGTCCTTGTCTTGACCCCACTTTTTATATGGTTAATACCTCTCCTTCTTAAATTGGCATTCAATTTGACATCACTATTATTACTATTGATCATCCACCTCAGTTTCATTCTACTATAGTCAATGTAGTAACCACATGGCGCAATAAAAACCTACTAGGGAAATCCACCTTTGCCTCCCCCACCCTCTACTCATATTCCTAAAGCTAGTGTTCCATCTAAAGGGTATGATTTAATTGAACAACTTAGCAATACCCCTACTAAGATATATATACTTGAGTTGCTTCAAAAATCCACTATTTACAAAGACATATTACAAGATACTTTGCGCTCTTTCACATTAGCTAACGATACCCATACAGTTTCATTTACTTCTCTCATGGATACATTTAAGGCGCTTGAGAAGGATATTACTTTTGCTTCATCTTATATCCCGACTAATACCTTGATATGAATCGGTGTTCACCTATATTCATCATTGAATGCATTCAGGATTCTTTCTATAAAAGGTTTTAATAAATAATGGATCTGATCTCAACATATGTCGTAGATCATTGCTTACGCAAATGGGCATTTCTCCTCTTGCAATCAATCATTCTCCCACTATCGAGTGGAAATTTGATGACATCACACATTCTACACTTGACACTATTACTTTTGACCTACTTTTTGGTCCTAAGACATCACCTACTACATTTCACATCATGGACACCGATTTGTAATACAATTTACTCTTGGGTCATCCTTGGCTCCATGATATGCAAGTTGTATCCTCTACTTTCCATTGTTGCATCAAATTTTTACATAATGGCACTAAGTATAATGTCCATGTTGATCATGATCCTTACTAATATTACAAAGTAGATATGTATAATTCACAAGCACCTTTGATTACTCCACCATAGCCTATTCATATGGACAAACTAGATACATATGTTGTTGGTGAGGCTAGTGCTCTTACTAAGTATTTATTAAATTTACCTCCACATGTTAAGCCACATATCGACATTACTCTTATGAATCTATTGACATCTTTATCCCTAGCACACCACCACTTAATACTTTCAATCTATTATATGGTGCTACACACCATCCTCATCCACATGAATACACTACTCTTGGTAGTGATGATGATATCTGATCATAGTCACGAGATGATAATTTACACAAACTCAATTTTAATCCTATTGATGCAAATGAATCTATGTTTCATTCTCTTTTTGTATCCACTAGACCCTAACATTATCTACTTGAGGACACTTCCCTAGAGTTAGTATTCCATCTCCTCTTGATCATATTGACTCTAGTGATACACACATTGATCCTATGGCCAATACCGTCAATACTCTAGATGTTTCACCTCATGTTGCACCTATTGTTATCTCAACTCATCTTAATAAACCACGTGAATTACTTTCCTTATTACTTGATCAAGGTCTCATCCCATTCCCTTCTAAGCACCATCATTCTACTTGTAAGCTTTCTAAACAACCTAGTTGTCCCTTTTGTGAATACCACCATGTTATAGATCATAATACTAATAATTTTAAGGCTTTAATCGATAAAACCAACACTCTCAAGTGTAATGGAACTCTTATTATCTTACATTATACACTCATTCCTCTTGATGGGATTCCTCACTTCAATAAGTTTACCAACATTTTGTATATCCATAAGTAAAATTAGCCATGTGTGTCTCTCAATTTCAAACTCGAAACAAGAAAATTCACACTTATGAGGCTTTGAATACTCTAGGAATCATACCATTTGACATTACACTCTCCCTCACTCCTACTATCAAGTTTAAGGATATATTACACTCATGATAGCTTTTGGCTTATTGTAGACACAAAATCACGCACTTTGACTAATTAGGTAGTCCCGAGGTGCATACTACTATTCATATGATTCCTAAGTAATAAAAGTACTAATTAACCCATGTATTTGGCCATCTTTACTTTCCTTCTATTTCTACTTTTGGTATGACACTCTTTCTAGCTCAGTCTATCTTTTCATACCTCGACATTTCTCTCTCTGGACACAATACCCAGCCAGACACAAGCACCAGTGCCCTCGTCCCCTCTGGGTGCCCCTAACCTCTGTGTACTTTTTTCACATCTTTTGGGTCCTTTCTATCCATTTTAGCATCTTATATTTTTGGTAGTTGGCCTTTTCGGGGTTAATTACAAAATTCAAGAAAAGGAAACATATAAATATAAAGTTATATGATCATAATAAGGGACCAAGCACTAAGCATTAGCTATCACCACATAAGGTTACATCTAAAGGCAATTATCAAGAGAATTCAAGCATCCATCTAGCATCCACACAACGGCAAGGGATTGATTCTTCTACATAAACTTCATAGGAGGAAGTTCATTCTATTCCATGTACACATCTATTTACATCTTCTACATCTAGCTACTTTGCTCGTTATCAAGTGCATCAAGTATAAAAGCCCTAAAGGTACATTCCGCACACACACCTAAAACTACATTGGGCCTGAAATTTAGTGCAACACTTAGTCGTAAGATCACTTATTTGAAATTTGAGGACAGTCTCACCCCTCAATTTCATTCTTTCCTTTTTGGGATTTGATGCACTTGTGAGGGTTTTGCAAGTCATTCTTTCATCGTAGGTTATCGGTGACATTTGTGGGATTGGTGCGATATACTAGTAACAAGGAGTAAAGGAAGATGAACATCTTGCAACCCTACGAAAGAAGTTTCCTTAGGGTTTGAGAAATCATAGGTAACCATAGCGAGTAGTGTGGCATCTGTAGACACTCTTGACCCATTCTAGGTGCCCTAGTCCAGACAAATCATCGGCTCACACATTTTTAGAGGCTCTGTGCATGATTAAACTAAAATGGAAAAATGGGGCTTGTCTTAGTTTAATCTAATGCTTTTCAAATCAGTAAACAATAACTCAATAAATGAAAGAAATGACCCAAATAATCTAAGTTATGAAAATATAAAACCCTAAAGTGTAAGAAGGGTTAGGAAGTGCTTAGTTGATTCGACGATGCCTCGGGATTATGTTGCAAAATAGAGTGGATGAATAAAATATAGGAATGACCACATAGGGACTCGGGAAAGGGGAGATGTAAGATATATGAGCATCTTTGGGGCACCTGGAGCACCTATATTTGAGATCTGGGTGCCCTGGTATGTGCAGGGGAGGTCTAGAAATAAACTTTTCAGAGTGGTCGTTAGGTGATGTGAAGCCTTCATTGACTATCGCATCTATGTTGTTGAACCGCACCTTTGAATGTCATTGGTAATCAAAGATGAAGAAGAGACTTGCAAAACCCCAAGCTAAACATCAAAACCCTAAAAAGGAAAGATGCATATGAATGGGTTAGACTTTCCTCAGTGACCACAATGGTGGACTTACTAACTGATCGTTGTACTATATTTCAGACCTAAATGTAGTTTTAGGTGTGTGTGTGTGTGTGTGTGTGTGTGTGTGTGTAAATAGTGCCATAGGTGCTCTTGCGCTAGTCACACTTTGTGAAGTAGTAAGTAATAACTAGATGTAGAAATGTAAATAGATGGTGGATGAAATAGAATAAAATTCCCTCCTATGTAGTGTGATGCAGATGAACCATCCTTGTCCCTTGTGATGGAGCTAGATGGATGCAAATGGAGCTCTAGATGCCTTAGATGGATGCAAGTGGAGCTCAAGATGCCTTAGATGGATGCAACCTTAAGTGGAGATAGTAGTGTTTAGTGCTTGGTCCTTCATTACTGGTCTTATAACTTTATATTTATATGGTTCTCTTGTTCTAATTTTGTAATCAAGCATGAAAAGGTGACCACTAAAAATATGGAAAGCTAAAATGATTAGATAGTGCCCAAACTATGAGTGTAAAGTGTAAAAGGATCGGGGTGCCCCAAATGGGATCAAGGCACCTAGGGTGCCCTAGTTAGGGATATGAATGACTCTAAGTGATAAAATAGTAGGAAAGTACACGAAGGTCGGTAGTGACAACATAAATTAAAATAAAATGGTTAAAGGATATGGGTTAATTAGTAATTTCTTCACTCAAAACCATATGCATAATAATATGAGATCGGGACTAAATAATATTCAAATTACCCCCACTTTATGTTAGTGAGTGAAACACTCGGTAACATAAAGTAGATAGAGATGCATACCTGATGTCCATGTAGAGTGGTGCAGAAAGCGTGTCGATGGACTAGACAAAGTGTGGAGTGACAAAAAGATGGAACGTGGAGACTAAAGATGCAAAAGAGAAAAAAGTGGTGAGAGTGAACCTAGGGCAGAAATGTGTGTGTAGATGTCAATGTATGTGAGGTACCTACATGTTAGTATGAGGTACGAACTACCAAAATGACGTTATTTTTTGTCTTTGTTTATGCTTTTTGTTGTAGTTTTTGATTGCTTGCTTCCCATACGAATGAACCTACAAAGGAGAAGATGATCAAGTAGTCAAATACACATGTATATGTAAAAATCACATGTATATAGTAAAAATACTATAAATGGAAGTATGAAAAATAAAAAGGAACATGTGCACCTAATCCATGATGAGAGAAAGGGTGTAAAAAGGATATCCTGTAACTACGATTTTTTTGGGTGATCTCATGCCACTGTGGCCAAAGAAGTGTAGGGAGAAAGTTGTGTTGTTGTCCAACATGTAATTGCTTCCCTGAGAATGTGTGAAGAGATCTCTATCTTTGTCTAGTTTTTGGGTGATATAATGTCGCTAGTCGAAGTAGTGTAGGGAGGAAATCTGTTGTATCCTCCAACCTATAACTACACCCTAGAATACTAAGGACTAATGTCCTATAAAATTTTTGTGTAAGGAGTTTGTAAAGTAGTCGAACCCACTCGTTGTATAACCCACAATGTCAAGGATGGAAAATTGAACTAAACTGTACTGGTAGAGAGCGTTGTGTAGTGTGTAAAACCCCAAATGATGCCCCCCTCTTTGGGGGTGCATACGACATTGTGGATAGGAGGATGCAACCCTAAAAGAGGACCGACCACGTAAACTATGCCCTACTGGGGAAGGGAATGTGCTTGGTAGAAACCAAGGTGCACATAAACAAGTGGCTAGAAACAAGTGTTAGTATGAACAAGCATACATGTAGAAGATAAGTGTAAGCTACCAAAACAATGTGTAAGCTAGAATACAAGTAAACACACAAGAAGCCAATCATAGACCACCAAATTGGGTTATAAACATGGGACACCACTCATGATGTCATAAGAGACTTAAGGCTGTAATGGCCATATAAAAACAAACAAGTGTGCACACCAAACAAAGGGCAAGATCACATACAATAGCAAACAAGAGACAAATAATAGTAGGCAAATAGACAAATAGCCATGGTAGTAAATAATCCTACAAAACAAATGTTGCACATGAAGCACCCGTTAGCATGTTAGAAAGATAAACCATATTTCAAAATCGTGTGTAACCAAGTAATGAAAAGTGCTAAGTATAAAATGAAACAATAACACATGTAAGAGATGAATGTGGATTCCCCTAACAATAGTTGTAGGAGTGGTAGGATACGAGCATCCATGTTGCGTGTAAGAAACATGTATCTACGATCACAACTAGAGAAAGAAGTGAATGTGCATTTGTGGATGGTAAAGATAATGACATACAAGAGATTTATCTAGCATGTGTAGTAAAGTGAACATGAACAAGAAAATGCAAGCAAGAGTAAAAGCAACCAAGATATGCAACATGTTATGGATGGATGGAATGGAATGCAAGATGGATTATAGGAGTCGCGTGCCTCCCGAGTGGATGAAGTTGTATGTAGTGAGGTTCATTTGGTTTTCCCCTAAATAGTTAAGAATGAACCGAAGTAAACAAGAGTGCGTCATCGGGAAATGGTCGAAGTGTGGGTTGTTTCTAATGCACTTGTGATGAGTGTGTATGTGTAGTGATGATATGCAACCTAGAGATGATGTGTGTGTGACCCTATAGCCAAAGCCTATATCATGTCATGATGAATATAGGGAGTGGTGATGTAGTCTAAAGTGTATACCACTACAAGATGAAGGAATATGTGACTTTTTAACCTATATCATATGTCACTAACCTAGGAATGTCACATGATGAGATTAAATGATGATCGTGTGAGTATGATAAGGTCCATTTGATTTGAAAACCCTTGACAGTCAAGTATGGACCGAGGAACTAGAGTGCGTCATAGGGTAGTGAGTCTGACACATAGAAGTAAATGTAGTATATGCGATGAGGAAAATGACCATGTGGAAAATGTAATGCAATATGTGTAAATAACCTAATAGTTTGAAGTGTGTGCTTATGTAGGATGAATAGTATGTATTTCTAGATTTGTAGACAATATGAGGGAGTGTGATACATATGTGATGAATACTGGTAGAATGTGTAGAATAGGTATGATGTGTAGATGTGCAAATGTCAAAATATGAAATGAGGTAGAAAAAATGTAGAATGTATGATGTAAGACATATGACGAAGATGTGTGAATTGATGCAATGTGTAGTGCCTAATGTGTAGTGTGTGGGGTTCATGTGTAGTATGCCCTCAACAATTAAGTGTGAATCGAAGCATAAGAGTGTGTCATCGGGTGATGATGGCGCTACGGTGTAGATGAATATTCCTATGTGATGAAAGTGATGTATGATAATGCTAAGATGAGAGGTGTGCACATGTTAATAAGAGGGAGGGAGTGTGTTGGATGTTATGCCCCCAAGGTGTGTGTGAGTTAATGAGTTATCCAATAACATTGAAGGATGAAGGTCATCCATCTGATGCATGTGGTGACGAAAGTGTACGACCATGCTCAAAATGGTGATATAATAGATATACGTTGTCTTTAGTGAATGAAGTCTATGTGCATGCAATGGATGAATATATGATGAATTTTGTGGTGTAGCAAAATGTTTCAGGATGGAGTTCACGTGAAGTTGAGCGCGAAGGTGATGGACACCGTACGTACCCAAAATTGTATGTACTGCATCGAAATTGGTTACAACAGCCCCAATGATGATACTGGAGTCTCTTCACAAGGTGTTCGGGATCGAGTAAAAGCTTTACTGAGATATGCGTTAACATCCCGCATGCCTCGCTTTGCCCCCACGCCCTTTGTTTTCCCTTTCTTTCCTCTTTCTTTGGCTTCGCCCGGTGACTAAACCGCCGCCTGCTGGAGGCGGTCTCGTGACCGCCGCCCGATCGGAGGCGGTCAGAACCGCCGCCTGAGCGGGCGGCGGTCCTGTGCGCGTTTTCCAGAACGTTCTTTTGACGCGACCCGCGTGAAATATCAACGATTTACCAACTTTTCTTTGCCGACTTAAGCTTGTATTTATGTTTTTGCCGACTGAACAGTGATTTATCTTTGTTTAATAGTAGGAGAGTTCAATTTGAACTTGCCTTCTGGTGTTTGCAAATGCTATAAATACATAGCATCTTGAGCAAATGGCGACCATTTCCTTGTGAGAGTCTTCTCATTTTTCAGTGGTTTGGTCTGTTAGCTTGCTTAGGATTGATAGTATAGTTCATTACATGTTTAGATAGTATTGTTCAGCTGTTGGTAAGCCACATACCCATCTTGTGCAGGCAGTGCTGTTGTTTCACCCATGGTCTGGTTTGTTTTGGTCTTGGTTCTTTGGTCTAGAGTCTTCATTCTTGAGCTTCGAGTCTTCATACTCGATCCTAGATTTATTTTATGAATCATTTTATTTTAGCATGGTTTAGAATTTCGAGTATTTAGTTATGCCTCTTTGTGACACCGACAACGATCCTGCTTTAGGAATCGTATAGGCCAAGCTCTGTTCTCTTGTGCCATCCCTCTCCTACTTGTACTTCGTTGTATTTCTCTGGAAGCTGCTATTATTCATTGTTTGAGTACATTGTTTATCATTTTGTTTTATCATTGTTCTGCAGCAACCTGCTAGAATCGATAGTAGGCGAAGCCGTTCACTTGCGCCATCCCTCTCCTACTTGTGCTTTGTGCCATTTTCACTTTAAAGTAATTGTCGTCCCAGTGCCTTCCCTTGCCGATGTTGCTACGCTCCTACTCTTCTCGGATTCACGTGAACATGCAAGAGCGAAGAGATCACTCGAGGGGACAAGTTACAACACAAGCTGGATTTACCTCTGCTTTCGGTAAATGCAGGGTTTAAATTGTCAAGTTATTATCAAATAGAGTAGTGAATCATTTTATTTCAGTTAAAGCTCGCTTTCAATATTGCCAGGAAGTCAATTTGTGGGGAATGATAGTTTCGAGAAACTATGATTTGTTCCTCACTTCGAGGTAGGATTGAAGGTTTTCAATTAAGTTAATTAGTTGTCTTTTGTTTAGATTCACACACATTCGCACGGTGAATAACCACAACAGTTATTTCACTTGTTTAGTTTTAGTATAAAAGTAGTTTAATTGTTGCTTGTAATTATAATGTTTCAATCATATATTTTGTTTAGATTAGTTTCCTTTCGGTAGTAGTGTAAATTGTTATTTTCGGTTTAAGTTAATTTAGAGATTCCATAACTAGATTAAACGCTTAAATTCTAGTTAGGAGGGTAAATCACTAGGGAATTTATGCTACCCGCTCATAGCCTCTAAATCTCCTTTTTTGGTTTAGCTACCTGGGGAGATCAAACTACCGGATCTTAGTCACCGATCCTCTCATAGTTAGCCATAAGAAAGTTGCTTGCCGATTCTCATCCTCGCTTGTAGCTTTTCTATCATAGAAAATGACCATAATCTCAGGGTTTGTGACTTCATCTAAGTCACCCGCATTTCAAACCACCGGTGTCCCGGCACGACCTCGGGAGGTCGAGTGCACGGAAGGTCACTTGTCGATTATCATCCTCGCATGTCACTTTCCCATCGTACAAAATTGGTGAACCCGACGTGAATCAAGCAATTCTTTCACCTTCTCTTTGAGAAGTTTTATCTTCTCCAAATCACCTTCGCTCCTTCCCATTATTCTCGGGTATTCATATACCCCGAATATGTCGGGATTCGATGCATACCAGACCCCTCTTGGGTCTTGAGGCATACTAGTGAGAATGTGCAATCATCACCCTCACTCTCGATGTGGGGCGACAACTATTCAACTAACCAATTGTCAACACAAACACCAAGGACTAGATATAACTCGTCCTTTCAAACGAGAGGGTTGGAGCAAATTGCTCAACACAAGCACTGAAGAGCCTTCGAGCTCAAACAATATGACATTGGTGGAGAATCTGCTTCATCTCCTCGGGTATTACTCGGACCACATATTAGTAGACAATCGGATCCATACTTGGTCTTGGATGATGGACAATCAATACCTTATCCTAGGAGTGAACAACGCTCCCGGGTATGTACCCACCCTATAGGAGGTTTACAAGTACAACACGAGACCCATTTTCAAGAAAATACCTCTACAGAAATATTCTTGGAGAAACTTGGCAAGATGTAATCGATTCATGACAAATTTATCACATGCCTATACAACACCGGGACGTCAACAAACGCCATCAGAGGCGATATCATGGCTTCACCAACGAAGTCATTTCAAATCTAATGGAAAAGGTTAGAGGATTAGAACTTGCCCAAGCAAGTCAAAATTCAAAAATCATACAAACAGGGAATTCCAATCCTCCGCACCATCCTAGCCAAGTGGATCTCCTCACAGGAGTAGGCACACTGGGTATGACTCCTCAATATTCACAACAAGTGCCAACTAGACCCACAATCGCTAACACTGTTCCTCTTGGTCCAGTACAGAGCAATCCATTCCTAGATAGTACCCCTTCGTACTTAAACATGTACTCCAAATCACCACAAGGGGATTTGTACTCATCCCCCGGCGTGTTTACTCAAATGCAGGGATTGCCTTATGCCCCTGCCAACGCGTACGTTACGCCATATCAACAACCCCTTCCGCCAGGGCACCATCAATGGTTGAGACATATGCGATAGGGACTTATTCGAGAATATTTAAAGAGCCCTTAGATTTCGCCATACGAAGCGTTATGCTTCAAGGCCTCTTCCGATTTGCCCAATACAAAGGAGAAGGAGATCCGAATGCGCATATCAAAGCTTACGCTACCGCCATTCGTGAATTACTCCCATGGGATGGGGTTGTTGCTAAAATATTCCCAAAACGCTGGAAGGCATTGCCCTCGATTGGTATTGAGAATACGAGGCTTCCATACATTCGTTCAAACAACTCGTGTATCAATTCATCAAAGCCTTCGACATGAACAAACTATTAAAGGCAGGGAATCGGGGAGTTCTTGCACATCAAACAAGAACATAACGAGTCTGTCGCCCATTTCATCCAAAGGTGGCGTACGAGTCCTTTATTCCTCGGGCAAAGCGCTCCAAACATGGATCGATGGAGCTATGCGATTTATTCCTTCATTCTCTTAGCAGAGAAGTGAAGGAAGAAGTCCAAAATTCCCACGAGGACTTATGACGAGGTGCTTGAAAGTGCTCTCGCGAATTGATCAAGCAAAGAATAGATAGCGGCCGTAAGGCGCACGGAGCAAGCGGGAGGTTAATCACCTCTTCTCAAAACACTACAACCACCACAAGCGTCAATCAAGGACCCAAAATCCTTAATGAAAACCATGGGTTTACAATGAGATGGATTCACCGATCAAGTCAAAGGACTAAATGTTGTGAACACCCGGCACTGCTAACAATCAGCGCAATAATAACTTCACTCCAGCGATCAATATGGTGGATTCTAATCATCCTCCACAACAACAAATCCAGCCACAAGGGCTCGCTCGGGGCCCGAGATGGATATCAAAACCAAAGCCAAAGGCCACAACCTCGAAATTTCAACTATAACAACAAAGCAAGCCCAATCGAACTTTGGGCCACAACAGATTCAAACCAACGACCACGGAATTATAATCCCAATCTATATTGTGGTTTCCACAAAATTAGGGTCATGATACTAGGAGTTGCCATGACTACAATAAATTCATGCAACGCTTGCCAGAAGAACAAAAACAACTTTTCATAGATATGTTCTTGGCAGATCCTGTGTCACCAGCACCAAATACTTTTGCAGGGGTAGTTTCCCCTCAAAATGCACCTCTCAAGATCTTCAATGATCCTCTCCCAAATCATTATAACAATAATAGGTTAGATCCAAATGGGAAAAACAAAGGTATCATAATAAGAAATAACAATCAAGACGCCTCAACTCCTGACAACTCTCAGGTTGCTCCTAACCTAGGTTCAAATGGTAATACAAAAATCTTGGGATTAGTTGAGCTAGAGGTTGAGCATGAAATTAATGCAACAACTCGGACAAAGGAGTATGTTTCACAACCCCTACCCGATATTTTCTCCACACGAGATGAAGTTCCTACAAATGCTAAACCGGTAGGATCCTATGATTTAATATACGAGGTGGCAAAGACAAATAAAGATAAGTCAATTTTACGTGAAGCATCTCCACTAAAGCCACAGAAGGAATTATGAAACTCTTGGAGAATGACGAACCGATCTTTCTCCCATTCGAACCTCAAGGAATGGGTAGTCTTCTCGGTATAGCATCTCTTCCCTCCGATGACCTAAATCTAGATATAAACATGATAGAATTAACAAGCGAAGAAGGGCAATTTAAAATTGAAACGATGCCTATCAAAACCATCTCTAGGCACTACCCTATTCTAAAGTCTAGCTTCGACCCATGTGTGTCTAAAGCTAAGTTTCCCCTATCCATGGGGCAAGACCTCATCATCAACACAATGCTCACTTATGAGAGAGAAGGTCGAAGGTAGAAGCATAGTCATGCTCACCCACATGTCATCTCTCAAAAACATGACAAAGAGGTACGCGAATGCCTCTTTCAGAAAAATGTTTTTAATAATGGGACATATACACCTCTGGGCAAGGGTTGTAAGTTCAAACCCAGAACGGTAAGCCCTCATCAAGAAAATGAAAAATTTGAGGATAATGGTTCTCTCATTGTGTACTTAGGGGTGAAGAATTGATATTCGTCACAACTTTCTTCACCTTAGATATCATGAAATATAGTTCCACTGCATTTTCATATGTACATGGTTGCAGATTACATTACATTAGTAATTTAGTTGGTTCATTTTGTTCACTCGTTTCATAAATATTGTAGTCCAGAACTTACTCTTAAGTAATCATTACAAATTTGAAGATATTGGCAAAAATATTCAAATCACATCTCTTCAAGCATCATCAAGTATTTTCAAATCTTCTCATCAAGTTTGACAGACAAACATTGATGGAAACCATACCAAGACCTGCATACTTTGCTTCGCTCTTTCTTTCTACTAGGTAAAGTTGTCCTTGCCTACGGTGCATTTCAGAAGCTTCTTGGTGTCACATCTATCCTCTTAAAATCTCTTGGAACAAAAGGATATCCCAAAGTCATAGATCAAAAATGTCAAAATCAAATGCAGTCAAAAGCACCAAGCAAACAAAATATTTTATTTTACACACTTCTTTGCCCCATCAACCTTCGGTGATAAGCCCACATCTCTTACTGGTGATGTGAGGTTGGGAAAGGAAAGAAGTGCCCTTACTCGCCTATATCTTGCCTTTGGTGACAAACCCATGCTTCTTACTAGTAGCATGAGGCAAGGTGTGGGGGTCCAAATCCACACAAACTAACAAATCTTGGTATGCTAAAAACACAAGTCAAATTCTGTCAAAAGAAGGGAAATATCCAAACATCTAAAATCCAAAGAGATCAAATCCTCAAAACCAGATTTTGTCAACCAGGTTGCCATTTATGAATCTAAGTCTAGATAAACTGAAAAGTAAGTGGCCTTCTAAGCTTGGTAGTAGTTCTGAGTAGGGTGGGTGTGTAGGTCAAAATTTGGTTCTTGTCCTTGTTTTGTCTGTCTCTCATCATTCCACTCGAATCAAACTCATACAACTTGTGCCCTTCCCAATTCTTGGTGTTGAGCCCTCGCATCTTACTAGTTGCGTGGATTTGGGATTGGGGCAAGTTCATCTCTTTATCGCTACACATTCATCACATTTTGCCAACATAAGAAGAAATCACGGACATTGCCCAAAGGGGCAAAGGTTCAATATTACAACGTGTTTGTCATCACATATCAAGCATTGCAAAAAAATAAAAATAAAAATAAAGTAAAAACATTCTTTAACATTTGTTATCACTTGTCATCCATCACATGTACATTCTAAAAAAGCATGTGAAAGTTGGCGGCATTTCGACACACAGAATGTCGTGTATAGTCTCTAACTCCCCATTTTGGGACGCATACACTCGGACCCAACGCTTTATGCCCCTTCATGGCTAAAACGCTTCTCCGAGGGGGCAATATGTACGTACCCAAAATTGTATGTACTTTGCATAAATGTAAATTGGTTACAACAGCCCCAATGATGATACAGTCTCTTCGCAAGGTGTTCGGGATCGAAAGCTTTACTGGATATGCGTTAACATCCCGCATGCCTCGCTTTGCCCCACGCCCTTTGTTTTTCCCTTTCTTTCCTCTTTCTTTGGCTTCTTGGCCTTGATGACTAAGCGCCGCCTGCAGGAGGCGGTCGTGACCGCCGCCCCGATCAGGAGCGGTCTATGAATAACCGCCGCCCTGAGCATGCGCTTTTTCAGAAGCGTTCTTTTGACGCGACCGCGTGAAATATCAACGATTTACCAACTTTTCTTTGCCGACTTAAGCTTGTATTTATGTTTTTGCCATAGCAAATGTTGATTTATCTTTGTTTAATAGTAGGAGAGTTCAATTTGAACTTGCCTTACGGGTGTTTGCAAATGCTATAAATACATAGCTTGGCCGAGGCAAATGGCGACCATTTCCTTGTGAGAGTCTTCTCATTTTTCGGTGGTTTGTGCATTAGCTTGCTTAGGATTGATAGTATAGTTCATTACATGTTTAGATAGTATTGTTCAATTTTGTTGGTAAGCCACATACCCATCTTGTGCAGTAGTCTTTGTTGTTTCACCCATGGTCTAGTTTGTTTTGGTCTTGGAGTCCTGGAGTCTTCATTCTTGAGGTCTTCATACTCATCCTAGATTTATTTTATGAATCATTTTATTTTAGCATGGTTTAGAATTGCGAGTATTTAGTTATGCCTCATTGTACACCGACAACGATCGCTTTAGGAATCGTATAGGCCAAGCTTCTGTTCTCTTGTGCCATCCCTCTCCTACTTGTACTTCGTTGTATTTCTCTGAAGCTGCTTTATTATTCATTGTTTGAGTACACATTGTTTATCATTTTGTTTTATCATTGCTGCAACAACCTGCTAGGAATCGCATAGGCCAAGCCGTTCACTTGCGCCATCCCTCTCCTACTTGTGCTTTGTGCCATTTTCACTTTAAAGTAATTGTCGTCCAGTGCCTTCCCTTGCCGATGTTGCTACGCTCCTACTCTTTACGGATTCACGTGAACATGCAAGAACGAAGAGATCACTCGAGGGGACAAGCTACAACACAACCTGGATTTACCTGCGCTCATTAAATGCCAAGTTTAAATTGTCAAGTTATTATCAAATAGAGTAGTGAATCATTTTATTTCGTTAAAGCTCGCTTTCAATATTGCCAGGGTGCATGGGGAATGATAGTTTCGAGAAACTATGATTTGTTCCTCACTTTCGAGGTAGGATGAAGGTTTTTCAATTAAGTTAATTAATTGTCTTTTGTTTAGATTCACACATTGCACGGGTGAATAACCACACCAAAGTTATTTCACTTGTTTAGTTTTAGTATAAAAGTAGTTTAATTGTTCTTGTAATTATAATGTTTCAATCATATATTTTGTTTAGATTAGTTTCCCTTTCGGTAGTAGTGTAAATTGTTATTTTCAGTTTAAGTTAATTTAGAGATTCCATAACTAGATTAAACGCTTAAATTCTAGTTAGGAGGGTAAATCACTAGGGAATTTATACCCGCTCATAGCCTCTAAATCTCCCCTTTTTCGGCTTTTAGCTACCAGGAGATCAAACTACCGAGATCTTAGTCACTGATCCTCTCATAGTTAGCTATAAGAAAGTTGCTTTCCGATTCTCATCCTCGCCTGTAGCTTTTCTATCATAGAAAACTGACCATAATCCCGGCTGTGACTTCATCTAAGTCACCCACATTTCAAACCACCGGCTGTCTCGGCACGACCTCGGGAGGTCAGGTACGGGGAAGGTCACTTGTCGATTATCATCCTCGCATGTCACTTTCCCATCGTATACGGACACCCTTATGGGATGAAATGAGGTGGTGACATATGTCTAGATGCGAATGTCTAAGGAATGGGCCTATACCAATGTGTAGGACTAGCAGAGCGGTGAGGTCACATAGATAATGTACAAGTAGGTGAACTAGGAGTAGATTGTGCTTTAAGTAACATAGAGTGTGATGTGCTAGATGAAGTAGGAGATGCATGAACCAATGTGTGAGGAGATGAAGACCATGGAGTAGATGGAGGTATACCATCAATAGAGATAACTTGATTGTTATGGATGAATTTAAGTTGCAAATGATTCATAGAGATGATGGATTGGGACCTACAAATCCAATTGAGACTAAGTAACATGTCAAAACCATCAACCACTTGCCCCATGAGGATGGGTACAAAAAAGTAAGACGACCAACCATACCATGTAGCTTGACAAAACCATATGAGTTATTCATAGGTTATGAAATTTGCGATAGAGGGTAACATATGACATTAAGAAATGGAATAGAACATACACTAATGGGCCATGATGGGTCGACCTTAGTATTGTTGATGGAAACCCGAACCGATAAATGCATTAACATGCAAGTGGTTGAATGTGAAATTCACATGATAATCATGTTGGAAAATTATATGACCGAGAGGAAGCGTTAGTATATGCAACTAAAAAGTCAAGAGCCCCTGATGCAGGAGGAGACATTATGTGATATGTATGATTAACGGAAAAGTCGTATGCATTTGTGTCACATTGTTGAGACCATTTATTAAAGAGTTTGAGTTTACCTTTGCGATGTTTGGTTTAGAGTCGTAGGATACAAAAATCAAGCTTGTCGTTATCAATAAGATCTGGAATGATTGTGCAGAGCTTGAAACATCGATTTGTAGAATGTCCCACACATCTCTGTGGTAGTCACACGAAACTCTCTCATTGTAATTCCTACCTTTTGGTCGTGATGGGTCTAATTCAAGTGGTGGAGGAAGTGTAATAAGATTTCTCTCAAGAAGTTGTTGCAATATAATATGCGGAGCCATAGGAAAATTAGTAAACACATGCCAAGCTGGTTGTGAATGAAGCTATTTAGTGGTAGTGACCGTATTGACGGTGGTTTTGGTCTCAGTTGCTTTAATTGTAAATGGTTTGAATGTTGTCTTGTTTTGAAAAAAGTGGAAGATGATGCTTGCTATTGATACTCAAGCTTTCCTATGGATAGAAGTTTGGTTTCACGAAGCTTAAGATTGTGAAAAAGTTGGTCGAATGAAGGAGATGTCTCAAAGAAAACACTCTTTAGAGCGGTGGTAAGAGAGACTATGAATGAATAAGTCCTGAAGCTCAGAATTTGCTAGCACATTTGACATCTTAGCTAGATTATTTTTGTATCTCAAAACATAATTGGCTAGGTGTTCATTAGATCCTTGTTTAAGTTGTGCTAGTTGGGCATAAGAGATCTTGGAGCCGATATTGATAGAGAAATGAGTAAGAAAGGCATCGACCAAATGTGTGAATGAAGTTACCGAATGAATAGGTAGGTCATAAAACCAATGCATCGCATAATCATGGAGACTGCAGGAAATATTTTAGCCAAAATAATATGATCATCTGCAAAATCAAGACAAGCTACATGAAATTCCCTAAGATGATCTTGTGGGTCACCATTCCCATTGAAAATGGGAAGTTTAGGTGTGACACAACTAGAAGGAAGTGGAAAAGTGGACATAACGAGTGCGAATGGAGGGTGCAATAAAAGGCGAGAATCTTATGTAGGAGCATCCTCCATGAGGCTAATGGAAGAAAAATCAAGTTCAATAAGTCTTCAAGAACTCATAGAAAATGTTAGGTGATGGACAAGTTTCCCTCCTCAGATATTTGAATGTTTGAATTTTATCATGTAATAATCCTCCATGAGAGTGAAAATAGGAAAAAGGTTGTTTAGGTAGATTTATTCATTCTCCACACTTCATGCTACATAGGTAGAGAAGTTAGAGTGTCTTAATGTGTTTTGAGATCATTAATAACAACATGCAAGTTGTCATAGTCATGTATAGGTTGTCAAAAACAGTTCCTTGTTTTAGTGTGTATGGGTTGAGTGAATATCTCAACTTGATGAGAGTCAAAGCTTGTTTCAGTGTGTAGACCATGTAATTTAAAAAATAAAAATGCATCATGCAGAAAAAGGGAGAAGTCAAGATTTTGAAAAAGAAGGAATAGGAGTAGGAGAATAGAGTGAAAGTAGAGTTAAGTTGGATTGTGCATGCAAGAGGCGAGATAGTTTCCTATAAACCATGTAATTCTGGACAAAAAAAAAAGAAATGGAAGGTGATTTTTCTATGTTTGTGGATCTCATCTCATCTCTCTGTATGAATTTGAAGTCTCTCCATATGTTGATGTAGGATTCTTATCCAATTCTTGTTCAATTCTAATAACAAACCTGGTTTTGCTTTTGGTTGTACCGTGTTGAGTATGATTTGCTAGTGGTATTATGCATGGAGTATCTAAAATCAAGTTTGCCATTTAATCTAATTTTTCATAAGTATGAGAAGATATTAGAGGAGTTAAGATTGGTTATGGAGAAATATTGAAGAGTTTCTTTCGCAAGAGTTATGCTAATCTAGTTTAAACTTTGTTTCTGAGTACCTTTCAACACAAACCCTGTTGAGCAGAGAGCTAGAGACATTATGTACTAGAGAACATAAAAGGAGATAGTAAGAGTATGATTTTGTAGAGATTTTGAGATCAAAATTTGGGTTTAAAACCTTCAGTGAAGAAATTTATACAAATTTCTTCCTCTCTGCGCTATGTGGAATTTTAAAATAGGAGTTTTGGGACAACGATCATAATTTTCTCATAAGAATTCCAAATGCTCTAAATTTTGGGCTGTAGGTACACATGGCCATTATCCATATGGGTTTCAAATGGGGTATATTGAATCTGAGTATTTTTTAAATTACAAAGCATTTTCTATTATGGACTGAGAATGCACGTGAATTGTTTGACGAAATGAATGAATGGTAGAATCGATGTAACTTTTGTTTCGTGCAATCAAATTGGCTGAAACTTTTAGGAATTTTTGTCTCATATAGATGCTCATGTCCACAAAATTTTAGCTTCTACCTCAATGTGAAGCTCAAGATATTTATAACAGAATTCTCCAGGTTTGTGTAGTGACAACGAACACTGAACTGTGAAATTTGATGCAAGTTTTGGTAATTCTTGTGTGGAAATGCTTGATAATGATGAGGATGATGTATTACACTATTTCAGTGGGTATAAATAATCTATTACACTCTGATCTCTTGTTGATTGCACAACCAATTTAGGTATGGAGATCAAGGTTTAAATTGTGCACATTACATTGGAGTATAAAGTGTTCCGAGAGAGGATTGTAGGTATACAACAAACATAATATGATCTCATTAAGAAAAATAAGGCGAGTTGAGACAAGATGGTACACGAGAATCCAAATATGGAGACGTGCGAGAAGTAATCGGTTATGGTTGAAAAATTTGTGCTTGAAGGTCTTGATAAAGGGAAGTTAAGTCTTGAGCACCAACAGATGAAACCTGTCATGTATGAGAAACTAAAGGTGGTGTGAAATGATTGGTAGGAGTATTGATAGAAACAAGAATGGTAGACATTTGTGGTATGGCAATAGAAGTTGGTATGTCCATGGAAGCAGTGAGCTCCACAGATTAGTAGCCGTCCACAAGCAACATGTAAAAGCAAGTCTAGATCTTGGGGATGTTCAAAGAATATGATCATTAATGGCCTTAAGATGTGCATCAGTAAAATCATCATGATATTGATCCATGGCGAGAGAATAATAACCCTAGACCAAAGGTAGAGTTGAAGGACGGGTTGACCAAAATGATTAAACTAAAATGGAAAAATGGGGCCTAGCTTAATTTAATATAATGTTATGCAAAGCCATAAATAACAACTAAATAAATGAATGAAATGACCCAAGCAATATAAACTATGAAAATATGAAACCACGAAGTGTAAAAAGTGTTAGGAAGAGCTTAGCTAATTCGACGATACCTCGAGACTATGTCATGCAAAATAGACTGGATGAATATAATGTAGGAATGGACACACTGAGGACTCGGGAAAGGGAGAACTAAGCTATCCGAGCATACCGAGGTGCAAAGAGAAGGATGGGGCCACGGGGTGCCACGATCGAGATCGGGGGACCTTGGTCTATGTAATAGGTTGAGAAACCAACTTTTCAAGGTCGTTAGGTTATGCGAAACCTTCATTGCCTATCGCGGTATGTTGTTGAAATACAATGAATGTTGTTGGTAATCAGATGTGAAGAAGGAACCTTCAAAACCCTAATTAAAACATCAAAACCCTAAAAAATAAAGATGCAAATGAAGGGGTCACTGTCTCTAAGCGGCCACAATGGTGGACTTACTAACTGAGTGTTGCACTACATTTCGGACCCAAATGTAATTCTAAGTGTGTGTATGTAAATCGTGCCCTAGGAGCTCTTGTGCCGGTCAAAATTTTTTAAGTAAGAAAAATAACAAGATGTAGAAATGTAAATAGATGGTGGATGGAATTGAATAAATTTCCCTCCTATACAGTGTGATGTAGATGAACCAACCTTGTCCTTTGTGATGGAGCTAGATAGATGCAAATGGAGCTCTAGATGCCTTAGATGGATGCAACCTTAGGTGGATGATAATAGTGCTTAGTGTTTTTCCTTCATTATGGTCTCATAACTTCATATTTATATAGTTCTCTTGTTCTAATTTTGTAATTAACCCCGAAAAGGATGACCACTAAAAATATGGAAAGCTCGAATGACTAGAATGCACCCTAAAAGATGAGTGCAAAGTGTAGAAAGAATCAAGGCACCCCAAATGGGACTAGGGCACACCAGGGCAACCTAGTCAAGGATAGGAATGATGTAAAGTGACAAAAAAACTTGGAGAGTACATAATAAAGGTTGGTGGTGACGACGTAAAGCAAACTAAAATGGCCAGAGGACATGGGTTAATTAGTACTTTCTTCACTCAAAGACCATATGAATAGTAGTATGAGACTAGGACTAAATAATACCCAAAGTGCGTGATTTTGTGTCTACACTTCAACATTGCTCACCTGGTCAACACTTGACATTGTTCAAATTTAATTGTGAATTAGCTAAGTCTTTGTAGGCTGATGAATTATAACCTAAGTACTGAAGGCACATAAGGATTAGGCACATGGACATAAGGTGTGTAGGTATGCGTGAAAATAGAGATGGCGAAGGGTGCACATGGAAAAGTATGATTTTAGGACTTAAACATTTTTGTTTAACACGAGCTAAAGATAGATTGAGTGTGGAGCACGTCTTGCTGGAAGACTTGGAAAACACACATCAATATGGAGACTTGGAGGCCACTTAAGGTTGTTTTGGGATAAGTGGAAGATCAAGTGACATGCATAGTTTTGAGCTATTAATATGATTAGATTTTCAGTTAATATTATTAGATAATCTATTATTATCAAGTTTGCATACTTTTGTATTTATCTTGTAGTGACACATGGATATTCTTAGCATGTAGCCTATTTTGGAGAGTGCATGAGTGGTAAAGGGAAAGTCCCCATTGTTGGGGTTAGCACAAGGTTGTACAGATAATATATCAGATCTAAGCATACCTACAATAAAAGTAAATATTCTACGAAAAGAAATATACAAAACAAGAGATATAAATCAACACTAGATTTAACGTGGTTCACCCAGTGTGGGCTACATCCACCAAGAAACAAGTTAATATATTATCCAAAGCTTTCAAAAGATATACAATGAAGATTTACAATCTTCCACACCTCTCAAGATGTACAATAATTTCTTTCTCATAAGATTCTCCTTCTTGTCCAAGAATTCTCTCTCTCATAATTATTTTCACAATAATCATCGATTCTTATAAATCACTTACTTATAAACCCTAACTTTCATGCTTATATAGGTATTTACAAACATAGGTCACTTAGCCATGCAATTACAATCAATAGATCTGCTTTAATACTAAAATTAGATCTAATTCCTGTGAGTTAAATAAAACACTCACACATAGGTAACCAACGTCGGTTAGCCTTAATCGATGTCGATTCCTACTTACCTAGCCGATGTCGATCATAGGTGACCGATGTCGGTCCCTTCATAACTGATGTTGGTTATTGTGTTTTCCTACAAGTTTAATATAGCATGCTAAACTAAAGTAATTGAGCTCCACAACTCAACAATCTCCCACTTGGAGATAAATTATTACACTATACCTATACAACGTCATTCTTGGATCCTTTCCTTAGATTTATTTCTTCCTCTTCAAGTCTCAAACTCGAAGACCAACAAAAGTGGAGTGTAGCTCCAACTTCTCTTTTGCTAATGGCTTCGTTAGCATATCCACAGGGTTTTCACTCATATGAATCTTCTCCAATTTTAGCTGCCCATCCTCCAATACTTGTCGTATGAAGTGATACCTCAATTGAATGTGTTTTGTTCTAGAATGAAACATTGAGTTCTTTTCCAAATGAATTACACTCGACTATCACTAAACAATTTGTAATCATCTTGCTCCTTTCCCAACTCTTTCATGAACTCTGCTCATCCATATCATCTCTTTGTTAGCCTCTGTAGCTATAACATACTCTACCTCTATAGTAGACAAAGCCACAACCTTCTGCAATCTCAAAATCCAGCTAATTGTTGTCCCACCCTCTTTGTGAAAATATATCCACTAGTACTCCTTCTACCATCCGGATCTCCACCATATTTGAATCAACATAGCCAAATAAAGAAATATTCAAATCTCCATAGAATAACGACATCTTTGGATGTCCCTCTTCAATACCTAAGTATCCATTAGACTGATTTCCAATGTTCTTTACCTGGATTGGCCATAAATCTATTCATAACTCGATTACTGTGTAATGTCCAGTGCAGTACAAACCATAACATACACGAGACTCCCAATTGTTGAAGCATATGACACTCATATCATGTATTTGACCTCCTCATGTGATGATGGACACACGATCTTTCCTCAATTTGAAGTGTCCAACCATAGGTGTACTAATATGTTCTACATTCTACATCTTGAACATTTCTAACACCTTGTAGATATAATCCTCCGAGACAAATACAATTTCTTGTTCTTCTTGTCTTTGTGAATTTGCGTGCAAGGATTCTTTTTGCATTTCCTAAATCCTTCATAGAAAATGTGTGAGATAGCTTTCCCTTAAGCTCTAACAAATATTTCTTCCTTCAAGTCTCCTAACAATTGCATTTGTGATCAAACAGGGTTTCTTGCATACTACTTACCATTTTGTAAGCTCAAAACATACTCCTCTTCTTCTCCATTTGGTCAACATATTTCAAACTAGTTCACCCTTCCATATGATCATGCAAAGTGTTTTATTGCACTCTCCTTGATTGGTTATTCACCCAACATCAACTAGTTATCCGCTTAATCATGATAGACCCCCATATTTTAATTTCTTCTCATTCAAGGCTTTGTTCTTGAAGTTCATAAGGGTAACCATAGACTATCTTCACTCACCCGATCTAGATTTAATAGAATATTTGAGGGCACACTTGCTAACTTGGTCTAGACATAGATCTCAACATAGATATCAAGATACTATACACTTTTCCATAAACTCACAAGATGACTCAATTTTGAGAATGATGACAGGGGACAACATAGACCTTCTCAAGGAATTGGATTGACTTAACTCTTTTTCATATCTTTGAATAGATCGGGACATACTTGAGCATTGTTATGAAGATTTGGACAGATTGATGAAGTGATGATTCTTGGGAAGAATAAAATTATTCTTGGCAAAGACACTCTCATAGTATAGATCATAACATAATTTATAATTCACATCTATGTATCTGATGACATGATGACCATTTATGGATCAATGTGGTTGTCTTTCTTAGATATTGATGTAATAAGGAGAACCAAACTTGACACACCTATGACTCAAGGCTTTCAAGTATCAAATTTAAGCTAAGAATGCATAAGAACTTCACGGAGGACTATGTGAGTATACCTTGTAAATATTCATGTATTTTTAGCATTGTGAGAATCTTGATAAGCTCCAACTAATGATAGCTTGCCTTTAAGAACCTACATTTCCTCTTTCAACTGATATATGACTTCTAGAGGCCTAGAGAAGGCATACCATCTTATGAAGTCTTCTCAAAATAGGAGGAAGTCATCAAAGCAACATGATGACTCACTTCTTTCCTTTCTTGTCTTTGTCATCTTGTTAGTCTTCTTGGATACATTCCTTGGTGTGACAACCACATTATCTATGCTCTCACCTTCTAATTGAGTACTTGTTAAACATAGATGTTGCATCACATGCACCTATTCTAACACTGCTTGAGGAATAATTACTTCATGATTTGCACCCAACATGTCTTCCTTATTCTTGCTTTTCCCATCACCTGTTGTTGTCTTGCTTGTATTTTATTCTCCTATAACTGTCTTAGATTGTTGTATTTCTTCAACATCTTCCCTTGTTATCTTCTTATCATCCTTTGATGTCTCAAATTCTGATTTTTCTTCCTTGACCTTACATATCCATTTTTCTTTCTTCTTTCCAGCATCTCTCTCAACCATGGCTAACTTGGTATTACTCTTAGAGTTTGTATTTTCTTTATATATCCTTTTGTCTTGTCTCTAGAATTCATTAAACTTATAGTTGAATCTAGGTGGTTCATGAAAATGTCTAGAAAAATTCCCTTGTCCATGGCAGTTAAAGAAAACAACCTGATTCTTGTCCCAAAACTGACTTACTAGATCTTCTAAACAATACTTGGCTATGTGACCTTTTTCTTTGTAGTTAAAAAACACTATGTTCTTCTCATATTCAGACCTGTAATCTCTCCATGGATAGTTTTCATCTACCTTTCTCCTACAATATCTAGCTCTATGTCCAAATATGTTGCATGAAAAACAAAATCCATGAAACTTACCTAATAATATCCTTGCATTTGGCTGCCTAAAGATCCTCTTGTGCTCTTTGTTGTCTTTCTTAGACTGAGAACATCCTTGAAAAGAAGTATGAATTGATTCAGCTCTCAAATACATTTTCTTTTCTTGTTCTAGCTCCTCTTTTAGGTTCTTTACTTCTCCATTTATTTTTTCACAATATCCACTTTTGGCTTGAATAGCTTCCTGGCATGTCTCATACTCTACTTCACCGAGAATGTCCTTGTTTTCTTTGCAAGCTTTCAAGTTGGTTAGTAACCTATACCAACTCAATCTTCAGGTCTTTAGATCCTCTTCAAATTTAAGGAAAACAATTTCCTTATCTTTCAAGGCCTTTGACACTCTTTTAATAAACGAAGCCATCTCATTTAGTTCTTGACCATGATTAACTTCCTTGATCTTGATTTCTTCCTTTAACTCATTTATAAGGGCTTGAGAAATTTCATACCTCTTTTCAACACTGACTTTGTTGATGTACCCATGCTTGTGTCTTTAGGATCACCTCCAAGATGTTAAGCTTGATTTAGGAGGACCAGGATCTGATACCAATTGTTGGAAACTCCAGACACCAAGATGGGGGTGAATCACTGTCTATAAAAACTTTATAGATAATTCAATTTCCTTAAACATGTTATGGCGAAATTATAAATTCACATAATCAAGCATACAATAAATAAACATACACAAGGACCCATGATTTAATGTGGGAAACCAAAATTAGGAGAAAATCCCATTGAAACCAAGAACTAGCTTAGGAAAAGAATGTCCTGTGAAAGTTACATTGATTTAATAGTTGAGCTTTAACTCAACATGGAGCTGTAACTCCAAAATTCAATCAAGTTCTGCAACCTGATATTTAGCAAGCTTCAACTTGTGTGGAAGCTTCAACTCCCAAATTTATTCAAAATATCTTACGTAAGCTTCAAATCACAAGGAAGCTTCAACTCCCATAATGTTAAACAAAAATTAGTCTTCGCAATGTTTTTATCACTTTGAGAAGGATGTCTCACACACAAGATTGTGACCACTAGATTAGATTCTTCTTCTTCTATGTTCTCTATCCACCATTTGCTACAGGTATTCACATCAAAGATACATTTTGACATAATATTTTCCTTCAAAATATCTTCTTATACATCACTACACCTCCTATGAAAACTTGAGTCTTCAACACATTCCGTCATGCTCTTATATTTTCATCACCTTTTTTTTTTCACACACTAGCATATTCATCCACACCCATATATTAATTAGAGAGAAATTTTCATGAAGGAGAAATACCATCACATATTTCTTTTGCACTTCCCTTCCTTGACTATACAACTCCCAAGTCTTTTCACCTTTCATTTTTGTCTTGGTAAGTCGTGCACATAAAGTAAAGAGGCTTCACTTAAAAAAATCATGGATTTAACATTTTTGTCTCTTGTATAGATTGAATTTTTCTAAATTTTCATGAGGAACTACATACAAAAAAACTCAAATATTATCTTTAAAACATCTCTTACATATCTAACATTTCTGACTTCAAAGGCAAGCAACTCCTTAACCTTTGCCCACAACCTGACATGTAATCAAGAACATATCCGACATTCTTTCCAATGTACGAGGTTGTATTTAAGATTCCTTACACGAGATAAAAAGTGTCATATACATGAAAATATGTTAATTTACACCTCATTCTCATTTAAAACCTTATAACTCCTTCCCATCTCTCCATTCATTCTTCAACACTTCAAGTGAGCTTGAAAGCGCCATTAAAAGAGGCAAAAATTTACTGATGAAGGAAACATGCTTTTATATTATTGTTTTATGTAGGTTCCAGGTAAAAAAATATTTGGGAGAGTTTAAATTTATCTCTAGATCACCTTAAAGTGTAAATAGGAGCTTCACCACACTCATTCAATCAAGAAAAACAATGATTGCACAAGTAACATTCATATTTTCACACGTAGAAAAATGGTCTTCACCAAAAGAGGTATAAATTTGTCTAAACATCACTTCATGGAGCCTAACATACCTTTCTAGAAAGAAATTGATCTTGTGAAACTTTTAATATTACCATAAAGTTTCAATTCAAATGTTCTAGCATGGAAAAATGTGCATCTCGAGAGACATATCGGTGAGTTTGGGGACCCAAAAGCAGTTTTGTGCTCGAGACATTTAACAATTCAAAACATCTTTTAAAATAAAATAACCTCATGAAATACATCACATGATACCTCTAATTCATTCGGGTCCTTCACTTATAGATATTTTATGAGGAGAAACACATTTACCTTTCAAAAATAGAGACTAGTTTTTACTCGTTTACGCCTTCTCAATCTTGGGGTGAAAACACACACGAACCTTCACATTTCGCAAAGAAGTGGCCAAGACGAATTCATGAAAATAAATAACACACACTGAACATCATCCAAGAAAAATTGAGCATGGGTTCCTTTGTAAACCTTTTTGTACGCTCAACTTCTCACAAAAAAACTTGTTTTCCTTTGGGGCCCACTAAATGCTATGAAATCAAATCACCATTAACATGACCTATGATGAGTTATATATAATATAAAATCATTTTAAATTCAAAACAATTCGATTTGGATGCATAAACAATCAAATTTCTCCTTATCGATTTAATGCCCCAATTTTTCACACACAAAAACAACAATGAAAATACCAGGATAATTTTTTTTTACTTACATTGTTGACCACACAATGCCACAAGGC
Organism: Taxus wallichiana var. yunnanensis; assembly: GCA_018340775.1. Classification (NCBI taxonomy): domain Eukaryota; kingdom Viridiplantae; phylum Streptophyta; class Pinopsida; order Cupressales; family Taxaceae; genus Taxus; species Taxus wallichiana. The sequence goes on from CM031239.1 coordinate 487,158,781, forward strand.
TCCAAGTAAGGAAAACTCAATGATGCACATGACACTTACAAGTCATCGACTCACATAGACACTGAAGACAACACCATAGACATTTCGATGCCACACCTTTCCAAATTAATGAGTACTAAAGAATGACCCAACAACAAGAAAAGGGACCTAAGGATTGACCGGCCCACACACATCATTACCATGATTACATCTTAATTACGATTAGCATTCCCAGGAACATTTTTACACAAGGCTGATTTTGTCTTTTTTCCACATACACATTTTTTTTAAGTTCATTCCACATTTAAATTACAGTTTGACCCTTTTTTAGATGGCTTTTTATCCTTTAAGAAAATTTCCATATCTTACATACTTATTCAACATAATTCAAATTGCTTATAAAGTGCTTAGTTATCTTGTTCTTATATTAAGAATATTCTTCTCGAACATTTAATTAATGTCTACCTTTTACCCTTACAACTCAAGTGGATCGACTTGATGTCCATATAGCAATATTAAGATTTAAGGGAGATTTAGATACAAGATAGATTTTTCCCAAAAATATTCTTCGATCACGGAAAAGTTATTTCCCTACCATAGTTATTCTAATTCAATATTTGGTGGAACTCCATTTTGATTTATATATATCTTTTGTTTTCTCGAAGTTTGATCACACCAAGGCAATTCATATTATTTGAAACAAATGAAAATATTTAATTGAGTTATAAGGACTCAAGAGTGGCATTATTCCTAACCTAAAATCTCGTTTTTACTCTTATATGCTTTACTTTTTACATCACATTATGGTCTTATTATTAGCATTGTCTTGTAAAAGGAGTTACAGAAGTGTTTGTCTAACATCTTGAAGACATATATGATTAGAAGACTTGAAGCTACACATGAACCCTAAGTTAACATCCAAATCAACTGAGGTTTAGATTAATTCCAATTTCACCTAAGGATCTACCCCTCAACTATATATGAGTTTAAGGCGAGAGGACACATTTATGCTACACCACCTTCCAGAAAAGACCAAGTGTTATGTTGATAGAAACCAAGGTAACACATTTAACTGAGAGGGACTAAGAAGTTCATTAACAAGAGTTTAAGACCTAGAACAACTATTTCATGATCTCCATTTATGTCGTCTAGATCCACAGGGACTTCATTCGCTGATGAAGTCAATTTTCTAGATCTAATCTCGTAAGACTGGGAAAAACCAAAAGGATACTAAGGGAGTATCAGCTCTACTTACTCCACGAGATAGTAAGGTTACATTGCATAGTCATTGCTTCGAACAAGGGCTCATAAGGTGACTTCCAAGGCGGTCTTCACCACTCAACCACGGTGATAGAAAATGAAGAGAGGACATTCTCCTCGTGGTTACCAAAACTAGAAGGAAACCACACACTCCGGATAAAGTTGGACCATGTCATTCCTTAAAGATGGGTTCACGAAAGGTCACTAAACATAACGACTGTGATGGTAAACTCCAACTAGGGGTTTTATTTACCTAAACTAGGAGGTTCCATTGAGTGTAGAGTTTAAATTAATTCTATGGTTTTAAATTTCCTCTATGGTAGAAAGGGTCACACAAGCAGGCAAGTTATGCACGAACCTTTTATTAGGGTTGAGTGTTTTGATTAAAATCTCTTTATTACATTTACGAGGTAAGAATACAACCCAATACTTAATTAATCATTTATTGAACACTGAAAAATCACTACAATATATTAACTTCAAATTCATTTACTATATATATATCAAACCCCTTTTTTTCATACACAACTAAGAATCAAATTGAACTAGTGATTAAATGCACATTTCCTAAGATATCTCTAAAACTAGCATCTCATACATATTAGCAAATTTCAAATATAACTTTTTTGTAACAAGAGACTACATTATACATTTATTCATTTTACAATGACCTATAAAATTTTACAATAATAAATAATGAATTACACATCGTCTTTTCGCCATCTTTCTTGCATCTGCGCAAAACCATGTGAGCATGAAATCAGCGATAAATTGTTGGCATGACATCCACCCTAATCTAACATAATTAACATTTTCATTTCCCATTCACATATAATAATAATTACAATTTTCAATCGAAAGAAGAGGTTTAGGGACATGTATTCATTACATTTCATTTCACTTCATTTTGTAATCCAAGGAGAGAGAAAGAGAAAGGAGAGAGAGAGAGAGAGAAACACCATTTTGTCAAAAGTTCTATTTCACACAACAAGTTACATTATAGAGTTTCCAAATAGTTATTTACATGTGTCAAAAGTTTCCACTTTGTGTTCGCAATCGGTGAGGGTCCCACAAATTTCTATTTTTACATTTTCTTGCGAGCTACAAAAACATTCAAATCGGGCTCGAAGGCTAAGAAACCACTTTCAAACGTTATATTCCGATGAGAAAACACACCACGATTAAATTTCTACGTGTACTCTTATATACCAAGAGTTCATAGAACTTGACTGAAATTTGGGCGGTGAACAATTTACATTTGACGGCTAGTTTTTCGAGGCCACTGGTCATAATTGTCCCAATTGCAAATGAACAAAAGTTAGTTTGAGGGCTTAGAAAACCACATCAAAACTGACGTTCGATGGATGAACGCACAACGAGAAACTTCCTACAAGTTCCCCTATATAATAAAAAATTCATCGAGTCGTGGGGACTGAGAACTAGAAAACCATTTTCAAACGGTGACAAGTTTTCTGGAGCGACAAGTCGTAATTGGTCTAGTTTGACCTCATCAAACTATGACCGGAGGCCTACAAAATGGCTTTTCCAAACTATACAGAACAAGTGTTTTTCCCCAAACTGAATGTTCCATGAAATTTTCTAGTAAGAACACTAGAGGTTTACGAAAATGGATAATAATTTCTCTATCTAGGTTTCAAATGGCGGTTCAAAATGAAAGCCAACTTTATAGTTTTAGTAGCTTCTTACAACTACAAAACAATGTAACATTGCTCCCAATATGGCATCAAAATATCACAAATGTTCATTTGGGGTCAAACCAAAGGTTAAGGTGACTCCTCACATAACCAGGTACACAAATGAAGCTTAACATCCCATTTTCGAGTTACGAAGGGTACTTAATGAGTCTCTGAAAAATGCAAAATTATCTATTTAAACAAGGAGATGGTCAACATTTTTATTGGGAAGTCAATTTTGTCTTGTCGATAAAACAATATTGAAGCAATCTAGTTGGGTAGGAAGTTTTCTAAATCACCTCAAAATGAGGGTTGAAGTTCATGGTTTAATACAAAAGGGTTATTTGATTTCGTGAGTTTTCGATACGACATTTTATTGTTTTGCTTGATAAGATAATATAAAACAATTAAATGTATTATAATCTTAATATTTTAAAACTATATTAAGTTGCAAATGAAAACTAAAAACACGAGAGTTATGAAAGATAAGGGAGATGAACCATTCATGGAGAGAACGAAGCCGGTCGAAACCATGAGATTTGGTTAAGCATCTCCCTTAAGCATTTTGTCGAACAGATCATGAGCGTCCGTAATTTTACCATTTTGCCTTTGCTCGAAATCCTCAAGATTTCCTAATGAACCCATTTTGCACCAAACCAACAATAAAATAACATGTTTAAATGGTGTTGGACAATAAAGTTTGGAGCTCCCTCAAGATAGCCAACATGACTAAGAAATCTATACATACCCGCATACAGTATGTTTGGGTATATTCCATATGACCACACCTCCCGAGGCATTTGCAAATACAACATCTGAAAAAAATTCCTCAATATTTTATGTTTTGTCAAAAGTTCATCCCTATCCCAGAACTCGCATTTGGCACAGGCCGAGAACGGAAGGCAAAGGAAAGTCAAATTTCCATTATGCTTTGATGGATGTCTACCTGTACTAAGCTTGCATTTTACACAGGTAGGGAGGTTACTTGAAGGTTTATAAACCTTCTCAACAAACCCATTTGTGTATATCCTATAGCCATTGTAGTTAATGAAACCATGTTTCTTTCAGGCATTTTGGTCTATTAGAAATGGCGGACACAAGCTCCCTAGTATAACTCATCCATGTTAGCTAGGGAACTTGCAATACAACATCTGACAAAATTCCTCTATTTGGCGCAGGCTAGGAGGAAGTTGGCAATGTAAACTGATCAGGTTGGAGGCCAAAGGCCATATTGTTTTTCAGGATTTTTTGTGCAGTTCACATGCCAAACGCATGCTTCCACATTTCTCCCTCCCGTCTACCCAAGCACTTCAATTGCAACATCTGATAAAACCTCAGCTTGATGCATAGGCTGGGAGTAAATTGATCTAGTTGATGCTTTGTATGCACCCTTCCACGTGTCAGAAGAGATGAGCCTGCCCCATACCCAAATCTGCCAACATTAGTTTCATATCTGGTGGCCTGTTATGTCCAAAATGAAAGGATGGCTGCAACGATCCAGATAATGCTTTAGTTGGCAATAGTTGGGTTCCACATGAAAGAAAAGGTGAAAGTGACAGATCTTGGAGAGACATGAGTGGATTAGTAGGAAAGGGCACATTAACTGTCATTATTATCTCCACAATATTCCCCATTCACTACACAACACATTGTTAGTTTAACAATTTTTATTTTTAAGTGGGAAATGCACTCGCTGACACCATTTGATTTCTACAAACTTTTCAACGCAAATCCTGGCTTCACGTGGTTTACACATAGGATCCCAAATAAAGTGCTTAAAATATTGTGCAATGAGAATGACAGGCTACAGGCTACATAGGATGCCAATATCCTTGTTCGAGAGCCCATGTTCCATCCCATCAATCCCCTCATCCTTGCCAACATGCATCCACACTTTATTTTCAATTTTTTTTTTTTGTTTTTATTAAAAAAAAAAGTTCTTTCTGGTCGGCACTACATTTTCCTCCCCTTATAAGAGCATTGTCCTTGATGTGAGACAACACTAAGGGTAGAAAAAAAAGGATAAACAATAAAGGAAGCTAATGACAACAAATTTCATCTAAAGATAAGATCTCTTTCATTAGAACACAACCAAAGGGAAGTCAGGAAAGTTCAAAAATTTCATAAACTCTTAATGTTCTGTGAAGATTGGTATTTCTTGTTTACCTTATTACTTTGTTAATATTTTCTTTTACAGTGTTTCTTATCTCATGATTATAATATTCATTGTTTAGAATTTTCAATTGTCTTATGTTCGTGGGTGTCCAACAATAACTAACATCAAGATGTCACACAAAACTTAACATAACAAAAACAACCCACGAGACATCTTGCTACATACTTTCAAGACTGTATCACATCACGAGACCTTTAATTCCACCATGGAAAGATAAACAAGTAGTCCGCATAACAGAGAATTTCCAACAATTATGTCATAGGCATAAACCCAACACACAAATGTGACTAACAACATAATCATCACACTGATACATATACAACAAGTATCACATGACCCAAAAACCATGACTATACCAACATAGTGCCAAGAAAATATCTAATAGTCCATACCAACCAAGGGGAGAGTCAAGATTCAATCATAACAATGTGTCAAAAGGATTCACCAGAGTACACATAACTCACTATACCAACTCCACACATCACAAAATATCAAGAATTAACTCCATATATCTCTAAAGTATCATAAAACAACTCCATATACCTCCCAAACCATCACCAAATAACTCCATATACCTCCTAAGGAGAAATAATCATAGTGCCTAAACCAAGTCGGGTCACTCAACCATAGAGTGCCATAGAGAATATCGAGTAACTCAACCATAGAGCCATATCAAGAATATCGGGTCACTCAACCATAGAGGCCCGTCTCCTTTCTCCTTTTAATGAGGTCGGGTCACCCTATGACAATGTGCACATAGAGCCCCATCACCCCCAACCCAAGTGACATAATAACTCGTGGTTCAATAACCCACTAGTTATCTGTAACTCCTTGGGGCGTACCCCCATACAATGAAGCGGGCCCATAGGTTCAATTACTCCATGGTTAATCCCATGACCCTATTCCAGCACATTACGACATTAGAACCAACATAACAATCCATTCAAATGCCAAGTGGAAAAAATTATAAGCCTTGGGCTAGGCTACAAAACTTTTAAATATGAAAAGAAAGTTTAAAACTAAGAAAAACAAATGGCTAATTAGCCATGGTTAGTGCAAAATCCAAATGTTAATGCAACAATCAAATAAATGCCCAAAATATAAGAACATGTCAATCAAGAAAATTTGGTTCTAGCAAGAAAAGAAATAATGATCAATTTACGAATAAAATACGTATTGAGAAATAACACATTACAATCACTATGTGGCCTCATACCACCACCAAAGGGGTACTCATCGAGTTCTTTGGCACTTGGACATCGAGCCTCAAGCTCATAAAAATATACATGTAACTAGAAATGAGTATATCAAATAATGTAATTGTCATCATCTCTTCCTGAATCATCCCTCCAAACTCCCACAAGGATCAACATAGTCAAAATCACATTAGATTGTTCAATGAACAATCCCAATAGGAAAAGCAGGGGACACTAGTTGCATAAGTTGAGCCTAAGGTGGTACACACCCACAATATATTGAGCAAGCTCGAAGTATACTAAACAGATAAAAGTGGGTTTTCAGTTTATATAAGACTCCACTTCATCACTCATACTCGGCTCAAGATTATGAAAACCTGGTCCACGCCTCCTCTCTCCACACATACACTCTTGACAATTTCTCCCCTTAGGTTCGTCTAGTGTAAGGTTCACAACATACACATAACTACATCACTAACACAATGGTGATTCACACAAATTAACCATAGTGTCTTACGCATGGTATTTATACAAGGTATAATACAATCATTACTTTCACGGGTTACGATACATCACATTACCACATTTTGCACCCAAAGTGCAATCATTGTACAATAGGGATCATACGTTCACCATATGCCCCTAAATCATGACATAAACCATCACATATTACACAAATCATATGTATGATGAACACAATGTCTAACATTACAACATATAGTCAATTGCAATTACAACATGGTGACACACGCGATTCATCACAACACGGTGATGACATCATGATACAATATGATTCACTTTACACCAATTTTTTTCATGCAATACATCAATACACCTTCATATCACATAATTCCAAAATGTTCCAACACTCTGCAATCCACAATAACATTTCTTTCACACACAACAAGGTGGTACATCACACATGAATTCTTCATTGAATCCATGAAATAGAGAGTGAATACTCTCATCACAAGCACATCAACATGATAACAAATATGCACTAAGTGACATGCACCACATGTGCTTCCATAAGGTCACAATTACAACATTGTTCACATTACAACATATATCACATTACTCTTCCAATATCCACCACCATCATGTAGAATTATCACAACTCCAATCCATCCTAGAGGTTTGAGATTATGAACCTCACTCTGATACCAAATGTAACGCCCTGATTTTTCACACACAAAAACAATAATGAAAATACCAGGATAATTTTTTTTTGACTTACATTGCTCACCACACAATGCCACAAGGCTCCAAGTAAGGAAAACTCAAAGATGCACACGACACTTACAAGTCATCGACTCACATAGACACAAGACAACACCATAGACATGTCGATGCCACACCTTTCCAAATGAATGAATACTAGCAATGACCCAACAACAAGAAAAGGGACCTAAGGATTGACCGGCCCACACACATCATTACCATGATTACATCTTAATTACGATTAGCATTCCAGGAACATTTTTACACAAGGCTGATTTTGTCTTTTTCCACATACACATTTTTTTAAGTTCATTCCACATTTAAATTACAGTTCGACCCTTTTTTAGATGGATTTTTATCCTTTAAGAAAATTTCCATATCTTACATACTTATTCGACATAATTCAAATTGCTTATAAAGTGCTTAGTTATCTTGTTCTTATATTAAGAATATTCTTCTCGAACATTTAATCAATGTCTACCTTTTACCCTTACAACTCAAGTGGATCTGACTTGATGTCCATATAGCAATATTAAGATTTAAGGGAGATTTAGATACAAGATAGATTTTTCCCAAAAACATTCTTCGATCACGGAAAAGTTATTTCCCTACCATAGTTATTCTAATTCAATGACTGGTGGAACTCCATTTTGATTTATATATATCTTTTGTTTTCTCGAAGTTTGATCACACCAAGGCAATTCATATTATTTGAAACAAATGAAAATATTTAATTTATTTGTAAGGACTCCAAGAGTGGCATTATTCCTAACCTAAAATCTTGTTTTTACTCTTATATGCTTTACTTTTTACATCACATTATGGTCTTATTATTAGCATTTTCTTGTAAAAGGAGTTACAGAAGTGTTTGTCTAACATCTTGAAGACATATATGATTAGAAGACTTGAAGCTACACATGAACCCTAAGTTAACATCCAAATCAGCGAGGTTTAGATTAATTCCAATTTCACCTAAGGATCTACCCCTCAACTATATATGAGTTTAAGGTGAGAGGACACATTTATGCTACACCACCTTCCAAGAAAAGACCAAGTGTTATGTTGATAGAAACCAAGGTAACACATTTAAGCGAGAGTGTGACTAAGAAGTTCATTAACAAGAGTTTAAGACCTAGAACAACTATTTCATGATATCCATTTATGTCATCTAGATCCCACAGGGACTTCATTCACTGATGAAGTCAATTTTCTAGATCTAATCTTGTAAGACTGGGAAAAACCAGAAGGATACTAAGGGAGTATCAGCTCTACTTACTCCACAGATGGTAAGGTTACATTGCATAGTGTTGCTTCGAACAAGGGCTCATAAGGTGACTTCCAAGGCGGTTTTCACCACTCAACCATGGTGACAAAAATGAAGAGAGGAAATTCTCCTTGGGGTTACCAAAACTGGAAGGAAACCACACTCTCGGATAAAGTTGGACCATGTCATTCCTTAAAGATGGATTCACAAAAAGGTCACTAAACATAATGACTATGACGGTAAACTCCAACTAGGGGTTTTATTTACCTAAACTGGGAGGTTCCATTGAGTGCAGAGTTTAAATTAATTCTATGGTTTTAAATTTCCTCTATCGTAGAAAGGGTCACACAAAGAAGTGCAAGTTATGCACGAACCTTTTATTAGGGTTGAGTGTTTTGATTAAAATCTCTTTATTACATTTACAAGGTAAGAATACAACCCAGTACTTAATTAATCATTTATTGAACACTGAAAAAGCACTACAATATATTAACTTCAAATTCATTTACTATATATATATATATATATATATATATATATATATATATATATCAAACCCTTTTTTCATACACAACTAAGAATCAAATTGAACTAGTGATTAAATGCACATTTCCTAAGATATCTCTAAAACTAGCATCTCATACATATTAGCAAATTTCAAATATAACTTTTCTATAACAAGAGACTACATTATACATTTATTCATTTTACAATGACCTATAAAATTTTACAATAATAAATAATGAATTACACATCGTCTTTTCACCATCTTTCTTGCATCCTGCAAAAACCATGTGAGCATGAAATCAGCGATAAATCGTTGGCATGACATCCACCCTAATCTAACATAATTAACATTTTTCAGTTTCCCATTCACATATAATAATAATTACAATTTTCAATCGAAAGAAGAGGTTTAGGGACATGTATTCATTACATTTCATTTCACTTCATTTTGTAATCCAAGGAGAGAGAAAGAGAAAGGAAGAGAGAGAGAGAGAGAGAGAGAGAGAAACACCATTTTGTCAAAAGTTCTATTTCACACAACAAGTTACATTATAGAGTTTCCAAACAGTTATTTACATGTGTCAAAAGTTTCCACGGTGTGTTGGCAACTGACGAGGGTCCCACAAATTTCTATTTTTACATTTTCTTGCGAGCTACAAAAACATTCAATTGGGCTTGAAGGTTAAGAAACCACTTTCAAACATTGTATTCCGATGAGAAAACACACCACGATTAAATTTCTATATGTGTACGCTTATATACCAAGAGTTCATAAGAATCGACGTATTTTGGGCGGTGAATGGTTTACGTTTGGCGACTAGTTTTTCTGAGGCCACTAGTCGTAATTGTCCCAGTTGTAAATGAACAAAAGTTAGCTCGAGGGCTCAAAAACCACGTCCAAAACTAATGTTCGATGGATGAACATGCAATGAGAAACTTCCTAGAAGTTCCCTATATAAGAAAAAAATTCATCAGATTCGATGGGACTGAGAACTAGAAAACCATTTTCAAACTGGTGACAAGTTTTTTGGAGCGACAAGTCATAATTGATCTAGTTTGACCTCATCAAGCGCATGCCGGAGAGCCTCTACAAAATGGCTTTGCCAAACTATACAGAAAAGTGTTTTTCCCCAAATTGAATGTTCCATGAATTTGTCTAGTAAGAACACTAGAGGTTTGTGAAAATGGATAATAATTTCTCTATCCAATTTTCAAATGGCGGTTCAAAACGAAAGCCAACTTTATAGTTTTAGTAGCTTCTTACAACTACAAAATGGTGTAACATTGCTCCCAATATGGCATCAAAATATCGAGTCAAACCAAAGGTTAAGGTGACTCCTCACATAACCAGGTACACAAATGAAGCTTAACATCCCATTTTCAAAGTTACGAAGGGTACTTAACGAGTCTCGAAAAATGCAAAATTATCTATTTAAACAAGGAGATGGTCAACATTTTTACTGGGAAGTCAATTTTGTCTTGTCGATAAAAACAATATTGAAGCGATCTAGTTGGGTAGGAAGTTTTCTAAATCACCTCAGAATGAGGGTTGAAGTTCATGGTTTAATACAAAAGGGTTATTTGATTTCGTGAGTTTTCGATACGACATTTTATTGTTTTGCAACAAGTTAATATAAAACAATTAAATGTATTATAATCTTAATATTTTAAAATTATATTAAGTTGCAAATGAAAACTAAAAGCACGAGAGTTATGAAAGATAAGGGGAGATGAACCATTGCCACGGAGAACGAAGCCAGTCGAAACCGTGGGATTTGGTTCAGCATCTCCCTTAAGCATTTTGTCGAACAGATCATGAGCGTCCACAATTTTACCATTTCGCCTTTGCTTGAAATCCTCAAGCTTTCCCAACGAACCCATTTTGCACTAAACCAACAATAAAATAACATGTTTAAATGGTGTTGGACAATAAAGTTTGGAGCTCCCTCAAGATAGCCAACATGACTAAGAAATCCATACATACCCGCATATAGTATGTTTGGGTATATTCCATATGACCACACCTCCCAAGGCATTTGCAAATACAACATCTGACAAAAATTCCTCAATCTTTTATGCTTTGTTGGAAGTTCATCCCTATCCCAGAACTCGCATTTGGCACAGGCCGAGAAAGGCAGGCAAAGGAAAGTCAAATTTCCATTATGCTTGATGGATGTCTACCTGTACTAAGCCCACATTTTACATAGGCAGGGAGGTTACCTGAAGGTTTCTAAACCTTTTCAACAAACCCATTTGTGTATATCCCACAGCCGTTGCAGTCAATGAAACCACATTTCTTTCAAGCATTTTGTTCTATTAGAAATGGTGAGACACAAGCTCCCAATATTACTCATCCACGTTAACTAGGGAACTTGCAATACAAAATCTGAAGAAATTCCTCTATTTGGTGCAGGCTAGGAGGAAGTTGGCAATGTAAACTGATCAGGTTGGAGGCCAAAGGCCATATTATTTTCAAACATTTTTGCACAGTTCACATGTCAAACACATGCTTCCACATTTTCTCCCTCTTATCTGCCCAAGAACTTCCAACAATAGCATCGATAAAACCTCAGCTTGGCACATAGGTTGGGAGTAAACTGATCTGGTTGAAGCTCTATATGCACCCTTCCATGCGTCAGAAGAGATGAGCCTGCCCCATACCCAAATCCGCCAACATTAGTTTCATATCTTGGTCACTGTTATGTTCAAAATGAAAGGACGGTTGAATGATCCAGATAATGCTTCAGTTGGCAATAGTTGGGTTCCACGTGAAAGAAAAGGTGAAAGGGACAGATCTTGGAGAGACGTGAGTAGATTAGTAGGAAAGGGCACATTCACTGTCATTATTATCTCCACAATATTCCCCATTCACCACGCAACACATTGTTAGTTTAACAATTTTTCTTTTTAAGTGGGAAATGCACTCGTTGGCACCATTTGATTTCTACAAACTTTTCAACGCAAATCCTAGCTTCACATGGTTTGCACATAGGATCCCAAATAAAGTGCTTAAAATATTGTGCAATGAGAATGACAGGCTACAGGATGCATAGGATGCTAATATCCTTTTCGAGAGCCCATGTTCCACCCTATCAATCCCCTCATCCTTACCAGCACACATCCACACTTTATTTTCAATTTTATTTGTTTTTATTAAAAAAATTCTATCCTGAGTCGACATTACAACCGATTTCGCAGGGTTTAAGGAATGCTTTAAACAACTTCACAAAAAGGATGGAACTTTTAAAATAATTAACCAATCATCGAAAGAAATATTTCACCATGATTTTATCAAAATTTAATCCATTTTTTTCTTTTATTATTTATCCGAAGAAGGCTCCACTATTTTTCATGATTGCTAAAAGTTAAGTTACTATTTTAGCAAATTTACTTTACCCGGTTTTACAGAAAATACAATATCTTGAGCAAAACTCCTCCTCGGGTCCAACATTTTTGCCACACCTTGATGAATACATCCTCCATGATTTAAAATGACCATTTTATCTTGGTTCACTTTGAAAATTATAATCCAATCTCATTTGTGTATGCTAAAATTACTTTTCTGAAGAGAAACCATACTAATGACTCGAATATGCTTCTAATTGATGAGTTATGATCTTATACTTAATATAATTATTATTTAAAATTGACCTACACATTTACCATGCCTACACCGTCTTGTTTCATGTTTTTTTCTTCATACCTTCATGCTACATGTCCGAAATAGGCCAATTTGGGCTAGTTTTTACTACAACTCACCACTTACGAACTAATCTTCATCATATAGCCCCTTGAACATGTCCCATTAAGTATTTCATGCATTTACCATGATTCACAATAATTTTGATTCTTCCACTTCAACTTTCAAGTCACTTTTCTACCTAGGCCTTAGGAAAAAGCATCCGGAACTGAACTAGTTTGACAAATTCAATTCACGTGCCCTTGTATTCATAATTTTGAACTTGTTTACACATAATATGTATGATAAAAAAATATATGACATCATCATAGAGTGTTATCACATTCTCCCTTTCTTTATCTTGGGTCACTTGCTTTGCTCAAGAAATCACTCTGCGACCAGTGTTCTCGGGTTACTTACATATTACGCCTTGTCTAATTCACAGAAAGACCTCTCTAGCTCTCCTAAATCTTGTTTTGTCATTAATATGCTTTTGACATCAATGAAAACTCAACATACACCTACCAACAAGTATTGCCACTTAGTTTAATATTTCTATTTATTTTTTATTTTTGTGTTTTGTTGTAATAATCACATTCACATGCAGGAGCTGATTACTATCTCGTTAAGTTGATGCACATAGGACCACATATACTTTTAGTATGAAGTGAAGTAAGAGAAAACCCGCGTGCAAGAATAAAAACAATGTGATCCGGTATGCCCGATGAGTTGGTACATGAGCGTGCGATGGTGTAAAGACAAGTGTAAGTCGAGGAAAAATTGGGTGCATGGTATGAGTGCATAATGTGTAGTGGAAAAATATATTAGGGCACAAAACAATGTAAAAATGTTCTCAAATTATTGGTAGGTATGGAAATTGCTCAAAATTGGAAACCACATGAATGGAGAGTCACATAGTGTAACACGAAGGAGGAAGCAACAAGTTAGACTACTTGGAAAGTGACATAGAGGAAGATGGTGTGTGATATAGGAAGGTGTGCATAAGGAGGAGTGTATTCTAGAAAGTATGGCGCACTTGAACGCATTACGACTGTTGCATGTGGTAGAGAAAATCGTGGGAGGCGAAAGTGCTTTTAAAGTGAAAAAGTGCTTTAAAACAAAAAGTGTGGGGAAGAGCAAAAAATTGTTTTAAAGCTAAAAATTAGTTGTTGGTGGAGTAATTAGTGTGGAAAAGCTATAAATAGGGGACAAATGAGTTTATTATTACCTTGCCTTTGAGAGATTTTTAGGATTAAAGATCGAGCGACTAAGTGAGAAGAGTGAATTGTAAAGAGTGAAGACCAACCAAAGTAGAGTGCACAAGACCTTGAGTTTGGGAGCTCCTTCAAGGAAGATGAAGTAGAAACTTGGGAAAAGGTGTGAGGGTACGAGCAAGTAAGATTGGGGTTCGCAGAGTTGGGAATTATAGAGATAAGGTTTATAGAATTTAGAAGTTGAGAAACTAGGGCACGAAGTCGGGCAATAATAGCACAAGAATTGGAAAGTGTAGGGATTTAACATGAAGATTGGATGCACGACATCGAGGAGTAAATAAGTAACCTTTAGCACCTAGGGTACATTTTCGAGAGGGTTTCATGCTTGTAAATTTTGAGAGAACAATGGCACCATGGAAGGAACCCAAATACAAGAAAATTGTGGGAGAACCAATGGAGAACTAGTTCTTGGAAATGCAATACCCTCCCAAGGTAATAGTGGGACAACCTTACACATTACAACATAGGAAATTGAAAATCAATGAGTAAAATAATTGAGCACGGGGCATGAAAAAGACATAAACACCAATGTTTTATGGGAACTACCTACTAGGACCGGAAGGGCGGATTGTCATGGAAGATATAGTGCGGAAGGATCGGAGAAGGTAGGGGTTATTCAGTTTTCAAATTTCCCTTCTTTGGAAGGCTTGTGTACCTCTTCTAGTGGTTGATGTCACGTGTGCATGAGGATTATTTCTACTTTCGGAAAGAGGATGAGGTTGATAGCTAGGTTGATTGGAAGAGTGACATGGTTACGAGATACCGGTGAGGACATAGACCTTGATCTACACGATGAGACCAAGATTGATGAAATAAATAAAAAAATTCAATATGAAAGGGGAAACAGAGCCATGAGTGTTGATAAGGTTTCTGACCCCGCCACAAGAGTAGTGGCACATTTGGTCATTTGCAAGCTAGGAGCCTCTAAGTGATGGATTGAGGTAAAATGAAAATTCTTTTATATTGCACATATAATGGCACATAAAAATCAATATAATATTGCATAATACATAGCTAAGGGAATTTTAAAAGAGGTAAAGGACACAAAAATATAAAAGGGGAGACATAACTTGGGGATCCATCCTGTTGCTTGATTGTCTTTTGGGAAAATGATATACCAGATGGACTAGAGGATAATATGTGGGTACACCTTACCGAGAACAATTCCCCTACAAAATAATTTTCCCAATTCACATATGGTGGTGCGGTTTCAAATCCTTATAAGCGACACTCGAAAAGTGATATAGGAGAATGTGCGGGGAACTTGAAAATGAGTGGTGCATGCCCAGGGAGTTTCTTCGAGTGGTAGGCCAACAAGAAAATTTTGTAGTCATGTAACACTTTAGCCTTGCAAGATATATGATGAAGAATGGTGACATGGGGTTGTGGTGCAAATTTCCATTTGCTTTCAACACCAAGTATTATAAAATGCGCGGTAAACAAAATTAAGGATGCACAAACTTTAAGGTTTGATACAAAAAGGTTGATTCAAATTGGCATACCTTGCGCCAAGCATATAAGTATGACTCCAAACCGGGCATAATAAGAAACGATGGAAGTAAACAGTTTGGATCTTAATCCAATTATGACATTGACAATTAACAACATGGTATACATAGTTTTTGTCAACCTACGACCAAAGGTGAAGGATGGTAAAGAAGTTTAAGTGTGTGACTCCCACATGCCACAACAAAGCTAAAGAAGAATACAATAAATATTCCAAAGAGAAGGCGAGAGGAGACTCCACCACGGAAGGAAGAAGAAAAATAAAAAAGAATAAGAAGAAGAAGAAGATGTTACGCTAGATTAGAGCTAAACAAAGGAAATGCGAGAATAAGAGGAGAGAAAAATTAAGGGTGCAAACTATCCACATCTAAAAAAGGGTATCCATTAGTAACAACAACTAAAGAAATTCCATTAAATATTAAGAAGGGACACAAGAGGCCTCAAGTATTTTCTAACGACGAGGACTTAGAGAAAAAGGAGTCGAAAGGTAGTGCATGAGGATTCTACACACGAAGAGGAGGAAGGTGTGGAGTATCCATAATAAATAAGCCCAAAGAGAAACTAAGAGGAAGGTGAAGTAGATGTGCATAATGAAATCCCACACAAGGAAGAAGTCCTAGTAGGTGAAGAAGAGGGGCAAAATGTGAAAGAGGATGAGCCCAAAGCAGACGAAGAAAAGGATGATGAAGAGTATGTCATTAAGGAGGATAAGGGCACTGGTGGAGAAGCAAGCGGGGATCCATTTTTTGTTGCACATGATACATCAATGAAGGTGGAGACAAAGGGTAAGGAAAAAGGTGACAACCCCCAACCACCTTTTATGTCATTCATTGATGACCCTAAAAATTACTAAGGGATAGATTCTAGAGTTCGGTCCCCAAAGAAGAATTGTTTAGATGGGACATACTTAATAAGGATGGAGGATTGTCGCACACAAGAAAGATTTTATCATGGAGCATGCATACGCATGAAGAGGAGCCAAATTTTGAAGAAAGTGACATGTATCATTTGAAATTAAAGTTGAGGAATGAGTCGGGGACACTATACAATGTCATTGATCCCACGAAGCTGATTGATGAACATACCTATAATGCACTAAATAAAATGACACCCGATGTTGTGCACTGGGAATTTGGATAAGGGAGATACACTCAAGGTGATGTTGAATGATAATAAGGACAAGGAGAAATATATTCAATAACTCAAGGAAGAGATAAGGGAATAAAATAAACTCATAGTTGATGCATATGATAAAGTAGGTAATATACTAAAGAGCATCACAAGCGTATGCCCTAAACTTGTAGCACATGCCCAAAATGTGTATTCAATGGAGTTGGAATATCTTGAAGACCTTGTTGGGATGTTACTCCATAAAGTAAAGAGTGGCACATAGCCATCGACAGGAAGAATTATCCGAAGCAAAGAAGAAAAATAAGGAGGATGTTCGAGAAAAAGCTATCGAATATGAGGCATTGATCACTAAGATCAAGGAGGCCACTAAGAAGGAAGAACTGACATTTGATAAATTCCAAATTTTTACCCAATTATTAGCGTGCATGATGCAAATGAGAAGAAAAAGCTAAGACCAATTCAAGCTAAAATGAAGAATAATAATCTCGAACGGGAGAAAGTCATGGCAGAAGTAGCAACACAGAGAGACTTGATCAAATCCATGAAAGAAAAACTTGAGGAAAGGCTCAAATAAGTTCAACTCATGGTCATGAGAAGAATGGATGCCTTAGAAAGTGTGACCATGGACTTAGATGTAGTGGTGAAAGAGGTAAAGGATAAATTTGACGAGTGTCATTTGAGAAGTTATCTAATATTGTTGAGGTCACATCAAATAAAGTTGTAAAAGGGATCTCAAGATGGAAGGAGTTAGAAGATGCATTGAGTAGAGAGTTTCTAGAGCTTCTCTAGCCACCTCAAAGCTTGAGTTTAGATGTGCGAATTTGGTGAATTCTCATTCTTTGATTCATGAGGTTATGACCCATATTCTTTATTCTTCGTGGTTCTTTAATTCTTTGATTCATTCATTCTTTGGAGAAGTGTGTTTGTTTTAATTATTGTTGAGGATGGAAAATACCGTTAGTGTGAGGCGATGTTGAGTGGAGAAAATACTAAGTACTAGCCATGTGCAAAGGTTAGGCACCACGCTCAAAGAAGGGTGCATGAAGGGGCCCGTAACATGTAGAAGGGGTCAGTGTGAGAAGGTCCACGTATGAGCACATAGGCTTCCGAACTTAGTCAATTTTCCGAATACAACTAAAAATAGAAAAATAGAAAATGGAGTGACACTCAAGCAAGATCCATAAATAAACAAAAGCAAGATGTCTTAGTAGCTAAGTAAATGTTATATATAAGAAAGCACATGTAGGACAAGGATAAAGACAACAAAAAAGTAGGTTATTAAGAGGATAAAGCATGGAGCTAATTAAAACTCAATCTATTGTTAAGAAAACTTAGAAAAGCATGCAAGTTGCCATATAGAGATAGAAAGGGAATCCTCGATTTGATTTGTAGCATCTCTATGCTTTGGTATCTGGGAGCCGAGAGAGTTTAGGGGGGGCGGGCCTATATAGAGAGATCTCGGGCCGATAGGGCCTTGGTTTCCACCATTCTCAACCCCCTATCCAATCATGGATGAGAACATAATGAACTATCCATCCCCATCGGGCGGGGAGGACACCTTTTGACTCGTCAACCCCTATCTACCTATTCTCCGCAATCACTTACTTCACCGTAGCGGCACAATCACTTCGCCGTAGCGGAGGAATTGCATGTAAATGATGAAGGGAATTTCCCCACCATGTATATATATATATATATATAGGTGGTGCATCCTTGTGAGTTCTAGTTCAAAGAAGTTCCAGTATGTGTGACAATTTTATATGCCATTAATGGTAGTTTGGATGCGTGCATGGTTCAACGCTTGTCTGTAAGCATATATGATGTAATCAACATACTTATATTGTAATCAATTATGTTTTGCAATGGGTAATTGTGTTTACATGGCTAAGGTGACTATGTTTGAACATGGCTTGATGGGTATTCAAATCTTCTTAGTCATTTTATATGAATGATTTCCTTATTATATGTGTTGCCAAATTGCTAAGTTATGATGTATCTTTTGCATGAATGGTTATGATTATGAATATGCATGTTAACATCTTGATAAGCAAACAAAGGAGGGACTTGGAGGTTACACATGCTTTGGGTGAGCTTCCAGGCTTATCTCGGATGAAGTGCCAACGCACATAACTAGGTGTTTGTAAATAATAAGACTACACTTTCCATATAACATAAAAAGGGATGAGTAAAATTCCCAAGCAAAATGTTACTCAATTATGCAATGAGATAAATAAAAATAATTTTTTATTCCAATTCCTCTCATCATTACTAACCGAGAGGTTCATTCCTATCTCAAACCACACGGTTGGCCCAATTAAAAACTCTAGCAATCACATTTTCTCAAAATTTCAACCACTTTGACGAGTTCTCGTTTCTCTCTACTTTACCAGCTTCTTCATCTAGAAGCATGCCCTGTTTTGTTTTTCTAATTTATTAAATGAGGATTGGTGGGCCCTCAATCTTAACAAAAACAAAAAGTACTTGAAATAACAGAACAAGTCTAAACCATGACTAGTACTAGAAATAAAGCGCCATGCAAGGCTTTCATTACGAAACAATGCCAATGTTGGCATCAAATACAAAACCAAAATTCTTCCAAGGCCAAGATATGAAGGCAAGCATCCCATAAAGGGGGTTCTTTGCTTCTATTTTGATTCATCGGAGTAACCTCATAAACAAGAAATTTTTCAAGAACAAGTATTATTAGAATCTTTTTCTTAAAAATATGGAGCCAACAAGTTTGTAGGAGAATTCGAGAAGGTGGTAAAAAGGAACTAGAAGTTTCCCATACCTACTCCTACTTTATAGGGATATATTTTTCCATAGTTTATAAATGAATATGGTCTATTTTCAAATTTATCTCCAAAAATTGGAGTAGAGCCTAAAAACATTTATATCATAGGACCATTTTTACTAAAAATATTCTTAAAGTTACCTTTCAAAGAACATATAAGAGAAGTTAGGAGCCCCCTCCAAGAATCAAAATTTACCAACTTTATCCACCATGAGCGACCATAAGAGAACCAACAACTTCCACTAGATAAGCACACAGTTCCACTTCTTAATGAAAGGAACGATAAGAAGATTGTTCCAAGCCACGATCTCAGATGATAATAGCACACCACATTAGATTTGCAAAACAGAAGAGCTAAAATACCATATATGGAAATCCATCATAATCCATAATGCTCAATACATTACAATAAAATGACTTGAATTATTCAATAAGAAAGATGTACATATAGGAGGAGGGAAGTGCAACTACTACCTAAATCAGTGGTGAAGAACTCCCACTAACTGATATTGGTAGTTAAGTTAACTCCATAAGACTAGTAAGCTAACTCCACATAACTGAGAAGCTAACTCAACACAACTAGTAAGCTAACTCCACACAACTAGTACACCTAAGCAAGCTAACCCAACAAGTGTAGGGCTAACACAAGTGTAAGAATTATCCTAATAAATAAATAAAAGGATAAATAATAACCTACACTAACACTCAACACATATTTCAAAATTGGAATTTTCAACTTATTAAGAAAAGACAATAGGGTATTCAGAGAGAGAGGCCTCATTAAGAAAAGACAATATCTTATCGAGATTTGAAATGACCTGACCGCAGGTTAGTTAAATCCTCGGTTCACCCTCCCTTAAACCCTCAATCTTCCCACTCAAGTTGTTCAAACTATTGCCCTTACCGAGATGTTTAAGATAGAATTTGATATTTTTTTAAGACACTAGAGATAGATAAGATTATCTTTTTCACGTTAATTTTAGTCAATCAAAGTGTCTTTTCAAATATATATCTAAATAATGTTATTTTTATGAAGGTATTATGCTTTTTGGTCTCTATGAAGGTTGCATACATTACAAATTATTATTTTTAAAATCTATGGACACGTGAAATTTGAAATTTGTGTCACCCTCATGAGTCATTAACAAGAAAGATTAAAGGGATCCTATTAAAATACAAATGTGTAGGTGAAATGGAGGAGAAATATTCAAGCAAGGTTACCAAAATTGCAGTTAAAATAGTTGGTTTATATGTAGGAAAAGTTATGTAAAAGATAATAATGGTTAGGGTGATGGTTACTGAAGTTGATGTTGGGAATAATGCTCGGAAGATAGGGTTCAAAATTCCCTCATACGGTAGTCTTGTCTTGTTTGTGGGCTGAAAGACCAAACCTTATATTTACAAAATTTGGTTATTGAGATTATGTTTGGATTTGTTTATGAGTATTTCATCATTTGATGAAGTTATGTGCTGATTTACTCACTTATATTGATAAATATTTGAAAGCAATTTTTAGGAAGGTTATTTTCTTGAAATTATTTGACCAAAGTACTAAGACCTCACTTGATTATACCATTTTAAAGCATCACCAATTAGGGTTTTGGATAATAGTTTGGTACTTGTATAGGTGTTGGTTTTAATCCAATCTTTCGAAAGGTTTTTGAAGGCTTTAAGATGAATAATGAGATTGGTTGATCCTTCATAAGAAATAATTGGCAAGATCCCCCAATGTCAATGGAAGAGACACATAGAGATAAATATTCATTTTATTTTGTTTGTAAAACCTTGTTGCGGATTAAGAACAAATGTTATATGATGTACCTTAATTTTTGGCTAGGGTTAACAAGAGATCAATAAAATGTTGGAGTGCAAGAGTGATATCTCCGGTTGAGGAATCGATGGAATTAGTTTGATGGTTATCAAAATTAAGAAGGATGGAAGGATACCTTATTTTTTGCACTATCATATTCTTAACGATGCTTGCATCCAAGATCAATTCTTGACACTACACACATAACAAAATTTAGAGGGTGTTGGAGGATGTGAGGTGTACATATTTACGGATGGATTTTTTGGATAACATCGGTGTAGGTTAAACAAAAGTGTTGAATATGAATTTTGCAATAAAATGGGAATCTTTTGTGAACAACATCATGATATTCGAGTAAAAATGTATCGAAAATATTTTCACGGATTGTGATCGAAGGCTTCATTCATAGAATCTATTTATATGTTTTTGCAAGTATATTTGGATGATTGAATAGTATATGGTTATTTTGAGATCACCATAAAAATCTAAGCTTGACATTTGAATGGTTTAGATAGTTACATATCTATTTGAACTTTAAAAGTATAATTTTATGGTACCATATGGGATGCTATTAGGAAATGTATTTTTAATAAAGATATGTTGGTAGATCCCAAAATATTATCTATGATCCAATAATTAGAGGAGCCATATATGTAGAAAGATGTCGCACATTTTGGGACATTGTGGATATTATCAAAATTTAATAAGAAATAATACATGCATTACTTGACCCTTAGAATAGAATTTGAAAAATGAAGGACCTTTAAAATGGACTTACTTGTGATAAGGGGTTTTTAATACATTGAAGGAAAAATAGACCAACACTTCAATTTTGAATTCCCCAAATAGAAAATTCCCTTTCATTTTCATGTATATGCATCTAAAATGGTGGTGGAGAAATTATTGCAAAGCATGGAAAAAGAAATATTGGTTTCCGATATATTTTCCAAGCAAGAAGTTGTCCAACACAAAAACGAATTACAACACTATGGAGTGTGAGGCTCTTGGTATGGTTTATGCAATGGGTAACTTCACCAAGTTGAGGGGCCAAAAGGGGGTCTTAAGTGGACACTTTTTCCTGAAAAATAAAAACCTTCAACTTGTACGAGTTATTTGAGATAGTTACACTCAAAACTTGAAAATGTTATGCCAACATGAATTGTAGCATTTTGAGTCTAGTTTCTAAACTACTAGTTTTTTTTTTAAATGGTTAAGTGCAAGTGGATTAAATATCGAAAATGTCAATAGGTGCTCCTGTTTTTGTAAAAAAATATAGTAGACAATCGGTCATGCCCCCCCATTTTTGAGCACTATTTAGTATTTTTGAAAACCCTTTGGTAGAAAGATAAATAGAAGCATCTAGTTTGAGATAGAATTTTAAAAGATTTTTAATAATTATTTTTTTAATGATTTTTCAAGTACAAAGATTTTGAAAATTAAAAAATAATGGATAGCCAACCGTGCCCCCTAACTACCTCAAAAAATATCGAAAATTAGATTTTTTTGAATATGTATAGAATTAGGCCTAGTTTGGGACTATATAATTTTTTTCAATTTGGAGAAGTGAAAAAAAGATACATAACAAAAGATAAGTGTTTACAATCACTAAAAATAGAGGTATAAAATACATAGTTTGAAATAAATATAATGGAAACCTTAGAATAGTCAAAAAATATAAAAAAGTACATATTTAGAAAGAGGATAGTTTTCTTGATGTTGTAGGCAAATTTTAAAGAAAGATAGAAAACGTTTTTGTAGGATTTAGCATGGTGGAAGGTGAGTTTTTGTATATTTTTTCAAAAACATGCAAGTTGTTGTGTTGTTATAAGTCCAAGGTGTAGGTTTGGGAAACCAAAGCAATTCCAAGCCTGTAAATTCTTGGTTTGGGGGAATAATAAAGGGAATGCGCATGCGTTATAACACATACACTTTCTGCATATTATAGGCATTGTATGTGTTTTTGGCATGCTTCTATTTACAAAAATAATTGTTTGAGTAAATATAAACAATAAATGAAAAAAATATACTTTAAATTTATTGTAGGAAATATAATAAATGAGGGTCACTCTGCACCTTATGGAACTAATCTCACAAGTCCATGAGTCACGGTTTAGGAGATAGTTTTTATAATCTAATATGGTCAGTACATAAGTAATTTTTAGGATTTCAGCATTCAACCTAAACCTTTTGGCATTTAAATTCTACAATTGATGTCTATTTTGACAATGAATATAGTCATTGTTTAGGTTTGGGGGCCTTTTAGATTGTTTACTGATATTTGTAGGAGTGTTACATGTGTCAAAATTATATTTTATAAACCTCACAACTCTCAAAGGAAGCAACAACCGCTCAAATATATGCACTCATGAAATGCCTTATAATACACAACGAATCAAAACATGTAATGCCTCATTTTTACATCACGAGAAGTCAGCGTAAAACTACTAAAAAATTGATCTATTTTTTTTGAAATACATATTAAATCCTATTTCGTTTCATCTTAGAGATTAACGTCTCTTATAAGACCATAGGTATTTTATTTAAAAAAATTATTGATCCATGAATATTTAAACATCCCTAAAAATTTAGTCAATCCATTAAAAGAATAATACTTATTCATTCTACAACGGTCACTTTATTTAAATTACCCCCTAGTAATATAACACTAAATTACTCCCCACATAACTTAGACTAGACTCTTTATTCTAAGAACTTCCCTAAGTTACCCATTCCATTTATTAAATTCACCCCACACTCATCTAATAAACTCACCCAATCTCACATAAATCTCATAACTTAAAAAGGAGGAGGACTTAATCTCCACCCTAGGATTAAAAGAATGTGGGTTATTAGATCTAGGTTTCTCCAAAAGCCCTAGATTTCTAAACTTAAGTTTTCTTTCCTTATTCTCCTTGTTTCATTTTGTTTGTGTAGGTTTGGTGGAGAGGCCATGGAAAATTTATGAGAAAAGTTTTAATGGAGGAATTTTCTTCCTTATAATAAATTTATCCTTATTTTTTTCTCTTAATACCTAGGGTTTTAGATATATTATTTTGTTTTTTATTATGTTAACGAGAGAAATATCTTGGCTTTGGGTATTAGATCTACCCCTATATTTTTTCCCCTTGAATAGATTCGGGTATGTGTGTGTGTGTGTGTATGTGCACACACACACACACATATTAATAATAAACCAAATATCAAACAAATACATGGGTTTTAACCGTTTAAGGTCGCGGCCGGTGGCAAAGGACTATGTAGAGGCTGCGAGGTAAGGGTGGGCTGCGTATATGAGAGTGGCGGGGGGGGGTCGTGTTCTGTCACCCCCTTCCACTCCACACCAATATAAAACCACAAAGTGACAGGGGCGGCTTACACAACCAAAAAAATAGCGAACTCTCATTTATATGTATATATTTTTATATAAAGTTTCAATCGTTTTGTTTTTCTCGAGCTTTTCTTTTATATATATATATATATATAAGTTGTATAACGGTTTCGGTAGGGCTATAAATTTAGTAGTCGATTATTTTGGCTTAACAAGCATACTCATGTATATTTAAATATATTAAACACAATGCTTATATACATATATATATATATATACATATATATATATATATATATATATATATGTATATATATATGTATATATATATATATATATATATATATGTATATATATATGTATATGTAGATGTATATATATATATACATATGTATATATGTATATATATATACATATATATATATATACATATATATATACATATATATATACATATATATATACATATATATATATATATATATATATATATATATATATATATACATATATATATATATATATATATATATATATATATATATATATATATATATATATATGTATACATATATGTATATATATATATATATATATATATATATATATATATATATATATATATATATATATGTATACATATATATATATACATATATATATATACATATATATATATATATATATATATATATATATATATATATATATATATATATATATATGTATGTATATATATAAAGGGAGATTTATATATGTTTGTACCTATACATAGGTACACACACACACACCTATGTATGAATGTTCCTACTTACATATAATATGAAAACCATTCCTTAAAAACTGATTTACAATTTTTCTAATTGAAATAATAAGAACGAATTCCACCCCAAAGATGTTATAATTTTGCACCTACATTTCAACTTTCCAACCCAAATATGCATCCCCCTTTTGTTTTACAATGAAAAATGTATTCCTACTTGGTGCAAACAATATTACAACACACATGGTTATGGAGTTAGTTTCTTCCATCAAACTAAAAGCTTGACTCTTTGGCGATTCCTATTTATTTCCCATAACTCATATGAGTAGAATAAACATTTTATCCATTAATATGGTTAATTAATGAAACTTATTTCTCCTATTACAATAAAAAGGAATAAGAGGGTAAAGAATTAATATTTAGTGCATTTTATTAAATCATTTAATTTAAACCTCCCTTTAAATCAAGATAAAGGAACAACCACCAAATTTAGGACATTAAGCCTTTCAACATGTTTTGCAAAGGACTACAACCTATCCAAAATATTTCATTTTGATTTTCTTAAAATAATCATATGCAAAGCAAGAAAATAAGTTTCTTCCACATAGAAATTACAAGCTACTATATAGTTATGTTTCTCCAAACCAAAGCATAAGTATTACTTCAATATGATAGGTGTAAGATTTCAACACAATTATATTCATTCTCAACAATAGGTTCCAACATAACTAACTCTTCCATTCCTTTTTAAAATGCAAGTTCCTTTCAACTTTCACTATGCAAAACTAAACATTACAAAATATTTCAAAGTATGAGTTTGTCTCATAAAGTGGAACAAGTTTACAAGTCACCAAGATGATTACAAGATAAGGCTTAAACAAGGCTCTTCCCAATATTGAAGAGGACATTTATCAATGTGACCAATATTAAAAATCCCATTACCTACAACCTTCAAGCTTCATACTAAGGAAGGAATAACACAACATTTGAATCAACACTTGTTTGTACAAGATACACATGCATCCCAAAATGGGAGACTACAAGAAGAGTTTACAACATATTTTACAAGAACCAAGTGTAAACCAAGTGGTAAAGCTTTCCACAAAAGCGGGAAACAACATGAAAAATTCTCCATGTATTCACCATAATTCTTCAAGCTAAAATCTGCATGTTTTCCACTCCATAAGATCTTCAAATCACAAGGAGATAGGGCCTGGTTACCTCCCAACCTATTGGCATCATTACATGCCATCTCTAAAGTATGGAGGACATGCTAGCCTCCCTCCAAGCCCATGGGAGAGAGAGCATACATGCCTCAGTTTTGCACAAGTGAATAGGGTAGGTAAAACACACATACAAGCACATTTTCACACATACACTAAAAAAAAATCAAACAACACACAAGGGAGAATATCCATGCTTTCCCCCAACATGGGGAAGAGTGGTAAGAAATCAAATGAAACCAAGTGGTGAATCCAACCATAGGAAACACAAGTAAAAATCCATGTAACCTCCTTATCTCTCCAAACACAAAATCCCTCCTTATCTCTCCAACCCATGCACCAAGCCTCCTCCTTGGAAGGATTTTCAAACCATTAAGATTTCCTTGCCAAGGATGGGGAAAGAAGTCCAAACCATATGGAAATATTTTCCCCACATCAAACCATATGAGGGGAGGAATAGATAAAACCATCATGGCTTGCCCATCAAGCCATGTGGTGAGAAGGGTATTCCTCCCTCTTCCCCAACACTCCAAAATCCATCACAAGCATGATGGATGGAGAAAAAAATAGTAACAAAATCCACACATACACACCCATAATCCACATACAATAACACAAACAAAACATCATTTTTATTTCATAAACTTAGGCTATTTTCCATAAGCAAGACATTGAAGAAGAATAAGGAGGCCTACTTCAACCAAGCTCTCCAAAAATCTAAGCAATCCACAATCCCAAAACTCTAAGCTCCACAAGAACACCAAAATATCCAACTCTCCAAAATGTAAGAATGACCAAGAAGTCCCAACCCCTCTCCATGAGGGAATATTAAAAGAAACCAATAAAAAAATCCCCCAAATGAGAGGGTGACATGTGTCACCCTTCTCTTCTCCCCACACAAAGATTCCAAAACAAAGCAAGAATAAAACAACTCTCATTTTTGGAGGTAAACTCCAAATTACCCAAAATGTGATTAAAAAAATCTCAACAACTTTTAATACACACACAAAAACCAACTCACTTACAATAAAGTGATGTGTGAGGGGTCAAATGGGAGGGAAACTCCCATTTGGCCTTGAAAATAAACCCCTACCCATAGGTAGGGTCCAAGGGGTCCTTTTCCATGATAGGGAAGTTCCCAACATGAAAAGTGAACACCAAAATTGCCACTTTTAGCCCAAATCCGAGTTTGGGCTAAATGACACAAGAGTTGAGGTGGTGGGGCCCACCCAAGTGGCACTTAGGTGGTCCCATACCTCTAACAACCCACTTAATTAACACTAAACACAAATTAGCACAAGTAGGGACCACTAGGTCCCTAAACAAACTCAATACAACTAAATAAATTACAAATAATAAAATTTTACAAGTTGGGATCACCCATGGTGCCCGAATACAACACGCAACAATGAATAAGGCTTCACACAATAAACATGGCTAGGACTCAGCCCAATCAGCCACTTGTGTAAACCTGAAGTGTAGCCCTGAAACCCACATTCTCCGTTGCCCTGTAATTTGCACACTCATTGCAAACATTAAACATATTTTCCAAATAAAATATATAATTTAAACAATCTAAATAAATCATACATGGATAAATCTTGCTACTAGCTCAAAATAAATTAACCATCTAAGTAACACATGATGACATCCAATTAGTCATTATAATTCCAAATGATAACCAAGTATATGATGAAACTATAAGTAAATCCTTCACATGTGAAATGAAGCCAATTATAATATAATATGGTGATATCCAAAATCATAACATGCAAGAGCTAAGAATAACCATAACACTAGTTTGGCGTTATGCGCCCAAATCACACAAGTGTCGTCAAACGAACATAATAAAAAACATATAGAAATCAAATGATGCTAAAGTCCATGTCCATCATCAATATAAGTAATGAGTCAACAAGAAACTATGGTAAGAAAAGGTGGGAACTACAAAACACATGTGTTGGACATAGTGTCATTGATGTTAAGTTGCATTGATGGAAAAGGGTGTCCTGGTGGCATATGATTCAACATGAGGTTTCAATCATCAAGAAGCATGAATTTTGATTGTTAGTGCTTTGTTTTGGTGTCATGAAGTGTTGCATTGTTGAAGTGTTGGTTTGGAACCAAAATGGGCAACTTCACTATTTTGAAATTCTTCATGACACCTTAAAGTGTAAGAGAAAAATGGATGTCTACAACATATAGAGTATTTATGTAGCTTTCAATGCCTATTTTTTCCCTTCTAACTCCTTACGAGCTATTAGAATCTTCCACATAACTTATATTTCACCATTAGAGTGTTTGTTCCTTGC
Source organism: Taxus wallichiana var. yunnanensis (assembly GCA_018340775.1). Lineage (NCBI taxonomy): Eukaryota > Viridiplantae > Streptophyta > Pinopsida > Cupressales > Taxaceae > Taxus > Taxus wallichiana. The sequence continues at coordinate 487,187,898 of CM031239.1, forward strand.
ACCTAGAAAACCCAATGTTGAGCATATAGTCCTTGAATGATCAAACCTTTCCTAAATCTTCCTAAATTAAATTCAACACTTCTAATATTCCCTTACATAACCTCTGGATACTTAATAGCTTTCCTAAACTATCTAGGATTGTGTTTTAATAGCTCTAGAATGGTAAAAATAAGTAGCATGGAAATTAAATTTTTTAAGCATGACAACTAAGCCCTTAATTGAAAATAAGGCTTCTCAGTCACTGTGTATCATTCCCCGGTGATGCAGGAACATCTTGTTAATAATCAATTTTGGATTTCTTAGGTGACTAGGGGTATCTTGGGTCCACTTGAGATGGTCATAGCTTGTACTAGTCCATTTGGAATCCATATGAAATAATAGGGAGTTTCCCTCCAAATGTATAATTTGAATATTTGAACTAGCTCTAGGTATGTTATAGGCTTAGGTGTTAAGTGACACAGTCCTCTCAGAATGAGATATAAGATTTGGAGGTTAGAGACTATTTTGCAAAACATTTTCACGTGTAAATATCTTGTTTTGGATTGTCTTCTTATCTATAATGGTGTTCAAGGATTCATGGAACCCTCACAATGTCCAGGGAATGGAAAATAGATAGAAAGACTTACTCAGACACTATACCTTGTTTTAGAAGTTTAGTAGTATGTAACATGAACATAATGATTCAATGGAATCCTTGAGTCTATTTCAGGGAATTGATCACAAGGACTTGGTGTTGCAAAATTCAAGAAAATGTAATAATCCATCTAAAGGAGGATTTCTTAAATTAATTTGTGTTCACAATCCTAACTGTGCGCGCCTCCAGTCTTAAGGGCCTAGAGTAGAACATTCATTGTAAAAGTTAATACTTATGCATGGTAGATTCCTTGATAAGTGTGGAGGAAGGTAATAAGAATACCAAGAGTTTCAAAATCCCTAGTACAGGTTGGAATAAGAATAAAATAAAAGGAATGTGCAAATATACTCTAGCAATGTTAATGCCCAGTTTGAGGGTTAGGAAATATGTACTTTTAGAAAAATAGTATTTATTCCATGTGTTTGAAGTTTGTGGAGCCTCTAAAAAGTTGGAGGAATTCCTAAGGGCATTAAGGAATCATAAAATTAGGGAATAAGGACATAGTATTGAGTGGTTAGTAGGTAAAGTAAGCAATTTACAATCATGCTTATTTCTTGTGGATCACAAAAACCAACCTTGAGAAATAGTTTTCTTAGGAAATTAAACCATAAGAAGTTATATCTATCATTGAGGGAGTGGTGTTAGAATGTTTTTAATATTTTAGGAATTAGGGAAATTCCTTATACAAATTTAATTAAGAAGACCTATTAACTGTCTGCATAGTTCCATAAAGAATCCTAGAGAGAGTAAGGGTTTGTATGAAAAGCCTTAAGTGAAAGAGGAAGAGTTGAGTGATTTTCATTAGTGATTAGGAGAGGGGTAAACATAGTGAGATGAGTGAAAATAATATTGAGTAAAAGTCAAGGTGAAGGTGAAAAACAAAGTTGAGAATATTGTTTAGAGCTTGAGCAAACAAGGAGTCTTAAAAAGCCAAAAGTTGAAAATCTAGCAAGATGATGGATAAATGAGTAATGGAGCATTGAGGTGTGCTTGAGTAAGGTGTATGGGTGTGTTGAAAGGTGGATGTAAGGATGAAATAGGTGGTAATCCATTAAACCCTTAATTTTTATTTCAAACCCTAACTAGACCTACTTGAAACAAGGGAAAAGGAGAAAGTTGAATTGGGGAAGTTGTATTTTGAGTTGAAGTTATATAAAGAGGATTGCAGGGTACTTTGTATCATCTGGACAACCTATCATCAGTTCAACATTTACCCTGGCTCAAAGGAAATTCCTAATAAGATCATTCAAAGTGTGTTTTAGTGTGTAGGGAATAGTGTCTAAGGTGATTGATCAACTCATTTAGTTTTGATGAGAGACTACTTCCTCCGAAGGCCTAAAAAGGCCATTTTTGGCCATTCTGTAGCTAATTGAACACCCTTCGGAAGTTTTTAGAGAAAATATAAAGAATATGAGGGTGATTTCAGATATTTCTAAGTAAATTTAGGAAATTTTAGGAAATAAAATCTCATTTAGGAGCAATTTGTTTAAGACCGGGTTTTTAGGTGTAGGGAATGAAAGCTAAAACAATGAAAGATGACTTCTTTGGATGATTCGGGAGTTCGGAAAGATTTAGGATGAAAAAAATAGGAATTGGAAGGCTATTAGAATAATCTACAAGGTGGAATAATCAACATTGATTCAAGGATTAAATATTTTTTTAGGTACTGCAAAACTCTTCAACCCCTCCCAGTTCAAAATGAAATAGGACCTAAATTTTGAGTTATAGGAAAAATAATATTTTTAGAATAGTTTCATTAATCATTAAATGTTATTTTTAGTGTATGTAACTCATCCTAAAATTTCATTAAAGGATTCATCCTCTATCTGGAGGAGGAAACCCATTTATATTAAGAGCAACTTGAGAAAAAAGGTGTCCATGTACCATAAGCATGCTTACACCCAAGTTTCATCTTGGTCAATAAATTGAATTGTGAAGGATTCATCATGTTTAAAGGTGAAATGTGGATCTCAAGGAGTGACTTGATGATCATCATATCTTGACTCTGTCATTGTACCCAAATCTCTCCAAAGAACAAGCTAAAATGAGCTAGTCATGCCATCGAGGTATCCAGGACCATCATGTGTGAAGTATTAAGGCATTATCTATCTCCATGAGAGACATGAGCAAATAAATGTATGAGAATTGTGAATTTGATTCCATAAAAGGATGATTTTAGAGCCAGGAAAGGTGAGGGAATGATATTTATATGGAGCACCCTGTTTCTAAGAATGAGCAATCATATGAGTTCACTTGATGCAATTTACTTAGTACTATTCATAAAAACTCATTCAACACCTAGTAGTGTGATCACACCTTAAGGAGGAGGCACATTAAAATCACCTCATTTTCCATAGGATAGGAATCCCATTCAGGGAGCAATCCTCTATCTACAAAGTGAGGATCTCATTTTAGTAAGAAGTAGAAAAGCATCATAGAGTTGATTCGTGGTCACTAAAGTGAATTATAGGCCAAATTTTATAATTAGTACCAATTCAAGTAGTGGTAGGGCAAAATACAATCTAGAAGGTCAAATAACCTACAAAACAACTATATGTTTTCCAAAACAAAGACTCGACTACAATATATATGCCACGAAAGTTTTAGGTCCTTTTGAAATCCACGGAAATGAATAAGTACTTGAATAGATTAGATTTTGTAAAACTATCTTCTGGATAATATTTGTAGGAGCTACGAGACCACTTCCATTTCTTTATACTTTCATTATTTGTTATACTTTAAATTTATTTTAGTAAATATGGCTCCTTCGGACCCTTCTAAACTTTATATGACTCAAAATGCGTACACGTTTCCTAACATTAGAAATGCGTATGTGCTTTAGGTTCGGGAAATACCAAACCTTGAAAACTAAAATTTGTACACATTATTTGAAAATATGTACATGTTTTACCTAATTTTGGCTTTTTGTCTGCTTTTTGCCCCCAAATTGGTGCACTTATCCCAATACATAAATTTAGCTAGTGTCTCTTGGCTACCCATTTTGTATTTTTATAGGCCATGAAGATTTGAAATATGGTCACATATGTTGATGGATGGTGTTATTTTAGGAATTTTGGTGTAGGGTTATTTTAAAACTCAAAATATTGTAGTAGTACATGATCATTTATTGCAGCAAAAAGTAAGTGAAGATACACATTTAAACATGAAGGGATTTATTAATGTATAATTTTTTTGAGTTTTGCATATACCTAAGGAGATGGTGGAAATTTCAATGTTTGTTACTCATAAATGGCACATGAAGGTTGACCTATAGCGCACAAAAAGCAATTGGAAGTCAAGTTTACCCAATAACAACTAATTAGAGGAGAGTCATAAAACATAGGAACAGATGAGATTTTGGGCTGATGTATAATGGATCATGAGCACAAGGATGTCTTTTAGGAGTGTCATGAGGGAGTGGCTAGAGGTCATAATGGTTGGGAGGCTATATATCATAAAATATTGTTGTCAAGACTTGTGTACATAATTTTTATAAGGATTTTCAATAACTTACACAACATTCATGACCTATATTAGAGGGTTAAAAAAGTAAATCACATGGATGGGATGCCCTTAGTGATAGTAATGGTGCAAGAAAGTTTGCAAAATGGGAGATTGATTTTATAGGTCCATTTCACTCACCAAATTTTCCAACAAGGGAAAGCTATATCATCACTATCACCAAATATTTAAGGAAGAAGATAGATTGAACTATGTTTGTACCTTAGCAAATGATAGAATATTTCTATGGGATAATGTTGTCACTAGGTTTGGTTTCTTTCAGAGCATAGTGAGATACCATGCACTACTACATATAGTGTATTTTTTTTTTTTTTTGAATTTACATTGAATTTGTGTTAATTCATGTTTCATTTTCATTTTCTATGTATTTTCCAATGTAAGTATACAAAAATACCATGGCACAAATGTGATACAAAAGTGACACTATTACCATCACATTTATACCACATTTGTGCCACTATAATCCCTAACTTCAAAAATAAAAAGGTCAAGCCCATCCACATACTTTTTATTATTGTTAGGTACATGTGCTCTGCCAAATCATCCAAAAAAATATAGTGCGTTAGAAATATGTAAGGGGTTAAATGCATATGAGAGAAATTAGGTAGAGGAGGGAAGGAAAAAGGAAATACACTATGTGTGAAAGAAAAGAAAATGAAGGAAGAAGGGTGTGGAGAAAATATCTACACATAACCTTTAAAGAGGATGAAGAACATGGCAAATATAGGAGAAGAGAACACCTGATTAATGAGGAGATGGAAGAGGAGGAATACTATAGGACTAAAATAAGAAAGGTATACATAGTTTTTATTGTATTTTTTACATAATTCACATATTTATTTTATAGAAAATATTCAAAATTTTACGAAAAACAAAAACATAGAAATAAAAAATAGCAAAAATAACAAACCCTAGCCCAAAATAAAATAAATCCTAGAAAAAGATACAATAAATCCTTGACTAAGATACAAAAACCCTAGAAAAAGTAGGAAAAAGATATCAAAGTTTAGTAAAAAAATTAGCAAATCCTAGCCCAAAAAAACCCTAGCCCAAAATACAATAAATCCTAGACAAGCTACAAAACCCTAGGAAAAAATGAAGGAAAATAGATAACAAAGTTTAGTAAAAAATTAGCAAATTCTAGCAAAAAAACAAACCCTAGCCCCACAAATAGGTAGCCCTAACTATAAGTACTATAAAAACAAACAAAAAACCCTAAAAAAATTGCAAACCCTATCAAAACCAAATAAAAAGAAAGAAAACTAGAAAAAGAAATCGACCTCATGAAAATGAAAACAAAACCTAGTAATAAAAACCCAATCCTAGCTAAAAACCTAGGAAAACAAATAATGCATGATAAAAAAATAGATTGCCATGAAAGGAAAAAATCCTATGAAAACAAGCAACACAATAAAAAATCCTTGCAAAAGGAAAAAATCATACGAAAACAAACAACAAAGTCTCGTAACAAACAACAAACCCTAGCCTAAACACAACAAAACATAGAATTTTTTAGTACAAGAAATGCTATAGTTTTTTATATTTAATAAATTTTTGTTATCTATTTGTTTTTTAATATTAGGCATGTAAAAATAAGAAACCTCATGATGATCAGTCAATTTTTTTGAAAAGGGTGTTGCACAATGTGGGGTGTGGCGGAAGAAATGTTTGTGAAGCTGTCACATGAGACATAAACGAAGATTACTCTACTCCTCCATATATCTCTAGTGACATGTCTTGATGACATTCATATCATGGACATCAAGATTTAAATGTGTATTGTATTCTTGATATACGTCAATAGTATTCAAGTGATAATATTCTTGAGACTGACGCTCTTGTTTCACATGATACAACGAAGCTAAGGAGGTAATATTTAATTTAATTTATTTTATAATATTTGTAGTCATGATTAAAAATTTATTTTATAATTTATTAGGGTTTTAAATTTATTGGATTTTTAAATTTATTGTATAATTGAGGATCCTCTTTTAGTGTCAATGTATTTATAACCCCTACATCTCATGGTTGATGATTTATAAGTGGTGACATTCGAGGTGGCTTATCATGTTTCACGTGATTCAAGGGAGGCAAGGAGATAAAATGTTATTTTTCTATATTATTTGTAGTTATATTTATAAATTATTTTTAAAATTTATTTGATCTTTTTAATTTATTAGAATTTTTCTATTTAACATATAATTGCATATCCTCTTTAGTGCCAATGTTATTGTAGCATCTTAAATCTTGTGATTGATAGAAGTGATGACGGTTTAAGGAGGCTGCCAAGTTTCCCTCATTTAAAGGGATACAATGAGGTAAAATGTTATTTATTTATATATTATTTGTAGTCATATTCAAAAATTATTTTTAGAATTTATTTGATTTTTTAATTTATTGTATAATCACAAATCGTTGTCTCCAATGTCAATGTATTTGATGTAACCTCGTAAATATGGTGCTCGTCAATTTAAACGACATGAGACCACCCCAATAAGTCTTGAGGAGGTTTTTCCTAAAACAATGAGGGGGATACATATTCTCCACCTGATTCTAAGGAGGACCGACCATCTTGTCTAACATTGAATGAGTACAAGTATCGAGTGTGAGGGAGTTTGCATGTGAAATTATATGTGAACAATGACATGAAAATATTACAAGATGTATGTAAATTAAGTATTAGTTTACATTTTGTTTTAATTTAATCATTCTTTTGCATGTTATCAAATTTGTCAAAAATTTAAAATTATTTTAATATTTTCTTTTAGGTACTTCAACAATAGAATTATTAAGCGAGAAAAAGTATTCCTTTTTGAAAATTACCACTTGGAATACAAATCAAAACCAATTAAACATAAGAAAAGGTTAGGTGCATCTACTAAAAATGAGTTTGGTAGTGCCTATTATGATGTGGGAATTATTGAAAAATTACAACAAAAGGCGCATAGGAGGAGGATGCAACATGTACATGTATGACAACAAAATAACTTTAAAATGATGTTTTATATTTATTTATGACAAATTTAATGTGCTAGAGAATTATAAGGGGAATACACATAAGGAGAGATTAGTGTACTTACTTGTAGGCATGAATGCATCTTCATGAAAAATACAATGTGAAAAGTGGCTTAAACGGGACATAGAAAAATCCTATGGTAATTTGGAAAAACAACGACATACAATTTTTTTCATCATCAAATTCATTAATTCAAAATTTTTCTTGTATTCATATTAATATAAGGGTCCAAAGTATCTACAAAAAATCCCACCAAGCTAGAATGAGTCAAGGGAAGTTGGTGACTCATCATTTGGGACAAATAGGTATAGATGCACATGCTTGCAAACTTATAAGTTTATTTAAATAATGTATTATACAACATTTATTAATTCATACCTCAATTATATTTTTAACTTTAAATAATTTTACAAAGAGAAAGCGTGTTAATTTAAAGCCATGAAAAGTGCGCAGCATAACTTAAAGCCCTTAGATTGAACACCAATGCAATCAATGAATAAGCACATTACCATGGTTTCTCCTTTTATTATTTAATCATCTTATGAAGTTTTTTCCGATATCTAGGGTTTCTATTTGTTGTAGGTCATTATAGGTGGTGTTTAAGGTGCGTGATCCCAAGCGATAGATAATGAAAATGTTTATAGATTAGCAATGGGTATGTAAAGTTTCAAATCTCCAGCATTTGAAATTTCAAAACCATGGGAAGACGAACTAAAACATATTGTGGTCTAACTGTTAGCATAATTTAGCATAGGCATATTTATTGCATTTTATTGCATTGTCTTTTATTTAATAATGTGCAACATGTGCACTCTAATCTAGTGACTTGCATTCAATATTGTTATGTTGGATAACATTCAATATTGGTATTAGTAGTAATTACATGTGCATGTGAGATGAGTCTTATCATCTCGTAGTTGGTACTGATAGGGTGTCATGTTTATCAATATGAGGTTGTCTAATATCTATAAATATTATCTCTTGCATTGTTATGTAATCGATTTCATGATCAATAATATTTGTGAGGCTTTCGTCCCTCTTTGGTCATTCGTAATATAATTCTATTCTATCATTTGGTATCGAGCTATACCATTGTTATCATTTCGTATCATAGCTATACCATTGTTATCATTTGGTATCAGAGCAGGTTCTATCCAAGCAAGGTTGAAGAGGAGCACTATTAGAGAGGATCCATTAGAGAAGAAGATCTGCATCAAAGGAGAGCCATTGAAGCATCACGCATCCTCCATTCCTTCCAAGCATCCCTAAACTAAAATTTGACCTATCCACTTATTTGGAAGGTGATTGTTTTTATTAGTCATTGACATAGCCAATTGATCCAACATATTGGCAGAATATTTTAGATTTGGAGATCTTTCAAAAAAAAAAAGATCTTGAAAAAAAAAAAAGATTTGTGAAAAAAAAATCTTAAAAAAAAAGGAGAAAGATCTTGAAAAAAATTGCAGATCTAAAAAAGAGTAAAAAAAAAAGATCATATCTAAAAAAATAGAAAAATCAAATCGAAAGTGGAGGTGTGAAGAATTTAAGAGCAAAGGTTCAAGCGATCCGTCAACAAAATTCTAAGAGATAGCTATTAGAAAAATAGACTTAAATTTTTCATATAATGTCGGATTGATGTGCCATTTTTTTTTTGGAAAGATAATAAGGAGGTGCACAACTTTGAAGTTTACATCATCTTCAGATTCAACATCTACATATGACGAAAAGTCTATACAAGTCGGATCATTTTTTCTGAAAAAAATCAGATCTAGCTCGTAAATTGGTAAGATCTCAAAAACCAAGATTCCGATTCTTTTGAAATTTTGTGGGTTTCAAGAAAAATATTGTATGATGTTGCTATCAAAATTTTAGAAAAACCTAGATCATGCTTTGTGAGAAAAGGTGAAAACAAAGTTCAGATTGTTTGTTTGGATCTTAGGAACAAACAGCAATGGTTCAATTCCCACTCTCTCCATATTTTTATTAAATTATTTTTTTGGAAAATTTGGAGAAATTACTAAATTTTGGGAGATTTCCAAATTTAGAATCTCACCAAACACATTTAGAGCCACCACTAAATTTAGCAGGAAAAAACCTATTGGGGGGTAAAATATATTTTTGGCCTAAATTGTGTATTTTGTGATTCTAGACCCTTTTTTCAAAAGAGAGGGGACACAAAAAATTCATTTTGATGTAATTTTAGAGAATTTTGTACAAATCTTGGTGCATAAAGTGCAAAAAAAAAGTGTAAATTTTTTATTTTATGTTTGGTTCTATCACACGAGATCTTTGATCTCATAGTAGCATTCGATACATACGGTGCCACTAGGAAGCGCTTATGGGTGATGCCGTCACAACTATTACTGCACTTAATGCCTAACATAGCTGCCTAAATGTCATCTGGGCATCGACCCTATAAAATCAACGGGGAGTAATAAGGACACAATACACACACATTTGAGCCCTCCCATCCATTTGTGCTTGCACAAACCCCTCTCTCAGATCGTCTACACGTACCACGTACTAAATTATTTCACGTGCGTTAACACCTCTTTCCATACTAATGGGTATATTGAAAGGGTGATCTTCTTCCACGTACCAACGGGTATATCGGAAGGGAGCGTATATAGAAAGGTTTGGTATATCGGCTTGACGATATATTGAGAGGGAGACCATAAACCTGGAGTGATAAGAGCCTTACCCTTTGTCAAAAATTTAGAGTTTCAAAAATTCAGATTACAGAAATGGGTGCACAAGCACCAAAGTTCTTCTTGCCAGATTCACAACTGCTTAGAGGAGACAACTATGCTGCTTGGAAATCGAAGATCAAGATGTTACTTGAGTTTGAAGACCTATGGACAGTTGTAGATGGAATAACAACAAGATCACTTGATGATGGAAGACAAAAAGTTCAATTTGACAGAGCCAATCAAAAGGCCAAGTTGATCATCTTGTTTAGCGTAGTAAGATGATGTGCAACCCGACATTAGAGATGCCACATCGGCCAAGCATGCATGGGATAAGTTAAGCACGTCTATGAGGCAAAGAACAAGAATGCCATCCTCAACCTACTATCACTGTTGCATACTTTCAAGTTCAAGCACAATGAGAAGGTTGAAGTTTTTTTAAGATGAGTTGCTACTTTGAGGGCATCTCTATTGGCATTGGGAAAAGAGATAAGTGATGAAGACCTCGTACCAATTGTGTTGCAAGAACTTCCTCCTTCCTATAGAATCTTTGTGACAACTATCAATATGAGTGAACACACAGTCACCTTTGAGAAGTTGGTCAATCTACTCCAACAAGAAGAGGCAATGAACACCAAAGATCATGAAGATGAGCAAGCACTATCTTCCAATCATAAAGGAAAGGGAAAATTTTAGTCCAATCACAAGAAGTCCCAACAAAATCAAAGTCAACAAAGGGACCAAAATCAATGAGACAACACCAAGAAGTGTCTCATTTGCAATAGAGGGGACATGACATCAAAGATTGTTGGTACAATTCCTACAAAAAGGGTTTATCAAGCAATTCAAAACCCAATAACCAACAGGGTAACAACAATTCAAATCAAGGGAAGTCGAACAACAATAATCAAGGGAAAAAATGGTAATTGGTAAAGAAAACCCAAACAACAAGGGTACATTGCTGAACATGAGGATGATTCGGATGAAGGACACCACATGTATTCTACTCAATTTGATGAAGAAACCAAGTCCACACAAGATATCCGGTATGTTGACTCAGTGCAACTCGACACATGACTAGACGCAAGGATTGGTTCTACACACTACGTCACTCACCTAAGAAGAACCATGTGTCATTAGGTGATGACTCATCATACAAATGTCAAGGGGATTGGAAACATTTCACTACCTCTGGAAAGCATAATTGCAAAATTACGGATGTATTGTATGTACCGGATTAACCAAGAATTTGCTATTAGTTAGTCAACTCCTTGATCACAACTTGAAGTTGGATTTTTACAAAGTAATAATGGAGAAAAAGTGTGCTTGATACGAGATAAGTCAAGAGGTTCCAAGATTGTAGCAAGAGCCTCCAATGTGGGACGCATGTTCTAACTTGATATTGTCCACAAGGATGATCAAGCTCTAGTAGCCAAAGACACACAATCTGAGAACTATGGCATCGTAGATATGGTCACATCAATTTTGGCTATCTCCAAACACTTCAAAAGGGCAGCATGGTGAAAGGATTGCCTACACTCAAGCACAACACTGACGAGTGTCACAATTGCCTAGCTAGAAAGTAACACAGAGTACCCTTCCAAAAGAACACATATAGAGCTAAGGGAAAGCTTGATTTGGTGCACACCAATCTTTGTGGGCCCATGAAACCAAGTCATTCTGGATGTCAATACTTCATGATTTGTGTTGATGACTACTTAAGAAAGATGTGGATATATTTTCTAAGAAACAAGAGTCAAGCCTTTGAGACATTTCAGAAGTTCAAAGCACTTGTTGAGAATGAAGTTGGTCGTAAGATCAAAACTCTCCACTCAGATCGAGGGGGGGAATTCACAAGAAATGAGTTCAAGACTTACCTGGAAGCTCATGGGATTCGTTGACAAATGCCTCCTACTCACACACCACAGTAGAATGGTATAGTTGAGAGAAGGAATCGTACTATCATGGAAATGGTGTGATGTATGATTGATGACTCAGGTTTAACAAAGACATTTTGGGTAGAAGCTGCAAGAACTACAGTCTATTTGTTAAACAGAGTGCCCACAGTAGCTCTTGAAGGAGTGACACCTCAAGAAGCATGGTCAAATCAGAAACCATCAATTGCACACCTAAGAGTATTTAGGTGTAAAGCTAGCATGCACATACCCAAGAAGAACATGAACAAGTTGGATATGAAAGCTGAGAAATTGATATTCATTAGATATAGTGAAGAAGCACTTGGGTACAAATTATGGGATCCGAAAGCAAAGAAAGTATACACAAGTAGGGATGTTGAGTTCTTTGAGAAGAAACAAGCAGATGCTCCACTCAACGACTCAACAAACATGCAGAATACACCTCTTGTGAAGACAAAATTTGATGTTCCTACTGAATATGACAATGATGAATTGGATGATGGTGAAAACTTGGATCCACCACAAACCAATGGAATAACTAAGAAGTTACGAATGGTATACTCAATTAATAAGAGATGCAAATTTGGATGAAGCACCTAGCACATCATCCAATCCTGGACCTAGAACTCGCATGATCAAGATCGTGAAGAGGTCAATTATGCCCTAATGATCGAGTTGTTGAAGCAGTTGAGCCATCTCTGACAGCCTCGGGAAGCCCTACAATCAAAAGCTTGGAAAGATGCCATGGATTCGAGTATCGCTTAGTGATGAAGAACAACACATGGTAACTTGTCGACCTTCCACCAGGAAGAAACCCATTGGATGCAGATGGATATTCAAGACTAAGTACAAATTAGATGGGACTATTGACAAGTATAAAGCAAGGTTTGTAGCAAAGGGGTATGCACAACAAGAAGGCATTGATTATGAGGAGACATTTTCTCCCACGGACCAAGATCAAGACAATCGGGATGATCTTTTCTCTAGCTTGCACAATTTGGTTAGAAAGTCCACCAAATGGATGTGAAAAGTGCCTTTCTTAATGGAGATTTGCAAGAATAAGTCTATATGACTCAGCCAGAGGGTTATGTAATACCGGGGAAAGAGATGATGGTATACGAGACTCATAAAATCTCTATATGGCCTAAAATAGGCACCAGGGCATGGTACATCAAAAGTGATGAGCATCTCATAAGTCATGGATTTAAAAGGAATCCTTATGACCCCAATCTCTACCTCAAAAAGCAAGGGGGAAATTGTCATTGTGGTTGTTTATGTCGACGATCTAGTCATTACATGCAGTTCTGTGAAGATGATCGATGCAACAAAGAAGGATTTTAATCGATCATTTGACATGATAGATCTCGGGATCATGCACTATTGTTTTGGGTTGGAAGTATGGAAAAAGAGAATCATATATTTGTGTCGCAGTTGAAATACACCAAGACAACGCTTGAGGAATTTAGGATGATGGACTGCACTCCTATTGCTACACCTATGGAAGCAAGACTTCAGTTATCTCATTCCGATCCATCACCACCGGTGAATGCAACTCTCTATCGGAAGTTGATTGGGAGTCTCATTTACCTGACATATACTAGACCAGATATCAACTTTGCAGTCAGCTATTTATCACACTTCATGAAAGAACCGAAAATATGTCATTGGGAAGTAAAGAAAGAGAATCTTGAGAGATATCTAAAGGGTATAATTGACCTTGGTTTAGAGTACAAGAAGAATAACAACTTCTTCTTGATAGGATATTCAGATTAAGATCATGCAGGAAACATGGATGATAGGAAGTCAACATCAGGCTTCATCTTCTTTATGGGATATGGACCGATATCATGGGGAAGCAAGAAATAGAACTTTGTTTCTCACTCTTCTACAGAAGTAGAGTATCGAGCTGCAGGTGAAGTTGTTTGTGAAGTAATATGGCTACGCTGAATACTGGAAGGAATTGGTCTACCACAACAGAAATCTACTCCAGTATATGTTGATGATGAAGGAGTTCTGAAGCTTGTTCACAATCCAGTATTTCATGAGAGAACCAAGCATATTGAAGTATAGGTTCATTTCATATGCGAGCATGTCTTGAAGCACAACATACAACTCTAGTTCTGTCCTATAGCTGAACAGAAGGCAAATGTTTTCACTAAGTCACTTGCACGTGACAAATTCACACTATTCAGAGAGTTCCTCTCCACTTCATTGGAAACTATGCAAAATTAAGGGGGGGAATGTTAGCATAATTTAGCATAGGTATATTTATTTCATTTTATTGCATTGTCTTTTATTTAATAATGTGCAACATGTGCACTCTATTCTAGTGACTTGCATTCAATATTGTTATGTTGGATAACATTCAATATTGGTATTAGTAGTAATTACATGTGCATGTGAGATGGGTCTTATCATCTCGTAGTTAGTGCCTGATAGGGTGTCATGTCTATCCATATGAGGCTATCTAATATCTATAAATATTACAGCTCTTGCATTGTTATGTAATCTGATTTCATGATCAATAATATTTGTGAGGCTTTCGTCCCTCTTTGGTCATTGCAATCTAATTCTATTCTATCATTTGGTATCAGAGCTATACCATTGTTATCACTATCATGATCTATACGATTCTATACATGAATAGTTTCCACGATCTATGCGAGTTGCATACATGAGTTGTCCAAAATTGCACCCCAATTATGATTTTGAACAACTCATCAAAAATAAAGTTAGCCATTTTTTCTCGGGAAAGGCATACAAGACTAACATAGACTTCCATAGAGTGTGTAGTCACGTAGTGTTCTGTGGGTTCCCCTAACTCGCTAAAATAATGAGCATTGAGCAGAGACTTAGGCATATTTTGGCGAAGTTAGTGTTTCCTAGAATTTTGTTATACCTTCACAACATTGAAGAAGTCAATGGTCCGCAAGAACCCAATCGATATCTCACGGTGTCAAAGGAAATTCAAGGCACCATGGGGTTTCATGCCCTCAAAAAGTTAGAAAATTAGTTAAGGACAAGATCCACAGAGCATGCAAAGGAACAAGAAGCTTGTGCTTCATGGCATGGAAAGCATAATGTCATGCGTAATCAAAACACAAAGCATTCAAAAGAGTTTGTCACATGAATGTAACCAAGGATGAAATCCAATAGTTTAAAGGTTATGATGCAAAGAGGAAATTACGTTAGGCACAACACCGAAAAGGAAAATCAAAATGAAATGTGAATAAGGTTAAAATCCATGGGACACTCTCCTAGTGTCCCATGGGTTTCCCAATTGCAATGTTTCATGGTTTCTCATAGAGCCATGGAAGGAAGGAATATAGCTACACGTAAAGTGCCATACAAGAAGCAAAAAGACCTCTGCGGCATAACGATAATGTATGAATGCAAGGTGAATTTTTTTCAAATTTTCAAGTCAGAAGCCATGAAACGTTCAAAGACTCGCACAACAAAAATATCCACAGGATGAAGTCGGAGGCCACATAATGTAAAAATAATGTTAACACTTGGTAACTCCGCACAACGAAGGAAAAGATCACAAATGGTTTGATGTATTGTGGGGGTTATAAATGATTCCACATATCATCTTGAGGGTGTGAGGCCATAAGAATCCATGGAAAACATCGTAAGTCCACGGATTGCACACAAAAAGCCATGCCTAATTTTATAATCAAATGGTTAACCACTCCACCAACCAAAACTTAATAAAGGATGGGCATCGTTTCCACTCCTTTAAAATACGATGGCATGCGATTTGATCCATGTCATGCACCCACAATTATATGCAAACATCTATATTGATTGGTCCTTGGTGATTAAACTCTCCTCTATTGGAACATATTTCTCTTTATCTCTTCTTCTCTCGTTTCTATAAGTATGGAACTCATTCCCATTAAAATGGATTGCCTTTTGTTATAACGACACCATGCCAAAATGGTGGCCAACTTCTCAAAAGTTATAGAATTCAAAATTAGTATCTTTAACATATTTTCACCTTCTTCCATGAATGTAACTTTCAGTGCATACTTCAAGAAATAAATATTGTGTTTGTGTCTTATCTCTTCCATATAATCGCGTTCTTTCCTCCTTGTTCTTTATTTGGCATGTTGTGCATGTTTCCTACTTGTAGGTTCCATTTTTGTGTGTTGTAAATGCATGGGAAAGGATAATTCACGCACTTTCAAGTCAGTGGAACATTTGTTTGCACTTTTCTCTTTTATTTTATCCCATTTATTCCCCTCATGGAGAGTTATCACCCTTCTTTTCTCGGTGTTATTGCCACCCCTTCTAGCTTAAGATTTGCTTTCTCCATCTTTCTCTCTTTTTATCTCTCCATGTTCCTGGATGTTTTAGTGTAGGTTAGATTAAGATTATTTTTAACATTAGATTAGGTTGTGTTCTCATGATTCTCGTGAACCTATAGAAAAGAGGAAGTCGGCCTTCTCTAGAGGTATGTCTCAAACCGCAAGTCCCACACTTGGAGACAGTCCCATGTTGCCCAAGAATTTTGAATTTCATGCATGATCATTTAGAGGGTGCACTTATTGGTGAAAACATGAGTACTTTCCAATCACACTCTCATTAATGAAGCACTTTTAGGATTAGATCATTCTTTTCAACTAGTCTACACACCTAAAACACATTTGTACTTATCTACACAACTAAGTATTCATCTCTTATTTTATTTTACATTATCATTTTATATTTATATCATATTTTAATGGATTTAAAGATTGATTCTAATTTTCATATTAATGTTTATTAGTCCATTATAATATTCAACTTCTAACATATCTTACATCCTCATTCTTATAATTTATATTTTTAGGGTGTAAACATTTGGTGAACCAGACATTGTGATCTTGTACGACATGCCCATTCCTATGGTTTCATATTCCTCAATCATCTAGAGTTTGTAATCATATTCAATTTTTGTTTCTATCTATTATGTGCCCTAGATTTGGTTTTCAAAATTCTTCTTAAAGTTTTGTGCTTGATTTTATTCTTCGAGCCTCATTATAGGGTCTTTTTAGGCTAAAACACCTTTAATCACATATACCTTATTTAACAAATCTATTTTTAATTTAATCTAAGAGTATTATCTATTTTAATATATTAAACAAAAACTCTTTTGGATCTTTAGGTAATGTTTAGCAAAAAATTTTGGAATTTCAATTTTTTTTTACTAATAAGGATGTAATTTGACAAATACACATTTAGAAAAAAAAATGTTGAATATTTTTGTTCATCGTATCAAGATCATACAATACAATTTTTTTTTTTGTAAAATTAAGTATTTAATTTTAGAAATATCCATTTTATTAATGTGTCATATTTACCTTTTTCTAAAATATATTTTTGGGCCTACTAAGATCTTATATGTTGTGTGATCCTTCTTATATCCCTTGGATTCGTTTTTATTTGTGCTATCATGGCCCATTTTATTGATTCACAAATTTCCTCACATGATTTTGTCACCGTTAGCCTATATCCAAAGATACCCATTTAGAGGTGTTATAACAAACAATGCTTCCTATGATACAAACAAATTCCTATGCGACATCCCTTTTAAACAATATACCATCTAACTCCAAGGATTCCTAATCTCTAATAATTTATATTAGTATTAATGACCCTTCTAATGAGGCTATATTCACCTCTATTCAAGTGTTTCAAAGTGACATTCAAGTTATGACTATTGAGATCAAATCACTTAATTATGGATTACATACTTAATAACTCTACAACACAACCATGCCAATTATGTCTCTATACATCATGATTAATCTAAATATGAGGCTAAAGGAAATAAATGTGACACTAATGACATAAACGATACATTGTTAGTTCAAGTCATGTTAAAAACATCCATAAATGAAACACTATTTATGTTCTAAGAAATCATTCTCAAAGACTAATGCGACCACATGGAAAGAACCTCTTAAGTTTGACAAGAATAATAGGCAACATGATATTCTATATGATCTTCTTGATAAATAATAAATCAATTTTCTACCTAACTATTATCATCCTCTTTATAGGATTAACAATATCAAAGGAAAACCATTTTATAGTTATCATGGAACCAAGTGGACAAAGCGTGAAAATTATTTTTAAGATTTATAGAAAAAGATAAAAATTGAGTTCAAGGGCATTAATTATTTTGATATACGATACTATGATAGATCTCCCTTTCCATGACATCACTTTGTAGAGGATAGAATATCCCACAAGGGTACTTCTCCAAACGTATCTTGGTTTCTTAGCCTCTAATGAGAGATGTTTTTAGGGGAATTTCTCCTATTCGGTCTTCTCAAGTCTCTAAATCTAAGTGGGTACCTAAATCTACCACATGTATATCAGATGAACATAATACAATACTAAATGATATAACTTCTCCTACCATACAAGGACCATTCATTCATGAAGAGGATATGAAAGAAAAAAATCCTTTAAAAATTTAATCTCAAAGTGTAAGAACTACATCATACTATTATGTAATAATAAAAATAACTAATATGCATCACACAAGAGAAAATTACACAAGAAAAATTGTAATGGGAGTAATATGAGTTTAACAACATCAAACAAGATAAATTGCACATAGATAGAGAGAACTTAGAGGGCACACAAGAAAATTTAGGGGTAAATATGGATTCCAAGGTTGTTCTTGATACACCATTACTAGCTAATTTAGAACAATAAGACATTATGCTAACTAATTCCTATCATAGTAAAGATGATCTAAATGTTATATTTGATAACCATACACACAAATTCAATTACAATATTAATAATGATGATGATTCTTTACTTATATCTATGTGTCTTGGAAGATATCAAATTAATCATTCTAACCTCGAATAAGTAGTCACCCTTGAAGTTCTAGATCTTCACCTTCTTCAAGAAGTCATAGGGTAGCTATTTTGTTCCCTTTCTTTATATATAGCTAATCATAACAATACAAAAACATACAACTTCTAGTGGGTCTCTTCCTCCTCAACCTCATGCTAAGTATTCTATGCACATTATAGTTCTAATTTATCTCTCTATCCTCAACCTCTTATTAGGTCTTCTATTACACATTTTATTTCTAGTGGGTCTCTCCTCCCGGTATCATGTTAGGCATTCTATTTCCCATTTTATTCCTAATGGGTCTGTCCATATTAAGTATCCTTTATCACATACCTTGGCTCTTATGTAGATTATACAATATAATTATCCTTCTACTATGACACATTTGAGGCACACACCTCATTTATTTCATGGGTCTACCTTGCCTCCTAATGAGGCCCTCATTGGGTAGATCTTGTACAACTTCTTCTTCCCGTACATAGCTAAGTTTAAAAACATTTACATAGTGACATAACAACAAAACATTCAAATATTTGTAAAAATTCTAAAAAAGGGACTTACACATGACTTGATTAGCTAGCTTATTACTTTACATATGGTGTTTCTCAAATATTTACAAAAAATTCAAAAATGGGGCTTACACATGACTTGATTAGATAGATTATTAATTTATATATGTTGTTTTTCATATTGGTTTGATAGTTAATATAATTTTTTGCATACTTTTTAGACACATGCATTCATGAGGTATGTTGAGCTTGATGTAGGACACATGTAGATTGATACACAATCAAAATCAATCTACATGTGTCATCTGGCCCCTTCTTAGTGACTTTTACCATTTGGGGGCATCTCCCACACTACTCGAGGCATTTTTGTTTCATCACAATTACTTTTTTTTTGGAAAATGGTAAATAGTGTAGACACTAAATCACACAATTTGGGTATTATTTAGTCTCGGTGTCATACTACTATTTATATGGTTTTGAGTGAAGAAAGTACTAATTAACCCCCGTCTTTTGGCCATTTTACTTTTCTTTCTATCGTCACTGCCGACCTCTCGTACATACATGCCCAATCTATTTTTGTCATTTTGCATCATTTTAGCCTTGACTAGGTCACCTGTGCCAAGATCTTGGGTCGGCCACAGTGCCTGGTCCCATTCGGGGTGACCTAATCCTTTTTCCACTTTATCTCCATATTTTGGGAACTTTCTAGCCATTTGAGAATTCTATATTTTTAGTGGTTGACCTCTTTGGGGTTAATTACGAAATTAGAAAAAGAGAACCATATAAATATAAAGTTATGAGACCATAATAAGGAACCAAGCACTAGGAACTATCATCATCTAAGGCTGCATCCATCTAGCTTCATCACAAGGGACAAGGCTGATTCATCTACATCACATATCATAGGAGGAAAGTTTATTCTATTCCACTCACCATTATATTACATTTTATACACATAGTTATTTCTCGCTACTTTCACAAAGCGCGACTAGAACAAGAGAACCTAGGGCATGATTGCACACACACATATAGAACTACATCAGGTTTGAGATGTAGTGTAGCACTTAGTAAGTCCACCATTATGGCAGATGAGGACAATTTGATCCCCTTATATTGATCTTTCATTTTTAGGGGTTTGATGTTTGTCTTGGGGTTTTGCAAGTGTCATCTTTGTTTCTGATTTCCAGTGACATATTGCATAGTCTAGCGAAGCTAGTGCGGTAGGAAGTGAACACAAGTGATCACCTAAAGAACACTTTATAGGAGGTTTACATAGTTTTTTCATAGACCAGGTGCCTATATCTATGACTAGGGTGCCCACAGTGCCCGGTCCCTCGTGATTGCCCAGATATGCACTTTTATGGACTTTTACACAGTCATTTCCTCCTCTTGTTTCTTTAGCCATCTCTGCGACACAATCTAACAAGCTCGTCGAATCAAATGAGTTCTTTCTAACTCTCTTTTCACTCTAGGGTTTTGCATATCTACTTTCTTAGATACTTGGGTCATTTTCCTTATGATTTTATCTGTTATTTACTGTTGTACTTATTAAATCAACTATTTAAAATTTACATTTTTCGTTAAGCATTTTGGTGAGCCTAACCGCTTTCATGCTTATGATCCTCATTTCCCTCTATCATGGTTCCTAAAATTCCTCAAGTTTCTTTGTATGACTTTCTTAAGATGCATCCTAAATACTAAGCGTCTCTTCAAAAGGCCCTAGACACCATATAGCGTCCTTAAAATACACCGCCACACAAAATAAGTCCTATATTTGATTGTTTATCCGACAACCTTATTCCTAGTGCTCTTCAATCTAATCAAACCCTATTGGACTCAATTAAAGCCATACATGATTTATTTCAAGAAAAATTTAAGGCCATGGAATCCACAATTACATCTCTCAAATCTAAAATTCAACAACTTAAGGATGGTTCTCAAGCACATGTTGATTCTCCTTCTATATCTATATCTCAATCTATGTCTTGTACATGTGCTCATGTTATTGAATTTCAAATATTTATATCTCCTACACCTCTAAAGTTTGCAACCAATGCTAAAAAAACAATATATTATTTCAGATCTCATCATTCATCAATTAATTATCTTGTCATCTACTCATTGTTATCCTCCTTATCAACTTGATAAATATCGAGGTATTTTTATCGCAACTATCATCAAATCAATGGACATAATGACAATGATTGCTATGATTTACAATGAAGAATCAAACATCTTGAGCATCAAGGTTTAATCTCATTAACAATACAACATTCTGTTACATGGTCCTCTCCACTTGTTACATCTCAATGGGTTCTTAAATCTGATTCGTCTAATAAGGAAAGTCAAGATCCACCTAAGCACCACCTACGGTATCACCAAGTCAACATAAGAAACCTCATTTAAAAATGAGTTCAATGCCTCTTTATCTCAAGTCATACACAAAATTACCAAGTCAAAGTACACAAATTCCTTTTAAGGTTGAGCTCACACCTCCTCCATCAAAAGTATCTGTGACATTACACGGTCATGCTCAACAACCACCTTCTAAAGTTAAACTTGTAATTCCGCCATCTGCTATAGACCATACCTATGTCGATGACTGGGACCCAAATGAAGCTTACTATGATGATGAACCATTTTATGGTCACACTCCTCTATCACCTCAACATCCCATCACTTTTGTTAAGGCAACTACTCCTTACATTGATCCACTTAGTGTATTTTGACTAGAATTCGATCGATTATATACTTGGGGGTATAACATTCACACATCCCCCCCATATTCACAATTAACACACCTCTCATCTTCACATTATCATACATCAATCTCCTATCATAGGAATATTCATCTACACTTAAGTGTCGTCATTACATGATGACACACTCTTGTGTTTTGGTTCACACTTGAATTTTGAGGGCATACTACACATGAACCCCACACACTACACAATAGGTACTACACATTGTGTTTCTTCACATATCACGTGTCATATGTCTTACATATTAAATCATACACTTTACATTTATTCTACATCATTTCGACCATTGCACATTTACACATTCTACATACTCTGCACACCATACTAGTATTTCTCATACGTGTGTCATAATCCTATTGTCTACGAGTCTAGAATTCTTCCTCATCCTACATACTACATCGTGCACACTCCCACATTATTATTAGATATATAAACTTCTTTCATTGCATAATATACATCATGTATTTCACATCTTACACATCACATGGTCGTCTATCATCATCACACATACTACATATTCTCATACGCGCTGCGCTCACTACCCTTATGACGCAATTTAGTTCCTCGGTCCATACTTGACTGCTGAGGGTTTACAAATCAAATGGACCTTATCATACACACATGTTCATCACTTGAACTTCTATCATATGGCATTAATAGGTTAGTGACATACGTTATAGGCTAAATGGTCACCTATTCCTTCATCTTGTAGTGGTACATGCTTTAGGTTACATCACCACTCCCTCTATTCATCTCATCATGATATATACACTTTAGGATACATCATCACATGTTCATCTCTAGGTCGCATATCATCACACACATACACACTCATAACAATGGGTTAGACCCAATACATATTATTCAACAATTTCATTTTGACGTACTCTCATTTATGGTTCATTCTTGAATACTGGGGGCATACTAAAATAAACCTCACTGCATACACTTCCACTCACTCGGGGACAAAAAAATCCTACCATCCATTATGCATTCCATTCCATCCATCCACAACATACTACATTCTATGGTTGCATTTACTTTTTCTTACACTTGCTTGTATATGTTCACTTTACTACACATGCTAGTTAGATCTCTTAAATTTCATTTATTTATACCATACACACATGTGTGTTCATGTCTTTCTCTAGTTGTGATCATAAATACAAGTCTCTTACACACAACATGGATGCGCACCTCCTACCACTCCTAAAATGGTTGTTAGAAACGTCCAAATTCATCTTTTATAGGTGCTTTATTTCATTTTGTACTTAGCACTTTACATTACTTGCTTATACACACTTTTGGCATATGAATTATTTTTATAACATGATAATGGGTGCTTCATGTGCAACATTTTTTTGTAGGATTAATTGCTTCCATGGCTATATGTTATTTTTACTTACTTGTGTTGTTTGTTATTGAATGCAAGAATTTCCCTTTGTTTAGTATGCACACTTGTTTGTTGTATGCGACCAATATGGTCGTGAGTGTCTTGTGACATCATGAGTGATGTCCCATGTTTTTAACCCACTTTGGTGGTCTATATTGCTTTATTACGTGTTTACTTGCATTCTATCTTACACATTGCTGTGTAGCTTACACTTGATTTATACATGCATGTTTGTTCATATCAACACTTGTTTTCTAGCCACTTGTTTATGTGCGCCTTAGCTTCTACCAAGTGCATTCCCTTCCCACGCAGGGAATAGTTTACACGATTGGACCTCTTTTGGAACCACATTCTCCTATCAATGACTCAACACGTGCCTCCAAAGAGGGGGCATCATTTGGGGTTTTACATACTACACAACACTTATACATAGGTTCAATTCAGTATAGTTTCCGCCCTTGACATTTTGGGTTATACAACAAGTGGGTTCAAACTAGTCTACGAACTTTGTACAAAATAGATTTTACAAGATGCATTATGGGGAGCAGTTATAAGTTAGAGGATACAACAGATTTCCTCTCTACACTACTTCAGCCAGTGGCATCAAATCACCCAAAAAACTAGGTAGTACAAAGATCTCTTCACACACGATTTCAAGGAAGCAATTACAGGTTGGAGAATAATGCAAATTTCTCCCTACACTTCTTCGGCTAGGGTGGTGTGAGATCACCCAAAAAATTGTAGTATAGGATATCCTCTCTACACCCTTTCTCTCATCATGGATCAGGTGCACATGTTCATTTTACATTTTTCATTTCCATTACATACTTTTACTATATACATACATCTTTACATGTGTTTTTGACATATATACATGCGTATTTGACTACTTGATCATCTTCTCCTTGCATGTTCGACCGTATGAGAAGCAAGTAGTCAACAAAAAAAAAAAAAATAACAATGGTGTCAACAACAACATTTTGTAGCAACACACACACCATAATAAAATTCTGGGTACATCACACACATCAACAAATACACATGTGTTTTTCGTCCTAGGTTCACTCTCATCACTTTTTGATCTTTTGTATCTTTAGTTTCCATGTTCCATCATCTTTTTATCACTCCACGGTTTTTCTATTCCTTTCGCGCGTTTCCTACATCACTCTACATGGACATCGGTAGGCATATCTAAGTACTTTATGTTCCGAGTGTGTTTCTCACCAACATAAAGTGGGGGAAAATGTAGACACTAAATCACACACTTTGGGTATTATTTAGTCCAGTCTCATACTAGTATTCATATGGGTTTTGAGTGAAGAAAGTATTAATTAACACCAATCGTTTGGCCGTTTTACTTTTCTTTCTATCATCACTTTTGACTTCTCTCACATACATGCATAGTCTATTTTTGTTGTTTTATGTCATTTTAGCCTTGACTGGGGTCTTTGAGACAGATTTAGAGCACCCACAGACACCCCGGTCCTATTGGGGGTGCCCTGATCCTTTTTCCACTTTATCTCCATCTTTTGGGCACTTTCTAGCCATTTGAGCATTTTATATTTTTGGCGATCGGCCTCTTGGGGTTAATCAAAAAGTTATAATAATAGACCCATATAAATATAAATTTATGAGACTATAATAAGGCACCAAGCACTAGGTACTACTATCATCATCTAAGGTTGCATCCATCTAGAGCTCATTTATATCCATCTAGCTCCATCACATTGGACAAGGCTTGTTCATCTGCATCACACATCATAGGAGGAAGTTTATTCTATTCCATCCACCATTCTATTGCATTTTCTACATAGTTATTTCTCTCTACCTTCACAAAGTGTGAATGACACCTAGGACATGATTGCACACACACACACACACATAGAACTACATCAGGTTTGAGATCTAGAGCAATGATTAGTTAGTAAGTCCACCATTGTGGTAGTTGAGGACATTCGACCCCTTCATATACATCTTTCATTTTTAGGGGTTTGATGCTTGTCTTGGGGTTTTTCTAGGTGTCATCTTCATTTTTGATTTCAAACAAATATTATGCAGTCCAACAAAGCTAGTGTGGTAGGAAGTGAACACACGTGATCACTTAGTGACACTTTAGAGGAGGTTTATAAAGCTTTTTTATAGACCAGGGCACCCATATCTCATACTAGGGTGTCCACAGGTGCCCATGTACCTATCAAGGCACCCCAATCCACTCAGATTTCCCAGATATGCACTTTTCTAGACTTTGGCATAGTCATTTCCTCCTCCTATTTCTCCATCCATCTCCGTGACACATTCTAGAAAGCTAGTTAAATTAGTGGAGTTCTTTCTAACTCTCTTTGCACTCTAGGGTTTCACATATATACTTTCTTAGTTGCTTGGGTCATTTTATTTATGATTTTATCGATATTTACTGTTGTACTTATTAGATTAACTATCTAAAATTTACATTTTTAGTTAATAAAATAATGGGGGTTTTGAAAGAATCTCGCATCCTTTTACAACATGCCCAAAAGGCTAGATAAAAAGATGGAGCATTACAATGAAAATATCAAATGCCTAAGGAACCAAGACCAAGAAGGCCCAAACCAAATGAAGAAAAGGACATGGGAAACCCTAAAAAAGTAGAATTAGGAGTCTGCTGCACGACCCACTTGTAGAACAAACCGCAAAATAGAGGAGAGGAAGAGATAAACCCAAAAAAATTGAAAGAGAGGAAGGAGGATGCAACCCAAAAATCTAGAGGACAAAGAGGAAATGAAGTTGAAAAGGAAGGGGAATGAGGACTAAAAGAGGAAGATTAGTGTTTTTCCTCTTTCCCTTCTTTTAGCCCACAACCTGCCACTTGTCTTGTGAAATCATCTCTGAGATGAGAGGATTATACTCGAGATAAGTTCAACAGAGTGGAGACTTGATATTCCTTATCAAGAGGATGGGCACCATCCTTATCCAAGTTGGAGTGATCAAATTTATGGGGCCGCTTTATTCCTCGAGAAGGTCCCTCCAAAGAGGGAGGTATAACCAATGATTGTCCTATCTCTTTAGAAGGTACTTTAACCGATTGGGTGTTGTTGAAGGGGATGTAGGCTGCGGTGATGGACCTGTAGTTGTAGCTAATGGTGTTGTAGCTACAACTACTTGATTTTCTAATTTAAAATCATCTTCATATTTGAGATTTGGTGGACTCTAATGCTTAGGAATAGATCCTTTTTCCAAGGATCCTAAGTTTTTTCCGAGGACAGTGACTGGAGGTGACCCCAGAGCCCCGTAATTCGACATCCGAAAAAATGAAGGGGAAAATGAGGAAATCTCACCCAAACTAGAACACGTGTGATGGAGAAGGTATTTGAGTCAAACTCAGAAACCATGGGGTAGTAAAAAGACCCGCCGATCCCCAGAACCAAGAAACCTCTTCAATAACCCTCTGATAATCCTCCAGTTCATTGAAGAAGACTATGAAGAAGCCTTGAGCATAGAGAAAATAATTACATTTTTTATCTATGAGGTATGAATCCAATTAATCACTGTGTTAGGCAATTTGACAACCATGCACCATTAAATCTACAGATCTTAACCTTGGTTTTTAATTCTTCTAGCAGATCTAGAGATTCTTTATCATTGATATCCAAGGTTGGGGTATCAAAATATTTCTCAAAGCTGTAAGTGGGGGGAGGAGGAGCTGTAGGTGATTTCAAGGAGGAGACATTTTTAAAGAGTGCCTCCTTAAAAGGGGCACGCCTACGCTCCTTGGCCCCACCCAAAATAATATCGGGTCATAAAAATCATGGAATCCCGAACTATCCCATAGGAGATGAGCATGGAATCATCCACAAGAGGTTTGATAGCAAACACCAAACCAAAGTGGCTCGCCCTGAGCATGGTTTATGAGAAAGAATAAATTTCAAGTCTATACCTCGAGCTTGTCTATGGATCTTGAATGCACAAAGTATTTCAGTTTAGGGTACAAACAAGAACTTGAAACAGATATGTATTTCCTTCAAGTGCTTCTAATAGAGCTATATTATATTTGAATGTATGGCCTACTATCTCCTAAACAGAGGAACATCATAGAGATCAGGGAAAGTGTGAGCAAGAGGAGAAATCACCTTTCCATTGCTAAAATTTGACTAGGGTTTGAGATGCTACTTAAACCAAAGGATTCCTAGAAAATAATGTGTTATTAGTGTCATTCATATCACTCACCAGCTGATGTAATATGGTTTTAGGTGAGAATAGTGTGGGTATCGAGTCGATCTTTGAGGAATCTAAACTTGTAGATGAAATCGGGGTTGAGGAGAGGACATAACCGTTGGCCTCATAGTCGAATCCCACACGAGCTGTCCTCTCGTAACCCATGCGGTTAGAGGACGTAGTAGACAATTTACCAAGAGATTTTGAAAACAATGGATCAAAGCCATTACCACATTGATCTCGCTAAATAAAATGCGTGCTTAGGGTTAGGGCAACTTATTGGAGCCATCACGATAAAATCTTGATGACACTATCTTTTCAATTTCATTACGCTTACTTTTGCTTCCTCATTAAGATAAATATTTTTTATCATGTATATGTCATTATTTGTACTTAAAAGGCTAACACATATGTCTTATGCAATACTAATTTTTCTTGTACTATGTGTTTTTTGCCTATTCCTTTCTATTTGTTTTCACTTATTTGATTTTTTGATTACTTTTCTACTAGATTGTTTGCATACCTAATTACTTCTTTATATGTGGTCTATGTGCCTTTTTTTAATTGTCTTATGAAACTATAGTGTCCTATGTTTGTAACTTCATGCCTCATATCTATGTGATATTGGTTGTGTAATTTCTTATTTGTATGTTCCCTATGCACCTCCTATGTTTGTATTGTAATAATTTTATGTCCCATGTTTGTGGCTCGGTGACTCTATTGGGTGTGATATTGCTTGTATATATATACACTTTCTTCTTTGTGTTTCACGTATGTGACTTCAATTCAATGTTCTTGTGACACTTCAATTTCCCATGTTTGTGTCTCTATGCCTTGATATGATTCTTTTATATACTATTGATCGACACTCATTTTCTTCAGTGATTTGTTTTAGTAACACATGATTTCTCTTTCTATTATTGATTTTTAGTGTAATATTATTTTTGTGCCATGATAGTCTCCACCATGCACAACCATTTTTATAGGAACATTATCCACATGGTGGCCACTACAAAAACTCCACATGTGATACAACACAAATTGTCGATTTATTTGACATGGGTAACATCATTTCTTTTGAGCCACACAATCTACTTTTATATACCACGTTTCTTAATAGATGGTGCATTTATCAAGGTATATTATACATATACAAATGGTACAAATAAATTACACACTCATGTACAAGCTTACACATGGTACAAATACATAACATGGAAATAATTCACATTGGTATAAAACTATTCAATAAAAATAAAAACCATAGTACATTATTGCCCAAATTGGACATTTCTATCCTAGAGTAATTTTCACGTAAAATTTTAGCATTCTCATCTTCTTACATATATTTGTAGACTTCTACTATGAATGCAAATGTAAATGACATAGTTCGAACATAATATAGGGGCATGAATACTTCATTCCTTATTTGTTATATCACTTAGATATAATTGTGGATACATAATACATGGAGGCGTGAGAATTTTTATTTTTATCATACAACATTTGTATAAGAAAATCAATTATTATAGCACATGGTGAGGGCATGGGCCATCTATTCCATTTTGCATTTGTGTTATTTACAAAGTATATCTTAGAATCCTCTGTAGTAGTGTGGTATGTGGGGTTAGGAGACATTAGGATAATATTCCTTTCCTCTATCTTTTTGTGGGAAGATATCAAAGCGGTGAGATAATCTATACACTTCTCTTCATTCATTATAGGGTTCTTTGGGAAAATTTCCTATGGCACCTCTCGCCTTTGATATTGGTTCATGCACACTTAAATCATCTCCTAATTTGTCTTCTCCTTTAACAAAAATGGGGAGTAAGTAACCCCAATCCTTCAACATTTGTGCATAATTTAGAATTCACAAGTATAAAAAGAACAAGCGATCCTCCCTTTGTAAAGTGAATATGTGTATTCCTTCCATCCTTTGCATCTCTTTGCTTTACTATGCAAAAATTCGAAAATTCAAAGTTATGTATGTTTTTCACATTTGGAGTTAAAGTTCAATTTCTTCCATAGAAATTGACTACACTCTATGTTATAGGTTTCACCCTAGAACGTGTCAACACCATCAAAGGGACAACAATAATTGAAGAAAGTTAAAGTGTGTGAGAAAACTTAGATATAATTTTCCTTCAAGTATATAATTTTCAATTCCAAACTTAAGGGGGTAAATGTAAACACTAAAATTTGGTAACCTATCCTTAGGTAATGACAAGTTTAAATTTATTACCATACTAAGAAAAATGCTCACATTCTTAGCTATATTGGAAAATCATTCTCTCTCTCTCTCTCTCTCTCTCTCTCATGACTCAATAATCTCCACACACTTCCCTATCATTCAATTCATGAAATTTTAATTATCCTAAGTAGTAATCCAACCATGGGAAGATTTCTCAAACCCTAGTTATTTTGTTACTAAATTCTTGTAAGGGACCATACAAAATAGGGTAGGTTGTACTATAACTTGGACCGAATGTATGGTCTCACACTCTCTTCTTATGAATCTGTCCTCAATTGAAAACTATTATGTACATTGTTTTATATTCCCTAGGCCTACCATGATTTGAATATCTAACGTTCGGAAGCCTATATAAGAAATTCATAACTTTCCGGCATTCTCAAGTAATCCCGTTGTAAAATATCAACAATAAAACACTCAAGTCTCTCTTAAATCTTCCTAAAGTAGTTGTAAATTCTTTAGTTTAGCTTCCACATAGGTCTAAAGCACTCAAACCAAGTTAATGTGTCTAGTTTCCTCCATTTTCAAGCTTACAAAGGTCTAGAGCCATGTTTTGGCAAGATCAAGTCACTTCATGCACTATCAAAGGTCTTAAGCGAAAAAGGGGATCAATATTAACATCTAAAGTAGACAACATCAAAATACTATTGTGATGGGTACATTTCCATCCTATCTATGGCTACACTTACTATATTTGTGTCAAGTGACATGGGGGAAAATATAGCCCGATAGGATTAGATTACATACAATACTTGCACTAACACTAAAAGAACTACATGAGGTTTTCTCCCACTTTAGGGGATATAATGCAACACCAGAGTTAGGTGGTTCAACACAAAGTTAACCGCTAGGGTCGGTCTAGCCTCACCCAAAAACACATTTATCCCTTTTTAATAAAATCATTTCATAAAGTTTGATGCGAGGTATTTAGGGTTTCTATTTGTTAAAGGTAACTAAAATTGTGCCAAAGGTGTGTGATCCATAATGACAAACTATTTATAGACCAGCGATGGACAATTGAAGTTAAAGAGATATAGATCATAGGTTTGAAACCATATGAAGAAGTACCAAACAATACTATTTCCTAGGAGGATCTATACGATTCTATACAAGAACATTTTCTAGGAACAATATTAGGAATGAAGCATTTCTAGGTTTATATCAGTCTTCCCAACCGGTTTGCACACCCATAACACTTCCGTACTTTCTCTGTAAAGCTAATTATTTATCCCTTATTTTTTTCAAACTATCATTTCATCATTACATCATCGTGCAATGTATTAAAATCTTTATCATGATTTTAATTGATTTTTATTTTAATATGTATTAATAAATTATAATATTCAACCCGTAACATATCTTACATCCTAACTCCTATAATTTATATTGTTATGGTGTAAATATTGTACAAAATGCTTACAACCATCTTTAATCTTTGTAAAGAAACCCCAAAGAAGTCCTTTGGACTAAATATAAAGTATGAATGGTTAAAGTTGCATGGTGCCTAGTGTTAAGAATTAAAAGAAGGATCACTGCAGATTGGAAAATA
Source organism: Taxus wallichiana var. yunnanensis (assembly GCA_018340775.1). Taxonomy (NCBI): domain Eukaryota; kingdom Viridiplantae; phylum Streptophyta; class Pinopsida; order Cupressales; family Taxaceae; genus Taxus; species Taxus wallichiana. The sequence goes on from CM031239.1 coordinate 487,219,189, forward strand.
TTTTTCATAGGTGCACATTCATATATGGATGTGAGAACTATATGTGGTTTGATCTCTCATTGAATTTTTTTACATGGTGCAACACTCGATATGCATATGGGAATTGATGACATCAATTCAACATGGTAGTTCTCAAAGTATTTTATCATGCATTTTTAATTGAGTGCATTTTTAGGGTTTGGGAAATTGTTAGATCACACAAGATTCATCGCATTCTAATGCAATATTCTAGTATCCTAATTTTGAAATTTAGACATAAATGAATGATACAACAAATTGCATATCTGTAAGATGATTTCAAACATTACCATCCATCTCGGTCATTATGATTTTATGGAAGTGTCTTCCTTTATTGACTATATCCAAGAATTGTTTCAAACTAGAAATATCAATGTGAGAGAGAGTGAAGACACTTCATTGAGATGGGTTTAGTTTCCCATGTTCACTGTATAATCATCCTTTAGAAAGAATTAGGTTGAGACTATCTATAATGCAATGTCTAGATTTTTCTCTCTACTTTCTCTCTTGAATACTCATGTTTCCCTATTTTAGGTTCAAATTAATATACTTTACTATATGTATTCATTTAATCTAAAGTAGGTATAATTTTAATTGTTTCATATCTTATGTTGTAAAATTTTCAAAATGTTTTACTATTGGTGATGGAGTTGATATTACAACTTTTGGAGCTGGAATTAATGTAAGTGGTATAAGTGAATTTGATATTATATGTACACAAGGTGGTGTCGATAAACGTGTAGGAGATGGAGTCAATGTTGACCAATTCAATGCAGGTGCATAATGTAGTGACATCAGTTTAATTGCTTCTTTTAGGTCAAATTATAATGTGAACATGTTTGGAGGATCTAGGTAGGTCACTTGGCGTGTTTAGGAGTCGAAAGGCTTTAAAATTCAAATTTGAGTTATGAATGATTTTTCCTACCAAAACCGATTTGAACTTGTAAATAAGGTATTTAGACCTTTTTGGAAATTTTGGGGTTTGTTAGTGGGTTGGTGAGTGTCTAAGATGAAGTGAGAATGCATTAATAAAGTGTATCAAGACTTCTTGAGGGTTATAGTCATGTGTTCAAGGCATTTGTTATAAAGGTCTATACTTAAAGTCTTACCTCATCCTTGTAACATGAGTTATGGGTTGATAGGAGCCTAGTTAAGTCAATAGCTGATTGAAAGAGGTTATATATGTGAATTAAAGGAGAGTTTTGATCATGAGAGATAGGGGATGAAGATAATTCCATGTAAGAGAGGGAAATGGGAGAGAATACCCTATTTTTATGGCAAGAGAGGAATGTGTAAAAATACGTGAGAAACAATTTTTAAAGCATGATTTTGCAAATGAACAAAAGGAAAGTGTTTGAAAATCATTGCATTGTTTGATAGTGTGTATTTTCCTAGTGATATTGAAGAGTGTTTTTATTTACTTCAGATTTTAAAATCATTACAAATGTGTACAAAAGTAACCCGAAGGAAACTCGAAGCTTGTAAGAGGAGGAAAACATTGTTTTTTATGAAGTATTTTCATTCCTTCCCATGAAATGTCCTTAAAATTTATTGTTGATACATGCTTAAGAACTTGTAGGAGGTTGTTCTAGAACTTTTGTGATAGGTTGTAAGGTTTCATTCACTAAAAAAATCATTAGATGTGTAATTTTTCTCCTACCAGGCCTGGTAAAACCCAGGCATGGTTCTGGTGGAAAAATGCTAGTTTGAGGGACTTAAGATGAATTAGGGTTTGAAAATTGCAAGATCTCATCTTTGTCATGTATACATTCAAAATATGAAGGCTTTGTTACTCAAATTGTTCCCATGTGCAATAATTCTTGATGTATGGCTGTCCTTCAAACATGCCTAATGTGAAAATTTATTGTTTGAGAGACTTAGAGGTTGAGTTAAAGATGAAACTTTCAAGATATCATCCTAGAGGTGTTTAATCATAGATAAGGAAGGTATTAGTTCATAATAAGTTCGCAGTTTCTTATAAATCATGACAATATTCACCTAAGATTGTTCGTCCTTGAAAGAGTCCTAATTAGATAAGGAGAATATAGCGAAAAAGAGGTTTAAACATCGAATTTGAAGATGAAACTTCACAAACATCTAAAGCAGATAATTGTGTATCTAAAAAGCCCACAAATTTATATTTAGACCATATTTATCCAATTTTAAGCTTGAAAACCTCTTAGACAGTGGCTATAAGGAGGAAGGGCTAATTGCTTAAGACCAAGTAAGAGAAAGTGGATTTTCCTTGTGGGTCATAAAATTTGGTGTAAACCTTGGGAGCCAAAAGGGTATCTAGTAAGACCTTTCACCTTATGTTGGAGTTTTGCAGATTGTTCCTAACTAGTTTCCATGGATGAAATTGTCTTAAGAAGGCAAATATGACATTTTGGAGAAATTTTACAAATGATTATGATTTCCTTTGGTTTCAATCACTTAGAAGATTGATAATGCATGTGAATGATGGGTGAACGGGGTTATTTAAGTTCTAACACAATCAAGTTCCCAAATAACCAAAATTGAATGTTCTAAGCCTATTCAGATTAAGAAGAAAGATCCTCTATTAGAGAGGTGAAAGGACAAGTTTGGGTGAGTTTTTTTGCTAATTTGCTTGTTTGTTTAGTGTCCTTAATAGTCCTTCGCATCATTTTAATGAGTTATTTAATGATTCAAGCCTCAAACTTGACTCAAAGGCATGTGCCACCCTTGCTTACACTCTTGAGCAAAAATAAATCTAGAATTATGCCAAAAAAATTCATGAAATGAAGGATTTAACTCGCCAAAATTGAGTATCTTACCAGGTTTGCTAATAAAGAAGACGTGACAAAGACAAACCTAATTAGAAGAGACAAACTAGTGAAAAAGGTGGTTTCTACTTAGAATTTGGTCTTAAAATTTCACATACAAGCAAACATGGATAATGGGTCCTTGAAAAGGTCTTCAGTTTCCTTAGAAACTCATTGAGTCAAAAGTTATGTTCTGAAAACCCTAAAACTAGGGCTACTAGGGACAAGACTAGTTAAACATAAGAGGGTGTTGAAAGTATGAGCTGTCTTGAGAATTGAACTATAAAATTTGGCATGAAATTTAAGGAGGGTAAAAGGTGTCCAAAACATATTTTTGTCTTGGGTCTATCTAGCTTATTCCCAACTATAACTTACCAATGATATTCTTCTTGAGAAGGCCAAAATGACATTTTGAGAAAGTCAAAACATTTGAAGATTTCCTTTATCTTTCATCTTCTTGGATATCGAGATTGCATGGATAAGGACTTAAAGAACAAGGTACATGGGTTATAAATGTCAGTAAGAATATAAAGACCAATAAATGCATGTTTTAGAGCGTATGGAAGATGAAATTCTTAAGAGTAAAACAAGGCAGTTGAGGAATTTGACGAGGTATAAAATTTTCTATTGTTTCCAGCCAATTTGTATGTTGTTAAAGCATCTAAGGAGCCTATAAAAAGAGCATTTGAAATCCTTGACTCGGGAAAAGTTGCAAAGAGTCAAAAATTGCATGTTCTAGGCCTATTTAGGCTTGTGAAGAAGGATCTTGACAGGTGTGAAAGAACAATTTTAGAATCTTGTTTGTTTTTCTCTAAATTGATAACTTGGTGCTTGTCCTTAAAAGTCCTCTGCATCAGTGCATGTGTAATTGATAAAGGTGCAGAAGGTACAGTTCATATCTAATGATCATACTTAAAATCACTTGAGAATGTTAAATTCATACCATCACTTAATAACACATCATTGGATTTTAAGTCACAATAAATCACTTAACAAAGAAATGATAATATAAATATGTCATTCCTCATGGAACCTCACTTACTATTTTTATTTGATTACTTAAATCTAATATACAATAGTCTCCCTAAGGATATAATCATCTCTCTTTCACTTCTACTCATAAAACTTTGTTTGTAAATTGAAACTTTAACATCAATATCGCTACCTCTTTTTAACATCCCTTTATAAACAGATCGAGAAGTACCAACTCCCAGCAAATTGATTTGACTAAACCCACCAATAATATATACAAATTCTTTATATATACTGCACATAGATGCAATGACGATTACAGTCCATGAGAAAGCGAATTGATAAAAAAACGCTAGATTAAATAGTTTTAGATGGAACTCCATACTTTATGTTGAGTTCTCATTTGGTATTTGCTGGTAGAATGCTAGCTGTGTTTGCTAACAAATCTAGAGGTTTATTTTATTCACATTCAACAATATTTATTGGAGTCCATGAATTACATCCATTGAGGCATTTTGTCAAACAGTTCTTTAACAGCTATAGGTAACGTTTTATATACTATTGTTCTGAATTTTATTCATTTTGTATACAATGTTAATTTCCCGATTTCTTGATTATATATTTAAATGAAAGAAAATGCAGCAAGTCTAAAAACAGAAGCTAAAAATTCATTATATAGTAAAATTCAAAATAAAATTAATTATTCCTTTTGTAAAGAAATATGAAGAAACATAGCAAGATCAACATTCTTTCTTTTTTTTTTTTTTTCAATTTTATTATATATCTATTCAATCAATATCCATGTCTATCTCATATATTATTGTATCGAACAGAAATTACAACTCAACCTTATGTCTCCCTAATTTAGCCCGACATTACATATATATGATTCTTACATAATTTCAGAAAATATAACGTGTTATTATTCAATCTAAGAGAATGTAATAATTGAATAGAAAACATTATTTAATAATTAACATTGTTTATTGAAGAGCTAAGAGGTAGATGTAGACCAACTTTCATGACTCCCTTCTACCACTTGTATTTACAAGTAAATGTGAGATATCTAATCTTAGATTACCAACTTTCAAATTACCGAAGCTCTTAGATTACCAATAAGTGTATTATTTATCTTTTCTAATCTTTCAACTATCTCCATTATATTTGGGCGTTGTCGAGGCAATTCACTCGCGCAAACCAACCCTACTTGTATAAGTTGAGTAGCACATTCCAGCACCATTGATGTCTCCGATTCATTAACATATCTAAGCAAGTTTTTATCAACCACTTCTTTGATTTTATTTGGAAAATCCATACCTAGCCACTTTTATAGTCTTATAGATTCATTCCTTCTACAAATATACCACTTGGTTTTTTCCTTGTCAACAACTCTAAAAGGAGAATTCCATAGCTATATACATCTCCTTTTGTTGAAAGATTTCCCCCGCTTCCATACTCTATAATACAATTCAATGTCTAGTTATTCTCGAGAGAATTTTAAGTATTCATACAAATTTGAAAAAACAATCTATTGATAATGTATTTTCTATTAGTGCAAAATCTATACCTAGTGCAATGTAGCCAATGGATCCTTTGAGTGCATTTGTAGAATTCAATGAATCCATTGATTTTCCAAATAATAGTTTAGCAATGCCAAAGTCTGCTATATAAGGAGTCATATCATCTCCTAAAAGCACATTATTAGGTTTTAGGTCACAATGAATCACTTGCACAAAACAATGATGATGCAGATATGCAATTCCATGTGCTATCCCAGTCGCTATTTTTAATTGGTCATTTAGAGGTAATATGCATTCTTCTCCTCCTTCAGGATATAGCCATTTCTCCAAACTTTCATTTGACATGAACGGAAGAACCAATGCTTTAAAATCAAAGTTGGAACAAGCAGAAATGATTTTGATCACATTGCGGTGCTTGACTCTTCTTAACACATTACATTCTTTGATAAAATTTGGTGAGCATTCTCATCTTGGAAATTGAGAACTTTGACAGCAATATTTGTACCATTATTTAGAATACCTTTGTAAACAGATCCAAAAGTTCCAACTCCTAATAGATTGATGGGCTAAAACCACCAGTTGCTTGTACAAGTTCTTCATGTGAAATTCTTGTGGCTCCTACATTGAGGGTAAGATTTTTCTGACTGCTATGTCTCATCCTATAGGAATATAGGAACAATAATAAAGACATGATGAAGATTGAAATGCCAATCACAACTGGTACTATTACCCTTTTGGATATCAAAAGTGTGTGTGTTTGGAATGAGAGCATGGTTGTAAATTTATCCATGTACCACAAAGACCAAGAATTCCCATAATTGCAGACTCATTGAGTTTTGAAAAAATTCCTCCCTTTGGAATCTCTCCTGTTAACTTGTTTGAAGACAGATTGATATGTTGAAGCATTTTCATCTCTTGGAAAGCCATTGGGATTGCACCAGAAAAATCATTGTTCGAGAGATCAATGTCTTGAAGATTTTTCAGATTTGTGAATGATGTCGGTATTGGGCCATCGAATGAATTCCAAGAAAGATTCAAATATTGCAACTCCGTGCAACTTGATAGTGTAGCTGGAATTTCACTTGAGAAGTGATTGAGAGACACGTCTATAGCTTGGACCATTACCATTTTACTCAATTCTAAAATAGAACCTTGCAACAAATTGTTAGAAATGTTGAAATAGAAATGGAGATTTGAAAACCCATAACTTCTAAAGGTATGTTTCCCATCAGATTGTTGTGGGATAAGTCCACCATTTCCAAAGTTATGCATCTTCCTAAACTGAAAGGTATTTTCCCTGACAATTGATTGTGATCAAGAAAAAATGTCTCAGCTGTGGAAGATCACTGAGAGTGTCTGGGATTTTCCCAGAAAGCATGTTTCCACTCAGTGATAACAACCCAAGTGTTTTTGCCTGGCCCAAATTTTTGGAATATCTCCATATAGAATGTTTTTTGCACATACAATCTTTCTAGTTTTGGAAGTTTATTGAGTGTGGATGGAATGCTCCCATTGATACGGTTATCATCCAAGGCCATCTCAGACAAATTTGTGAGGTTGTAAATGTCACTTGGTATGTTTCCCTCGATTTTATTGGATTCCAACAAAAATTGGAGAGAACTTTGGATAGCTGACTAACTGAAGAGGGCAAGATGCCAGTGAGATCATTAATAGACAAATCTATATGTTCTAAATAGGAGCAATTAGTCAAGGCTGTTAGAATAGACAAACCGCTGCTTCCGCTCACCAGATAATTACTATATAAAAAAAGCCATCGAAGATGGATCAATTTACCCAACTCCAAGGGCATTGTGCCGCTCAGTTGGTTTATGGCTAAGTCAAGCACTTGAAGGAGAGTACAATTAGAGAGGGAGCTTGGGATTTCTCCAGTGAGTTGGTTTTCCCATAAAACAGTCGCTGCAACTTTGATAGTTTGCCAAACTGCGAGGGAATCGGTCCTGTGAAGTAGTTGTTTTCGAGATCAGTTGGTTGAGTTGAGTAAGCATACCCAATTCAACAGGAATATCACCATGGAGTGTGTTTACACCTAAAGCCAAGAGAGTTAAAGAGGTCAGGTTTCCTAGGGAGGAGGGGATTGTGCCTCTCAGTTGGTTATCTGCTAAAGAAAGCATCTCTAAATTTGAAAGAAGGCTCAGTTGAGGGGCAACACAGAAACAGGATTAAAACAAAAACCATCTTAATCTCCACCACCATCACTAGCGTTGCATGCATGGAGCTACGAAGAGATAAATATATATATAGAGAGAGATCTTTGGCTTATACACAAACCTTTTCTTCCCAATAGAGAACGGATGCCTCCATTTTTAATAGTTGTGGGTCATATTGCTAGTCTATAGTTGAAAAGAGTTGGACTTATGCACATATCTTGAATTTTAATTGCGTTTCTCGGAATCTCGATAATTATGTAATCGTTTCCGACCTCCTACAAGTAATCACCGAACAATTGTTTTGGGGTCATACCAGTGTCATATATCCCTTGTCGTGTTCCCCACCATTGACATGATCCACTTTTGTATAATGCCTTGCCTCCGGCTATGGCCTGCATTTTCTGCCAAAAAAGAAAATGTCAGAGTTCCGCCAAATTTAGAGCCACTTTTAAAACTAGCAATCTACGATGAAAGGGATCTATGGAAGAAGTTAAAGTGAAGGGAGATAAATAATAGGAGAGGAAGGGAGGTGAAGGAAACGGGGTTTGAGGTGGGATAAGTGCAAGTGTTGGGAAAGTGTAATGGGGAAGTAGTTTGAAAATAAAGCTTTAGACAACGATATGGAGTAACCATTCCTTCATGAAATTTTTGTAGGCCCCCCTTTTAGTTTTAAGCTTGAGTAAATGCAAGGAGGAAGGAGATGAATGAATGGCCATCGATAATTGAGCTTTCCCAATAGAGGGTTGTATGAGAAAATCTATTTACCTTTCAGTTTTTTTCCATCTTCAAGGTTGTCTATTGAAAGAATTTTATTTGGTAGTTAAGGAGAATATATGAATGGAATGGTGGAAATTAAATGACGGAGATTCCATACTTGAAAGCCCTAACCTATTCAAAAGCTCATATTTTCTAGTGTAAAATGTATCTTTTATCCGCACTCCACTTCATAGTTTTGATGTGTAGAATTTATCTTCATATCAAGCTTTGCTATTTTTTATTTTATGGCATCAAGGATTTCAAGTTGTTTGCTCAAGTAATTATGTAAAAAACCATCAATAAGTGAGGCCCTTGAGCGAGTGGCTATACCGGCAAAAGGTAGTTTTTTTTTGGCATTAAGTGTTTCACTAGGCAATGTTTAATTTGTTGGATCAGGTAAAGATGTAAATGGAATTCTATAAATAGAAAGGTTGGAACTAAATACCCACATGTCCCACACCTGCTCCATATAATAGATTGTTCCTACCCAAATAATATTTGCTATTCATGCTCCACTTTATCATCTCCATCTTGCTTGCATTATTCACATGAGTGTGATTGGTGCTTTAAGGACCAAAAAAAGAGGAAAATTCAAAAGGTCAAAGGTAGGAGACCTAACCACATTGCTTGCTTCATGTAGAACTTTGTAGGCCCCCTTTTTAATTTTCAGCTTGAGTAAGGGAGAGGAGCCAATTGTTGAGCATGGATCAATAATTGTGAGGGTATATGTAAAGTCAAGGACTAGTACATGTCAATTTCTCACTTAAAATTTGAAAAAAGTAGCCAATAAAATGAGTCACATCAAATCACATCAAACAATCACCCAATCAAATGATGCCACATAAGTGGAAAAAAATGCATGACATAATGCCCTACAAATGGTCCACCCTAAATTTCTTTGTATGGAAAACTACTTGATTTAAATACTTAAAAACCACTTTTCATACAATATAAATGCTCAAAAAAAAAATTACATAACAAATAACAAAATCTATTAAAGTTTTTATTTATTTAAATTTTATGGTATATTATAGTTGTTGTACACCCCTCAACTTAAGGTGCACAACCACTGGCTTATCTCCCTTAATTTCGGGGAAAGAAGGAAATGCATAACCGATCACTTATAATTGAGCATGGCCCTTCCAAAGATGGTCGTATGGAAGAAATTATTTTCAACTCATAGTTTTTTTCTAGCTTCAAGGTCGATATTTAATTTGGTAGTTAAGACAAAGATATGAATGTAATGTTGGAAATTAAATGATGGAAATTGCATACTTGCATGCCCCGTACCTATGCAAAATCTCATATTCTTCTAGCACAAAGAGTATTTATTATCTGCACTCAACTTCATAGTTTTGATATTGTTCGCACTAGTCACATGAGTGCAACCGACGTGTAGAATTTATTTTCATATCAAGCTTTGCTATTTTTTATTTCATGGCATCAAGGTTTTCAACTGGACATTTTTATTTCAAAAATAAGACACATACATGAATGGAATGTTGGAAATCAAAAGGTTTTAATTAAATACCCACATGTCCCACACCCATTCCATGGATCAAATTGTTTCTACCCAAGTAATATTTTCTATTTGTGCTCTATTTAAGCATTCCAATCTCATAAAGAGGATAAATAAGACACAAACATGAATGGAATGTTGGAAATCAAAAGGTCTGAATTAAATACCTATATGTCCCACACCCATTCCATGGATCAAATTGTTCCTACCCAAATAATATCTACTATTTGTGCTCTATTTAAGCATTTCAATTTCACAAAGAGGACAAAATAAAAATCAAAAAACTCGAAAAGGTTAAGGGTTCAAATCCAAGTGCTTGTGTGCAACAATCTAGTTGTAGGCTCAAGTAATTATGCAAACAACCATCAATAAGTGAGGCCCTCGAGTGAGTGGATATACCAACAAAAGGCGATTGTATTTGTCAATCAAGTTTGCTATTTATTTGTTTCATGCCAACAAGACTTTTGATTAAAAACATACAAACCATATTATCAACAAAATTATTAAATAAAAATATATAAATATTATTTATTGTCTATTTATTATTATATATATATATATATATATATATATATATATATATATATATGGAAAAATAAACAATTTAAAAAAGTAAACAATATAACTAATAAAAACAATATATATAGTATACAATATATAATATTACATTAATATAATATATTTAATATTTTGGTATGTGAAAAGGTCTTATTTAATAATTTAGGAGACTTGAAAAAGAAAAATCATGGGTGGAGAACTTAAATACCGACCATCAAAGTTTGGTGAATGTTAAAAATGCATATATATTTAAGGAGGAGAATAACTTAGGAATAGGAATGGGGGACTTTGAAACGATATTTCTTCAATCATGATCTAACTACAAGACCATTAAGAAAGTCGGATGCGGATGGTATCTTGCCCTTCCATAAATTGCACTACATTTCTTGAAGTCTTCCACCAACAAAATAACACATTGTATAGTGATATTTTTCCCACCTCGGACAAACAATTAGAAGATAAGAAACTAAATCCAAAACCGAGTGGTTTGAGTTGCTTCTTTGTCAAAGTTGAGATTTGAGACTCATCTCAAACATTTTTAGTTGTTTTAACCGTATTTTACAAACCGTCCATCTTTGTTAAATATGTTTTCTTTATTTAATAATTTAAAAATACATTATTTTATTAGCTGTATTTACAAGTGTCGTGTAAGTTTTAGGAATTATATGCTCGATATAAACACATTTTCTATAAAATATGTTATTTAAATATCTATGTAATGTTACACTTATATTTATACTGAATGTGTTCATGGTGATAATGATGGTTTTGCCAAGATCTTTCACATTAAATAAGGACGGGATGACAATTTTACAAAGTGTAAAATACGGTTAAAATAGGAAAAAACGTTTGGGACGGGCATCAAATCTCAACTCTACCCATATGATACTCCCACAAGCTTTCCAAAGCATATCTTTAATAAATATGTTATTACATACCTGTTGTATATATCTTCCCCTCGGGTAGATATGGAAAACAACGAGTAAAGGGCACACGACATAAGGTGTCGACACGAAGAAATTCGCGCCTTGCGCGCAGTAAAGGCGCACGACATAAGGTGTCGACATGAAGAAATTCGCGCCTCTAGCACGGGTAAAGGGCACACGACATAAGGTGTCGACACGAAGAAATTCGTGCCTTAGCGCAGTAAAGGGCGCATGACATAAGGTGTCGACACGAAGAAATTCGCGCACCGACATAAGGTGTCGACACGAAGAAATTCACGCCTTAGCGCAGTAAAGGCGCACGACATAAGGTGTCGACACGAAGAAATTTGCGCGCAAAGTGCGGGTAAAGGGCACACAACATAAGGTGTCGACACGAAGAAATTCGTGCCTTGGCGTAGGTAAAGGGCGCACGACATAAGGTGTCAACACGAAGAAATTTGCGCCTTGGCGCAGGTAAAGGGTGCACATGACATAAGGTGTCAACATGAAGAAATTTGTGCCTGGCACAGGTAAAGGGCGCACGACATAAGGTGTTGACACGAAGAAATTCGCGCCTTCAAGCGCAGTAAAGGGCGCACGACATAAGGTGTCAACACGAAAAATTCGCGCCTTAGCGAGGTAAAGGTGCACGACATAAAGTGTCAACACGAAGAAATTCACACCTTAAGCGCAGTAAAGGGCGCACGACATAAGGTGTCGACACGAAGAAATTCATGCCTGCAAGCGCAGTAAAGGGCGCACGACATAAGGTGTCGACACAAAGAAATTCGCGCATTGGCGCGAGGTAAAGGGCACACGACATAAGGTGTCGACACGAAGAAATTCGCACCTTGGCGTAGTAAAGGGTGCACGACATAAGGTGTCAACACGAAGAAATTCGCGCCTAAGGGCGCAGTAAAGGGCGCACGACATAAGGTGTCAACACGAAGAAATTCGGCGCTATGGCGTAGGTAAGAGGATGTCGACACAAATATGGATGCGCCATAGGCACATGTAAGAGGATGTTGACACAAATATGGATGCGCCTATGGTGCACCTTCAGGAGGCGCAACATTCTCGAGCGCCTGACAGAAGTAGACCCTGACCTAGATATTCAAATGGCCATAACTTTTCACAGGGAGCTCGGATTCACATAAGGTTGGACTTTTCGGAAAGCTTACAAGGTCCTTTGTCCAACTACGAATGGATATCTTTAATTGGGTGAGAAAAATTCTTAAAAATGCAAAATACAGTTCGCCACTTTTTGGGTTTGCTAGGGTTCTCACCTACCACCATAATGAGATGAATTAAATGCAACCTAGAGGTGGTTGGGGTAGATTTGGAATTCCTCTCTCTTCCCTCTCTCATTCTTCCTATAAATTGTAAGGAGGGGCTTCTTTCAAAAGGTTGGACATTCTTGTTTTGCCCCTCCCTTCTTCTCTTTGGCAGGTGAATTTGTGGAGTTCAAACCTCCCATCTAAAACTGTAATGCAACTTTGCCTCTTGACATTTTCAGTAGTGTATGTATCAATCTTTGGAGAAAATAATGCATGTATGTGGATGATTCTCAACCCTCTCTATTTTCATTTTGCATCCTCCTGATCTTTCACTGCAATTTTTGTTATCTGTGCATGATCTTGCATTGCATTTTAATGGTTTGTGTTTATTGGCAAGACAGGTGTTCTTCATTCCTCGGTGCATCACCTTTGTTAGTTTAGGTTTATTTTTATGCATCTTCTTACCCTGTCTCCTTGGAAAGTTAGATTAGGTTTTTGAGTAAACCCTCTGCATTTTTATGTGTGCATCTAAACAGAGGAATAGGAACCGGCCTTCATCCGGAGAGATTTTCTCGATTTCACAAGGTCCCACACTTGGGAAAAGCTCCATGTTATGCAATCACATTGAGAGTCTCAACCCATCGAGTTGTAGACATTTAGGGGTGCTGTGATTCGCCATCAACAGTTTTGGCACGCCCGGTGGGACCAAGAGGTCATTCCACAAGATTTGAAGGAATTTTCAAGAAATTTGGACTAAAAATTGCAGGTTTTACAATTTCAGATTTTTCACCTTCCAGGCTGAACTTTGAAATTGATTTTCAAGGGCTTAACTTGCTCAAAACAAGTCAAAATTTCACCAGCTGATAGATCGGGGGATAATCTTCAAAAGGGTATTCTTAGATTTTTGAGATTTTGACTTTCAAAATTTCATGGTTTTTAGTATTTCAGTTTTCCCAGGTGTTGAGCATGTCCCAAGTTCCGACACGGTGTATTTCAGGTTTTGTAAGTTGCCTTACATGACCTAAGTTTTTCCTGTACCTTTTGGGGATTAGTAGCTGCACAACAAAACCCGATAACCGAATTGAAGAACTATATCTTCTGGGTCCTTCAAGGTTTTAATTTTTATTTTTTAATATTGCCATGTTTGGTGTGTAACTTGGCAGAATCCAGCCTTTTGAGGCTCATCCCCCAACACATCTGGCGACTCGAAGGGGAAGAATTCAAGTGGTGTAGCAGTAAAATTTTCCCAGTGCATGAGAAGAATTCGAACCAGGTCTGATACTCGAGAAGAGGGGCTATTTGTCCACTTGCAACTATCACTAGGTAGAGGAAGGAGAGGAAGAGGACCACGAAGATCACCATCTCCACCTAACCGGACTTTGTCTACACCTCCACCTGGTAGACCTTTTCTCGCATCAACCAGAGTTCTTAGGCCAATCATAATGGCACATCTACCACCGAATCCCTTTGTCAATTTCACTGGCAGTAGCCCACTTGCCCTCAATGCACAGAATCCAGTTCCAATTGCAGCATTGAAGAACATTCCATTTTTCACTAGAGAAAATCATACCACTCTTGGTGATCATGTCAAAGACATTGCTAACATTTGTGCAATCCATGAGATAAATGAAATGGATGTTGCTGTCAAATTGTTGGCATCTTCATTCAAAGGGAAGGCATTGCAATGGTTTAGGAGCCTTGGAGCTAGTTCTATCCAAAATTGGAATCAATTATGCATAGTTCTCCATGAGCAGTTTGGGAGAAAAGGGAGACAATTTGTCTCTACTGAACAATTGACAACTATCAAGAGAGCTCCCAATGAGCAACTGATTGACTTCAACTTCAGATTTCAAAGGTCTTGGGATAGAATTCCAGTGGCCGTTAGGCCAACAGATGAAGGTGCTTTTCTATACTATCTTAAGGCTTTGAATTTTGATATTTCTATGTTAATTCAATCTATGGGAGGCACAACCTTACCTGTTGCTTATAGCATTGCCATTAGGGCTGAAAACTATCTTATTCAAGCTGGTAAGCTGGCTCCTAGGCCTCCCATGCCCTTGTATCCAAACTTAGAAAATCCAAGCACTAGTCAAGCACCCACTTTGGCTCCTATTCCCACTCCTAGAAATCAAAGTTCAAATGAAACTTCTACTTCATCCTCTAGTGCTTCAAATGAACTCCAAGAGGTCATGAAACAATTAAAAAATTTGGGAAATGAGCTGGTTACACTCAAGAGGCAAGCAAGCCCAAAGCTTTAGACCTTCTTATCAGCCTCAAGCTCAACCTAATAGGCAACCATACCAGCCCAATAGGCCACCCAATCTAGCTGCAAATCAAAGCCAAGTAAGGCCTCCCGCCAATAGACCATTTCAGCCCTATAACCCCAATGTTGCATCTGCTTCTAAAGCATTAGTGCCAGTGCAAAACAACATAGCTCAAGAGTATGATTGGTGTTTCCCATGCAATGAACCTCACAACCAATCTATGTGCTTCAATGGTGCTTTGAACCAAGCCTTGATGGTGACAACTATTGGTGTAGAGGGTGAAGTGAGTCAAGAAACAAATCAGCAACAAGGGACATCTCAGCAAAACACACTCCAAATGATACCGCACTTGTGAATTGGCAAGCTGAGGATTTTTGTGGCATGAATCAAACAATTTCTCAGAGTGTAGCAGCTAACACAAGATCAAAGAAGAGGAATATTGGTGAAGGGCAAGTCATTGGCTCCAAGTGATCTACAACCTTCCATCACTCCACAAGGTGTTGGTAAGCAAAATACAGTTCCAAACACGCAAGGACAGCCCAAACCACCTTCTAAACCAACTCAAATGCTAGTTGTTGCTGCCCATGCACAAGAAAGGAATGTGCCTAAAGGACAACAAAGAGATCTTTCATCCCCATTTAGCATCATTGATCAAATGAAGAAGACAAATGTGAATATATCAATGTGGGAATCTTTATCCATCCTAGGCCAAAGAGATCTTCTACAAGCTACCATGAAGAATTGGTCAACTTCGAACCAACAGGTCCATATGCAAGAGAATGTCCTCACAAATGCTGCTCAGCCTGAAGGGAGTCATGGAGGACAACAAGGTAAAGTTTTGAAACCCCCTCCATTCTATGTTTCATTAATCATTGGCAATAAACTAGTACACAATTGCATGATTGATTCTGGGGCAAGTAGTTCTGTCATGCCCAAGCAAATAGCTGATCAGCTGGGTCTCCAATATGAAGTCATATCAAAGGGGGTAGTGCAATTGGATGGGACAGCAATAGTAGCAACGGTGGGAGTGATTAAAGGTTTGAATCTTATCTTGCATGCATGCCCCAACGTTACCGTTTTGCAAGATGTGTCAGTGATAGATTTGCCACCACTCTTTGCCCTATGCTTATCAAGGGATTTCACAGCTAGAATTGGAGGCTACTTATTTGCTAACTGGTCACACATGTTGTTCAGAACAAGATATGGTACTAAGGTCACAATCAGATCTGAACCAATTGCAAAATTTCATATTGAGCCTCATACTCCAAGCCAAATCAATGCCAATCTGCTTAGCATTTGATCAAGAAGATTATCAAGCACTGGATGAAGCCGACACCAAAGTTGGAAGCATCCTAGATTTGAATCTTGATGAATGGGCAAGCAAGGTACATGCTTTTGATCCCTACCAAGAAATAGAAGAATCTGAGCTAGGAGTCTATTGCATACATGAAGAAAACCAACCTATTCCTAACATCACCAAACCAAACCATAAGGATGACAATGAGGTATGGCAATTATTTTTCGATGGATCAAGGAGTAGGCAAGGTGCAGGAGGAGGAGCTATGCTTGTTTCACCTCAAGGCATCAAATATTATTCAGCTTTCCGTTTCCAATTTTCCTATTCAAACAACACAGTTGAATATGAGGCCTTGATTCATGGACTTCATTGGGCTAGGAAAAGGGCATAAAGAACTTGCAGGTGTTTGGGGATAGTGAGATAATCGTCAATCAAGTCAAGGGACAACATGCTACAAAGAATGACCTGCTAAAGAACTACAAGAATAGGGTGTGGGACCTCGTTGAGGATTTCGAAGCTTTCAATATCGTGTCCATACCCAGGAAGAAAAATGAAGCAGTGGATAGGCTCACAGCAGTTGGAGCAACATTTGATGTGGTTGACAACATCAAAAGGGAAAAAATGCAACCACGTATCCATGTGATTGTGAGGCCAGTAGTTCCAGATAATAACACAAGCTAGTAGGTGTTTGAGAATGATCAACAGATCATCAATTTCTTACAAGAAGAGGCTGAATTCTCAGCTAGGAATCAAGATAGATTAGAGCAGCAGTATGGGGATCAAGTAGTGCAGCTATGGACAAACAAGCTTCCCAAGGGTTTAGTAACATTGGAGTCTATCTTCAACCCTAACGACCAGTTCCGTAAGGAAAAGGCTAACATACAAGTCAAGAGAGAAGATTCAGAGCCAATTCCGATTGGGGAAGGCAAAACACTTCAAATTGGAAAAGTGGCCACTGAGCAGGAGAAATCAGATTTCATACAACTTTGCCAAGAATTTCCAGATGTCTTCGCTTGGAGCTATGAAGACTTGAGAGGATTCAATCCGAAGTTGGCACAACATACCATAGAATTGGATCTAGATGCTAAGCCCATCAAGTAGAAGCAGAGACCAGTCAAACCTCACATTGAACCTCTAATGAAGAAAGAGTTAAACAAGCTAATAGAGGCAAGCATTATATTCCCGATCAAGCACTCAAGCTGGGTTGCAAACTTGGTTCCGGTTAGGAAGAAGAGCGGAGAAATCAGGTTGTGTGTAGACTTCGAGACCTCAACAGGGCATCTCTCAAAGACCATTACCCACTTCCTTCAATGGAACAAATATTGCAAGTGGTATCCGGTTCGGAGAGATTCTCTCTCCTAGATGGCTACTCAAGGTATAATCAGGTAATGGTGAAAGAAGATGACCAGTTCAAGATGGCTTTCACCACCAAATGGGGCACCTATGCCTACAAGAAGATGCCATTTGGGCTATCAAATGCTGGAGCCACTTTCCAAAGGGCAATGGATATGGCATTCAAGGGTTGATCAATAAAATAGTTCTGATATATCTTGATGACATCACCGTATTCTCCAAAAATGTAGTGGATCACCTCTTTCATCTGAGGCAGGTATTTCAGAGGTGTAGAAGATTTGGGGTATCATTGAACCCCAAAAATGTATATTCTTGGCTCACAAAGGAAAACTTCTAGGCCATATTGTTTCAAAGGAGGGATTGACGATTGACCCAGAAAGAGTTGAAGCAATTCGAGTGTTGTCATTGCAAGTCATAAGAAGGCTCTTCAAAGCTTCTTGGGAAGGATCAATTTTGTCTGCAGGTTTGTTCCAAACTTTGCAGCTCTCGTAAAGCCAATAACACTGATGTTGAAAAAGAGCATGACATTTAAGTGGACATCTGAAGGCAAGGCAAGTTTTGAGGCAATAAAAGAGGCTATATCTCAAGCTCCGACTCTCGTCAATCCAGACTTCTCCAAGGATTTCATGCTATATGCCTTTGGTGGTGGAGACACAATTTCTACAATCCTAGTACAACAAAACAAAGAAGGATTAGAACAACCAGTCGCTTTCTTCAGTCAAGGCTTGGAGGAATACGAAACTAGGTACTCTTTCATTGAAAAACATGTCCTTGCAGTGATTAGAAGCTTAAAGAAATTCAAGCACCTAGTCTCAAACAACAAGATCCAATTATTGGTCTCTCATGCGGGAGTCAAGGAATTCCTTCTAAACAAGGATCTAAATGAGAAACGTGCAGGATGGATCACTCGTGTCATGGAATATGACATCGAAATTAAGGTCACTAAGCTGGTTCGTGGAAAGGGATTATGTGAACAACTAGCTTTGAGTCAGCAAGTTGAAGTAGGTGATGAAAAAGAGACTGTCTTGGTACTACAGGATGGTCAAGAACAGGAAAATGATGATGTGCCCACTCCTTGTTGGACTCAGAATATGATACACTTCCTATGGTAGGCCTATGCCCTCCGTAAATTGAGAAAAGCAAAAAGGAGATACTTCAGATTACAAGCCATTCCATATGTGCTTGTTGATGGTGTTTTGTTTAAAAAAGACATCAATGGAGTTCTATTGAGGTGCATTGGGATAGGTCAAATTGAGAGGGTGTTACAAGATTTTCATGATGGAGATTCTGGAGGACATTTCGCCCCACGAGTAATAGCTCTCAAGATAATGAAGGTAGGGTATTATTGGCTCACAAAGTGTTCAGTGACTGCTATACATGGATAAGAAAGTGCAAGAAATGTGCACTCTTCACGAGAAAAGAAAGACTAAAGTTAGCTTCCATGCACCCAATTTTGGTTGACCAACCATTTATGCAATGGGGATTGGACTTCATCGGGGTCATCAACCCAAACTCAAGCCAAGGCCACAAGTGGATTCTCACGGCAACGGACTATTTCACCAAGTGGACCGAAGCAGTAGCACTCAAAGAAGTAAATGAGTCTAACATACTAGACTTTTATGAAGGAATAGTGACTAGGTTTGGTGTGCAGCCACTATCATATCAGACAATGCATTGGCATTCATAGGTTCCAAGATTACAGAATGGGCTGTCAAGAATGGAATCTATTTGAGCACCTCTTCAAATTATTACCCGCAGGGTAATGGATAGGCAGAGTCCACGAACAAGAATTTGCTAAGAATCATCAGAAGGACTCTGGATGAAAACCAAAGGACATGGCATACTGTTAGGATAAATTTTATTATCCTATTATTTAATTATGCATAGGTTAATTATTTAATTAATTTTAAATAGTTATATTGTTATATGGTTAATCAACCATATTTGTCAGTATGCATATTGTTATATTGTTTTCAACAATATATTTGTTTTTTATTTAATTGTTGCTTCTGGGTGATTTGGAAGCTTGTTTGTCTGGTTTGTGGTTGCACCGCATGCAACTCATTTTCCGAATGTATTGGGTGCAATATCTATAAATATTGCAGCCCATCCTCTGTAATTTTTTACTGATTGAGATCAATAAAATCTACACGGGCTTCCGTCCTCTGTTTCTCAATCAACATTTGGTATCAAAGCAAAGGGCGATATGCTCTCAAAAATGCTTTTTCTCCTCATGTACAAGTTTCAGATCAAGAAAAACTCGTGGAAGATGTTTTGGCCGCTGTCTACTCTTCTTCCACTGTATATTTTCCAGCGTGGGCGCCTCCTTCTTTTTTTTATTTTCTTTTGCTCTGTTTGATTCACTGCAGGTGCACAGACAGACCTCCAAAACAAGCAAAACAACCTCCACATACAGTAGATAAAAAACCTTTATTGGAAAAAAAATATTATTTCCAATACCTGTAGCTAATTTTGCCTGGTGCTGAGTGCACCAGTGCAAAAAAAATTTGCCTTCCAAGTACCTGGAAGGAACAGGCGGATGTGGGGGAGGCAGGGATGGGGCTGGGAGTTTGCACGACGTTGTGCATGTGCTCTTAAATGCTGCCGAAACATGTCTCCAATCTCTCTCTCTCTCTGCCTGCTCTCTCTTCCACACCTTCACAGGCTGAATTTCGCTCGGTACCAAAACGCAGTCCAAGGCAAAAATACATCGAAAATACAGCGCCCAAACAAAAAAAAACGCGGCCTGTACATGCATTACAGTGCGTCCAAAGGAAAACGCGCCCAAACACTAAAACACGCGGCCAAAGGAAGGAGAAAATGCGGCCTGAGCAAGAAAATGCGGCCTGAACAAGGAGAAAATGCTTCAGATCCGTTTTTTGGGCAAATACAACCCTAAAAACGCCCCTTCACCAGCATGCGCCACGTGGCATCCATTTTCCAAGAGGTAAGTCAATTTATTTGTCAATAAATACAAATTGCTTCCTTCCATAGTCCAAGCGCCCCAAGTGGGCAAGTTGGTTAGTGCATGTGCCTTGGGAGTGAGAGGTTTGAGGATCAAATCCCACCAAAAACACTCAAAAACTCTCCTTTTGCATCTGGCGGATTTTTTGGCGGAACTGCTAAATTTAGCAGGCTTTTTTGAATTTAGTTACGACTAACTAAATTTAGCGGAGAAATCCCTAACTTAGGGTAATTTTTTTCTCCTATTTGGTCTGTTTTCTCATTCCAGACATTTTTTGCAAAAGGAGACCCACCTAAAAATTGCATTTTCAGCTATTTTTTTGCAATTTTTAGCATTTAGGGCTCAGGAGGTCACCAGGACCCCAAAACTGAAATTTTTTGCCTGTTATTCAAAATTGTACTACATATTGTACTAATTTGCAGGTTGCCATAGTCAACTGCAAAACTTTGTAACTACTCAGAAACTGGCAGAATTGTAATAAAAAAGTAAAATTGGTTCTGTAACACTCACGAGATCCTAGATCTCATTCGCGGCGTTCATTATATACGATTGCCTATGGGAAGCGCTTACGGGTAAAGCGTCGCGACTACTACCGCACTTAACGCCTAATATAAGCTGCAACAACGCGTCGTCTGGGCATCGCCCCTATAAATCGACAGGGGAGTAATAAGGTCACAAATGCACACACTATGAACCATCCCATCCGTCTGTGAACGATTGCATGACATAAATCCGGACTGAGAAATTATCCGAGTATATAGCGAAGTTACGCGCGCATATGAGGATATTTCTTTGAGCCGGTGTCAATAATCGCACAAACCCCATCAATATTGTCTTGGTACCACGTATCGAATTCTTTCACGTACATTAACGCCTCTTTCACGTACGCGGGTATATAGAAAGGGCGAGCTTCTTCCACGTACCGACGGGTATATCGGAAGGGCGCGTATATAGAAAGGTTCGGTATATTGGACTGATGATATATAGATTGGGAGACCTTATACCTAGAGTGATAAGAGCCAAACCCTGTCAGTGATCTCTGCAAAATGGGCACCAATGCCCCCAAATTTTTTCTTCCGGATTCACAATTGCTCAGAGGAAGCAACTATGCTGCTTGGAAGACAAAAATAAAAACACAACTTGAGTTTGAAGAAATCTGGCCTGTTGTGACTGGTACTCTAACCAGATCACCAACGGATGCAACACAACAACGACAATTTGATAGAGCAGATCAGAAAGCAAAACTCATCATCTTGTTTGGAGTATCCGACGATGTGCAAGTCCACATTTGAGATGCCACATCAGCAAAAAGAAGCTTGGGATAAGTGAGCACAATATATGAGGAGGCCAAGAACAAGAATGTCATACTCAATTTGCAGAGTCGATTACATACATTGAAATTCAAACAAAATGAGAAAATTGAAGCCTTTCCTAAGAAGAGTTGCGAGTTGAGGGCTTCACTTCTAGCCCTAGGAGAAGATGTCAAAGATGAGTCTCTCGTTCCCATTGTTCGAGAGCTCTCCTTCTTCTTACCGAATTTTTGTCACAACTCTAAACTTGTCGATGATACGACAATTAGTTTTGACAAGTTAGTAAACCTACTGCAACAAGAGGAAGCAATGTACAACAAGGATGATGAAGAGGAGCAGTAACCGTCTTCACATCAAAATGGAAAGAAAAAGGTAAAGGTAAACCTAAATCCTATGAAGACCCCACATCGAATCGTATCATGGGGACAATCAATGAAGAAGTGATGTCCAATTTGCAAAAGAGGACATGACTTGCAAGAATGTTGGTTTAACACATATAAGAAAGGTTCATCAAGCAATTACGGACCACAACAACAACAAACTTACAAGGACATTCAAACAATTATCACGGGCAGAAAAAGGAAGGCTGGAAAAGAAGACCCCACCAAAGAAGGTAATATTGCTTTGAGCAACAAGATCGATCGACAATGAAGACTTCTTGTTCACTTTGCTCGATCAAGTGAACCATCCACGTCATCTAGTGACATCTCGGTATGTTGATTCGGGAGCCACTCGACACATGACCGGCCACGAGACCTGGTTTATTTCAATGAGGGACACACCATCGAAAAATCATGTTTCGTTGGGAGATGATTCTTCATATACAGATTCAGGGGATTGGAAACATTTCTCTACCCCTTGGTTCACGCAAATGCAAACTATCAGATGTTCTATATGTCCCCTGGGTTGACAAAGAACCTTCTTTTGGTCAGTCAACTCCTAGATCACAACCTGAAAATTGACTTTGATAGTCAATCCGGCAAGAAAATGTGTTTGATTCGAGATAAATCCAGAGGCTCGAAAATAATTGCAAAAGCCTCAAATGTGGGACGAATGTTTCAACTTGATTTCATTCACAAAAATGATCAAGCACTCGTGGCTAAAAACTCCACCTCAGCTCAGTTGTGGCATTGGAGATTTGGTCATGTAAGTTTCAAATATCTCGAAACACTTCGCCGGTGTAATATGGTACATGGGCTACCATCTCTTTAGAAGGATACAGACAAGTGTCCTCACTGCTTAGCAGGAAAACAACACAGAGTTTCATTCCAAACAAGTACTTTTCGAGCTCATGGTAAACTTGACCTGGTTCATACAGATCTGTGCGGTCCAATGCAGCCAAGTCATTCAGGGTTCCAGTACTTCATGCTCTGTGTTGATGACTATTCACGAAAAATGTGGATTTTTGTCTTTGCAAGAAAAGTGAAGCCTTTGAAACGTTCAAAAAGTTCAAAGTGGCAGTTGAGAAAGAAACTGGTCATCACATCAGAACTCTCCGCTCAGATCGAGGGGGGGAATTCACCAGTGATGAGTTCAGAGACTATCTACAAACTCACGGGATTCGTCGACAAATGCCTCCTCCACACACACCGCAGCAAAATGGTGTTGTCGAGAGAAGAAATCGTACTATCATGGAAATGGTGTGATGCATGATCGATGATTCCGAACTTGCAAAGACATTTTGGGCAGAAGCAGCAAAAACAGCAGTGTATTTGTTAAACAAAGCGCCCACAACTGCTCTTGATGGAATTACACCACAAGAAGCATGGTCAAAGAGGAAACCATCCATTGCACACCTCAGAGTATTCGGGTGCAAAGCCAACATGCACATACCCAAACAAAACAGAAAGAAATTGGACATGAAGTCACAAAATCTCATCTTCATTGGATACAGTGAAGAGACTCTTGGGTCTGAGAATGATGGATCCTAAGACCGGAAAAGTCTACACAAGCAGAGATGTTGAGTTTTCGAGAAGAAAGAAGCAGAGACTCCCCCTCCGGACTCGCAAGATGTAGATTTTCACCGGTTGTAAAAATTGAGGCTAATGTTCCCTCGAATATGAAAGTGATGATGGGATAGAACCACAACCCATGGGAACAGATCAACGTATGCCTAAATGGTGTACAAGCACATTACGAGATGCAAGATTGGATGCTCCACCGGATACATCCACCCTTGGACCACGGACTCAAGCAAAAAGCAAGAGAAGAAGTTAACTTTGCCTTGATGAGTAGAGTTATTGAAACAGATGAGCCATCTGATCCAGGAAGCCCTATAGTCAAAAGCTTGGAAAGATGCCATGGATTCGAATATCAATCAGTGATGAAAAATAACACTTGGTAGCTTGTCGATCTTCCACTAGGGAAGAAACCCATTGGTTGCAGATGGATATTCAAAACTAAGTACAAAGTAGATGGGACAGTGGACAAGTGCAAAGCAAGACTTGTAGCAAAGGGGTACGCACAGAAAGAAGGCATTGACTATGAGGAGACATTTGCTCCCACAGCTAAGATCAAAACGATCAGGATGATCTTTGCTCTAGCTACTCAGTTTGGTTGGAAAGTCCATCAGATGGACGTAAAAAGTGCCTTCTGAATGGAGATTTACAAGAAGAAGTCTACATGACTCAACTTGAGGGATATGTTGTACCTGGTCAAGAAGAAAAGGTATGCAGACTCAGGAAATCTCTATATGGCCTCAAATAGGAACCCGGGCATGGTACATCAAGATTGATGAGCATCTCGTACAACATGGATTCGTTAGAAATCCATACGATCCCAATCTCTACCTCAAAAAGCAAGGGGGGGAGATGGTGATTGTTGTAGTTTATGTCGATGATCTAGTCATCACTGGCAGTTCAGTGAAGATGATTGATGAAACAAAGAAAGATCTTAACCGATCATTCGACATGACAGATCTCGGGCTTATGCACTACTATCTTCGATGGAAGTATGGCAGAAAGAGAATCACATCTTTGTTTCTCGAGATAAATATACCAAGACAACGCTCGAGAAGTTTAGGATGATGGATTGTACACCAATTGCTACACCTATGGAGAACAGATTCTGATTATCTCGTTCGAGATCCATCTCCGAGGTAAGTGCCACTCTCTATCGGTGATTGGGAGTCTCATTTACCTAACCTACACTAGACCAGATATCGCCTTCTGCAGTGAGCTATCTATCCGAGGTTCATGCAGGAACCCAAAATTTATCATTGGAAAGCGAAAAGCACATTTTGAGATATCTCAAAGGATCGGTGGATCTTGGTCAGAATACAAGAAGAACGAAAAATTCTTCTTGGTGGATATTCGGATTCAGATCATGAGGTAACATTGATGATAGAAAATCCACTTACGGATTTGTATTCTTTATGGGATCGGACCAATATCATGGGGAAGTAAGAAACGACACTTTGTTTCTCGCTCTTCCACGAAGCCGAAGTATCGTTCTACAGAGAAGCATGCGTGAAGCGATTTGGCTACGTCGCATCTTGGAAGGACTTGGAATACCACGGGACAAACCGACTACCATGTATGTAGACAATGAAGGTGTTCTCAAACTTGTTCGCAATCTAGTTTTCACGAGAGAACAAAGCACATTGAAGTTCGGTTCATTTCATACGAACATGTGTTGAAGCACAACATCCAAACTTTCGGCTTGATTTTGTCCAACAAACTAAACAACGAGCAGATATTTTCACAAAGTCACTTGACGTGACAAGTTCGAGTTGTTCAGAGCATTTCTCTCCTCATCTCTTCAGACAATGCACAATTAAGGGGGGGAATGTTAGGATAAATTTTATTATCCTATTATTTAATTATGCATAGGTTAATTATTTAATTAATTTTAAATAGTTATATTGTTATATGGTTAATCAACCATATTTGTCAGTATGCATATTGTTATATTGTTTTCAACAATATATTTGTTTTTTATTTAATTGTTGCTTCCCGGGTGATTTGGAAGCTTGTTTATTCTGGTTTGTGGTTGCACCTGTGCAACTCATTTTCCCGGATGTATTTGGCTGTGCAATATCTATAAATATTGCAGCCCATCCTCTGTAATTTTTTACTGATTGAGATCAATAAAATCTACACAGGCTTCCGTCCCTGTTTCTCAATCAACAATACCAAGCTAAAATCAGCATTGTGGGCTGATAGGATAACGCCAAAGAGATCTACGGGTAATTCTCCCTACAAGTTGGTCTATGGGAAAGAGGCGGTATTTCCTATATCATTAGAATTACAAAGCATTAGAGCTCATGAAGCGATTTGAGTTATGTCGAGTTCGAACCAAAGGAGGCCGGTATGCAGAGTTGATGGAATTGGAAGAAATAAGAGAACATGCGAGTTCGATGATTGAAAAGGATCGGTGCCTTAGTAAAAGATGGTTTGATAAGAAGGCAAGAGCAAGGACCTTCCGGGGAAGGGGACCTAGTTATGAAATGGGATGCGAGATCGGGCAAAACCAGGAAGGAATTCCAAGTTTGATGCCATTTGGAGTGGCCCCTACATGGTCACGGGATGTAAAAGTAGTAATTCCTTCAATTGTCTACATTGGATGGAGAAGAACTCCGATTCCGGTTAATGAGAATCTATCTTAAACATTGCTTTACTTTAAAAGGGAAAGGGTTTACCCTTGTAAATATTAGCCTAGATTTCAATTCCTCTAAGTGCGTATGCACATTGTATTTTGTAGTTAGGTTTCAATTTCCCTAAGTGCTCTAAGCACATGTTTTGTTACTCTCAAGTTGAATTTCTATAGTTCGAAGATGCTCTCGAAGGAGTTGCGGTATCGTGCTCGGGATCGAGAGATCAAGTTGGTTTCAGATTATTGCTTATGACTCCATGCCCAATGGATTGCTAAAAGGCCACTGATCTTCTACCTAGCAGGCAGGTGACCCGTTGAGTCACCAAATTGTTGTATATATCTTCCCCCTCGGGTAGATATGGGAAAATAGCAGTAAAGGGCACACGACATAAGGTGTTGACACGAAGAAATTCATGCCTTGGCATAGGAAAAGGGCGCATGACATAAGGTGTCAACATGAAGAAATTCATGCCTTGGCGCAGTAAAGGGCGTATGACATAAGGTGTCGACATGAAGAAATTTGCGCCTTAAGCGCATGAGTAAAGGTGCACGACATAAGGTGTCGACACGAAGAAATTCGTGCCAAGGCGCGAGTAAAGGGTGCACCACATAAGGTGTCAACATGAAGAAATTCGCGCGCAGCGCGAGTAAAGGGCGCATGACATAAGGTGTCAACACGAAGAAATTCACACCTTGGCGCAGTAAAGGGCACATGACATAAGGTGTCAACACGAAGAAATTCACTCCTTGGCGCGAGTAAAGGGCGCACAACATAAGGTGTCGACACGAAGAAATTCACACCTTGGCGCGAGTAAAGGGCACACGACATAAGGTATCAACACGAAGAAATTCATGCCTTAGCGCGGGTAAAGGGCACATGACATAAGGTGTCAACATGAAGAAATTCGTGCTTAGGCGCGAGTAAAGGGCACATGACATAAGGTTTTGACACGAAGAAATCCGCGCATTGGCGCGAGTAAAGGGCGCCACGACATAAGGTGTCGACACGAAGAAATTTGCGCCTTAGTGCAGGTAAAGGGCACATGACATAAGGTGTCAACACGAAGAAATTTGCACCTTGGCGTAGGTAAAGGGTGCACGACATAAGGTGTCAACACAAAGAAATTCGCACCTTCAAGTGCGGAGTAAAGGGCACACGACATAAGGTGTCAACACGAAGAAATTCGTGCCTATGGCGAGGTAAGAGGATGTCGACACAAATATGGATGTGCCTATGGCATAGGTAAGAGGATGTTGACACAAATATGGATGCGCCTATGGTGCACCATGAGGAGGCGCAACATTCGAGCGCTGACAGGAAGTAGACCCTGACCTAGATATTCAAATGGCCATAACTTTTCACAGGGAGCTCGGATTCACATAAGGTTGGACTTTTCGGAAATCTTACAAGGTCCTTTGTCCAACTACGAATGGATATCTTTAATTGGGTGAGAAAAATTCTTAAAAATGAAAAATATAGTTCCCCACTTTTTGGTTTTGCTAGGGTTCTCACCTACCACCATAATGAGATCAATTAAATGCAACTGTGGAGGTGGTTGGGGTAGATTTGGAATTTATCTCTCTTCCCTCTCTCATTCTTCCTATAAATTGTAAGGAGGGCTTCTTTCAAAAGGTTGGACATCCTTGTTTTGCCCCTCCCTTCTTCTCTTTGGCAGGTGAATTTGTGGAGTTCAAACCTCCCATCTAAAACTTTAATGCAACTTTTCCTCTTGGCATTTTGTAGTGTATTGTATCAATCTTTGGAGAAAATAATGCATGTACGTGGATGATTCTCAACCCTCTCTATTTTCATTTTGCATCCTCCCGATCTTTCACCTGCAATTTTTATTATCTCAGGCATGATCTTGCATTGCATTTTAATGGTTTGTGTTAATTGGCAAGATGTGTGTTCTTCATTCCCGGTGCATCACCTCTATTAGTTTAGGTTTATTTTTATGCATCTTCTTACCCTGTCTCCTTGGCAAGTTAGATTAGGTTTTTGAGTAAACCCTTTGCATTTTTATGTGTGCATCTGAACAGAGGAATAGGAACCGGCCTTCATCCAGGAGAGCTTTTCCAATTTCGCAAGGTCCCACACTTGGGAAAAGCTCCATGTTATGCAATCACACTGAGAGTCTCAACCCATCGAGTTGTAGACATTTAGGGGTGTTGTGATTCACCACCAATAATACCTCCAAGGCTCTAACCACCTCCTTATGGATTATTGTTATCCATTGCATTTTACTCACATTTATTGAGTGCACTAATATCAACATATATATAATGTGTATACGCATCTAAATGATAAAATTTGGTATGTCGGAATGATATGTAAATGAACTGTTCAAAACCCATGATATAGAACGTTTGGAATGACTCTAATCCCATAAATAAAAATTTCATTCTTTATTATATAAGTCAAACATATAAACCTAAACAAGAGCATTGGAGTTACACACTGCAAGTATACCTAGATATACATAACATCAGTGTATATTAATCAAATGTCAACCACCACTCCCCTTGTTATGGACCGGGTTCGGACATATATACAATGTATATTTTTGCATAATCTCCTCTAATTTTTTTGAAAATGAGTGAAATAATTTTTAATTTTAATATGCGTGACGTGGAACATTAAACATTATTATGGTTGAAAATAAAACTACTAATATATTAAAAATTCTCACCCTATTGTAAGTCCCTACTAGATCACCCCTTCTTCCTCTATATCAAATCCTCAATATCTAAATGCTGTAAAAATATCCTAAAAAAACTACTACATTTAATTATTGCCACATGATTGACTAGGGATCGATCCCACACCTGGAGTACAAAAATTTATAGATTTTGCTTCCACATGTATTGGCGAAAATATTATGAGAAGGAAAGAATAAATAAAAATTTAGTTAGTTCACGGTCTGCAATAAGAAAAAAATTAAGGTAAAACGAAGTTTTCATTTCCAAGAGACAAGCTTTTATAAATAAATAATATGCAATAGGCGTTTCGAGCTATCTAATGTGCTTCATAAAATTATTGCACCAAAGGCATTCTTCATGTGATTACGCCCAGAAGGCGTGTATCGAATTAGAGTAAGGGGCTTGCAGTTGTTATCTCTAACATGGATGGGATGAGCCATATCAATGACACATCGAATGAATTGTCTTTGATAAATTAGATGGTTTATAACCTTCTCTAAATGTGTAACATTAGAAGCCTTCATTGCATTTCAGCCTCCAAGAAGATTGAATATCACTCACTAGCTAATGTGTACCTCATAACTAGAACTTGTAAACACGAAAGCTTTTACAAAATCTATTGAGTTAGACTCCTGCCATACACCTATGATTTTGTTCTACGACTCTTATTTCTCCAGTTCAAATAACATATTGGATTGTGGGGAACACCAATTATGAATTGGAAACTATTATCACCGAATCACAACACCCTTTGATTGTTTAGCATGTGAGTTTGTTAAGGCAAGCAATGTGACTAGGTAACATGGAGTTGCTTGAGGTGTGAGAGATTGCATTTGAAACAACTCTCCAGAGAAGGATGGTTCCTCTTCCTAATCAAATGCTAAAACTACCATTGATGGAAGAAATGCTGTTATCTAAACCTATCCTATCAATTCCAAGGGACTAGGGAGAGAAAATGAACATGCAAGAAAGTAAATCCTATACTAAAGGAGGTGACATTACCAAGAGAAGGGTGTGGGAATCTCCCATTAGGTGAAAATGAAAGAAAATGTAGAGCAGAGAGGGTAGAAAATCATACCACAATCCAACAACAACATTCAAACAACCATTTTCATGAGGGAACAACAACATAAACCCAAAGTAAGATGAATAAAAGAGATGCAATACACCTGCAACTGAAATGAAGAGGCAAGATAATTGCAAGAAGCACAAACAAGGGAAAGAGAGATATCACAAACTCAACGTTATTGCTTCATTAGTTCACACGCTCCATTACAATGTAAAAAAAAGGCTTGGATCATCATGCAAGATGTCTAAAATGGAGGCTGTAGCACATTGGTGTTCAAAAACAATTTTAGTAGAGTTTTGTTACAATGAGAATCACCCCTCAAAATGAGATGTCACTACAATTTATAGAGAATGAGGGAGAAGAGAGAGAAGTGGAAAATCTCGAATTTATCCTTCATGTACTTGAAAAGTACCATAAGTGGCTACAAATCATGATGGGAGACCTACAAAATCCATCCCTTGCTGTCTTGTAACTTGTAGTAGAATAAACATGGCTACCCATGCTCATTAAATGCAATTTTAAGCTGTCTAGAGGTCATTATTTGGAGATGGGATCATATTTTGAATTTTAAAACACTAAAACTCCATCAAATCTTTAATTTCTTAATTTATAAGTGTAGAGGACAAATCCAAGATTCCAACAAGTCCAATTTTGTGTAATTTGGTTGAGAAATGAGAAAGTTATGATCATTTGAGTGCAAGAAACTCTCTATCCACTTCAAGACTTGGTTGTTGCTTTACATGATTGAGCATTAAATTGGTTTGTTGGAAGTGATCATTTTATCTCTTTTCATATTTTAAATGGTATGGGAAGCAATTTAAATATTTTGCGAGCTCCATTGATTTTACAAATTTCCAAATGGGGGGTTTTATGTGTTGGTTGGCTTTAAGTTGTGCCATCTCGGATCTAGCTCGCCAAGTGGCTCGCCAAGATGACAATGTGATTCATTCTCTTGAGCCACCATTTTTCTTCCCTCTGTCTCTGTGAACATGTCAACTCACCTTAGCAATCTAATTTTTCCAACTTTGAGCTCCACGTAGTTCACCATCTCGCCTCACATCTATCCTCCATCGCCATGCGGGCCACATATCCTGGCGTGGAACTCCTCCCGACACATCCCATTCTCTATGTGCCTCGTGCGGCTGATGTGGCCACATTGGGTCCAAGTTGACCCAATGCTCTATGCTTCAACTCACCCCGGAGTGCAAACCTTCCCATCCCCACATCGCTTGTGTTGTGGAAAAAGTGGCACCCAAGGAACTCACGACCCAAGTACCTCTGGGATCCCCATGCCCCAAAATACCACTGCCACCAACAACCTCCTACATGGAACTCACCTAATGGCTTGCCAAGTTGGCTCGATGAGCCAAATCCAAACGTCGTTGCCAATATTCCAACTTGAGCCAATCGACTGGCTACCTCTGTGAAAGTTCCCAACTCGCTAGGTTGTTTACCGAGTTCCATTGAGTTATGCCCAATGTCACCCCATGTATAGCTCACTTGAGGTACCCAATGACTCGACCACTATTAAACCTATAGCTTGCCAATTTGATGCACCTTAACTAGTTTCTTGAAAGTGGGAAATCACTCACCAAGCTATTTTTGGAGACTTAGCCAAAATTTTGCAATTTTTTCAATTTTCTCTTGATTCCTTCTAGATTTATGATTTTTCTAGATTTCCAAGGGTAGATGGAAAGTGATGTAATGTTCTGAAACCAAGATTCTCCTTTTTTTCCCAAATTTTGGTGAATGTGGGCCCTCGAGACTACCTCTTCACCGGATGAGCTCTTAAGCTTATGGAACCCTAGAAGAGGAAAAATTCCTCTCATGACTTCAAACCTTTCCTGAAACCTTGTTGGTGCTCCCAAAATTTAGAAAATCTATTTTATCTCTCCAATTACTTTGAGTTGGCTATTTTAACTATGGGGTAAAAATAGATAACTGAAACTAAGAAATTTATTCATGTATAAATACTAGAATCTTCTTTCTTAGTGGGTCATTTACATTAGCATTCTTATTTAACATCGAGAAGGACATGTTATCCAAATTTTCCCCTTAGGTGAAATTGAACAAAATGACCTCGCATAGAGAAAAATAGGGAATCTATTTCAGGAGCTCACATTTTGGGTTTGAGTTGAGAAAGTCGGTGAAGTGGGCCGAGCACATTGCAGAAAGGAGTTCGGGAAATGAAGAAGCTCGAAGTTGAAATTTGAAATTTAAAGGTGGGGTCATTTGGAAGTAGGCTAAGGTGAATTTCGGGAACTCGGTAGAAGGAAAAATGTGAAAAATGAGTAGAATGTCCAAAACCTAAAGTTTGAAATTTGAACTTCAAGATTAGGATTTTAGAGGTTTCATGCGCCCAAATGGATGAAAAAATACCCAAAACCTGAAACCCAAACCCTTGAAATCCTAAAATCTGAAACCCGAACCCTCGAAA
Source organism: Taxus wallichiana var. yunnanensis (assembly GCA_018340775.1). Lineage (NCBI taxonomy): Eukaryota > Viridiplantae > Streptophyta > Pinopsida > Cupressales > Taxaceae > Taxus > Taxus wallichiana. Next base: position 487,251,674 of record CM031239.1, read on the forward strand.
CCTTGAAATCCAAACCCCCCAAAATCCCAAAACCCCGAAATCTGAACCCCAAAACTTGAAAAAAAACCTAAAATCCTGAAACCCTTGAAATCTGTAAAGGTTGAAACCCAAAGTCCAAATTTTTGACATCAAGGTTTTGACATTTTGGAACCTTGTACCCAATGTGACAAAATCAAGGCCTAAGGTTTGAATCCCAAAAGTTTTAAAATTTGGATTTTGGGGGTGCGATGCAAGTTCGAGATGTCACGAAAAAGGCAAGTCAACCACCCACATTTATTGTAATATGACACCCTCATCTTCAAATGGCCATAAATTTTGACTGGGAGCTCGAATTTGACAAAATAGAACTCACATTTCGGGTTCAAGCTGAGCAAGTCGGTGAAGTGGCCGAACACATTATAGAGGACTTTGGGAAATGAAGAAGCTTTGAAGTTTGAAATTTGGACTTTGGAGATGGTGCCATTCGAGAGGTAGGCTAAGGTGAATTTCGAGGACTCGGTGGAAGGAAGTGTGGAAAAATGAGTAGAACATTTGAAACTTGAATTCTAAAATTTAAATTTCGGGTTTCAGGATTTCAAAGGTGTATGCACCCAAATGGATGAATAGTACCCAAAACCTAAAACCCCAAAATCCTAAAATCCCGTAACATGAACCCCGAAACCCCAAAACCACGAACCCCGAAATCTGAAACCCCCAAAATCCCGAACCTCGGAAACTTGAAACCCCAAAAACACGAAATCTGAAACCCCAAACCGAAAGTCGAAGCTTCAAAGTCCGAATTTAAGACTTTGGGGTTTCGACATTTCAGAACATTGTACCCCAGTGCACAAAAATCAAAGCCCAAAGTTTGAATCCTGAAAGTCTAAATTTTTGATTTGAGGGTGTGATGTAAGTTGAGTCCGAAAAGGTAGGTCAACCACTCGTATTTATTGTAGTATGACACCCTCATCTTCAGATGACCATAACATTTTACTGGGAGATGAGATTTGCACAAAATAGGAATTTTTGGAAATCTCTCAATGTCCTCTACACAACAATGACTGGTTTTCTTAATTTTAAGGAGACTAAGTATTTCAAAATCAGGGAATACATTCTGCCATTTTAAAGGGATGTTCCATATTTCTCACCTACCAAAATGATGAAGGTATGGGCTTCTTTTCTTCCCCAATAAGGAAAAGTACATGGAGGTATGTGTTTCACAGTGGCACCCATAATTCTTCAAGAGATTTTGATGCATTTTTGGGTGGTTGAATCAAGATTTGAATTCCTTCTATCTCCTTTATCTCATTCCTCCTATATATTGTAAGGAGGGACTCATTTTAAAAAAGTTGGACACCTTGTTTATGCCCCTCCCTTCTTCTTCTTGCATGTAAGATATTTTGTGGAGATTTCAAACCTTCTTACTAGACATGTAATGCAAAATATGTGCCTTTTGAGCTTGAGTGTGGTGTATTATATCAATTTTGGGACCAATATAAATAGATTTATGGATGTTTTAAACACCCTTTTATGCTTCATTGTAGCTCTTTTGGTCTTTCATCACATGGAAATTATTATGCACTATTATGTTTTCATTGAAAGATTCTAGTTGTGTTGTGTTTATTGTGCAGGTTGTTCAACACTCCTTCTTGGTGCATCATCTTCCCTTAGAGTGGGTTTTAATTTTCATCCATTTTCTCTAACTCTTTCTCCTTGGAAAATATTTAGATTAGGGTTAGATCTACAAATCTGCACTTTAGAGTAGTTAGCACTAGGATAGGATAGGAATTTGGCCTTCTCCAGGAGGGTTATCCCATTTGTAAATTCCCACACTTTAGATAAATCCATGTTTGAAAAATCACATTGACTTGCCTCAACCACTCACTTGTGAGAAATCAAGGGTGTTTGATTTAACCATAACATGACAACACAACAATGATGAGCCTATTTGAAGACTCCAAAACCTCCAATCCATGGATGGATTTGAAACCCAAATTTTCAATTATGTATGCCTCTTTTGGAAGCCTCATTCACATTCTAAACACCCGGTTAAAGGAGATTGCCATTCGGGTTTCTTACATAGTGGGAAGTACATTCTATAAGTAATTTGTTTGGATCTTATCCATTCTAAACCTAAAATATTTTGTTCCATGAATTTTCAAAACAAGGTGGTAGGGATAAAATATCGTAATATTGTGGTACCTCATATGTCGGTTATAATTCATTTGTTGTTTGAAGGAATCATGAGCCATTTCAATGGAATTCAATGTTGGAAAGCGTGAGGTTGGGTTTTCGGTGTCCTTGATTTCATTTTTGTAATGTGTATACCAAGATTTGGATCACCTACACGATGGACTAGTTAATATGAAAACCCCAAATCATCTATTATAATAAAATGGGATTATCTTTGTCATTGTGAAGAGAGAGACAATTGTGGTATCTTTCATTGAATAAAGTTAGTAAAAACTCTTTTAGATCGAATCTAAACCCACGAGAAGAAATTATCTGGAGGATTTTTCACTATGGATATCTTCCTAAACTTCCCTAAACCTTGACCATGTTAAAGGGATTCTTGAGACCTTTCTGACGGTATGTTGAAATTCAGAATTAGAGTTCATATGCAAATTCTATCGCCGGTCAAAGTTAAGGTAAGAAGCGGGTCAACCACGGGTCAACGAGGTCACCAAGTGGACCAATGTCAAGGTGACATGTGGTATTTTACAAAAGAAAAAATTGATGGTCTTGTAATATTTCAAAATTAGTTCTATGGTATAGAGCTCTTTGTAAGATTTCTGACGCATTTTGAATGGACCAAATCTGAGTTCGTATGTGAAAGATATGCATAGTCAAAGTTGTGGTCAAATGAAGACATGACACACTCTGATGTGGACAAATGGCATATTATGGGCATGAAACTTGGCAGGTTTGCAGTGGATTTTAATTTAAAATAATAATAATAATAATCTATTTAATCCATTACACATGAATAAGCCTAAATCCCATGTGATAAGGAATATTTTGTGGCCAAAAATCTATTTAAAGGCTTATCATATCCCTTTCCCACCAAATGTGGGGTAAATGGCTAAATTGGGTGCCTAAACCTATGGAAGGGGGATTTGAACCCTTGACTTGTGCCAAAATACTTATCATCTTTACCAACCCACCACTTTTTAGCAAGTAATAGAAGATGAGATCACTTCTATTTAAAGGGACATTTTGGTAGCTTTGTAAATGGACATCGAATGACCAGTTCGCAGAGATCACCATTTTGAGACACTTCTGATCGAATTTGGCCATTGTTTAAAAAGAAATTTTGTTCAAAATTTTGAGATATTTCCATAAATGTAAATTTTGTTATAGGAAGTGTTGTATATTTTCCTATGTAGGCATTTTTCCATCATAGTTTCACATATCAAGCATGAGGAGCAGGCAGAGATCTGTATTTTCCAACCACTTCTGGTCCAAATCAGGTCATGGAGTAAAAAGGGAAGTTTTTCATAATTTCCTCTAGTTTCCATAAATGTAAACCTATTTTATGTATGTGTTTTATATTTCAATTTGTAGACATTTTTCGAACGTAATTTCATAGGAAACTATCAGTGAAAATATTGTAGGGGCCACAGATGGACTTGGGAATGTTTTTGGTAAATTGAAGAGTTCCAAGAGGTCTGAATTAGATCATTTTCAGGTATAAAGGTCTGTTAAGTCATTATTGAATGGATATTGTACTTCATTGGATATTTAATAGATTGATTCACTTTCTGTGAATCTGGAGACGTAGCCTTCGGGTGAACTCCATTATCAAGTTCTTGTGTTGTGGATTTGATTTCAATTTTTAGAAGCTTTTGATCAGATAAAAACATTCAAGTTAGTTTATTTGATTAATTATTAAAGCAATCAAAAGTTGGATTAATTTGAAGGAAGTAAATTTCAGTATCCATAACCCACAACAAGATCTGAATACACTTATTAACTTGGATTTAAATATCAGATTGAGTACATTCTAAATCAACTGTGATTATTTTATTTGGATTTGTGATAGATTTAGATATTTAACTTGAGTTGGAAATTAAGGATTACTTTTGATATTTTGGAAGAGTTTAAGTTTGGGATTTTCAAGAACATCCATAATTGATAAAAGAACTCTTGATCAAGTTGAAATATTTCAAAGTTAAGAATCGAAAATTTTCTAAGTCTTTGGAAATATTTCAAGAGCCATTTTGGATCAAGAACACTTGAAAAGTGTTAGTTATTTTTGTTTCAAGGACCTACCTCAGTCAGATCCCTAACCCTTTTTAGGAGATAAAATACATTTTATTAAAGTAAAATGAAAAAAATGTAAATGAAAATGACAAGTATACGACTCATTGGGGTTGATTGTAAGTTGATAGAAAATAGAATTAAGTGGGCATAGTTTTGATTCCAACTTGTTTTGCACTAGAGATGTTGAAAAATTTAGAGATTTTTGATTAACCTTTCCTTCTTGGACTACAAAACAAAGATATAAGCGAGTGAGTGAGGATAACTCAAATATAGGATGTCAAGTTACTAAGAGAGATGATATAATGTGGGTGAGTGTGGTTTTATAGATTTGGAGTGCATAGGGGAGCGAGACACACATGGGTAATGATATAGGGTCCATAACGCATTGGGCATGCACATGGGTAGGTGTGATGGGACATAATTAAATGTGAGTGGGTGAGGGTTAGTAAATAGGTGGTGAGTTGTCTTTTATCCCCATTTTATGGGGTTTTATGATTTTGGTCTTTTTGTATTTTATAATGTTTTTGGTATTTTCGAATAAGGGACCTTATGTGTAAGGTGAATTTTCTAGTGTCATATTTTACAAATTTTTGGGTAATATGTTGTAGGGAAATGGCAACATGAAAACTAAAGATGAGATGGGGGGTCTAACCCTATGATGATGGTTTTTGTAATCCCGGGCTTGCCTAGTTGAGAGGATGAGATATGAAGTTGAAAATGAAATCAATGGGCCAGGGGGAGACTAGAGTCTATAAAGGGTAAGATAGGTTGATTTCAAGGTAAATAATATTGAGTGATGATTTGATGATTGAATGTCATATAATCTAATGAGAAGGGTTATGTGATTCCCTCCTCAAGTGATAATTTTTTGGAACTATGGGTTGTGCACATAATGCGAAGCACTTGGTGGGAGATGAAGATGAAGAGAAAATCATCTTAGGAAAAGGAATGTTGAGTGAGAATAAGGAAAATGTTTTCCGAGTCATGTGCATGTGAAATAGTGATGATGGTTTGTATACAAAAGTGTGTAAGTGTTGAGAAATTGTGGGGTGAAGAGGTGAGAGGGGAGTTGAAATTTGATAGAAAATAGAATTAAGTGGGTGAGGCGATGAACAACATGGCACGAGAGAGATGATTGACACGGCAAGATGAGTGATTAACATGGGTGATGTGGTGAACTATGTGGCGTAGCGAGGGGTGGTGAGTGGCTCACCGAGGTGGGTACGGGTGATTATGTGAGCTACATGACAATGAAGCAATGATATGGGGAGTGGTGTGGGAAGCTAGAGAGAGATGGGTAAGTTAGGAGGTGTTTGAGTGAGTTGAACAAGTTAACAAGTGAGCTGCTCAAGTGGAGTTGATAGGTGATATGTTTGAGGTAGGGATAATGAGTTAAGTAGGTTGGATGGAGGGGTTAGCTCGAGTTGCTCGTGACTTATTTGAGAGAGTGAAATGTGAGTTAGAGGTTGAGTGGCTTGGGAGACAAATGTATTGGGTAAGTGAGGTCAAATCACGCAACTGATAAGGGTGGCGAGATGTGGGTTGAGGAGGTGCATGACGCATGAGGAATGGGATATGTATTATTGTGACGGTGAAAGCATGGGTTGTGCACATGATGAAGGCTTGGTGGGGTGCGATGCGAGTGGGTATGGGTAAGTTAGCGAGCTAGTTGCTAGGTGACCAATGGAGTTAAGGTGAGGGTGTAGGTTGGGTGCGATTTGGTGGAGGAGAGAGTGAGGGGGAGAAATGATCGATGAATTGATGGTGTGTGATTTTATCTCGATTGTGGTAGTGATTGACATAAGGAGAGTATGGCGTGAGTGAGGACCGGGGGGGTAGGTCATGGGGATTCATAAAGTGGCTCGCCGAGGTGGGTAGTTGAGGTATGTAGTGGACGTGACGATAAACAAAGAGTTGGGGTAGTAAGGATAGTGAGATCTGGGGCCGCGGGATAGTGGTTTTGGAGTGAGTGAAGCTAAGACAATTATAGGATGGTTGAAGGGACATATGGAATGGCCAAGTCAATGGGTTGGGTAGGGTGTGAGGTGAGGAATAGAGGAGGGTGTGATGTTAGGGGATAGATATGAAAATAAGGAAAATGGTAAAGGTGAGAACAATGGTGGTAATGCAAAGGAAAATGCCATGAAATAAAGCGATGATAATGCAAATGCCATGAAAAGGAAAAAGAGCACAAATGTGTGTAGAAGGTAGTGGATGCCCCGGGATGTTCATTCCAAAGAGCGATGGGGCATAACTATGGAAATAACATGATTTCAACAATATAATGTGAGGGGCGTGCCATTGAGATTGACCTAGTTTGAAATAGGAGTTGTGGTGAACACATGATATATTGTCCCGAATACACAAGACATGAAATAATGAGTGAACTAAAATGGAAGCTTAAACAAGGTCTCGAACCACACAAGGTGACATATTATCCTGTGACTCATCAAGATCTTGTGTGTGCACGTGAGATTTAATAACTACTTGAAATGAATACCGAAAGACAATGATTGTGTAGACACAAAATCTATGCACTTTAGTGCATTTTTATGTCCTAAAACATACTAATACATACATAATTCCTAAGAAAGAAAACTAGTGGTTGAAAAATCCTTTATTTCTTTTGATTAATATATTTTTCACTTTATTGGCTTTACACATCATAAAGCTCCACCGATACTTGCCTAATTTATCTTTTGATGACATCGAGACACTAGTGCCTAGTTAGGATAGAAGTGCCCAAGAACTCCTATTTCTCCTAGGGACTCTTGTCCCTCTCTTTCTTCTTCTTACTCATTTGGTTCCTTTTCACTTCTTAGTCACCTTTTAACTATTTGGTTTAGCCTTTTAGTTGTTAATTATGAAATTCAAACAAGGGAATCATATATATACTTAGTTACTTCTCTCAAATAAAGGATCTAATCACTATAAACATTATCTATCATCACTTAAGATTACACAAAGGAAAAGAACACTACAAATATACATCTAGCACATTCATACAAGAGACAAGGTTTGTGTTGATTTGCATGTACACAACATAGGAGGGGAGTTCATTCTATTCCATTACACATATTCTGCATACTCCATATAATCTAGATCCATCCCACTATCATCATGCAACTTTCACAAGGGAAATCGAGGGCATATATACACACACAAATGGAGAACTACATGGAGTTTGCGATGTAGTGCGAGTTCTGGTCTTAAGTTCACTCTTCGGAGGGTGACCATTTGGGGTCAATCCGACTCTCCATTTTGCATACTTTTTATTGGATTTGATGTGGTTTATGGGTATGTATAGGCAATCATCTATTTTTCAGGTTATAGGTATGACCAGTGATCTAAGACCCAAACTAGAGCGACAAATAGAGACTAATAGCAAAGCTCCTTTAACCTAGAAAATACAAGAACTTGAGCATCTATGCGAGACATAGGAAACTAATTTAGTCACTAACACTTGGGGTGATTCTGTCCTCATGCAAGTGCTTCTATTCCTTACATTCCTAGGGTTTCAAATACTCATTGGGCTTTTTTGACATTGTTTCTAGATGGATCACATAGATATATAATCGACCACTCCTAGGCTGCATAAAATCAGCTAAGTCATCTTCCTCTCTCATTTTCTTAGGGTTTTACATTGTTGAATGCTTATTACTTGCACCCTACTATATATAGTTACTTGAATATCATTTATTATAGTAAGTTACTCTAAATTAATATTAAATAAAAAATTAAATCAAATCATTTGGTGAAATTTATTGATCAAACAACACCTTCTAAACATGCATCATATCCTCTCTTCTTCTTCTAAATTTGTAGACTAATCCTCTTACCCATCATGTGCATCCACCAAGGTTTCTAGCATGGTTTCCATCACTATTGATATTGTGGAGTTGTATACCCAATACCCTCCCTAATTCAACCCTCAAATTCGACCTCCCAATTAGTCCCGATACCTGACAACCAATCAATCCATCTTGAGTCAATTCAATATTTACACCTTTTTATTCGATATATTTAAAGCTATGGAAATCACAATTACATCCCCCACAATTGAAATCTAACATCTCAAGGATGCTTCTCATGTCCATGCTAGTTCTTCTTATACATCTCATCACGATCCTATGTCTACTATGTGTGCTCATACAATAGATTTCAAGGTATTACCATAACAAGAACCTCTCAAGTTTTATTCGAAATGCTAGGCAACATGATATTCTCTCTGAGCTCCTCAGTCACCAGTTAATCACCTTTCCACCTACTCATTACTACCCTCCTTATCGACTTAAAAAATACAAAGGTCACCCATTTTGTAATTATAATAGAATTAATAAACATCGGGAAAATGATTGCTATACTTTAGAATGAAGAATCGGGAAAATTGAGCATCACGGCTTTATTTCATTTGCTATACAACATTTTACTACACACTCATCTCCAATTACCAAACCCCAATAGGTTCCCAAATCTAATTCTTTTAGCTCTATCAATAATTACACAATATTCACTCTTGTTCCTTCTCCAATAATACAAGATTCACCAAAAGCCCCATCTAATGTGAAACCATCAAATGAAGAACAACCAATTCCCTCGCTAAAAGAGAAGATCCCTCACCAAACTCCTAAGATAAACATATAATTCCTCCTTTTGATCCAGATAATTCCTATGTCGATGAATGGTACCTCACCTAAGCTTACAATGTCAATGAACCATTTGATACATTAGATGGACATTTATGCACATTATATTTCAATCCTAACAATGTTGTTGATTTGTGATTTTGATCTGGTTATACCCTTGATTCTAAGTCTACCATTGTGATGACCATACATTTTCTTACCACACATTTCCACATCTACCACCATAAAATGGTCTCTCTCCCATCATTGGATATATCTCCATTACTTTCACACTTTGGGAGCATCAAAATTCACCCCATAGTCACACGTTGTAACTAGTAGCTAACAATCCATAATACTCACATACACACCTATACCTTACTTTTTCTTTGCACTTCAAGTCAATATTTCTAGCAAAAAAATTCTTACCTACACTATGAGCACACCTTGCTACATCTATTCAAGCTTATGGTTCCCTTTTTCTCTTATGCTACTCCATACACATTTTATCCTCATGCTTACTTATGGATCCTTCTATTCATGATATACACACATACTACTATATATATATATATATATATATATATATATAGTATACATCCTTTCATTCAAATTTTGGCTATTCTTGCCAACAATGATCACATCCATTCTCCAACAGCTCTGATATACACACTTGCGAGCATCAAACTTCCCCCTCATCACTTTCTTTTTATAAGATTAATGTTTCCTATCTATACAAAACAATGTTACTACTACATACTCTACCTCATTACCCAATGACACATTATTATTCTAGGGTTCATACTTGACTGTTGAGGGTGCAATTCCTAAATAAACCTCATGCCACACACATCTAGTGGGGGAAACACGACTCCCCTCATATACACATCTTGCATATCACATCACATCATCACTTTCACACATCATCTACACATCTTGTTGTATTTACTCTTGTTAACTTATACTATTTACATGTTGCACTTTTTTCCTATGCTAATTAGATACTTAGTATGTCATTATCTTTTTCTATACACACATGCACATTCACATGATATCTTGAGGTGAATGTAGGAATTTTTATAGATTCTTACACGCTGCATGATGCTTAAAACTTCTCTTTACCAGTCTCATCGAGGATCCTGGGGGCATCTACCTTTACTACTCACAGGTCATATTGTTATAGTATTTACTAGTTCATGGCATTATCACTTATCTTATTCTTTGACATATTATTTATATTTTAACATACTAATGGTTGCTTCTTGTGTAGAATTTTCCTTGCAGGATTCTAGAAAAACATGGTTATTTGTTACTTCTTGTTTTATATTATGTGTTGTTTACGGGATGTCCTATGCCTTGCTTTATCCTTTTTACTTATGAATATGGCCATTTTGGCTATGATTGTCTTGTGAAATTGTGAGCGATGTCCCATGTATGTGACCCAACTTTCACAGTACCTCTTTCCTTTATAGTTGTTTGCTATAGTGTATTCTATTTCATACTAGCTCTTTCACACTAACACTTGTTTCTAGCCTACATTGTTTGTATGTTCCCTAGTTTCTACCATGCACATCCCCTACCCCCTACAGGATTCCAATAATATATATATATATATATATATATATATATATATATGTGTGTGTCCTCTTGTTTGGGATTCCTTCTCCTATAATTGTCACATATATATATATGGGAGGATATATTGGGAAAACAAAACATATATATACATACAACAATACAAAAATCTAGAACAAAAAAATAAATACAAAATTGGCAAAGGCACATAGTTACAGAGTGGTCAAAATTAGACTTGGATCACAAACATAGAGCATAAACTAGTGCTTAGTATTAGATAGGAATGGTGGTATATATATACATCTTGGGGAAAAATCGACAATTTCTTAGTTTGACACAATTTATAGTAATTTACAATATGGATCTACATTATAAAAACTTGTTGATTACATAATTCATTTAATCGGCTAAAACATTACAAATCGGGACGTGCCAATATATATATATATGGAAATGATCATTTAAGAAGCATAATGTAAAGAGTGAAAAACAAACCTCTCTTCCCAAAACTCTTTGTTTGGCATGAGAATACCCCAAAAAAATGTCCTTGGCATGAGATCACGCTTGGGGAAAAAAACTTTTCCTTGGTGTGATATTTTACAAAAACCTCACTCTTGGCATTAGATCACCTAAACACCTCATCCTTGATGGTAGGATGCTCAAATCTACAACATCTCCAAAACAAACTACAAAAATTTATATCATATACTCTCTCACACATCAGGTATATTTCCTTAGCTACTACTTCTACACACATTTTCCTTACTTATACACTTTAATCTAATTTTTCATATATGAAACTTTGACTACTCTCTTTATGTTCTTTGTAGGTATAGTAACAATGTAATCAGCTCACATTAACAAGCACAAGTCCCGATAGCACGATATTATGCATACACTTAACATCTAAGGTCTATACCCTATCCTAGTTGCCACGCTTCACATAACGATGACTTCACACTTCACATGGCTACTTGTACACTCGACACGTTATCCACTACACTCTTCACTAGATTACATATTCTATCTACTTTATGCACCGGTTATTCACTTAACAACATAAAGTGGGGAAAATTTAGACACAAAATATATGCACTTGGGTACATTTCTAGGTCCTAAAGCATACTAATGTATACACGATTCCTAATCAAGAAAACTAGTGGTTGACAACTCCTTTGGGCCTTTTAATTACTATCTCTTGCACTTTACTGGCTTTACACATCTTACAAATCTGCCGACACTTGACTTATTTATATTTTGATGGCCTTGAACACTAGATCCTAGTTATAATAGAAGTAAACATGCGCTCCTATCCCTCCCTGGATGCCCTCATCCCTCTCTTTCTTCTTCTTACTCTTTTGGGTCCTTTTCAATTCTTGGTCACCTTTTAACACTTTGGGTCATACTTTTAGTTGTCAATTATGAAATTCAAACAAGGGAATCATATATACTTAGTTACTTCTCTCAAATAAAGGGGAAAGTACTATAATCATTATCTATCACCACCTAAGCTTGCACAAAGGCATAAGAGCACTAAAAATATACATCTAGCACATTCATACAAGGGACAAGGGATGCATTGATTTGCATACACAACATAGGATGGGAGTTCATTCTATTCCATCACACACATTTTCATACTCTATTCCATTAGATCTATCCCACTATCATTGTGTAACTTACACAAGGAAACCTAGGGCGAAAACACACACACACATGGAAAACTACATGGAGTTTGAGATGTAGTGCAATATTCAGTTATAAGTTCACTCTTTGGGTGATTACGGGGTCAGTCTAAATCCCCATTCTACATATTTTTATTATATTTGATGTGGTTTATAAGTATATGCAGGTATTCATATTTTTACATGTTATAGGTATGACTAGAAATCTAAGAGAAAACCGAGCAAAAATATATACTAACAACGAAGCTCCTCTAACCCATAAACTACCATAACTTAACCATCTAAGAAAACACAAGCACCTAGTTAGTCACTATTGCCTAGAGTTGTCCTCTCCTCCCATAGGTACTTCTATCCCTTACGTTCCTAGGGTTATGAAACCTCATCAATCCTATTTGACACTATTTCTAGTTGGATCCAACATATATATAGTTTTGACCACTCTAATGTTGTACAAAATTAGCTAAGTCATCTTCTGTCTCATTTGCTTAGGATTTTACATTGTTGAATGCTTATTTCTTGCACACTATTATATAGTTACCTAAATATCACTTGTTATAGTAACTTAGTCTGAATTAAGATTAAATAAAAATCAGATTAAATCATATTTAAAACACAAGCCAATAAGTAGGTGTGATTGAAACATCCAATTAGTGATTTAATGAAATGGAAGACAATTGTAATCCTTGCATTTCTCGCTACCATCCATGCATCCATAACCCTAATGGAGATACATTTTATTCTATTCACAAATTTTTCTCTACGGCTAGAAGTCCATAGCCCCTTTGGTAGAATCTCTTGGAAAGACCACAGAGAGAGTGTTTGATATTGTTCTTCGTTGTTTCTTTTGAATTTTAATTTTTAAATTTTTCTTGATTTTGATTGTTTTTATTTGTTTCTCACACATGATATTCAGCTCTCTCTATTTTACAAGGGGTTTAGAACCAAAAATTTCTTGGTGGAGGGAATGCAAGTGGTTGTGGAGACGAAAATTGGCAAGTGTCAACAAATAATGCAATGGGGTCTTCAAGAAAAGTTTTTAAATGTGTAAGTATATGTGGATCTCAAGGAGGAAATTAATTTTTAATCCACCAAGTAAGGAGAGGCAAATTTCATTCAACTCGTAGTCGATACTATTGACTCAAAATACGTAACAAAAAGATGATCAAAGAGTTCACTAGAACTTGTTAAATAAACCAAGACATGGAATGTTATTCAACTATTAATGAAATGTGTAGTAGTGAACCAAGAAGTTGAATGATATATGATTGAATGGAGTAAATACAAATGAACATCTATGAGAATAATTATTTATTGATTTTTATATATATTATATTTTGAAAGATAATTAGCTATGTGGAGATGTGTCAAGAATTATAGAATGGAATGTGTGGAGAATCGGGCCGTGTTTTGAAGTCGAACGGATGAAGAGAAAAAATGTAAGAAACATCCACAATTTAATAGTAAAAACAAATAAAATTAGCCCGAGTCCATGTAAGGACTAGATGAAGTAAAAAATCAAGTGATAGATGAGATAAATGATGGGAGTAGTGGGGATAATGTAGATGATGAGTGAATCAAGAATTCCAAATATAATACATGGAATGGTGATATGTGATGAAGGAGTGTAGAGATGAATCATGTAATAAGGGTGTTGAGTATGTTGGATGTGTAAGAACATCCGGTGGTCAAGGACATGAGAATAAATCAATAGAAGAAGATAAAGTGCTATGAAGCATGGTGCTAGGGATGATATCACTTGGATGAGGTGTGGAAAATATTGTGTTTTACGAACAAAGTGTGATAGTAAATGGAGCGATCTTGTGATGAGTGGGTGTGATGATACTAGGATGTCATCGAATGTGAAGAGGAATATAAAAAGGATTGTCAACACATGAGAATGTGGGATAAAATTTAAATGATTGAAAAGTGTAATTAGATATGGAGGAAGCTTGTGAATGAAAAAGAGGAGTAGATAATAAAAATGGAGCTTAAATGAGTGGTGATTAATGCAATAAGGTGGATGTGAAATAAATTTCTAAATGATGTGAAACAATGGGAGCATGCAGGGGTGGCTTGTGATTAATTGAAATACAAAATAATATCTCTATCTAAGTTAATCTAAATAAGCACAACAATGTAATAAATGATGTGAACTAAAATATAAATGCTAACTATTTTCCTTTGATATTTAAATAAAATGAAATAATTTAAATAGGAAGGATAAGGTACTAACCTGAAAATAAATTACCTCATTGTGTTTCAGGACTAAATAGGATGATATGCGGATGGAGCAAAGTGTGATGGCACAACCTAGGAAATTGCAGCAGATGAAGATTTACCCACTCAGGTTCCTACCTATGGGTGCCCTGGTTTGTAGTATGGGCACTTTGGTATGTAGAAAATATCAAGACTTGAATTTGGTAGTGTCATTAGATTTTTACAATGCCTTGATCTTTGTTACGTGATTGTCACAATATCTTCCTTGATGGAACCATAAACTTGCAATGAATATTCACCTACAAAACCCCATAAAAACATGGACCCTTAAAAAGAAAGATGCATATGAAGGGTTCAAATTGACCTTAGCTTTCACAATGGTGGATTTATAACAAGTGTTACACTACATTTCAGACCTAATGTAGTTATGTGTGCTTTGTGTGTGAAATTGTGTGCCTAGGGTGCCTTAACGTCAATGACACAGAGATAAGGGGCAATATCTAGATGTAAAATGTAAATGGTGGATGTAATATAATGAATACAACCCTACCTATGCAGAGTGTGTGTGATGCAATGATGCCCAAATGCAATCCCTTACCTTAGTAGATAGATAACCCTTGGTGGTAGAGAGTCCTCTCATAAGATAGTAAGTATGTTATGTTTATAAAGGGATATCTTGCTCAAATTTTGACATTAACGACCCAACATGATACTAGTACCAAGGGAAATGAGAGGGAAAATGAAAAATACCAACCTCGAAACTCTAAATTAGATGCAAGTGTTGTAAGAACCAAGACGCCTAAAATAAGGACGGGGGAAAGCCATGTGCGCCTTGGTTCTACCCTAGGCACCTTAGTCAAAGACTAGAGATGACAAATGACCAAATAACGACACACGAGACTACGAGAGATAACTAGAACTATGTAAACAATTGACGATTGTGCAAGAAAATAGATAACAATGACCAAATAATCGGCGAAAGGAATAGGGGATAGGTAATTAGTGAATACTTTTCTTAGGTGAGATCCATATATAAAACAACATATTTGGCGGTATAAGTGTAATAGTAAGTGCATGATTTTGTGAATACAACTTGAGATGAAGAGATGAAATAATATGTGTATACAAGTGTAGACACCAAAATTGGGTCACACTCCCCTTGGTCCCTTTCAATTAATTAAGCATACCATGGCCCCATTACTAATTATTATTAATATATTCACCTTCACATTATTAATTAATTTAATTATTTTAATTAAATTAATTTCACCCTCACACCTCCACCTCACCATGACACCTCACCCTAGACCCATTTTAGGGGCATTTAATTCATGATGTCTAAGTTATGACCCTCGACCTTGAGTCATCACCATGACACACGAGTTATAACTCCTAGTGTTGAGTCACTAACTTGACCTAACTAACTAATACTTCTTCCTAAACCTAACTGGACCTCTCCTAAGTTCTTCCTTCCTTCTCTCATGTGAACTCTACTTTCCTAAGTAGAATCAATGAGGAAAGCATGCCAAATCTGGGAAGATCTGCTATTTTTGGTAAACCTAGACTTACCCGCCTTAATCGACGTTGGTTATTCCTCGACCGACTTTGGTCACCTAACCGCCATCGGTTACTTTATATACAACTTTGCAACCTTTTACCTGGGTTGGTCATTTTTAGTTTTGAGAGTTATATTGCATTCAAGCATGAATCCAAAGCCTCTCAGCATCCAGACAACACAAAATACTCAACCACATGCCCAAACAAGGGTCTAGTTCTCATTCAGGGCATTGGAATACTCACGGGAACACTCCAAGAGTATCTGAAGTGGCACTGAAACAATAATCTCTTCATGTATCAACTACCGTCCACCTTCACCTACCAGATCTGTAAATGCAAGTAAGTATACATGATTTCAATCATATTGTGCTTGCTTAAAGTATAAATTCTTTACCTCCTTCATTATACTTTATTTCTTCATGTATTCCTTTATCTCCAACTTCTCACCAATCCACCAATCTAACCACCTATAGCCTTTTTTCCTTCCATAACTTCCCCCTATGTATTCCTGAGTCTTCTCGGTAATATTATGAACCTAACCACTTCCTTTTCACTCTCCAAGTGTAATCATAGAGAAGCTCAAAAACTATTTTTATTAAGTTACTACTTATTGCCCCTGGGACGTTGGTCACCTAACCATCGCGTTTCTCTTCTGACATTGGTCACAAGACTGATATTGGGCTCTATGTTATTTTATATTTTCTAACCAACAAGCCTATCCATCATCCAAAATCCATCCAAAACCTCACTCGATCAAGCCCAGACCTCTGTCAAACCTGTAAAAACCCAAAACAACCTAACGAACCTCCATATTTGATCATAACATTTCCTATTAGATTAAATTTTCTTATTGTACTTACAGGAGATACCTAAATCATATAACTATAGTAGGATTTATTTTATTTCATGATACTTGCTGCATTAATTTGTATTTAAAAATTGGATTGATAGCCTTCTAGGAAGCACCACGCTTCCCGGATCTAGCATTTTCTAGGAAACCCATTAACCTATATTGTTAATGCCATTTTTGGTCTTGTTGTGTTTAAAGTCATTCCCCCTAGCCAAAGTGTAGCTCTTCATGACCAGCTTGGATCAAAAGTCATTTACACACGCATTCAACCTTGACCTACATCTTAAGTATTCCTCTTAACTTATTTTACTATTGAGTTTTTAACTAGAGACAAATTAGGTGAAACATCTTGGCATGCCTGGTGGTAGGACCCCATTTGGGTTCTTTTGCATTGTTCATTCTTAGGGAATCATTGTGTGTCTATTTCCTTTTGAAAGAGTTCACATTAAAATTTCTCCCTTGGAACATTCTTCCTCTTCTACTTGTCTCAGTGAAACTCATATTTTGGACTAAAAAGAACGCTTCTTTTTATTTTGTATTACATTAGTGAAAGACATACTCTTTCCTATTCATCATTGCTCTCATCGAATTTCATTGTGGATTTGGGTTTAAAATATTTGCATAAAATTTGTGTGTGTTGCATTTGTAGATGATTTAAAATTATGGGAAACCTATATATTGAAAGTCATAACTAGCTGATGGTTGATGAATTAAACCATAGCTCACAGAGACTCTTTCTCTACACCAAACCACTAAAAACAAATTACCCATTTTCTTAAACAACATATTTCCTGGAAGAATTTTTCAACGATCACATGATCAAAGGATTGACAGTGGGCTCCAATCTAGTTTCTCTATCTAGTTATTATCTCAGAGAAGGATCTCCCACACCAAAACTTCCCTTAAAATATCCATAGTTGTTAGATTTTTTAGGGCACCTTTATCGAAAAAAAACTCTACTCTATTCACAAGTTAGTCCTAAATGGCATAAGCCAGAACATAAAATCTACCACATAGGATTTCTTATTTGCTAGCTTTTTTGTTGATCTATGTTTTGAGGTGTGAGTTTACCTTCTCCATTATTCTCTCCCTTCACACTCCATAATCATAGTTGGTGTATCCGACTCTTTACGAGTGTGTTAGAATAAATCATTAGCATACTCGGTGGGTTGGTCTTTTAATTGATCTAAATCACCAAATTCATTTCTTTCCATCTTTTCACAAATTTCACGGGAATGTCGATTGACATGATGATTGCCATCACTTTACTCATATCACACGATAATAATGGTATAGCTCGATACCAAGGCTTCCGTCCCTCTTTGGTCATTGCAATCTTATTCTATTCTATCATTTGGTATCAAAGCTATACCATTATTATCATTTGGTATCAGATCTATACCATTATTATCATTTGATATCAGAGCAGGTTCTATCTAAGCAAGGTTGAAGAGGAGCACTATTGGAGAGGATCCATTGGAGAAGAAGATCTGCATCAAAGGAGAGCCATTGAAGCATCCCACTGACCTCCATTCCTTCCAAGCATCCCTCAAATAAAATTTGACCTATCCACTTATTTGGAAGGTAAATTTTGTTTTGATTAGTCATTGGCATAGCAATTGATCCAACATATTGGTGGAATATTTTGATTTGGAGATCTTTTAAAAAAAAAAAAAAGATCTTGAAAAAAAAAAAAAAGATTGTGAAAAAAAGATCTTAAAAAAGGAGAAAGATCTTGAAAAAAATTCATATCTAAAAAAAAAAAAGAGTGAAAAAAATGATCTCAAAGTGGAGGTGTGAAGAATTCGGGAGCAAAGGTTGAAGTAGAACAAAATTCCAGCAGATAACTCTTAGAAAAAATGACGTAACGTTTTCATAAAATGTCAGATTGATGTGCCATTTTTTTACGGAAAGATAAGAAGGAGGTGCACAACTTTGCAGTTTTCATCATCTTGATTCACCTCTATATGTGACAAAAAAGTGCATGAAAGTCGGATCATTTTTTCTGAAAAAAATTAGATCTATTTGGTAATTGGTAAGATCTCAAAAACAAAGATTCTCGATTCTTTGCAATTTTGTGGGTTTCAAGAAAAATATAGTATGATTTTCAAAATTTTAGAAAAACCCAGATCACGGTTTGTGAGAAAAGGTGAAAACAATATTCAAATTGTTTGTTTGGATCTTGGGAACAAACAGGTTAGCGGTTCAATTCCCACTCTCTCCATATTTATTATTAAATTATTTTTTTGTAAAATTTGGAGAAATTACTAAATTTTAGAAGATTTCCAAATTTATAAGCTCACCAAACAGATTTAGAGCCACCTCAAAATTTAGCGGAAAAACACCTAATGGAGGGTAAAAATATTTTTGGCCTAAATTGTGTATTTTGTGATTACGGAACCTTTTTGTAAAGAGGGGGACACCAAAAAAACTTCATTTTGATGTACTTTTGGAGCATTTTGTACTAATCTTGGTGCATAAAGTGCAAAAAAAAAAGTGTAAATTTTTTATTTTATGTTTGGTTCTATCACATGAGATCTTTGATCTCATAGCGAGTGTTTGGTATATATGGTGCCTGCTGGGAAGCGCTTATGGGTGATTCCATCACGACTACTACTCCAATTAATGCCCGACACGGTTGCCTTCAAACATCATCCGGGCATCGACCTATAAAATCAACGAGGAGTAATAAGGACACAATACACACACATTTGAGCCCTCCCATCCTCCACAGTGCTTGAGACAAACCCCTCTCCGTCTTGTCTATGTACCACATACTAAATTATTTCACGTGTGTTAATACCTCTTTCCGTACTAACAGGTATATTGAAAGGGTGAGCTTCTTCACGTACCAACGGGTATATCGAGAAGGGAGTGTATATAGAAAGATTTGGTATATCGACTGATGGTATATTGAGAGGGAGACCATAAAACGGAGTGATAAGAGCTTTACCCTTTGTCGAGAAATTGAGTTTTAGAAATTCATTGCAGAAATGTGTGCACAAGCACCAAAGTTCTTCTTGCTGCGATTCACAACTGCTTAGAGGAGACAACTATGCTGCATGGAAATTGAAGATCAAGATGTTACTTGAGTTTGAAGACTATGGACAGTTGTAGATGGAACAACAACAAGATCACTTGACTATGGAAGACAACAAGTTCACTTTACGGGGCCAATCAAAAGGCCAAGTTGATCATCTTTTTTGGTGTAACGGATAATGTACAACCCCACATTAGAGATGCCACATCGGCCAAGGATGCATGCGATAAGTTGAGCATAGTCTATGAGGCAAAGAACAAGAATGCCATCCTCAACCTACTATCACAACCGCATACTCTCAAGTTCAAGCACCATGAGAAGGTTGAAGTTTGTTTTGAGACAGTTGCTTTACTTTGAGGGCATCTCTATTGGCATTAGGAAAAGAGATAAGTGATGAAGACCTCGTACAATTGTGTTGCAATCACTTCCTCCTTCCTAAAGAATCTTTGTGACAACTATTAATATGAGTGAACACACAAGAACCTTTGAGAAGTTGGTCAATCTACTCCAACAAGAAGAGGCAATGAACAACAAATATCATGAAGATGAGCAAACACTATCTTCCAATCATAAAGGAAAGGGAAATTTTAGTCCAATCACAAGAAGTCCCAACAAAATCAAAGTCAACAAAGGGACCAAAGTCACGAGACAACACCAAGAAGTGTCCCATTTTAATAGGGGGACATGACATAAAAAGATTGTTTACAATTCCTACAAAAAGGGTTCATCAAAAATTTAAAACCCAACAACCAACAGTGGTAATAACAATTCAAATCAAGGAAGTCAACAACAACAACAATCAAGGGTAGAAAAATGGTAATTGACAAAGAAAACCCAAACAACAAGGGTACATTGTCGAACATGAGGATGATTCGGATGATGGACACCACATATATATTCTACTCAATTTGATGAAGAAACCAAGTCCACACAAGATATCTGGTATGTTGACTCGGGTGCAACTCGACACATGACTGGACGCAAGGATTGGTTCTACACACTACGTGACTCACCTAACAAGAACCATGTGTCATTAGGTGATGACTCATCATATAGTGTCAAGGGGATTGGAAACATTTCACTACCTCTTGGAAAGCATGACTGCAAAATCATAGATGTATTGTATGTACCTGGGTTGACCAAGAATTTGCTATCAGTTAGTCAACTCCTTGATCACAACTTGAAGTTAGATTTTGACAGTAATAATGGAGAAAAAGTGTGCTTGATAAGAGATAAGTCAAGAGGTTCCAAGATTGTAGCAAGAGCCTCCAATGTGGGATGCATGTTCCAACTTGATTTTGTCCACAAGGATGATCAAGCTCTAGTGGCCAAAGACACACAATTTGTAGAACTATGGCATCGCAGATATGGTCACATCAGTTTTGGCTATCTCCAAACACTTCAAAAGGGCAACATGGTGAAAGGATTACCTACACTCAAGCACAACACTAAAAAGTGTCGAATTACGTAGCTAGAAAGAAACACAGTACCCTTCCGAAGAACACATATAGAGCTAAGGGAAAGCTTGATTTGGTGCACATTGATCCTTGTGGGCCCATGCAACCTAGTCATTCTAGATGCCAATACTTCATGCTTTGTGTTGATGACTACTCAAGAAAGATGTGGATATATTTTCTAAGAAACAAGAGTCAAGCCTTTGAGACATTTTGAAGTTCAAAGCACTTGTTGAGAATGAAGTTGGTCGCAAGATCAAAACTCTCTGCTCGAGATCGGGGAAATTCACAAGCAATGAGTTCAAGACTTACCTGAAGCTCATGGGATTCATTGACAAATGCCTTTACTCACACACCACAATGAGAATGCTATAGTTAAGAGAAGGAATCATACTATCATGGAAATGGTGCGATGTATGATTGATGACTCAAAGTTTAACAAAGACATTTTGGGTAAGTAAGCTGCAAGAAGGCGAAGTCTATTTGTTGAATAGAGTGCCCAAAACTAGCTCTTGAAGGAGTGACACCTCAAGAAGCATGGTCAAATCAGAAACCATCAATTGCACACCTAAGAGTATTTGGGTGTAAAGCTAGCATGCACATACCCAAGAAGAATAGGAACAAGTTGGATATGAAAGCTGAGAAGCGATAGTCATTGGATACAATGAAGAACTTGGGTATAAATTATGGGATTTGAAAGCAAAGAAAGTATACACAAGTAGGGATGTTGAGTTATTTGAGAAGAAACAAGAAGATGTTCCACTCAACAACTCAACAAACATGCGAATACACCTCTTACGAAGATGGAATTTGATATTCCCATGAAGACTGTGATGAATTGGATGATGGTGAAAACTTGGATCCACCACAAAGGCCAATGGAATAGCTAAGAAGTTACCTAAATGGTATACTCAATTAATAAGAGATGCAAATTTGGATGAGGACACCTAGCACATCATCGATCCTGGACCTAGAACTCACAATCAAGCTCGTGAAGAGGTCAATTATTCCCTAATGAGCAGAGTTGTTAAAAGCGGTTGAGCCATCTACGATTCAAGAAGCCCTACAATCAAAAGCTTGGAAAGATGCCATGGATTGAGTATATCGGTGATGAAGAACAACACATGGCTAGCACTTGTAGGAAGTCCTTCCACAGGAAGAAACCCATTGGATATTGAGATGGATATTCAAGACTAAGTACAAATCAAATGGGACTATTGAAAAGTATAAAGCAAAGCTTGTAGCAAAGGGGTATGCACAACAAGAAGGAATTGATTTTGAGGAGACATTTTCTCCCACAACCAAGATCAAGACAATCGGGATGATCTTTGCTCTATGCATGCATTTGGTTGGAACATCCACCAAATGGATGTGAAAAGTTCCTTTCTTAATGGAGATTTGCAAGAAGAAGTCTATATGACTTAGCCAGAGGGTTATGTAATACCGGGAAAAGAGATGATAGTATGTAGACTCATAAAATCTCTATATGGCCTAAAACAGCAGACCCGGGCATGGTACATCAAAATTGATGTGCATCTAATAAGTCATGGATTCGAATGGAATTCTTATGACCCCAATCTCTACCTCAAAAAGTAAGGGGGAGATTGTCATTGTGGTTGTTTATGTCAACGATCTAGTCATTACAAGAAGTTCACATGAAGATGATCGATGCCAAAGAAGGATTTTAATCGATCTTCGACATGACAGATCTCGGGCTCAACTATTGTCTTGGGTTGGAAGTAAAAAGAGAATCATATCTTTGTTTCACGGTTGAAATACACCAAGACAATGCTTGAGAAATTTATGATGATGGACATGCACTCTATTCCTATACCATGGAAGCGAGACTTTAGTTATCTCATTCGATCCATAACCATGGTGAATGGACTCTCTATCGGAAAATGATCGGGAGTCTCATTTACGTGACATATACTAGACCAGATATCAACTTTGTAGCCATCTATTTATCACACTTCATTCAAGAACCGAAAATATGTCATTGGAAAGTATAAAGAGAACACCGAGATATCTAAAGGTTGATGAATTACAGAGTACAAGAAGAATCAACTTCTTCTTGACTGGGATATTCAGATTCGAGATCATGTAGGAAACATGGATGATAGGAAGTCAACATTAGGCTTTGTCTTCTTTATGGGATTTGGACCAATATCATGGGGAAGTAAGAAACAAAAATTTTTTTCGCTCTTCTACAAAAGCAAAGATCAAGTAGAGTGAATTTGTTTGTGAAGCAATATGGCTATGTAATCTGGAAGGAATTGGTCTACCCAATAGAAATATACTCCGGTATATATTGATAATGAAGGAGTTTTGAAGCTTGTTCGCACATCCAAAATTTCATGAGAAATATCCATATTGAAGTCGAGTTCATTTCATAGGGCACATGTATCAGGCAAAGCATGAAGCACAACATACAACTCCACTCTATCCTACACTGAATAGAAGGCTAGATGTTTTCACTAAGTCATAGAACGTGACAAATTCACCTTTGTTCGAGAGACACTTCAGGAAACTATGTAAAATTAAGGGGGAATGTTAGCTAATTTAGCATAGGCTTATTTATGGCATTTTATTGCATTATCTTTTATTTAATTATGCAACATGTGCACTCTAGTCTAGTGACTTGCATTTAATATTGTTATTTTGGATAACATACCTATTGGTATTAGTAGTAATTACATGTGCATGTGAGATGGGTCTTATCATCTCGTTCCATACTGATAGGGTGTCATGTCTATCCATATGATCTAATATCATAAATATTATTTTTTGCATTGTTATGTAATCTGATTTCATGATCAATAATATTTGTGAGGCTTCCGTCCCTTTAGTCATTACAATCTTATTCTATTCTATCATTTGGTATCATAGCTATACCATTATTATCATCACCACCATTGGTTCATGAACACTATTGGTTTCATGTTGTTTTGGTCATTTTAACCAAAGTAACATTCACTACATTGTTGTTCTTTCTAGGATTTCCTCAGTTACCTCACCATATCTATGTGTCTTTGATATCATTGTCAAAGTCTATTTCCACTTCACTTTCATCATTTATTGACAAATTTGTAAATCCTTTATTTCCCACGGTGAGTGTTATTAGTCCTTTGATTGGCATCGATTACCCACTATCACCGATAATGGTTACTCAACCGACATCGGTCTCTCGTGTTTTAATTTTTCAATTAAAACAATTACGATTTTCACCTTTCAAAACCATTTACTTCATTCCCTATGTGCTCTATGTCATCTACAAATCTCATATTACTAGGTATAATATTAGTCACATGGTTTTAACTCATAGCCAAGATAACAACCTCATATTCCACGCTAGCCTTCATCCAATCCCACCTATCCCATCACCGCCTTCCATTCTATCACCTATGGATCCCAATCAGCCTATTACCATCGATCGATAATGAGGAGTTCACAATAATCCTTGATCAAAATCCCTATAACATTATTTATCCCATTCATCCACTCGTGACTCATATGGGAAGTGTATCTATGACATGCCTATATCCATCCCACCTACACTTGTACTCACCTCTGCATCTACTACTACCAACATTCCCCTAACCGCTTCCAACCTAACCACATGTTGTTTCTTATCTTGATCCCACCTCATTGATATCTATCATACCTATGGCATCTATCACACCCACGAACATTTCACCCTTACGACATCTACCATGCCTACATCCACCATCCTTGGTATAGGATTGTCCATGTCTTCCACTACCCATATACCTATTATATCATAGCCACAATTAGTGTCCAAACCAAAATCCCTTCCAAAACCTTCTCTCCATCCCTCTTCCACCAATATCTACTAGGGTCTTTACATCCATATCACCTACATATACCTATCACCAAAAGCACCTATTTAATCTACTACTTACTCTGGGTATTTTCCCTCAACCTTCATTCCATCTTATGTCCCTCATCATAATTTCCATATTTGGTACCACCACATACTGGAGTGCCACCCACGTCACACCCATCTTACCCACCCCCTTATACTGCAGGGGGTGCTCCATCATCACAACCTAAAAATGACCTAATCAAAATGATGATGGACAAGATGCAGACATTAGAAGCATCTGTCTCAGGATCTTGTAACTCTCTAACATATGACAAGATTTGTAATGATCCCATTCACCCATCCATCCCCATTCACACGTACACCTACACAATAGGAAACAAAAAGTTTAACATGTTCAGTAACAAAGAAGATCCGTAACAACACTTGTAGTCATTTAAAGAAGATACCGATCACTCATGATGATGTGTTACTCCCGTGGGACATTTCCAATGTCATTGATGGAACCCACTTTGGATTGGTATGGTTCTTTACCTAGACACTCCATCTTCTCATTTAACCAGGTAGCTCAGGATTTTCTTGACCACTTTTCTATTAACATCATCAAGAAAGTCACCATGACTGACTTGTATGCCACATGCCAGTATGAAGAAGAATCTATCATAGATTTTTCTCTTAATGATGAAGCTTGATTAACCAACTAGCATTCTAATTACCTCGGAAGATGTAATAGAGTTGTTTACTAGGGATTGTGCTAGACACATCTCACAAAATCTCCAATTCCAAACCTTCCATACCTTTGATGAGGCATTCACTATGGCCTGGAAGCTGTAAATTTGTGCCATTGAAGATAAGAAGATATAATTGCATAATAGAAACACTATGCTTAAATTAAATAATACCTCTTCTTCTTCTAAAGCCCAAAATACTTATTTTAAAACCAAATGGTCACCCAATGTGGTCATTTTGAAATCTATCCCGTATCATCCATCTAACCAATCAAAACCTTCTTCTAAACTCTCCCTGTAGACCTTTCAATTTAAGTGGGAGCAAACGAAAATATAATCCCATAGGATAACCCTACTCTACCATTTTTTTAAAACTATTAAAAGAAAGATTTATTAATCTTCCACCCATCAAACCACATATTGGATTTGAAATTTCTCATCCTATGCCTTTATGATATAATGAAAATGATTACTTTAATTACCATTGCTTTCAAGGTCATAGTGATGGTAACCGTATCAATTTTAAAAACATCATCGAAGAAATGTTAGATAAGGGAGATCTCATTTTAGACAATCTCTTATGGCGTAATCATAACACCCATGAATGCTCACAAGTTAATTTTTATATAGTTAGTGTGATTCATCAACCATGGAGTTATCCCAAAGTGTGGGACTTTGCAATCGTGATAACCCTCCAGAGAAGGCTAGATTCCTATCCTATCCTAGTGCCAACTACTCCAAAGTGTAGAGAGTTACAAATCTAACACTAACCTAATGACTTATCAAGGAGAAAGAGTTAGAAAATTCATGAAAATTAAAACCTACTCTAAGGGAAGGTGATTCACCAAGAAGGATGTCAAAAACTTGCACAATAAACACAACACAACTAGAATGTTGTAATAAACACAACAATACACAATAACCTTATGCATGTAATGAAATATCGAAATATGGAATAGAACACAGAAGAGGGTTTGAAACATCCACAAATCTGATTTTATTTCTCTCAAATTCAATACAATACATTGAAATTTAGAGCCAAAGGAATATATTTTTCTTTAAAATGTCCAAGTAGGGAGGTTTAGAATCTCCACAAAATCTCTTATAGATAAGAAGAAGAGAGGGGGATATACAATGTGTCCAACCTTTTAAAATGAGCCCCTCCATACAATATATATGAGGAATGAGAGAAGCGAGATAGATGAATTCAAAATCTTGCTTCAACCACCATAAAATGCATTAAAATCACCTGCAACAATGATGGGTGCCACTGCAAGACCCATACCTCCATGTACTTTGCCTTGTTAGAGAAGGAAGGTAGCCCATACCTCCATCATTTGGGTAGGTGAGAAATATGGAAATACCCTCTAAAATGATGGACTATATTTCCCCATTTTAAAGAATGTAGAGGACATTGAGAGCTTTCTAAAAAGTCCTATCTCGAGTCAAAAGTTATGGCCATCTAAAGATGAGGTTACCATACTACATTAAATGTGAGTGGTTTGCTTCATTATTTTAGAATTTGAAATGCATCACAACCTTTGAAATCTAAAATTTTATACTTTTGGGAATTTTGACTTCAGAGGTTGATGTTATTGTTCATCCAATCTGGGCACATGAAACCTCTAAAACTCCAAAAGCCCAAAGTCCAAAATATGGACTTCGGGTTTGAACTTCGAGTTGTGAATTTTTGCATAGGAGGTTAAAGGTTCCAAAATGTTTGAAACTACGAAGTCCAAAATTCAGACTTCGGGTCAAACCTTTGCATTTTTAGGAGTTTCGATATTTCAAGGTTTGGGTTTTCGAACTTCGGGGTTTAGGTTTTGGGACATCGGGGTTGATTTTCGGGACTTTGGGGTTCGGAGTTTTGGGAGTTTGGGGTTCTCGAGACTTCAAGGTTTGGGTTTTTCAAGACTTGAGGTTCTTGAGACTTGAGGTTTTTAGGATTTTGGGGTTTGGGTTTTCATGACTTTGGGGTTCTTTAACCCTTCTTCCAACTCCAAACTTCTGAAATCCCGAAGTCTAAAATTCAGACTTTGGGTTTCAAACCTTTGCCTTTTCAAGGGTTTTTACATTGTTCACCTACACCGCACTCACCAAAACCTCTAAAATTCTAAAGTTTGAAATTGGAATTCAGTTTCGGACTTCAAGTTCTTCCCGCATGACATTATTCACTATTCAATCCTATTAATACCTCCAAATGGATCCACTTTCAAATTCCAAAATTTTAGATCTTGAGTTTCTTCATTTCCCAATTTCCTCTCGTAATTTTTCTACCGCTTCAACCTATTCAACCAACCTTGAAATGCAAGCTCCCATGACTGAATCAATCCCTCCATTTTCTCTATATCTAAGGTCATGTTTGTCTAATTTCACCTGAGGGAAAAAATTGGATAACACAATCCTAATGCACCGGCTAACCAAAACCTTCACATTTTCTGGAAGCCATTCCCAAATCACACCCCATCATCTAACCAAACCGGTGAATCCTTGGCTAGTGATGGTAATATTTGTAAGGTTTATGTCATTTTAAAATCCTACCAGTTTCTTCTGCATATTTTCCACCCATTTCATCTATAAAGGAAATTCTTGCACGAACTCCTTTATCCACAGAGGAGTCCTCTTCATTTTCTCCTCTACCCAAGGAGGAGTCTACCATACATGCCAATATAATTATCCCACTCACTTCCCTACCTAATGAGAAACCCACAGATCTTGATTTCCTACCCATGTAGGAGTTTGTTTTACCCTCTCCTTCATCAAAAGAAGACCCTATCTCATCCACCTTGCCTCCTCCCCAACATACGGGAGACCCATTAACAGTGCCCCTTTTGGTTGGAGATAATTCTCCATTGGATTTCAAGGATCATGTGTATTTTCTCTTGTCTCTTTTACCAATAAATTTGGAAGCTAATCACTTCCCTATCTCACAGGCACAATATTTATTTACAAGAGTCACTATGAAATCAACATTGATTCCTTCCACTGCCATGTCATTCTCACATTTAAAGGACCACTTAGACTATGTTGATCATTCCATGCTTTGGGGATGCCTCCGAATGCCTGTTTCAACTCAAATACAGATGTTATTTGCTGATACTTCTACCATTTACCCCAAAGTGTTTGAGGTAAAAAATCCATCACACCTAAGGTAGTTGTGGTGACATCTTCCACATCACCTTTACCTACACCTGCACCTCTACCATTACTTCCGCAACCACTTGTGCCCAAACCACCTACTCCTTCACCCATGCCCAAATCTACTTGTATGTTATGGGTCTATTGGGCCCTAAAATATTGACTAAGTGCACCGGGGTGCATGGGCATACAAGGCCTAGGCCAAGGATGGGCACGTAAGGAGAAGGCACACAAGGAAAGGTTCTAGGAGGGTTTTAGAAGGGCCGTGTTGCATGCCAGAAGACAAGGTCTTGAGACTTAGCCATATTTGGTGTATGATAATGACACGAGAAAAGCCTAACACTGATTGCACATGCGAGTGGATAAGGTGCCATAGTGACAAAGTTGGCCTAGGAAGGAATATGCTCTATGATGGAAGCTTCTAGAAGACCATCATGGTAAAAGTGGAGAGATCAAGATTGGAGGATCACGCTCCCATGGAGGACCATATTTAGACACTTGGCACCGAATATGAGGGCATTGAGAAGGATGAGTTGGCACTTTAGGATTCCTATATATACAAACGCCCATAGAAAAGAAGATATAGAGGGATAGAAAAAGAGATCATGGATAAGAGAGGAGATGAGAGATTAGAAATAATATAGGAGAGATTAATAGAGAGTGGAGCTTTGCGAAATGCCACCACAAGGAGGGACTCTGTTTGGGTTGGGTAGATAAAACATAGGAGATGGATGTACCAAGGGCTTGGAGGTTTAAATTTTTTTTTGAGAGCTAAGGATATGGATCCACATCGTATGCCTTTCGCCATGCTCGTAATGAATGTAATGAGGTTACTAGTTTATATGAATATGATCGTAATGATTTGGTGTATTTACATATCTTCATGGTTCCATTTTATGTATGTTTATGGAATGAGTCTGAATCCTTGTGCATTTCCCTTTTCGTTTTGATTCAGTTCTTAATCTATTAAGTAATTTTCTGTCTGGAATGACTGCACTGATCTAGAAGCCGTTCTGAGCTCTATGATGCTTGCATGTCTCATTTCCACTCACTTCCTTTAAGTTTGGATCATTGATGATATTTTCCCACTCAAGTCACATAAAAGAGAGACTCGAAACCCATGCATGCCTCGGGTGAGCACCAGCATTCACTGGGTGATAGGCCAATGTGCATGGGATTCCCTTGTTCTTTGGTGGGTGTAAAAATGACCACATCTTGGTTCCATTGCATGAGACCTCTTTTTGAAGTTGTAGTGGGAAATGGCATACATCATGATCTATGTGATAAGTGATGACATAATGCCTAACTTTGGAAAGTGTTGAATCATGGTTCAAGAACACGGAGGATGAATTTGCTCAGAGATTCAACACTAGACCTAAGTTTGATGCACGTAGATGGGTAGAAGATAACCTCTACCATGATTTATATGAATTTTTTTTGTTGCTTCCCAATAGAACTGTATGAATGGCTCTCGACATATACATCTAGATCAAGCTGGTATTATAGATCACACATGGACCCAAGAAGAGTACCAGAGGCTGTAAGATGTAGATATGACATGGACTCATGATATGGATCATTGGTGGAAAGGAGTGTTGGCTAGCTACACTTTGGAGTACACTATTTCTACATATTATTGTCCGAAAGTTGCTGAGTTTGAGTTTTTGGGATCCAGAGGATCATTTCTACATGTTATCCCTCTAGTAATGAAGATCTTGATTGTTACCTTGAGTTTAGAGGCATTTCCAATGGCCGACTAAACTATTTTGAGCGTTAGGTGAGAAAGCTAGGGTGGAGGAAGATGGCAGATATTACGATGGAGAAAGAAAGGGAGGAGAGACAACTCAAGTATAGTGAAGCGTGTGAAAGGGATATTGCTAGAAAATGTGAGGTTACAAGTGTGATGGATCTATGGAGGTAGACGTTACGGGAAGGAGTTGAGGTTCACGCGGAGGACGTGGAACCTGAGTAGTCTGTGCTACCCCATCTTGGCAAGCACGTAAGAGAGACCCTTAGACTTCTAATGAGAGTTTGTCACATGGAGAGAGAAGAGTCATTGGCATGCATCTGAACCCACTTAGTGACTAAACCATGGCGCTTGGTTTTCCACATCAAGGAAGGAGTATTGCTGACCTAGTTGGTATCAGTGGAAGTGACAGATCTATGCCTAGGAGATACAATTTCTCATTTCCCACTTTTATGGCTATGCATATCATTCCAGTATTTAGAGGAATTTTTAGACAAGGAGAAAGTACACAAGCCTTCAGTCTCATGTCTGGGAGTGGCACGGGGTACACTAGTGGTAGTGGGGCATTATCACAGACCGTCGGCGCATAGTTTAGTAGAACTTTGGGGACCCTTGGCATGACCATTACGGGACACGGTGGATCCGGTGGGTTATGAGGAACATGACCTAGTGGATTCGGTGGGTGAGGTGGGTTAGGAGGAACATGACTTAGTGGATCTCGGGGTCGGGAGGCACAAAACTTGGTGGATCTCGGTTTATCCCGGTGGTGGGGAAACATCGAAGGAAACCAAGGCTCTGGATCAGGAGGACAAGGGCCCCAACCACCTCCTCAAGTCTTCTTTGAGATGTATTTACATTTTCTAGATTACAGAGGTATTGAAGATCGTTGTAGAACATGTTCACAAGTGTGAGCTGCTATGGTGTGTGAAGGGGATCACAACCCGGAATGGAAGGCTAGTCAGTTTACAATGACATTACAAGGGCACGCGCATAGCTAGTATAGGAAATATGACCCTCATCAAATGGTGGTGGATTATACTACTTTAAAGAACACCTTCTTGGTAGAATTCCACATCCTTAAGTTTGAACAGAAGAGCATCAACACCCTGAAGGAGATTCAACAGGGAATGGCAAAGAGTGTGTGGGAGTATGATGCATGGTTCAAAACCCTCCTATCAAAATTATCATATGACATTCACCCTTCACAACATGCTCAATGGTTTTTGGGGGTTGATAACACCTTTTAGAAGAGATTTATCTCATAAAACTTTCATAGACCCATGTGAGGCATTAGAAGCGCTCTATGCACCAAAGTTGTTGGAAGTGTTAATACTGGTGTTAGCCCATTCTTGGAGGCTCAAATCACTGCTATGGCTAAGTAGTTGGAGAAGTTGTTGTGAACTCAGCTCATGAGACTCACTAGTGGTATATGGTGTATAGATTGTGAAGTAGAGGGGCATGTCAAGGATAGTTGCCCCTAGAGGACAATATGCACCGTAATAATAGACTATGAAATTTTTCATGGGGACCATGATGCAAGTAGATGTCCCTTGTTATAGCGCACAATTTGGAAGAATGTGTCTTGCTACTATAAGATCTACACCTCTACAACCCATGATACTAAGGATTGTAGGCTTATTGACTAGATCCATGAGGCCATTTATCATGGGTATGCACAGAGCAAAGCATTGCCGGTAGTTCTAAGAATTATGATCATAGGTATGAGGAGAGCATAGATGGAGGCACGTGGAAGGGTATTTTGCAGAGGATTCGTGGTCATGGTAACCATGGAGGAGGAAGGAGTGAGTTCCCACATGGAACTTATTTTAATTGTGGGTCTACATACCACTACAAGCACGAATGCCCAGATTTATTGCACTACTCATGGTGCAGAAGAAGCACAAGTATGAGGAGTGCCTTGAGTTGTTTGAGCATATGAATCAACAACACCTAGAAAGACAAGGGTGCTGCAATGGTAAGCATTAAGAAGGATGACACACAATGGATGCCATGGGTGACATGTGATGTAGGCTTGGAACCTATTATGGTAACAATAAGAGCAGATGCCGCACACATAAAGGAAATACAAGGTAGAAGAACCTAGTTTCAAGGGAAGAAGTGGTACATGGGAAGTACCTAGACCCTATGCATTAGAAGGAGGTATATCAAGAAACCATGGACATCATTTGGAGTTTACAAGGAGAAATATAGTGTCTAAAGGAGTATTCTAGGAGGGAGGAGCAAAGAAGGAAGGTCGAGGCACCAACGAATGACTATGGATGAGGTGAAGGAAGTGTGTAAAAATGCTAAGAGAAGAGAATATTATTCCTTGCTAGAGCATGGTTGAGAGAGAAGGTACCATGCATCGGGAAGAGTGTGAGAGGTAGGTCTTGTATGTAAACCTTCCCCTCACAGCCTTGACTATGATAGGGAGATCACGTTAAATGTGGTCGTGGATGGATGGCTCCTTAGTAATATCCTCATTGACATAGGCATGAAGGTCAATGTTCTCACCTTGGATGCATGGCATTAGATGGGAAGGCCTACATTACAACCATCTTGAATGTGATGTATATGGAAAAAAATGAAGGTAATGCCCATCGGTGTCTTAAAGGATGTAGTTATCACCATTCAAGGGGCTAAGTTTACTATGGAATTCAAAGTCTTGGTGCTCGCCGAGGCAGACAATTTCCCAACACTACTTGGGTGCCCATGGTGCTATAAGAACAATGCGTATCTTTGTTCAACAAGGGATACATAAGATTTGAAAATGAGGAGGAATGGGTCATCATACCCATGGTTGATGGGAAATAAACACCTATACTGAACCTTTGGGAGAAGAGGTCCTAGATAGAATATATGTGTGCTCAATATGGATCTAGAGATAATTCATCTCACGAAGGAGTTATCCGGTTTGAGGATGTCGGTCCCTAAGTGACAACACCAAGATAGTGTGTGATAATTGGGCACATGGAACCTATGAGTTAATTGGATAACATTTGAGAGGATTAGTGACAAAGGTGATAAAGGCATGTATGGTCTAGTGCTTAAGAGGAAAGGAGCTACCTAAGTACTCAGGAGGAGCCTTCCTTGAGGTCTTTTTTGTAGGAGATGGAAGCTAATGGAAGGAGGAAAATGAACGAAGGGGGATGTTAAGTTGTGTCCTACTTGGAACTGATGCACGCTGGTGGGAAACACATCAAGATAATCTCTTGGAATGGCGTGAGGTGAGAATTTCCTTCTCTGTAAGGTTTTGCAGGAGCAATGTGCCCACAACTATAAAAGATTACCATGGTAAAGAGACCGCTTCTTTCCATATCCAAGCATGTGAGATATCCTGGATGGGAATCAAAAGCATTTCCACCCTCATTATGGGTTCACAAGTTGTATTCCACCCTACAAGGTTATGCACACGCATGGTACATTCATTCTAAGACACGCCACCAGATAGGGAATTGGCAAGAGTTAGTGGCTGATCTCATTCAAACATTCGAGTATCGGAGTATAAACCCTTGGTGGATAAGGCATTGAAGTGTAGTCAAGCACCTTACCATTGGGGATAGTGCCATGGTAGAAGATAGGCTAGTGGAGTTGCTAGGTGAACCTGGCTGGAGGTGCACTTTGAGGAATAAGAAACAGAAGAGATACAACTTGAGCGCGCATGTTTGGAAAAAGAAAAGGGGAAGATGGTGTATGTATTGATTGAATGGTGACCAAGGGAGGTCAAAACTTGATGTGCACCATTATTAGCCCTTAAAGAAAAAGAAGGATGCTCAAACAAGGACTAAAAGCTATCATCGAAGAATTGGCAGGAGAAGGAAGTTAAGATATTGATCTTTCTATGAGTGCATGATTTATTCCTATGTAGGTATCATGAACTCAAAGCGTTCACCATTCTTGGGGGAAATGAAATTAAGTTAAAGAAAGGTGTGTTCCCAATCTAGAAGAGACCATACCGAATGAATCCTAACCTGCACGTGAAGGTCAAGGAAGAAATAGATAAGATGATAGCGTCAAGCATTATTGAAGTTGTTGAAGAGTTAGAATGGATAAGTCCAATGGTAATTAGCATCAAGAAGGATGAAAGGATAAGGATATGTGTTGATTATAGGGACCTAAATAGTGTGTATCATTGATCCTTTCCCAACCCCATTTACTAAAGATCCTAAAAGAAGTGGTAGGGCGAGGTCTATTCTTTCACAGATGGAATCTTGGGCTATCACCAGGTAAGGATCGTGAAGGAGGACCAAAGGAAGATTCCTTTCTCCATTGGGTGGGGAAGTTTTTCCTATCTGATCATGCCTTTTGGGTTGAAGAATGTGCCTACCTTTGTGTTCTAGTGCATTGTGGTATAATATTTCTAGGACTTCATCCATAAATTCCTTCAAGTCTACTCTGGATGATTGGATAGTATATGTGTTAGTGAAGGACCATTTTGACAACTTAAGGCTGATGTTTGAAAGGTGTCGGTAGTTGAGGATATCCCTTAACATTAAGAAATGTGTCTTTGCTACCCCATTTGGAACATTATTGGGGCACATCATATGTAAGGAGGGCCTACTAGTAGATCTCACAAAAGTTACAGTAATTGTGGGATTGAGGGAGCCTACTAGTCAAAGCACAGTGTGTAGATTTCTTGGGCATATGAGGTACTATAGGAAGTTCATCAAGGGATATGCCAAGATCACCATGCCTTTAGAAGAGTTACTTAGACATAAAAGTTCCTTTCATTAGGGAGAGGCGCAGCAAAAGGCATTTGACACTTTAAAGGATAGGCTTATCACCGCACCCATCCTACATTTCCCTTCTTGGGATAAGCCTTTCCATGTTCATGTGGATGCCTCAGGGACTGCCATTGGAGTAGTACTTGCACAACCTAGTGAAGGGATTGTTGATCATCCTTTGTGCTTTGCAAGTAGGAAATTGACACCGAAGAGCAAAATTACACTACGACTGAGCACGAGGCATTGTCAATGATCTATGTGCTTCATAAATTTAGACAATATTTGTTGGCAACCCCTTTTATATTTTACACTGACCATATGGCATTGAAATACTTGGTGAACAAGCCCATTCTACAAGGGCGCATATGTCGGTGGGTACTATTGTTCCAATAATTTGAGTTCATGGTGGTTTTCAAACTAGGAAAAGTAATTTCGGACCTAACCATTTTGTCTAGGATTGATTTAGGGGAGGACACGCAGAGTATTGAAGAGACAATGCCAAACACACAACTATTTATATTATGACACATGCCCTCGGATTTGGAGGATATTGTAGTATTTCTCAAAATAGGTGTGGTGCCAGACGGAATGAAGGCCTTAGAGAAGAAGTTGGCCATATGCACCATGCCCTACATGCTAATTAGTGAAGACTATACAAAATGGGCCGTGATGAGGTTCTACGCCGATGCATAATAGAACATGAGCTCACTTGTAATTATGGAAGAGCGCATGGTAGGATTCAGGAGGAAACTATGTGGGAAATGCAACTACATGGAATATTCTACTTGTAGGGCTTTGATGGGAGACCATATATCAAGATTACATCGAGTTTTCAAGGTCCGTGACCATTGCAGTGCCTTGGAAAACCTAGAAATTGGGATGAAATGCCCTTGTGACCAATACCAGTGTGGAACCATTTGATAAATGTGCTATCGACTTTTCGCACCAATCTCACCAATGTGCAAAGGACTAGTTCATGGTATATCCTCACTTGCACTGATTACTTAACAAGGTGGGTAGAGGCAGCACCTACAAAGGATTGTATAGTGGCTACCA
Source organism: Taxus wallichiana var. yunnanensis (assembly GCA_018340775.1). Taxonomy (NCBI): domain Eukaryota; kingdom Viridiplantae; phylum Streptophyta; class Pinopsida; order Cupressales; family Taxaceae; genus Taxus; species Taxus wallichiana. The sequence goes on from CM031239.1 coordinate 487,288,156, forward strand.
TTGCTATATTTTTATGGGAAAACATAATCAGTAGGTATGGATGCCCATTAAGTTTGACAAGTGATAGAGGTACGCACTTCCTCAATGAAATGGTTAGGATTCTGCTATCAGAATTCATGGTGGCCCATCACAAAACTACTCCCTATCACCCTTAGGAAAATGGAATTGCTGAGGCATTTAACAAAATACTTAGCCACACATTGACTAAGATTTGTGATGTTGGTAGATAGGATTGGGATGACAAAGTATCAACCATTCTTTGGGTGTATAGGAAAACCTACAAGAGGTTGAATAAGGCCACACCGCTTCATTTGGTGTTTGGCATAGAAGTTTATACTTCTAGTTTGATTCATGTTACCTTCTCTGCATATAACACACACGAGGAGGATTGGGACGATGAAAAAGTGATGGAAGAAAGAATTGACAAGTTAATGCAATTGGATGAAAGACGATCGATTTCCGTGTAGAGCTAAGATGGAAAAAAAAAAAAAAAAAGGCATGGCATGATCGTCACATTAAGCACAAGAAGTTTGAGGTTGGGTAGATGGTCTTACTATATGATTCAAAGTTTCTACGCCATCCTAGGAAGTTAAAAGTCCATTGGTTGGGTCCCTACATCATCTCATACATCCTTGATTCAGTGCATGCGAGTTACAAGCATTGGATGGGAGGAGATTGTCAAGACACTTCAATGGGAGTAGGTCAAGCCCTACACTAAATAAGTCTTCTTGGTGTTTGTAAATAATAAATTATTGCCATTAGTTTAGGATTTCCCTTAATGTATTATCTTTTCTTGTGTTACCATTTTTATTGTTGTTTTTGTTGAGCTTTGGGCACCGGTAATCTCATTACTTTTTAAAGGTCAGAATCGCACAAAGGACCGCACATCATTTTAGTGTGGGGTGGAGTAAGGTGGAAGAAATTGAAGTGTGAAGCGCTAGGAAGGATTGCATTGGAAAGCTTGGTTGAATGGCCTTGTGAAGGAAGTACATGCAAGGAAAGGTGAAAAAGGATGGTTAGTGTTAGGGTAAGGCTACATTGGGGATCCATGTACAAGAGAGGAAGAAGTGAAAAAGTAACACGAGGTAGGTGAGAGAAAAAAATCATGACAGAAGAAGTGCCTTCGACGCTGGTTATGCATGTGTAAGAGTCTCTTGTCAAGATGGATTGGTTACATAGAAGGTTGGGGAATTGTTTGCATAAGGTTGGGCACGTGAGTTAAAGCGCTAAAGTCAGACTTTGTTGAAAAATATGCATTAAGTGTTAAAGTATGGTGGTAGGTAAGGTAGCATTTAATGTTAAAAAGTGGGAAAAACTATAAATAGAAGGTTGGGAACTTCATTATTTACATTGTGAATACAAAGAAGGAAGAGATTTTACGAACTAGGGTTTCTAGAGTTGATCCGTGTGAAGAAAAATTGGAAGATTTTAATAGAAGTGACTAGTTTGGATCTATAAACCAAGGGGAAGTAATTCATGGGCATGGGGAGAGTTGTGGAGAAGTCATCTTGTGAAAAGATATTCCAGTTAGGGTTTGGCAGCTAGGGCATGGGTTGGAAAAGAGTATTCTTCATAGGTTAGGGATTTGAACTTAGAAAGGGTAGAAGAGTAGAGCTAGGAAGAGACGTTGAAGTGTAGAGAAAACTACACAATGGAACCCAAGAAACCAACAATAACACCTAAGAAGGGCAAGGGCAAGGGAAAATAACAAGAAACCACCATAGTACCAACAAAGAATGGTATACATAAATGCAGTACCCAGATGGAGTTTTGCTTGGGATGGAATGGGAATCCCATTGTAGAAAAATGACAATAAGTGACTATAATCATCACACAAACACAATTGAAAAGGAAATGGAGTTGGAGTTAGTGAGCCCGACTAACTAGAGAACACCTGAGGGGTTACCAATTTATAGCGACAAAGTCAAAGTGAAGCTAGAGAAGGAGGGGTTATTGCAACTAAATGAGTAGCCCTACTTTAGAAATCTAGAGTGACTCTATGAGTGGCTAATGTCATGCGTACATGAAGACCAATTTCACTTCATAGGGTGCAAGATGCAAAACCCCTAAGATAATTTCAAGATTTATAGGCCTTATCTGTGAAGGAGATACTAAGGAGGATGACTATATGACGACATGTGTGACAATGAAGTAGTTAAGGATACACCTGCGTATGCATATATAAGAAAGGGTCAAGGTACTTTGATATCAGGGATATCCAAGACCCTAGTGATGAGAATGGCCACATCCTAGTAATTAAACTCACGCGCAAGAAAGATGGACATGTAAACAAGTCCTGGTTAAATATTTGTAGAAAAATATCAGAAGGCACCATCTACAATATGTCCACATACATTACAGATGAAATTATCACCATCGCACAGGAAGGAGACATGATTCTCTTTGGTAATGTGCTCTTAACCATTGTGTTCTTAGAAATCAAAGTACCAGATGTAGTAGATAAGTTTGTTTGGGAGTACCCAGAGGAAGACCCCTCACCTGCAAAAATATTTGAGAAATACACTTGTGATAGCATGACACCCATTCACAAGGCACATCTTGAAAAATGGTATACATGCTTAAGGAATGCATTCGGGGTAGAATGGAGGATACCGTAACAACTACTGCAAGCGCTTACAGATAGGAGAAGATGATGTCGTTGTATACCAACACTTATGCATTGGCAGATTTAAGTTGGAGGATGAAAACATGAGCCCATGGTGCAAGCTCCCATTCACCTTCACAACTCAATACTTCTAGGCGGAGTTAACATATTCAAGGAGTCCAAAAAGTTAAAGCTTGACCTTGGAAGTTTGGACTGGGACCATAGGGAGATGCGCAAAATGTTGGTCTACCCCAACAAGCATGCGTACATGGAAAAATATGTGTCGCACGAAGTCCAAATGGTAAAACCCCTGACTCTGACTATTGCAAGAAGGTCCGCAGTGCGTATATACCTTTGGATAAGGCCCAAGTTTGAGAAGGGTGCTTATCTTGAAAATGAGATAGCTATACCTAAGGACCTAATAGGTAGGAAGAAGACCGCACCCAAGAAGAAGAAGATAAAATAAATAAAGAAGAAGGCACCAAGTGCCCAAGATAAACATGCATTAGGTGCCCAGGGAACAAGTGCTAGAATGAATAATTACATGTGAAGGAAGAGATCCCTAGTCAAATAAGAGGCACTAACACAGGAAAATCTTATCACAAAGGAGAAATCACCGGAGGAGGAAGAGAAAGAAAATCTCCTATACTGGAATCCCTAGTTAGGAAGAAACAAAAGGTGATGGAGGAAGTTGACTCGGAGGAGACAGAGAGCTTGGAGAAATACATAGGTGAGAGGGATGATGATGAAGAATATGATCCTGAAGGGGACCAAGAGCCACTTATTTTTAGTGTGCACGATTCAAAAGAGAGGGGGAGAAAGAAGAACATGAGTTCCTTTTTATGCGGCACAAGGGTAGCCAGGAGGAGGAAGGCACCTAGGACATGGGAAGAAGTGAGGAGGTTCGTGGCACATAGGAGAGTAAAAACTCCAAGCTTCACACGGGAGAAAGTAAACAAGGAAACATAAAGAGAAGCAACAAAAATCATTGAGGCCTTGGTAGAAAAGAAGTCGGAGTGCATCCACGATATAGTGATGGAAGAAGATAAGGAGGAAAGTGTAGAAAAATATCACGGTAGCGTGAGAGGCCCTAACTTATTAGTAGCAACTATTCCTAAGGGCACATATAAGGGGAAAGCACATGGAGATCCAGAGGTAAGGAATGAACTACATTAATGATCATAGTAAGGTGTTACATGCACGCTTCCAAAGCATCGTCCTAACATATCAACTCATGGAAATGAATTCATTCGATGAAGAACGTGCATACCCTTAGATGAGGAAGATGCTCTCTTAGGAAATTGAGTCCCATATTGACGAGCTAGAGTTTGAGGTAAGCCAGGGGGTACTAATGAAAATGTCGAGTCAAAATGAGACAATCCCTTGATAAATTCTCGAGATCTTAGGTGAGCAGTTATGGAACACACTCAACAAAGTCTCGGTTGAGGTTGAAGCTAGGATCTTTGGATGGAATGATACGATAACAATTCTAGAATTAGAACTAGAAAAGAAGGAGGAAGATCTAGAAAAGGAGGAAGAACTAGAAGAGAAGGCCAAATATTTAAAGTAGGAGTTGATTAGCACTTAGCTAAAGCGTGAGCTCGGGGAAGAAAATGCAAGGATGCGTGAAGTACATAAGAAGGTTGAATCCATCACAGATGTGATTTTTTGAAGCATCCGGACTTAATGGCACCCACAAAAAATTATGGATCTTCCCTCGAGTTCCTTGAAGACTTAAGGTGCATCCTCACCATGAAGAGGCAACCTCTAGCTTTAAAATCCGCCAAGATGTAGCAACGTGCTTGGAGAAGGAGGATAAATTAAAGGTAATAGAAATCATGGCTGAATATAGCAAAGTCCTTGCTGATGTAAATATTGCTGCCCATACTACTGAGGCCGCATATGACAACTGCGCAGATAGAGATAAAGTGGTGAGTATTCTAGTCACCAACTATGAAGCAAAGCTTAAAGAGTTCCAAGAAAAGAACAAAGGGAATAAAGTAGAGTGGGATAGACTCCTGGCCAAGGTTGAAAAGAAGTCAAAAGCTATTGGGGCCCTATAGGGTACAATCAAGAACCAACTAAAGGAGCTATACCCATAGATTACTAGGAGGATGGATGTGCTTGAGGATGTGGGCAAGGAGTTGGAAAAAATTGTTGAAAATATGAATGCTCAAGGAGATGGACTAAGGTTTGGGAGGTAAGCGCCTAGTTGGAGACATCTACTAGAGAGTGCAAAAAAATTCGATGCCCTGGAACAAGTAGGAGGCCGACTTGTAAAAATATTTTTCTAGCTTGTTGAAATAATACCATCACTTCCCATTCTTTCTTCTTTCTTAAAATTTTCATCCCCTTATTCTTTCCCCAAGACGTTAAGTATTTTTGATTCTTTATTCATTAGAGAAGTGTTCCCACGAGTAAAGAATAGGCGAGTGTGGGGTAATGTTGGGCCCCTAAAATGTTGAATAAGTGCACCAAGGAGCATGGGGCGTAAGGCATATGTTGAAGGATGGGCGTATAAGGAGAAGGCGCACAAGGAAAGGTTCTAGGAGGGTTTTAGAAGGGCCGTGTTGTGCGCCGGAAGACAAGGTCTCGGGACTTAGCCATATTTGGCGTATCGGGTAGGACACGAGAAAAGTGTGACCCGACTACACATGTAGAGTGGATAAGGTGCTATCCTAGTGACAAGTTGGCCTAGGAAGGAATATGCCCCTTGTGATGGAAGCTTCTAGAAGACCATCATGGAAAAAAGTGGAGATCTCAGGCCTGGAGGAGCATGCTCCCATGGAGGACCACATTCAGACACTTGGCGCCGGATCTGAGGCCGTAGAAGGATGAGTTGGCACTTCAAGATGCCTATATATATAAACTCCCACATAAGAGAAGATATAAAGGGATAGAAAAAGAGATCATGGATAAGAGAGGAGAGATCAAAGATTAGATATAATATAGGAGAGATTAATAGAGAGTGGAGCTCTATAGAAATGTTGCGTAAGGAACTCTATTTGGGTTGGGTAGATAAAACATAGGAGATGGATGTACCAAGGGCTTAGAGGTTTAAATTTATTTTTGAGAGCTAAAGGATATGGATCTAGTTATGATGCATGACTTTGGTCTACCTTTCTACGATGCTCTGTAATGAATCTAATGAATGTAATGAGGTTACTAGTTTATATGAATATGATCAGTAATGATTTTGGTGCATTTACATATCTTCATGGTTCTATTTTATGCATGTTTATGGAATGATTTTGAATCCTTGTGCATTTCCCTTCTGTTTTGATTCAGTTCTTAATATGTTAAGTAATTTTCTATCTGGAATGACTACACTGATCTAGAAACTATTCTGAGCTCTATGATGCTTGCATGTCTCATTTCCACTCACTTCCTTTAAGTTTTGATCATTGATGATATTTTCCCACTCAACTCACATAAAAGAGAGACTCGGTGCCCATGCATGCCTCAGGTGAACAATGAGCGTCCATCTTTGGGTGATAGGCCGATGTGCATGGGATTACCTTGTTCTTTGGTGGGTAAAAAATGACTATAGGGTCATACCAACACAAGGACTAGTTCATCCTCCTATTAAAATTGTTCTAACTACCAATTCCCAAGCCATCACCAAGATTAAACCCCCACCTAAGAGGAGAACCCAACCTCTTAGATCCCATACACCAAGTGTTTCCTATTGCTCCTTTTTTTCCTTCGTCACTTGCCCTTTATACTAGGTCCACACCCTTCAACCTTGGTCAAGAAAACTCTTATTCAAGGAAGGATACTAACGTGTCAACCAATTTCCTCATCATGAATACATGTCTCTCTGAACTACCTACATGACCCCTACCTTCATTGTTACCTAGGTTCTTTTCACATCCCATAACAAAACTCTTACCAATGCCCTCATTATTACATGTGCCAATTCCTTCCATATTTCCTCGACTACTATCTTTACCACTCCTCTACTATCACCTTAGTTATCCATCCCCTTCTTCATTGTCTTCCTTCCCTTATTCATCGCACACTTCTTCTACACCTTTACCTAAGAAGGCTCAACCCAAGTCCAATACTCTTCTACCTTGTAAAAGGGTCGGAAACCTACACCGACTCCCACAACCAATTCATTAATTACACCTTTAGCCAAGTGGGTGCAACCAAAAAAAAACCACATCATCTACTAAATGAGAGCTTGAAATTACTCACACACCTATGTCACCATCCAAAACTAATCTCGTTTCACATTGTGATCCGTTGACAGGATCTTATGCCAACATCTTGGCTAACCTTTTGGAAACCTCTGTCATCACATTGCCACCACTTAGACCTTATGAGCCATTCAAAACTAAACCAGAGTGTTTGATGATTCTAAAATTTACACCTATCATTGTGTGTTAGGACATGATGTAGAAAAATATAAGGCTCTTAAGATTGTTATTCTTCACCTATGTCCTCTTGAAGAAAAATCTAACAATGATGTCTTTTAGATGAGGACCCCATTACACTTTCACCTATCTCCATACAACCTCATTTCACACCTATTCAACAATTTCCATCTCCACCTCCACAACACTTTTACCCTCCTCTACAATTTAAGATCAACATGGTCTATATTGGCAAGCTAGCCAAAATCCCAACAAAATGCCATTGTGCCCAAATTCTTCCACGAGATCCTATTCCTTCGCCATTATATTTCCCCTCATGTTGTTACACCTTCCATGACATACCTTCTCCCTCTTTCTCTCCTCCTTATATTAACATGATTCAAGTTTCCACATGCTCACAAAAGGACAAAGGAAAAGAGAAGATAAATAAACCATCTGTTGCACCTGTACCTAAAATTCCATTGGCCCCTACGCGTAAAATAATTATCTATGGACCAACATTCCCTATGTCAGATGGAGTTTCTCATCCCACCATACTTAAGAAAATTCACCAATCACCTCTGAAAATGTCCTTGTATGACCTTATCCAAACCTCTAAGTCCCATCATCGGTCCTCTTTAAGATCCTTCAATCTATTGAGGTTATAGCTAATGAACCTACACCTGTTACCTCCCTTATCACCCCTCACCATGTGGCGTCTCTCACCACTTCACCTCCTCCATCTACCCCCTCTGCTACTCACCAAGTGGCTGATTTTAGTTTCTCGTATGATGAGATTGTACCCCTCTAATCGGATGATCCAAACCCTTCCCTGTTCATCTCCATGTATATTGAGAATACACACGTCCGTCATGTTATGGTCGATAGGGTCCTAATATCAACATCATTTATTCCCATGCATATCAAAAGATGCGCATCCCTTCCAATTATATGCACCATAACCTAGTTATGCTATGTTCATTTAATGATGCCATAACTTCCACCCTTAGAACTATCATTCTCCACATCCGCGTGTGGGCCCATGGACTATTCCTGAATTATTCTAGGTATTGGAGGGGAATTTAATTATAATTTTTGTTTATCCGACCCTAGATTTGTGCCATGGGTTGTGTTCCTTCCACCTTACATTGATGTCTAAAATTTGAATGCGAAGGGAACAAATACACAATTTTGGTTGATCCTTCACTATTTAAAATGTGTAACATGCTCTACCGACCTAATGATGTCCTTATACCAGTTAAGGCCTCTACCATAGACACATGATTATCCCATCCATAATCGCTGACACCACTTCTTTGGCTGTTACCTCATCCACCATTCTACCACTACTCCTCCCACAATCACCTCCACTATGCCTACTATCATTGTGGCTTCTACCATAGGTCCATAAACCAACCCATCTCCAACACCAACAATGGATGTTTCTCCTTCCCATTCTTTAGGTGATTCTTGTATTCCCACCACCCAAATTCCAACTTTGGATCCCTTAGTAGACATTTTCCAATGCCTTACTTTGGGGAGTATCACCTCTATAACGTAAACACTTTCCTTATTCCTCAAGAGTATGGAAGCCTCCATCGACATCCACATTACAACCAATGGGTAGGTAAGGCCTTTTCATATGTTTCGACTCATATTCTTACTAATTTTACATATGGGGGACTTAATGCTCCTTCACAAATGCATGATCCACTTACCTAAACTAGACCATTCTCATCCGATTTTCAGTAAACTAATCATCGCTTTGCTTGCACAATCCTCCATCGTTGTGCATGGAAAGGGTTTGGGTTTGGTATCTATGAACAAGGATGTCACATAGTCATTTATTGCACTACCCGTAAATACAAAGATCATCGTGGTCTTGGATTTTTGGAAGATTCTTCTTCCAAGAAGGCTTGTGTCCTCCTCGTAGAGGAAGAGACACCTTCTCCACCTTATTTACCTATGCCATTGACTTCACCTACAGATTCTATGGATCCAAAATCCATTTCCTCGACCTATCAATGCGATGATGATAATTCCCTTCCTTATCTGACCTAATTGATGATGATAATCCTTATCTAAATGTTTTTCAAGGTCATGATGATGATTCCATTATCACTTATTTATGTGTGGAGGACTCTTACATCCATCAGCCATTACCTTCTGAGACACAAACAATGTTGAATGAATCAACCATAGAGATCAACATTCATACTCATGATGACCCTCACATTCTAAAGATATGCCAATCTTTAGATTCCACTAGGAAGGAAGAATATACCTCTTTCCTCTGAGACTATAGAAATTATTTTTCTAGGTCTTATGCTGATATGCCCGGTATTGACCCAAATATTGTGGTTCACAATATCATAACCATCTTGACACCAAACTGTAAAATAGAAACTACGAAAAATGCATCCACATCTTGCCCTTCTTGTAAAAGAATGAACTGTAATGCCTCATTTCTATTTCTTTTATTATAACCATTGATTATCCCTAATGGATTTTCAACTTCTTTTGTCACAAAAGTGACAGGGGGATTCCACATATGGACATATTTCGTGACGTCAACCTAGCCTACCCTAAAGATGATTTTCCTCTACCGAGCATTGACCAACTCATTGATCTCATCGCTGGTCATGAGATACTATCACTCATGGATTGTTTCTCGGGTTAAAACCAAATATTACTCACACTAGAAGATCAACACAAAACTACCTTTATCACCCCTTGGGGACCTTCTGTTATCGAGTTATGTTTTTCAGTCTTAAGGATGATTGTGTTACCTACCAGTGGGCTATGACCTATATCTTCCACAACATTATGTATAACATATTGGAAGATTATGTAGATGACTTTCTTACCAAATCTAAACGTCAGGATGACCACCTCATGGTCCTAAAGTTAAATCTTTGATCATCTACTCAAATACTGCATTCATCTTCAACCAAAGAAGTGTGTTTTCACTATTCTCTTGGGTAAGCTCCTTGGTTTCATCATCTCTTTACGTGGCATTGAGGTCGACCCTACTAAAATCAAGGTAATTCTCAAGATGCCTCCACCTACTAATCAATGCCAACTACGTAGTTTGCAAGGCAAGTTGCAATCTATTCATCATTTTATTTCCCAACTCTCTGACCGATGTTAACCTTTTCATCATCTCCTTAAAAAGGATGTTTCCTTTAAATGGGATGATGAATGCCATAAATATTTTGAAGGATTAAAATGATACCTCCTCAAACCACCTGTGCTCATCCCTCTTAAAGATGGCACTCCCTTTTTTCTCTATATTTCTGCCACAGACCATTCATTGGGAGCCATGCTTGCTCATCGTGATAAACAACATAGAGAACAAGTAGTTTATTATATAAGCCGTACACTTCTAGACTATGATACTAGATACAATCATGGGGAAAATATCTTCCTATCCCTAGTATTTGTTGCTACCAAACTTCACCATTACCTATTTAACCATAAAACCTTTTTTTGTCACCAACATCGACCCCTTGCATTATATGTATGCTAAACCCTACCAATATCAACGTGATGCACGTTGGCTCATGCTCCTTGCAGACATCGATCTTGAATTCATCCACCAAAAATCCATCAAAGGATAAACCATTTCTCACCAACTTGTAGATGCACTCTTTCCAAAAACCAATATTCAAACTTTTATTTTCCAAATGAATCCATCGCTACCCTTTCCCTTGAAGATAATAATTTTTTTCAAATGACCTTATTCTTTGATGGTCCCAAATGTCGGTGTGGGGGTGGTGTAGGATTCATCCTCATTCCTCTTGATGGTGAGCCTATGCCCTTATCTTTCAAACTATATTTTTATTGCACCTCAAAATTGGTGAATACGAAGCACTCGTATTGGGTCTTCAAACTTCTTCAAACTTCCACAACCTTAAAATTTAAATCCATTAATATTTTTGGTGATTCCCAACTAGTGGTGAACCAAGTTAATGGTCTATACTAGTTTCATAATGAGATATTTCAAAAGTATAAACATCATGTCGACATTCTCTTGACTACCTTTGACCATTATGAACTTCACACCACCCCGCGTTCCACAAAAAAATTCATAGATACCATAGCTCTGTCTTGCTTCTCAAATACCCACTTCACCCTCAGACTTGAAGATATTTTTCACAATACAAAGATTGTGATCACCATCTTACCTATTCCAAGAGGTTAATTTTTCAAAGAAATAGAAATTGACCCATGAGATATTTGGTATAAGCAATTTGCTGACTACCTTTCCCTTTCAATTCTCCCTCCGCATCTTACCCACAATGGGCAACAAGCCTTCCTCAAAAGTGTCTCTCGCTATGTCATCATGGGTGGTCTTCTCTATAAACATGGATTTGACAACATCCTCTTACGTTGCCTCACCATTTTGAAATACCATATACTATCAAAGAGGTTCATGATGGAAGTTGTGGGGATCATTGTGGTTTAATTGTCACTAAGTGCATTCTTCGCCTTGGTTATTACTTACCACCTTAAACCATGATTTTTGTGACTATGTCAAGCATTGTGTGAAGTGTCAACAACATGCTAATCTTCACCATACCCCTAGTCATGCCTTACAGGTCACACGAGACCTTTGGCCTTTCTCTCAATGGGGTCTAGATCTCGTTGGCAAAATTAACCCTCATTCTTCTCAATGTCATCAATGGATTATTACCGCACTACTAAATATTACACTAAATGGGTGGAAGATGTACCTCTTATTTCTACCAAGGCTGAGAAAATATGTGAATTCATTAACCATCACATCATCTATCACTTTGGTGTTCCTCACTAGTTTATCACTGATAATGGTAAACAATTCAAAAACAAAACCCTATGGAAACTCTGTGATACATTTGGAATTCAACTTAGTTTCTCTTCACCTTACTACCCCTAAGAAAATGGCCAAGTTGAATCAACAAACAAAACCCTCAATAAAATTATTTAGAAAGTGGTCAATGATATTGGCAAGGATTGGCATATGCACATTCCTTTCACCTTATGGGCTTACCACACTAGTATTCACACCTCAACTGCTGCCACACCCTTTTCTTTTGTTTATGATGTGGAGGCTGTTTTACCTCTCGAAGTCCAAATTCCATATCTTCATATCTCACTCAAAGATATGATCACCGATGATGATTTTCACTAAGATTGTTTGGCACAACTTGAGTTATTAGATGAGTGTTGTTTAACCTCTCTTAATCACCTTCAAATCTACCAAAAATGTATCAAACGTGCCTATGAAAAAAATGTCCAAGAATGAACCTTCAAGGTTGGTGACCTCATCCTAAAATAAAATCAACATGTAAGAAAAGCAAAGAAAAGTAAATGGGCAAATTTGCTCCTAATTAGACCATATATTATCACTCATGCATATGGATGGGTGCTTATCATTTGTCTTCCTCAAAGACCAACCCGAACCGAGATCCCCTCAACACTTTTCATATTGACCATTCTATTATTGAATCAAGTACTATATAACCTTTTGTCTATTACAAACTCATCCCTTGAGTACCCTTTCCTTTCATCTCCCCTATTTTGAGGACCAATGAATAAACAAGAATTGTGTGATCACCCGCCACCTTTCAACCTTCTCTTCAACATGAGTACCATGACTCTACTCATGGTGGATTCTCTCAATTTTTCATTTTTTTAGGATGGAATCCCATGGTCATTCATCACTTCAAACATCTCTTGCATAGTCAACCTTTGTGTGTTATGGTTTTTTCTTCATAAAAGAAGCCTATACTCCTCTATAGTCTTGTCCATGACCTAAAAGTCCAAAGAAATTTAAAAGTAAAATGGGATTCAACTCCTTGAGTCAAAATTCTTGTAAATAGATGATTCCCTCAAAAAGGACATCTACCTCTCTATCTAGTTGCTATAAATAGATTGTTCCCTTGAAGGACAACTATAAAGTTAGACCTATTATACATAGTCTATCCAAAAAGAAGACTATTTTTGAACAAATAAAAATAAAAATATTTTGAAGCTTCCCGCATTGATCAGCTTCACGAAGACCTCAAGGAGTCATTATATTCATCCCACATAGACTTCCCACATCGATCAGTCTATAAAAAATCAAAAGTAAAAGTAAAAAAAGAAACATACAACTTTTTCATCATGGACTTGCCTATTCTGGTTTTGGGTATCTTGCAGAAGAGGCATGTTGTCTCACAACAAGGTTATGCTACAACAAACCACTTCACCTCACCTTATTTTCTTTCAAATCTCTTACCTACTCAAGGGACGTGCCAAAAATATGACATTTCGTGATCATGTAACTTCATTCACCCTTAGAAAGTTTAAGCATGCAACACCTTTAGGGTCTTATGTTCATAAGCTAATATTTTGGTGTAATAGACTTGTAATGGTCCTTACCAATTAGGCGGCACCCCACCTCTTTTACCATTCACCTCTTTTTCTACTTATTGATTCTGCTACACATTGGACTAGACCTTTGACACCTACACTCAATCATACCTATTCAACCTAGACTCCATCATGCCTAAATGACCTACACTCAACCATGTGTATTCAACCTCAACTCAACCATACCCAAGTGACCTAGAATTAATCCCAACTAAAACCTACCGACCTATTCATCTACCTCACTATATTCTTCCCTAGCTTAAGGGAGAACTACATCGGCCTGAGGCCCTTATTTTTTGGGGCTATGTAGGCAACACTTTGAGGGTAGGGGTCCCTTAGAGGTTAGCTCGACCATATTTCTATATTTTTCTATCCCTTACCCTTTTGCACCTTTTTCCCCTAACCATTTTTCCTCTTCTTATGTTCACATTCTACCCTAGTTAGTTTCCATTCATGCAAAAACTTGGAAATTAATATATCACAACAAACATGCATTGTTTCATCACACTTACCATTTTACCACCATATCCATATTCTACCTAACTCATTTCACATTTTCCATGATATCAAATATTTGGAAGATTAAACCACAACATACATATACATCATCATTTATTTTCCATAATACCAATAACTTGGAAATTAAATCAAAAACAAAAACCATACTCAACCATGCCTACATGACCTCGACTCAACCATGCCTATACCTAACTCCACCATGCCTATACCTAAATCCATCATGCCTATACCTAAATCACATAAAATTCACCATGCATATACCTAACTCAACCATGCCTATACTTAACTCCACCATGCTTATATGACCTCGACTCAATCATGCCTAACTCAACTAGTTTCCATGATACACAATAACAATGGAAATTAAAGAAAGTACATCATCCATCTAGTAAACATCATAAACTATATAATGGGAGTGTCTGTGTATCAATACATATATACACATATATAAATAAGTATCAATATCTCAAAACTCTCATGTACAATCACAAGTCTTTAGCACGTGAAGCCGGTATATGTATCAAAAATCAAAATGATCGTATAATATCGATACAAAGATCAATCACCCCACCTCGATGCCCTCCTCTCCAATCTCACCTGTCTCCTCCTCCTCCTCACTAGTCAAGTGCCCCGCCATCATCTTACCACCCTCTACTACTCCTGGATGGCCTTCATCTCCTCCTCCTTTCCCTCTATGGGGCATGGTCTCCAAGAACTAGTAACCTCACCCTGGCCCTGTCTCTGGGGCCGATGACCCCATGTGCTACCAGAGTTGTGAGTCATGGATCTAGTACACTCATTGGCTTTCTGTTGGGCTCGGTGCTCAACATATGAAGGAACATCAATCCCTACAATGGCTAGATGGTCATGATAATAATGAGCCTCATTAAAGGCACCCCTAAACCTCGTCATGGATACATTCTATGGTGGTGCCATCGGCCTAACTACCCCTATGAACTCTTCCTAACCAACAATGTACCATATCTTGGGTGTAGGTTCTGTACTATGGGACCCTGTCCTTGTGCCTGTGATGGTACCTGTGTAGATACCTGGGCATGTAAGGCCACAACTTGTGCTTGTGTTATTTCCAACTGGCCATGTAATCCCACCACCTATGATTTTAAGATGGCTACCTACCCTTCATTTCTATCTCCACCATATGTGGAAGGATATGATCATGTGCTACTTGGGCTGCCGGGGTCATCACCTTTGCTGCAAGGTGGTCACTGTGCATGTGCCCTTGTTAGTTTTCCCTGCAAACCTATAATATGTGCCTGTATGGTAGTCACTTGTCCCTGTAATGTATCTCTCTGAACTATGACTATAATTAAGTTAGGCTGCCTTCGCCTCAACAGTGTCGCCCATAGTTGTGCCACCCATCACTTTGCATGTATGCATAAGTAGTTCCCGCATCATCAATCCGTTGATCTACCACATGATCCTCCCACCCTATGAAATCACTCATATGTGGTGGAGACATGGGTCTCTCCATGTCATCTCTATGGGCATTGTGGAAAAGGTGGGAGCACATCTTGCCATAGTCTAAAATACCATCCGACCCTATCTACGGGCATCATCTCATGCTCACCGACATGCTACACTGTATCCATCTAATAATCAAGTCCCTCTAACTGCTCAAACATGCCTCTATAGGATGAAAACCTCACATATGGTCACCACATGATATCCAATGTTGATACACCATCTAATAACTTCCTATAGTATGTAACATCATATGTAGCCCTAACCACCCTCGGATGCACCCCAACTGGTACCCATCTCCTAAAACCCACTGTACAAACCACCCTTGAACTAGTCCTCTCATGGTAACCCAAATGGATGCACACAAAAAATATTCTCATACCCCGTAACAACAAGTATGTACAAAACATACCAAACCTCTTGAACCTACCATAGGCCCATAGCTCCCTATACATATGGACTATAAAAGTTGGTGCCCAAACAAAACATATCCGCTCCTCAATCATGTGTTGTAGCACTCCCATCAGTTCTTATGGAAATATCCCACCCTCAGAATCTAAAAGCACAAAACAACCTACGCCACCATCATCATAATAGATAGCATGGTCTCTATGGATATGCCACATACTTATCCCCATAACTCAGACTCGCACTATGATAACTCAGCATGCCCATCGTCTTACCAAATATTGCCACTATCAGCCCATGACACCTCATCCAAAATCGAATATACACCAACTCCCCAACAATAGGAAGCAGCAGGATCATATACACATCCTCTAATGTGAAGGTCATCTTGCTCATTGGTAAATGAAAGGTATTGGTCACAAATTCCCATCTGTCGATGAGAGTGACCATCAAGCTATGATCTTGACCTATATGCCTATAACACCTAATAAAATTAAGCCCCACATCTACTATGTGCTCCCAATCCTGGCTATCACACTAGATTACATTTGTACTAATAAAGGTGGTATTCTATCTCTCATAGTCAGTGATCTCTTGATTGCATCATCCAAACAAACACTTTGTCAAGTTGTGAGTCTCTCAAATTACCTATTACCCAAATATCAAACTAACCTCATAATTATTCTTTTTTGTGCCAAATGATACCTACACACATAGTCATACCTACCCCTTTACCTAATTATCCTAAACAGGGATAATTTTAGTGGCGAAATATTTGTAATATGGGCAAAATTTCATTTTACAAAAATTTGAGAAGGTGATTTTGAGAGCAAGTCGATGTCCTATTCACCTAAAATTTACGTGATATATATATTTTTTGGGGTCGGCTTCACCTACATTTGAAAACATATCCTATAAAAACCTAGGTGATTTTTGGGAAGTATACTATGGTACTACCACAAGTAGCTTAACATATTACCAATTTAGTGAACTCACATACTCTTAAGCACCGAGAGATTGACGTGAGACAAAGAGGTATTGCAGACACATGACAAGGAGGTATTGTAGATGCGAGTGAAAAGGAGGTATTGTAGATGTGCGACAAAGGATTAAGCAGTTGATGCGTGATAAGGGGTAAAGTAGTTGATGCGTGACAAAAAGATTGACACATGACAAGGGGTTAAGCAGTTGAAGCACATCAACAAATCCCATTGATGTGGGTTAAAGTCTTATTGACACACGTCACCAAGTATTTTTGACATGCATTAACAAGTATTTTGACGCGCGTTAACAAGACTTGTTGACACATGTCAATAAGACTTGTTGACGTGTGTCAACAAGACTTGTTGACACACGTCAATAAGACTTGTTGACGCGTGTCAACAAGACTTGTTGACGCGTGTCAACAAGACTTGTTGACATGCATCAATAAGACTTGTTGATGTGCATCAATAAGACTCATTGACGCATGGATAGTGAATGTGTAATTTAAGCAACTTGCTGGGTTTTTTGAATAACAATTTTTAAGAATCTTGATATGGAAACAGTTGGATTTTCTCAAGGTGGGACTTCAATGGAGGGGTTAGGTACTGGAATGCAACATGCTTCCCTCCCATTTCACAATTGAATGATAAAGAGATTTTTTTGAACGGCCAAAGATACGTCCTAATTGAAATGGAAAGGGATGAAGATAAAATGAAAATTGGTTGGAAGGAGGTGAGTTGCAGGTTGATTATGGGTGTAGATTATAGCACTTTGGATTCTTTTGAAAAAAGAGATGGGGTACTTGGTGAAGTTGCATGGATGGTAGTGACATTAGCCTTCCTCATAACATTGTTTGGAGTGGTGGCACCACTTAAGATGCCACGATTCCTGTTCAGTTTCATAGTAATTTTGACTGGACTAAGTTACATGGCATTTGTTGCCATGAAATTCACTTACAAGTAATTAATACTCACCAAGTCTGCTAAATAAAGTATCTTGATAGGGTTATGCATGTTCATAGCCTTAGGTATTAGGAATGCATGAAATGGAATAAAACGGCACTCCTCGATATCCAAATTAATTCTGGGGTTATACGAGTTGATTGGAATGCATGATTTTGTATTTATGTTTTTGATAGTTGTATGTTCGCTAATAGTTATATTCATGAATTTACACCGCAATTTATCATTTTTGTTTTGCGTTCTAAATTTGTTAAAAATAAATTGTTGTGTATGAGTACATGGTTGTCAACAAGGCTTGTTGACACACGTCAACAAGCCGTCAGTGTTTGCAAATATGCAGTCTCTCTGGCTTAAAAAAAAGGGTGAAAATTTAGTTATGAAAAATTGGTAAATTCACCTTTCATTGAAACCAGTTCCATGGGATATTTGCCAGGTATTTTCCACCTCCAATTTTCTATGGGTGTCTTAAAATGAACCCGATCCTAAACACCTAATGTATCGAGTATCATTCTTACCAATATCCTAGTTCATTTCACCTACATACCTATCACACATCGGCAATATAGTGCCTTACCATCTTCCACCTACATTTATCTTCACCTACCCTTGCCTCTCCTGTTTAACTTTCCCATCTAGCCCTTTTTTTCACCAAGTCACTTTTTAAGTGGTGACATGGTGCCTTGACTATAATCGGTCATCTTAACTATTTCTAGCCACCCCAACATTGACCAATGTCGGCCAAAACCAACTAATGTTGGGAAACCAATAACCGATGTCAATCACTATTTTAGAGATGAAACTGAAACCCCTATCCCCATTGTTAAAAATCAACAAAAAAACCTAAAACCCTTCCCCACCCCACCCAAATATACCCTACATTCATTCCCAACCCTTAGTAACCTACATTTTCCCCTTACAACCCTCGTTTCACCCCTTTTTACCCACAATGTCAAAATAGAATTCCCACCCACATTTTACCCCAATTAAACACACCTTTTCAATCAAATACAGGGTTAGGATTGTCTCCTACCTCTACTCAACATCATCTCTGTGGTGGAACTTTGGGTCACTGTGCCGATGGTCCACCCACTCCCTCTCTTACCATTGCCATGCTGAAATCTGCTCATCACCTCCCAACTAATAAAATCGCTCCAATCGATCTCGTGGACCCATCTACTGAATACCAATCACCTACTATTGGCTTGCTAACTCGAGATAAAGACCTCGTACCATCACTTTCCACCCTTCCACTTCTTCTCTCTCGTCATTTTCCACAAATGGAAAAGAAACAATCGACTCAAGTAAAACACTATTTTTGCCTTTTTAGCCCCAAATCGACATGACCAATGTCGGTCCTATCGCACCCTAGAAAAATGGTGTGATTAAGCTATAGATGGCATCAGTCACCAACATAACCATTTACCCACACTAAGCCCAATTTTCCTAAAAAAAATGTCACTCAAATAACATTTACCCTTATTAACACCTATTTAAACTCACCCACAAGCCTAAATTACCAGTACATTTCCTTAATTGCATTTATGAACATGTTATTTACCTATACCTCAGCCTTACATGTGCCTTGACCTACATACCTTGACCTGAATTTCCTTTTGTGACATTTGAATTTGTGTACTCACTATAACTTGTGATACTGCTACCGATGTTGTTCATCCTAATGACCTTACCTTGCCTAATGTCATGATATTTTCTCTACCATACCTTTGGTGCCCTTGGAACAACACCTATTACTTGTTCCTACACTTGGACTAGTTTTACTTGAACCATATCCTGTACCTTGGATACCTAAATCACTTCAACCTGTTTGGATAAACTTACCGACCTTTGACGACATAGATTTTTCCATCTCTTCTACATGGTACCTTATCACAATCTATACATGTGTGTGTGTCAATTTTCATTTACCCATTACACGACTTGACCATACCTTACCCACCGACCCTTACTATCACCATTTACCTATTTATCAAACCACTCACCGACTTCGTTTCCCACTTCATCCGTTCTGGTTTGAGGGGGATCACTTCCATCCCTACTTGGGTCAACCTAGCCTTCGCTTATACCTGGGACACCGACTTCCTATTTTTTTGCGTCACTTACCAATACATAGGTACATGAAAAAGGGGAAAATGTAGACACCAAATTTGGGTCACACTCCCCTTGGTCCCTTTCAATTAATTAAGCACACCATGGCCCCATTACTAATTATTATTAATATATTCACCTTCACATTATTAATTAATTTAATTAAATTAATTTCACCCTCACACCTCCACCTCACCATGACACCTCACCTTGGACCCATTCTAGGGGCATTTAACTCACAATGTTTGAGTCATCACCCTCAACATTGAGTCATCACCTCAACACTGAGTTATAACTCCTAGTGTTGAGTCACTAACTTGACCTAACTAACTAAGACTTCTTCCTAAACCTAACTAGACCTCTCCTAAGTTCTTCCTGCCTTCTCTCACATGAAATATACTTTCCTAAGTGGACTCAATGAGGAAAGCACACCAAATTTGGGAAGATCTACCTAGACTTACCCTCCTTAAGCGACGCTGGTTATTCCTCGACCGGCGTTGGTCACCTAACCACCATCGATTACTTTATATACAACTTTGCAACCTTTTACTAGAGTTGGTAATTTTTAGTTTTGGGAGTTATATTGCATTCAAGTACTAATCAAAATCCTCTCATCATCTAGATAACACAAAATACTCAACCACATGCCCAAGCAAGCATCTGGTTCTCATTCCAAGGCATTGGAATACTCAGGATCACTCGAGAGTCCGCGTGGCACTAAACCCAAAATCTCTTCACGGATCAACTACCATCCACCTTCACCTACCATATCTGTAAATGTAAGTAAGTATACATGATTTCAATCATATTGTGCTTGCTTAAAGTATAGATTTTTCACCTCCTTCATTATACTTTATTTATTCTTGTATTCCTTTATCTCCAACTTCTCACCAATCCAACAATCCAACCACCTACATCCTTTTTTCCTTCCATAAATTTCCCTATGTATTCTTGAGTCTTCTAGGTAATATTACAAACCTAACCACTTCCTTTTCACTGTGTAATCATAAAGAAAAAGCTCAATTTTTTTATTAAGTTACGCAATTACCCCTACCAACGCGTCGATCACATAAATCGCATCGGTTTCTCTTTACTAACATCGGTCACAAAACTGATTTTGGTCTCTATGTTATTTTATATCTTCTAACCGTAAAGCCAATCCATCATAAAAATCCACCCAAAACCTCACCCGATAAATCCCGGACACCGAAAAACCAGAACAAAACATCGAACCTCCGGATCTTATCATAAATTTACTTTTTAGATTAGATTTTTATTGTATTTACACGAGATACCTAAATCATATAACTAAAGTAGGATTTATTTTATTTCATGATATTTGGTTCATTAATTTTTATTTAAAATTGGATTAATAGCCTTCTAGGAGCACCACACTTCCGAATATAGCATTTGCTAAGAAGTACACTAACCTATATTATTAATGCCATTTTGTGGTCTTGTTGTGTTTCTTACAGGTTGTTCCCCTATCAAAAGGAATCTCTTCATGATCAGCTTGGATCATAAATTCATTTATGTGTGCATTCAACCTTCGACCTACACTTACAGGTATTACTCATAACCTATTTTCTATTCAGTTTTAACTAGCAACAAATTAGGTGAAACAACAATTGACAAGACATAGATGTAAGAGGATTGTCGGAGAGAGTGTATCGTAGAGTGTAATAGATGGTAGAGGATGTAACATAGGCATTGTAAGAAAGAATGTAACTTGAATGAGTTGTGTGGAAGGAAGTGAGATATGTGGCAGAATTTAGTAAGGTAAGTGAAGTGATGCATGCCACCATATGTGATGAAGAGTGGAATGTAGCCTTGTATTAATGGGATGTGTGATAATTGGAGTATAGATGATTGAAAAAATTGAAGGAAAGGAAGTGATGGGTGTTATAGAATCACATGGTGATGGATAACAAGATAGATATGGTGAAAAAGTGAAAGACTATGAAAAGGATGGGGATGAAACCACGTCTAGAGTGGACACACATGAAAAAATATATTGAGAAAGGAATGGTATAGATAATGAATGCTTAGAAGATTAATATGGTGTTGAATATAAGGTGGAAGCATGTAAGGTTGCATATTGTGAAGTGTTTGATTGAGATGATAAGAAACTAAAAGTGCATGATGATTACGATGTAGTGGGAAGTGATGAATCAGATGAGGGAGACATGACACATGGAGAAGAAATGGGAATAGTATTATGTGAAGTGATTGGATTGGTTTCATAAGTGAAGTTGGTGGAGAGTGTAGATACTCAAAATACTCTTATGTAGTTTTAATAATACAATTGACTAATTACCCTCTTTCTCATCATTTTTGTTATAATTGGTTATTTCCCGATAATTAAAAAACATTTCCCTCCATTTCGGTTAATTAATGACACTTCCTTAATTAACTAGCCTTTCCCCATTCTAGATTCCAATTAATGACACATCGTTAGTTACAATCCTCTTATAATTAATTAATTACCTATTATTAGTTACTTAAGGCTTTTTAATCTTCTATTTAATCAATAAACCCTCTTATTGGTTAAATTTACCTCTAAATCACCTCCAAATATATTTATAATATTATCCTAGCCTATTATTTAATCCTAGTTGATTAATTAAATCATCTCCAACTCCCATGAGTTGCTAATCACTTGTTAATTACTCTAATCAAGATTATCATTTTTAATTATCCTTTATCATTTATCCCACATGCACTAGTTTGTAAGCTTCTCCCAAATTGGAAAGCTATATAAGATCCTACATCTTCTTTCACACCTACACCACACTTTTGCTAGTGATTAATATAGGTATATGATAAAGGCATTCTCCATTGTTTGAATAGATTCTTCATCTTTGCATCTATTCTTCTCATAGTTGAGTAGTAAAGGAAGATCCAAACATGGTAATTAAGCCATTTTGGTGAGATCCTTTTCTCACTTGGAGATAAAACATAAATTGATTTCTTATGATCTAAATAGGTTCATAATTGAATAAAAATCATACATTACAAGAGTAGGAATGTCTTAGCATTAGATGTTTTATTCATGTTGATGCATTACAAAAGTAGTTATTTAATTTAAGATTTTATCATGATGTTATTATTAGATTAGTTTTGTTAGTGAGACTCCTTGATGTTAGTTTATTTCAATTAGCTTAGCTAGTTTAGTATGCATACATTTGGCATGCCCGGAGTTAGTTTATTTAAATTAGTTGAGCTAGTTTACATGCATCCTCATCATCCTTTTAGTTAAAGAAGAACTTGAGAAACTATTGGTAATGGGATTCATTAGGCCTATTGACCATTCGGAATGGATTTCCAATATAGTGCCTATGCAAAAGAAACCCATTGGCATCAAGATTTTTATGGACTTCAAAGATATTAATAAAGCATGTCCTAAGGATGATTTTCCTCTTCCAAACATCAACATGATTGTCGATTCAACTGCAGGATATGAGATGCTATCCCTCATGGATGGATTTTCAGGATATAATCAAGTTAAAATTACAGAAGAATATTAACACAATACTACTTTTACAACACTTTGGGAAACATTCTATTATCAAGTCATGCCCTTTGGCCTCAAGAATGTAGTCACAACCTATAAAAGGGCTATGGTTGTCATATTCTACAACATGTTGAATGATATAATGGAAGACTATGTTGAGGAAATCTTGGGAAAGTCTAGGACCAAAGAGGACCATCCAAAAATCTTACAATGCATCTTCTAATATCCCAGAGACTACTAGGTTAGGATTAACCCATATAATTGTGTCTTTGGTGTGCTATTCAAGAAAATTGTTAGGTACGTCGAAGCGAGATAACCGTGTTCCACTTTTTTTTTCAATTTTTGTACCTTTAAAAAAAATATTTCCCATTACCAAAACATAACCTAACACATATAAAATGACCAAACATGTATTTTTAGAGTTTAAATATACTAAGATGCGGGGCATAAATAATTTATCTAATTTTCAAAGTTTTTATTGCATATTTAAATATTAATTTACAAATAAAATTATAAAATACTTTTGGCCAAAAGTGGGACACAATTTTTTTCAAGAAGAGGAATTGAGGTGGACCCAAAAAAGGTATCAACTATTAAATAAATGCCTCCTCCTAAGAACCTCAAAGATCTACATAGTTTGCGTAAGGCAAAATCTAAGCTATTTCGTAGATTTTTTCCAAACTCGTAGATAAGTGTCATTTCTTCACACATCTTCTTAAGAAATATGTTGATTTCCATTGGGGTCCTGAACAATAGCAAGTGTTTTCCTTGCTTAAATAATATTTTTCTAAAACCTCTATTGTCATGCCACCTACTCTAGGTTAACCATTATTAATATATATCTTAACTGCCCAATTTTTTATAGGAACACTTCTAGCTCAATATGATATGAATTAGAAAGAAAAATCCATCTACTACTATTTGACAAGAATTCCCATTACCTGTCCAGATTAGTGAAAGATAAATGAGAAATCATGAAACCTCATATATGGGAGGGTTTAGGGACCTCCTGATGTGGATAGTGATGATGTGGTATGGGCGCAAAAAGGGATGATTTTCTCATGATAAATATTCAACCTACACAACAAAGAGAACTAAAACACGAAGAGGATTAGTAAGATATATGGTGGGCTAGCCAAAGAAATTGATTATGGGAAGCGAAAGATTCCTAGGAAGGATTTCAGCCCACATTAATAAAAAGAGTGTAATCAATGTTGGATGATGATACACTGATAACAAAAATTCAAAGTAGTGATATGATAAATGGAAATACTAAATGATATGATAATTGAGGTGGTAATCAAAATGATAATTAATAACCGAAATACACAAACAAACCCATTTGGTTAGGCGGTGATCTAAGATAAGACCATATGGTTGATAGTGACCCGAACAAACCAATCCAAGGAAGAAAAATGCCAAGAGCTCTACAAAATATTTTCAATATGGGGGATGTAGAGAATGTAAGAGAATTGGATAGCTAGGAGGTCACGAAGATATTGAGATGATAGGGCGGAAGTAAGAATGCCAAAATTTTGATGCAATTTCTAACTTTTTTGAAAGAGGGGGGAGAATCTTATTTATAGCTTGTAAAGATGGGGTTGATTTAGGGGTTAGAAAGTAATCATGATTTGAAAAAGTAACCTTGATTAGGTGTGTGGGGGACATGATTTGATTGATTTTGAAATATTAAATTCAATAGTGGATTACATGTGGATTATTTTGCAATATTTAATTCAATAATAGATTTTATGTGGATTATCTTGGAATATTTAATTCATAGTGGGGTGATGTGGATTATCTTGGAATATTTAATTATGAAGTTTGGTGATATGGATTATTTTGGAATATTTAATTATCAAGTGGGGTGATATGAATTATTTTGGAATATTTAATTATGAAGTAGATTTATATGGAGCATATTAACATATAATAAGGATTAGGGTTTTAAAGGGGATCAATTAACCAATTAATATTGATTAATTGAATATGTATTTTTGGTGAGAAATGGAAATCGAATGAAATTAGGAGGGAAGAGGAATTATAATGGGAAATTCTAATGAAGGAGAGTAGATGTGGTATGAATTGGAGGAATGACACCAAAAAGTGGTGTCTATGTCTGCCCCTTTTTGATGAGTGGTTTGCGTTGGGAAAGTCGCGAGACAAAATAATGAAGCATTGAAAATATTATTGATTGATTGTTCCCCTCAAACTTGGGATTGACAACATAAAGGAAGTCAATCATGAGTTTGAAAGAGATAAATGTTGAAGGTCGGGTGGGTGAAGATAAATGGGTAAAATGATAAGGCAAGGCAAGATGCCCCAAGAAAAAAGGATTTCAACAACAATAAAAACTATGGCGGTGACTCTGATATCATGTCGGTAGGGGACAAAGGGTGGTCTCAATAGAGAAGGAAACAATGCTCTATGGACCAATGAGTGGGTGAAAATCATTACAAAATGGAGGGAATCCAATGGGAATCCTCTCAAATGGATACGAGCTAGGATGACCAATGGGTCATAAAAAACATCAAACTATGCACAACCAAATGTGAAAATAATGTGAATTCCTTCATATGCGAGGAATATATGAAATGTATGTGTCTCAGAAGGATGGGGATGTGAAATAATGATGCCCTAGCATAGGGCATGAATATGGTCAAAAGGCAAGATATGAAAAAAGTGATGATACAAAATTCTATAAGGGGAAATAATTATGGCCACAAAGGTGTACTTTAAGAAGAGAAAGGGATAGTTCAAATGTTGGATAAAATTCCTCAAGGGGGGAATAATTATGGTTTTGAATACATGTTTCTTAAGAAAGGTTTTCCTTTAACAATAAATGATTAGATGAAGAAAAGAGAAAGTAAACATTCTTCTCCGTTGAATAGGGAAAGAATTAAATATATTTTTCTAAGATAAAAGTAGAGCACACATTTATGAGGGAAAATAGAGGGTTGTAGGTGATAAGTTTGTATGATATCCTTTAAGACAAAAACACCTTAGGAATATGTGATGAGGGATATATGTGATGATGCCCCCTTGAAAGGGATTTTGAGAGTGGAAGAAGCTTGCAAAAAGGATGGGTTAAGGCTATAGATAAGAGGATGATAATGGGGTGTAATAGAACAGAGAATCCACGATCTAAAAATGGGGAGATATTTTTATCGACCTTGAATGTTAAGTGTGAAGATGTGTGGAAGGAAGTAATGATCAAGAGTGGAAAGAGAGAAAAAAGGGAATGGAGGAGGAGTGGTTGATTATGGGTAAGTGAGGAATGTGAAGAGGACAAGGGTATGGAATAGAGTGGACATGGTGGAGGAGGAGAAAAAGAAATGAAATATGGTGGAAGAGAATAGTAGAGAAGGTTAATAGGAGAAAAAGGGAATGAGGAAGAGTGAACAAGAAGAATACGAGATGAGAAGAGAGAAGATATATGAGTAGAGGGTGAAATCATAGCAAATGGAGAGATATGTGCAATATGAAGGTATCGGAAAAGCTAAAGGGAGGTAGGTGATGAAGATGAAGGTAGATAAATGAAGGAAAATGTTGGCATTTAGGCCTAGATAGGCCTAATAGGTGTTGTCATTGATGTAAAACCACATTAATGAAAAAGTGGATGTTGTAGGATAATGGTATGATGATGTATACAATTCTAAAATGTTGTTTCAGATGTGGTTCTTTCTGGTATAATGATATTTAGTGGTGCAAGATTGCTTTAACAAGCCTATACAAGTGCCTAGGTGGTGTTGCATGACAAAATGAGCTTCATGGATGCTTGGTGAGAATGTTGGCATGATTTAAAACATAATTTGAGGTTGATTGAGCACTCACAATAGTGGTATGGTATAGGTAAAAGTGTTTCACTTCTTTACAGGTGCTCATTGGGAGCAGGTATGGTAGCTAGGAGGTGTGGCCAAGTGTTTTGGAGCCATTTATTGGGCCCCTAAAATATTGGCCAAGAATAAGAAGGCGTGTGGGCATGCAAGGAGAAAACATGTAGGATATGGCAGGAGGAGGGTTTAATAGAGAAAGTGGTGCACACACAAGATAGAAAAAAGGTTTCAAGACTTATCCATATTTGACACATCAGGAAGAACATGAGAAAAGCATGACCTAACTGCGCATGTGGAATGGATAAGGTGCCAGCCTGAAGACATGTTGGCCTAAGAAGGAATATACCTTGCGATGGATGTTTCGAGGAAGACCATCATTACAAGGAGTGGAGATCTTGGGATAAAAGAAGCATGCTCCCATGAAGGACCACCTTAGACACTTTAACAATGAATCTACAACTCCCATGAAGGCTTGATGATGTTGAGAAGGGATATAAATACAAGCACCCACTAGAGGAAAAAAAGGAGAGAAGAAGAAGAAAGTGAAGCCATGCAGGAATACTATGAGAGCTCCATAAGTTAGGTAGGATCTATAGGAAAAGGATGTAATAAGGGGTTGGGATTGTAAATTTTCTCTTGAGAACTGATGGGTATAAATCTAGATTTGATGTATGACTTCGGTCTGCACAGCTGTGGTAGTCTATAATGGATCTAATGAATATAATGAGGTTACCAAACTTGATTGAATATGGTTATTAGTGATTCTGGTCCATGTTTATAGCTTACAGTTCTAATTCATGAATGTTTATGGAATAAATATAAATCCTTATGCATTTCCTTTCTGTTTTGGTTCCTTTCTATAATCTGTTAAGTACCATTTGGTCTAGGATGACTACATTTGTCTAGAAGTCGTTCTGAGTTCTATGATAAATGTATGTCTCGTTTCCACTCACTCTTTTTAAGCTCCTATCATAGATGATGTTTCCCACTTAACTCAGATAAAAGAGAGACTCTTAGCTCCCACGTGTGCCTCAGGTGAGTGCCCAGTGCTGCTTGGGTGATAGGCTAGCATGCATGGGATTCCCTTGTCCTTAGGTGGGTGTAAAAGTGACTACATCTTGGTTCCGTTACCAGGAAATATTTTTGAAGTTGTAGTGGGAAATAACATACATCATGATTTGTGCAATGAGTGATGACAAAATGCCTAACTCTGGAAAGTATTGAATCATGGTTCAAGAGCACGGAGGAAGAATTTGCTCAGAGATTCAACACTGGGCCTAAGTTTGATGCACACAGATGGGTAGAAGAGAACCTCTACCATGAGTTGTATGAAAATTTCTTCTGTTGCTTTCTAGTAGAGTTGTATGAATGCTCTCAACATATGCATCCAGATCAAGCTGGTATTATAGATCGTGTGCGTATGGACCAAAAGAGTACCATAGGATGTAAGATGTAGATTTGACGTGGACTCATGCTATGGATCATTGGTGGAAAGGAGTACTATCTAGCTACTCTCTGGAATATGCTATTTCTACATATTCTTGTCCAGAAGTCGCTGAGTTTGAGTTTTTGTGGGAGCCCAGAGGATCATTTCTACGTGTTATTCCTTTGGCGATGAATATCTTGATTGTTACCTTGAGTTTAGAGGAAATTCTGATGGCTGACTAAACCTTCCTGAGCATTGGGCGAGGAAGCTAGGGTGGAGGAAGATGATAGACATTGCAATTGAGAAAGAAAGGGAGGAGAGATGACTCAAGTATAGTGAAGCGTGTGAAAGGGAGATTGCTAGACAACATGAGGTTGCAAGTGTGATGGATCTATGGAGGTAGACACTATAGGAAGGAGTTGAGGTTCATGCAGAGGATGGAACCCGAGAAATATGTGCTACCCCATCTCGAAAAGTGTGGGATAGAGACCCCTTTGGCTTCTAATGAGATTTCATCGCATGGAGAGAGAAGAGTCGTTGGCACGCATCTGAACCCACCTAGTGACCAAACCTTGGTGCTTGGTTTTCTAAATCATAGGAGTGTTGATAACATAGTTGGTATCGATTGGAGTGACTGATCGACACCTAGGAGGTATAATTTCTCATTTGGGACCTCTATGGCTGCACATACCTTCCTTATTTTTGGAGGAATTTTTAGACAAGGTGCAAATAAACAAGGTTTGGGAAACACATTGGGGAGTGGTGCAGGGCATACATCTGGTAGTGGAATGATCTGTAGACCATTGGCGTGCACTTCAGGGGGACATTGGGGATGTTAGGCGTGACCGCTTCAGGCCCATTATTGGACACATGAGGTCTCGGAGGTGGAATTAGTGGATCGAGAGGCATAGGATTTGGTGGATCTAGTAGATCTGGTGGAGGAAACACCAAAGGAAACCAAGGATTTGGACCAGGAGGACATGGGCCTCAACCACCTCCTCAGGTAATATTTGAAATGTCTTTACACTTGCTAGACTACCAGGGCATATAAGATGTTATGGAGCATGTTCACAAGTGTGAATTGTTATAGCACGTGAAGGGGATCAGCCCCAGAACAGAAGGCAAGTCAATTTGCAATGACGTTGCAAGGGCATGCACATAGCTGGTATATGAAGTATGACCCCCATCATCTAGTGGTAGATTACACCATGTTGAAAAATGTCTTCCTAGTAAATTCCACATCCCGAGTTTGAACAAGAGTATCAATGCCCTAAAGGAGATTCAACAAGGAAGGAATGAGAAAATGTGTGGGAGTATGATGCGTAGTTTAAGACTATCTGTTCAAAAGTTTTCATATGAAATTCACCCTTCACAACATGCTCAATGGTTTTTGGAGGGTTGATAACACCATTTAGAAGAGCATTATCTCATAAGACTTTCATAGACCCACATGAGGACACTAGAAGCCGCTCTGCTGCGCACTCAAGTCATGGAAGAATTGACATCTTGGTGTTAGCCCATTTCTAGAATCTCAAATTACATCCATGGCTAAGAAGCTAGAAAAGTTATCTGTGAACTCATCCCATGAGACTCACGTAGTGGAATGTGGTGTATGGATTGTGAAGTAGAGGGGCATGCTAAGGATAGTTTCCCGAAAGACAAAAGACGCACCGTAGCATGTGAGATCAGTGTGAGATTTGTCATGGGGACCATGATGCGAGTAGATGTCCCTTGTTATAACGTGTAATTTGGAAGAATTTATCTTGCTACTATAAGATCTGCACCTCTACAACCCATGATACTAAGGATTGTAGGTTTATTAACCGAGATCCATGTATCCATTGATCATGTGGTGTGCCGAGACCATCCTTACCAAGTAGTTCTAAGGAAGATGACCGCCGTTATGAAGGACGCATGGATGAAGGTGCACATGGAAGAAGTTCTTGTGGATGAGGAAGAAGTGAGTTCCCGAGGGGAACATGTTATAATTATGGATCTACAGAGCATTATAAACATGAATGTCCTGATCTATTACAATGCTCGTGGTCCAGGAAGAAGCACAAGTATGAAGAGTGTTCAGAACTTTATGAGCATATGAACCAGTAGCATTGGAAAGATAAGGGTACTGCTATGGTGAGTATAAAAATTTCTGATTCACAATGGATGCCAAGATGCCAAGAGTGGCATGAGTTAGAGCTAGACAATGTATTGGTGACAATGCATATAGAGGTGTGTTTGCCAAGGAGATGCCTAGACCAAGGACATTAGTTTCTAGAGAGGAGGTGCCACATGGAAAGTACCCGGACCCTACCCATCAAAAAGAAGTATACCAAGAGACTATGGATGTGATTTAGAGTTTACAAGGGGAGATACAGTGTCTCAAGGAGTAATTGAGGCGGTGGAGCATCGGAAGGATAACGAGTTCCAAGAAGTGACTTAGATGAGGTCAAAGAAGTATGTTAAATGTTGTTGCAAGAGAATATTATTGCCTTGTTAGGAGAATGGCTAAGGGAAAAGGTACCAAACACGCTAGAAGAGTGCAGAGAGATAGGTTTTACATGTAAACCTTTCTCCACATAGCCTTGAATATGACAAAGAGATTACTTTGAATGTAGTTATTGATGGATGGCTCTTGAGTAATATCCTCATCAACACAGGAGCAGAAGTGAATGTTATTACCTTATATGCTTGGCATCAGATGGGAAGGCCCGCATTACATCCATCTTCAAATGTGTTGTATATGGAAAACAAAACTAAGGCAATGCCCATTGGAGTATTAAAGGATGTAGTGATTACCATTCAGGGGGCCAAGTTTATTGGAGACTTCGAAGTCTTGGCGCTCAGAGGTAGACAATTTTCCAGCATTGCTTGGGTGCCCATGGTGTTACAAGAATAATGCTGACATAAGGTTTAACAAAGGATATATCAATTTCAAAAACAAGGAAGAATAGGTGGTCATCCCTTTGATAGATGGGAAGTTGGTGCCCTACATAGAGCCGTTGGGAGAAGAAGTCCTTGACCGAATCTACATGTGCTCCATCAGAGATCTTGAGATAATTCACCCTACAAAAGGAGTTATCCAATTTGAGGATGCCCAATTTGTGAGTGATACCACAAGCATGGCGTGTGACAATTGGGCACATGGGACCTATGAGTTGATCAGACAACATTTAAGAGGATTGGTAACCAAGGTGACAAAGGTGCGTATAGTCCGGTGCCTAGGAGGAAGAAAACTACCAAGTTACTCGGGAGGGGCTAATCTGGAAGATTTCTTGTGAGAAATGGAGGCCCATTGGAGAAATGAGAAGGAAAGGAGGAAAAATTTTAACTACTGACCTACTCAAAACTACTACACGTTGGTGGGTGACACATCGGGAGAACCTCTTGGAATGGCGCGAGGTGAGAATTGCCTTCTTTGTAAGGTTTTGTAGGAGCAACACGCCCACTATAAAAGACTACCATGGTAAAGAGATTGCTTCCTTCCATATCCAAGCATGTGAGACAACCTAGATGGGAAGTGCAAAAGCATTACCACCTTCATTATGGGTTCACAAGTTGTACTCCACCCTATAAGGTTGTGCGCATGCATGGTATATCCACTCGGAGATGCATCACCAAACTAGTAATTGGAAAGAATTGGTGACTGATCTCATTCAAACATTTGAGTATCAGAGTACAAAGCCATCAATACATAAGGCATTGTAGGTTTTCAAGATGCCTTACAATAGGGGATAGTGCTATGGCGGAAGATAGAATACAAGAATTGCTAGGTGAACCTAGCCTAGAGGCATGCTTTGAGGAAGAAGAAACATAAGAGATACAACTTGAGCACGTATGTATATAGAAAAAAAAGGGGAAGATGGTGTATGTTATTGATGGGGAAGAGGCAAAAGCTTGGATGTTAACCATTCTGTAGGGACACGCATGAAGTCATAGATAGTGTTGATGAATGGGCACACGCCTACCATGAACCTTTAAAGATGAAAAAGGTTAACATCGGCTCAGAAGTAGAACCCAAGGAGGAAATCATTGGAGACTATTGGTTGGAGAAAGAAGTCTCTAAAATCATTGATCTGTTACGTGAATTCCAAGATTTGTTCCCACACGGGTACCATGAGCTTAAAGGCATCCACCATTCCTTGGGGGAGATGAGGATAAAGTTGAAGGAAGGTGCACGCCCAATCAGGAAGAGGCCATACCGGATGAATCCCAATTTGTGCATAAAGGTCAAGGAGGAAATAGACAAAATGATAGCATTAGGTATCATTGAGGCTGTGGAAGAGTCAAAATGGATAAGTCCAATGGTGATTAGTATCAAGAAGGATGGGAGGATAAGGATCTGTGTTGATTACAGGGACCTAAATGCAAGTATGTGTCATTGATCCTTTCCCAACCCCATTTATTGAAGAAATATTAGAGGGAGTGGTGGCAGGACGTGAGGTCTACTCTTTCACGGATGGATTCTTGGGCTATCACTAGGTAAGGATTGTGAAGGAGGACCTAGAGAAAGATGAATTTCACCACTGAGTGGGGAATTTTTTCCTATACGGTCATGCCTTTTGGGTTGAAGAATGCACTTGCTATGTTCTCACGCATTGTGGTGCAAGCTTTCTAGGAATTCATCCATAAATTTCTTCAAGTTTACCTGGATGATTGGACAATATATGGGTTAGTGAAGGACCATTGTGATAACTTAAGGTTAATGTTTGAAAGGTGTCGATAGTTGAGGATATCCCTCAACATTAAGAAATGTGTCTTTGCTACCCCATTTGGAACATTATTGGGGCACATCATATGTAGGGAGGGCTTACTAGTAGATCCCACCAAAGTTGCAGTAATTGTGGGATTGGGGGAGCCTACTAGTCAAAGTATAGTGCGTGGATTCCTTGGACACATGGGTTACTATAGGAATTTCATCAAGGGATACACCAAGATTGCCGCGCCTTTAGAATAGTTACTTAGACATAAGAGTTCCTTCCATTGGGGAGAGGCACAATAAAAGATATTTCACACTTTAAAGGATAGGATTGTCACCATGCTTATAATATGATTCCCCTCTTGGGATAAGCCCTTCCATATTCATATTGATGCCTCAGGAACTGCCATTGGAGCAATACTTGCACAACCTAGTGAAGGGATTGTTGATCATCCTTTATGCTTTGCAAGCAAGAAGTTGACACCAGTGGAGTAGAATTATACTACAACTGAGTGTGAGGCATTTTCAATGATCTACGTGCTTCACAAGTTTAGACAGTATTTATTGGCAACCCCTTTTATATTTTACATTGACCATATGGCATTGAAATATTTAGTGAACAAGCCCATTCTACAAGGGCGCATATGTCGGTGGGTACTATTGTTCCAAGAATTCGAGTTCATGGTGGTTGTCAAACTAGGAAAAAGTAATTTTGGACCTGATCATTTATCTAGAATTGATTTAGGGGGACATGCAAAGCATTGAGGATACCATATCAGATGCACAACTATTTAGGTTGCGGCATGTGCCCTTAGACTTAGAAGATATCGTAGTATTTCTCAAGATAGTTGTAGTGCTAGAAGGAATGAAGGCTTTAGATAAAAATCGAGTTAGCTATACACTTCATGCCCTACATGTTGATTTGTGGGATTTATACAAATTAGGACGTGATGAGATTATGTGCTTAGTGTCGTGATGAGATTATGCTAGTGTGTGCTAGAACATGAGCACCTAGCCATCATGGAATAGTGCACACAAAGGTAGTGCAAGTGGGCACTATGCAGTAATGCCATTGAACACAAGATATTGATGGTTGGATTATGGTGGGGGACCCTATATCAAGACTGCAAGGAATATTGCAAGGCGTGTGGCCATTGTTAGGACATTGACAAACTAGGACAAAGAGATAAAATGCCTATGTGCCCTATAACCTAGTGTTTCGATCCATTCGAAAAGTGGGCTATAGACTTCATAGGCCTATTACACTAGCCACATATAGGACAAGGCCACAGGTTATATAATCACTTGCACAGATTACTTGATAAGGTGGGTAGAAGCAACACCTACTAAGGATTGTACAGCAGCTACTGCAGCAAGGTTTCTATGGGAAAACATTATTACAAGGTATGGGTGCCCTTTGAGTTTGACTAGTGATAGGGTACACATTTCTTAAATGAGACAAGTAAGGATTCTATTAGTGGAATTCATGGTGGCTCATCACAAGACTACCCCTTACCATCCACAAGAAAATGGAACCATAGAGGCATTTAACAAAATACTAAGTCATACCCTAACCAAAATTTGTGACATTGGTAGACAAGATTGGGATGAAAAAGTATCATCCGTTATTTGGGCATATAGGAAAACCTACAAGAGGTTAAATAAGGCCACACCATTTCAATTAGTGTTTGGCACAGAGGCTATCCTACCAGTTGAATTCATGTTACCTTCTCTATGTATAGCACACACAGGAGGATTGGACTGATGAACAAGTGCTGGAAGAAATAATTGACAAGTTAATGCAATTGGATGAAAGATGATCACTCGCTAGGTGGATCAGAAGATTGAAAAATCAAAATAAAAGGCATGGCATGATCGTCACATTAAGAACAAAAATTTGAGGTTGGATAGATGGTGCTACTATATGATTCCAAGTTTCTGCACCATCTTGGGAAGTTAAAAGTCCATTGGTTGGGTCCCTTACATCATCTTGTACATCCTTGATTCAAGCGCATTCAGTTACAAGCACTAGATGGGATGAGATTTCAGGACACTTCAATGGGAGTAGGCTGAAGCCCTACTATAAATAAGTCTTCTTGGTGTTTGTAATAAGGCAGTATTACCAGATAGTTTAGGATTTCCTTTAATGCATTTTTTTCTTTTCTTGTGTTTCCCCTTTCGTTGTTGTTTTGTGTTGCCCGTGGCACCTGTAACCTCATTAATTTTTAAAGGTTGTGAATACGCAGAGGACCACACATCATTTTCGTGTGGGGTGGAATAATTTGTGAGAAAGTGCAAGGTGCGAAGTACTAGGAAGGATTACGTTGGAAATCTCGGTTGAATGGCCCCGAGGAAGGAAGCGTATGGATGGCCCTATAAAAAAGGGTGAATGAGGCTGCTTGGTGTTGGGATAAGACTACATCTCTTTTCAATGTAAAAGGGAGGAAGAAGTCCCTTCAACTCTTGTAATGTGTGCACAAGAGTCTTATGTCGAGATAGATTGTTTACGCAATAGAAGGTTGTAGGATTGTCCACACAAGGTTGGGTGCATGAGTGAGGGTGCTAGAGTGCGGCTTAGTGGAAAAATCCACAATAAGTGTTGAAGTACGGTGGTAGGTGAAGTAACATTTAATGCTAAAAAAGGAAAACTATAAATAGGAGGTTGGGCACTTCATTTTTGACATTAAATGTGAAAAAGAATGCTCTTGCAGACTAGGGTTTCTAGAGTTGATATGTGTGAAGAAAAGTTTGAGGAATTAAGGCGTGAGTGACTAGATTTGATCTGCAAACTAGAAGGAAAGAAGTTCACGGGTGTAGAAAAAAATTGTGGAGAAGCTATCTGGTGAAAGAGGTTATTCCAATTAGGGTTTGGCTAGCTAAGGGCATGGGCTAAAAAGGTTTTCTCACAAGTTTGAGGTCTGAGCTTGGAGAAGGTAGAAAAGCAGAGAAAGTAAGAGAAGTTGAAGTGCTAAGATAACCTAAACCATGAAACCTAAGAAACCAACTATATCACCTAAGAATCCGAAGGGTAAGGGCAAGGGTAAGGGTAAGGGAAAGGGCAAGGGAAAATAATCAGAAACCCCCGTAAGCATGAATGAAGAATGGTACGCAGAGATGCAGTACCTAGATGGGGTTTTGCTTGGGAAAGAATGGGAGTCCCACTTAAGAAACATGACAGTGAGTGATTATAACCACAACCATCACACAAACATGATAGAAAAGTAAAGTTAAGAGGACACTCAAAGGTTTACCTATCTATAGTGATGAGGTAAAAGTAAAGTAAAGTCGAGATGGGATTATTGCAACTCTATGAGTTGCCTTATTTATGAAAACCTGAGAACCTCTATCAATGGTTAATATTTTGTGTACATGAGAACCACTTCTACTTCATAGGGTGCAAGATGCACATAATTCCTCAAATGATTTCAAAATTCACAGGCCTCATCTGTGAAGGAGAAAGTATAGATGATGACTTGAGTGACAAGGAAGCCATCAAAGCAACCATCGTCACCACATATGATTATAAGAAGGGGTCATGGTACTTTGATATCACAGAGATCCAAGACCCTATCATGAGAATGGCCGTGTGCTGGTGAAAAAGCTAAATGACCAAGAAAGGTGGACATAGGTAAATAAGGCATGGTTAAATGTGTGCAAGAAAATATCAGAAGGCACCATCTATAACTTGTCTGCCTTCATCGCAGATGAAATTATCAAAGCAGCATCGCATAGGAAGGAGACAAGATACTCTTTGGAAATTTCCTCTTGACAATTTTGTTTTCAAAGATCAAAGTTCTAGATGTGGCAAATAAGTTTGTTTGGGAATATTTGGAGGAAGACCCCTCACTCGTGAAAAGATTCACAAAGTACAATTGTGATAGCATGACGTCTTATCACAAGGCACACTGAAAAATGGTATAAGCACTTAAGGGATGTGTTTGGGGTAGAGTGGAGGATCCCAAAGTAGCTGCTAGTGCTTGTCGATGGAGAAGCCAAATTTGTAGTATACAACATTTCGCATTAGAGTTCAAGCTAGTAGATGAAACTATGAGCCCCGATGCAAACTCCCTTCTCTTTCACAACATTATATTTCCAAGAAGGAGTAAACAATTTTACAGAGGCCAAAAGACTAAGGTTTGAACTTAGTGAGGTGGATCAAGACCACAGGAGCTGCACAAAAAGATTGTTTACCCCAAGAAGTGTGCATACGTGGAGAGGTATGTCTCCCACAAAGTTCAAATGACAAAGCCCCTGACTTTTCCAATAGCAGGAAAATCTGCAGCGAGGGTATATCTACGCATAAGACCAAAGTTTGAGAAGGATGCATACCTAGAATGTGATGTCTCCATTCCTGAAGACCCCATGGGAAGAAGGAAGCCCACACCGACAAAGAAAGGAAAAGAAGAGGTGCAAGGGAAGAAGGCACCAAGTTTCCAAAGTACACCACAAGTGGGTGCCCCAAGAACAAGTGCTAGAACTAGTACTTACATGCAGAAGAGGTCCCTAGTAGAGAGGAGGCACTAGAACAAGAAAATCCTATCACAAAGGAGAAATCACCAGAGAAGGAAGAAGAAAGAAAATATTTTCCTATACTAGAATCCCAAGTTAGGAAGAAACAGAAGGTGATAAAGGAGGCTAATTAGAGGACGAGAGATTGGAGGAGGAAGGTTCCCTTCCTAGTTAGAGAGGAGGTGCTAGAAAAGAAAAACCTATCACACAACATAAATCACCGTGAGAAGGAAGAAGAAAGAACATAATTTCCTATACTGGAATCCCAAGTTAGGAAGAAATAGAAGGTGATAAAGCTGGCTAAGGAGGAGATAAACGAGGCATAGAGCTTGGAGGAGAAAGTGAAGAAGTGAGCATGAAAAATTAGACTCCAAGCCTCACGCAGGAGTAGATAAATGAGGTGGTAGAAAAAGAAGTGGAAAAAATCATTGAAGCCTTAGTAGTACAAGAGTTGGAGTGCAACACTAAATTAGTAATGAATGAAGATAAAGAAGAAAGTGTGGGAAAAGATCACAAAAGCACATGAGGAGGCCCCAGTTTGACGGTATGTATTCCTAAGGGCATGCACATAGGAAGAAGGTGGATGGAGATCTAGAGACCAAGAATGGACTATATTGATAATCCAAACAAGGTGTTGCACGCGTGTTTCAAAGCACTATTCCCAAGAAAAACTCCTGGCCATGACATCATTTTATGTGGAAGGTGCATACCCACGGACAAGGAAAATGATTTCATGGGAATTTGAGTCCCACCTCAATGAGCCAAAATTTGAAGTAAGCTAAGGGTCATTGATGGAAGTGTCGAGTCTAAAGGAACCAACCCCTTAGTGAACACTCGGTAGCTCCGACAAGAAAGTATGCAATGTGCTAAAAAATTCTTGGTCAAAATTGAAGCCAGACTCTTTGGGAGGAATGACAAAGTAAAGGTTCTAGAGGAAAAGCTGGAGAAGAAGGATGAAGAGCTCCTGGAAAGAACTAAGGAGTTAAAACATGAAGAATTAGTCAACACTCAACTAAGGTGGGAGTTAAAGGAAGAAAAGGCAAGGGTACGTGAGGTATCCAAGAAGGTGGATATGATCACAAGCACTATTATCTTGAAGCATCCAGACTTGACTCCAACCACCTAGAAATATGAATCAATCCTATAGTGCCTAGAAGATCTAACTCACATCCTCACCATGGAGAGGAAACCTTTGGCATTGGAGTATGCAGAAGAGGTGTTGGCACGCCAGAAAAAGGAGGATAGAATGAAGGTGGTGGAAATTGTTGCTCAATACAACAAGATCCTCGCCAATGTAAAGGCTGCCGCATTGGTAGCAGAGGTTGCCTATGAAAACTGTGCAAATAGAGATAGGGTGGCAAGTATCCTGGTTGCCACTTATGAGGCAAAGCTAAAAGAATTTTAGGAAAATAACAAGGGGAATAGGGCTGAGAGGGATAAAATTTTGGCCAAAGTGGAGAAGAAATTAGAGGCTATTGAGACCTTGCAAGGCTCAATTAAAAACGACTTAAAGAATTATATCCACAGATCACTCATTAGATGGACACGCTTGAGGATATGGGAAAACAACTAGAAAAGGTTGTCAAAAATATGAGTACCAAGAGAGAGGAGCTGGGTTTTGATGAAGTGAGTTCCATGATTGGTAACCTTTGTGAACACACACAGTAACAAAGTGGATACTTGGGATAAATTTGAAGCATACTTAAGGAAGAACTTCCCTCTTCTCTGCAGTAAAGCAGTGATAAAGAAGTTTCCTCTATTCTTTCATTCTTCCCATATTATTCAATTCCATCATTATTTTCTCTCTTTCTTTATTCTTTGAGGGCATGTTCCCATGGGTGGAGAATAGGCATAGTGTGGGGTGATGTTGGGCCCCTAAAATATTGGCCAAGTACAAGAAGGCGCATGGGTGTGCAAGGCCTAGTTAAGAAAGGGCACGCAAGGAGAAAGTGCACATGATAGGTTCTAGGAGGGTTTAATAGAGCAAGTGGTGCATGCAAGACAAAACAAAGGTTTCAAGACTTATCCATATTTGACACATTAGGAAGAACATAAGAAAAGCATGACCCAACTACGCATGTAGAATGGATAAGGTACTGCATCCTGGTGACATGTTGGCCTAAGAAGGAATATACCCTGCGATGGAAGTTTCCGAAGACCATCATTGTAAGGAGTGGAGAGCTTAGGCCTGAAGAAGCATGCTCCCATGAAGGACCACCTTGGAAACTTGGCAATGGATCTACAACTCCCATGAAGGCTTGATGATGTTGAGAAGGGCTATAAATACAAGCACCCACTAGAGGAAAAAAAGAGAGAAGCAAAAGGAAGCGAAGCCATGCAAGAATACTGTGAGAGATCCATAAGTTGGGTAGGGATCTATAGGAAAAGGATGTAATAAGGGGTTGGGATTGGGTATAAATCTAGATATGATGTATGAATTCATCTACGCATATGATGTAGTATCAGTAATGGATCCAATGAATATAATGAGGTTACCAAACTTGATTGAATATGGTTAGTGATTCTGGTCCATGTTTATAGCTTACAGTTTTGATTCATGAATGTTTATGGAATAAATATAAATCCTTATAAATTTCCTTTCTATTTTGGTTCCTTTCTATAATCTATTAAGTATCATCATGTCTGGGGATGACCGCATTTGTCTATAAGGCGCTTAAGTTATATGATAAATGTATGTCTCATTTCCACTCACTCTTTTTAAGCTCCTATCATAGATTATGTTTCCCACTTAAATCACATAAAAGAGAGACTCGGTGCCCATATATTCCTTGGGTAAGTGCCTAGCACCCCGACTGGGTGATAGCAAACACGCATGGGATTCCCTTATCCTTTTGTGGGTTTAAAAATGAATACACCATTTGATCTCATGGAATCATGCATTCAGGTTTTTCATGGTGTATAAGGTATTTTTGGGTCATTTGAAGTGATTCTATGTTTAAGCATTTCATTTTTTCAATTGAATCTAGTTGGTTCAGTGAAGCACAAACATGTAAGCATGGGTAATTCATTTGTGGATAGAGCCCACCAAAAAATAGCATTTTTGAAGAAGAAGGTATTTGGGAAAGTTGGTCCAAAGGGGTGATATGAAAAATTGATCATGTGTGATGAATGTGAGTTGTAATTGATGACCATGAAGGTTTCTAATCATGTCTATGAAGGTGCATGATGTTTTGGGGTTAAACGGTTGATTTGTCAAAGGAAGTTTTGAGCCGATAAGACGCATGCCTATTATATCTACAATATCTTGCACTATATGTTCATTTTGAGGTGATTAATTTTTTTGGAAACTATATTCATATACCTTTCTAGTGATATTTGTTTTGCTCATGATGATGTAAAATGATATGGTTTCAGGATTTCTTTTCAAAGCGAGAACATAATTGGTATTTTAGGCAAGGTTATGTAATTGTGAAATTTGATATTGTTTTAGGCATGAGATGGATTGTATTATGCATAATATAACCTTGAAAATTAAGAGGAATTACGTGTGCATCAGATTCTCCTATTTATAATGCTTGATGATATGTATAAAGTTTTTTACGATCTAAGATTTGAAAGTAGCTTTTTTAAGGTGTTGTTTTGGTGAAGGAAAATCTTGTTTTAGTTTGATGAGAAAGATGTTTCAATTCCTAAAAAAATTTAGGAGTGTTCTTTAGGTCCTTCCATTTCTATTGTGTGGTTACATGACATAGTTTGATGTAGTAGAAGAAATTTTGTGATAGTAATAATTTTCTAGGGTGTTCAAGGGTGCATGAAACAAGTGTTTTACGAAATGTAAAGATTAATGGGCCTAGTAAATGAAATATTTTGATTTGTTGATTAAATTTAAGACCATGTATGAATTTTTAATTATGTTTTACTCATATGTAAAGGTTCATGGGTCATGAAAAAGTATGGGACTCATTTTAGGGCATTTTTAAGATTGTGCCCATGGGGTTTTGAGCCATTTTTGGCACATGAAATTATGTTTTTGGCTAGGCTGACCTATATGGGTCATTTGTGACTATTGTAATGAATTTATTTGAAATTAATGAATATTTATGGTTTGAATTTATCACATGGGGACCGACCTCCTTTAGGTAAATAAGAAGGAAAACATATAAAAAGCATGTTTACGGTGGTTTTGTGAACTAGTTGAGTGTGTGCATGTTATATGTGATAAGTGAGACGTAGGAGGGTGAAATTATTTAGGTATTGAGGAATTTATTGAAGTCATATCAAGTGAGTTACAGGTTGAGGAATATTAGCAATAATGTGTGCAAGAGTTAGAAGCTTTGAAAAGTGAAGAAAGACCTAAATGTGCAAGTTGAAGACCTAGGGTTTGAGCAAGGTTTTGAAAGATGTTGGATCTAAATATTTGGATCACTATCAGCTATGGTATTAGCATACTTTAGTGGTCATTATTCATCAAAATCTTGTGTGATGAGTTATATTCATGTAAGTCTTTGTGTTGTGAGTAATATCAACACGGGTTTAGGGGTTGGTGCCTCACTAAATAAATATATTGTGATGTGTAATATTCAATTGAGTATTTTTGTGAGTAATATCTCAAAATTTTCAATGGGTTTTCTTCCCTTGAGATTTTCCCACATATATATCTTTTATGATAATTCTCTTTCTCATGGTTTATAACATGCATGGTATTTGATTGTGTACACAAATTAATATTTTGGTAAGTGATTATTTGTTTTTGAATAAGTAATCTGAAATATGATTTCATATTTTATAAGAACTGATTCACCCCCAGTCCATTGTGATTCCAAAAATTGGTATCAAAGAAGGCCTTTTCGCACAAGTTTAACAACTTAGAGGAGATTCTTTGAAGCAAAATCAATGGAAGAATCTATAGATATAGTGAATATATT
Organism: Taxus wallichiana var. yunnanensis; assembly: GCA_018340775.1. Classification (NCBI taxonomy): domain Eukaryota; kingdom Viridiplantae; phylum Streptophyta; class Pinopsida; order Cupressales; family Taxaceae; genus Taxus; species Taxus wallichiana. The sequence goes on from CM031239.1 coordinate 487,330,843, forward strand.
GAGAATAAGAATGAGATAGCACAATCATGCATTGAAGGATATCATATGGAAGTGATGGATATGGAATCTAAGTATAGACAAGTCATCAATGCCTTAGAAGATCAAGTTGAAAGTTTGAGAAAAGCCCTAAAGGAGAAGGAATATCTTGATGAATAAATTCATTATATTCAGATTATGGATTTAAGGATAAAGGAGATATCATAAGATATTAAATTTAAAGATGAATAATGAACCAAACTTAAATCAAAATTTTCCTTAATCGGTGATAAGATCAAGACTAAGGATAATGAGTGCATCAAGTTTGAAATAGATAATCTTCTTATTAAACAAAGATCAACAAGTGGTAAACCGGTTTTGGGACTCAATGAGGATCTCAAGGACAAGGATTTGAAGCAAGAAGACAATGATCCAAGCAATAAAATTTATGAACCAAGTTCCAAGGAAGAAATGAAGGTGAATCACTCCAAGGTCAATGAGAAATCCAAGCCTATAAGGCAGCCCAATGCATCAAGGTATGTAAGATCATTCAATGGCTATTGTTTCTCATGTCATGATTTTGGTCATAGAGATAAATAATGTAAAAAAAGTCTTCTAAGAATGGTGTAATTTCCTTTAAAGGTGAATGTAATTCATTTTGTGAATATGGTCACAAATCTAGGGATTATGGATGGAATCTAGGAGTTTTTGAGCCTAAAAAATAAAGAAGATGTTTGTCAAGAGAAATGGTCCTAGAGATGCTCAACCATGGAAAGGAAATAGAAATGAATTTTCCAAGAAGATAGTATGTTAAAAATGCAATAAGGTAGGCCGTGTAGCTAGTACTTTTTAAATGGAAGGAATAATCATATTGGTGATTTCAAAAGAAGAAGTATAGTAGTATGCTATAAATGTAACAAGGTTGGTCATGTTGCAAGAAATTTTATCAATATTTTTCAGATCATGACCGGAAATCTAAAGGTCCTAAAGTGTAAAGAAGAATGTTTCAATGGCCTAGAGTGCAAGATCTTAGTGTTCAAAGAGCTAGAATGCATGAAAACAGTTCTAGAGGATTTTGAGAACCTAGAGGAGACCTTGGTGTTTCATCAAGAGCAGATATCAGTGAAAAGAAAATTGGTTCTCAGTTTACATATATGAAATGAGAAGAAAGTGGAGCTGGTCATGCAAAAAGGGGGATTGGTACCTCTTCAAGACCTTATTTTAGTTCTTCTTGAGTTAAGTATGCCTTCAATATGCTTTGAAGGTATACCATCGCAAATGAATCATCTAGGTGAGAGGGAGAAATTTTTATGAGTATGAATAATCTTTACAAATTTAAGGTATGTAAATTTTTTCTCCTTGTAGTATTTCTTTGGTCATGTTGATGGTTCTTGAGTCATTTCCATATCATTCTTTGTAGTGTATAGTTGTATTGAAGTTTCTACTTTCCTAAGTAGTCTATGCATGAGATTTGTTTTGTAATATATCTCATCCGCAAATGAGTTCAATGTGATCTTGAGTCATCTCGACATGTCTCTTTAAGAATTTTAATGGTGTTTTGATTTCATAATCAATCTCATTAAAGTTTTTATGTTGGTCCTAGTTCTTTCACTAGTTTGTGATGATCTTACTAGTTCATTCAAGTCATAAGGAGTTTATGTGGTGTCTTCATGAGCTATAAGAGGTCTTGAAAGATTTTTATTAATAGTGTTCGTGTATATGCAATCACATGCATGGTATTTGCATTTTAAAATGGATGTCTTACACTCATAGTTGTGCGTTGTTGGTCCTATCAATAGGTGTGTTCAGTTTGTGTTATGATCTTAGGTATATTGGGAATATGTTATGTGTGGAAAATGTTTCTCTAAGTTTTTAAGGTGATCAAATCCCACTTGATCAAATGTGAGAAGAAGTTAATCAAAGACATGTTTTTTCCCTCAAAAGGATGTGTGATGGTATTTGATTGGTCTCATCAGATTGCTAATAATGATTGAAAGTGTTGTCATTGCAAGAAATTGTTGCTCAAGGTATGCATAAGCTCTTCAAGACAGGGGGCGTACATGCTTAAAGGTGAAATGGTGTTATCAATATCAATTTAGGGGAGATATATGTATTTTTCCTTAATTAATCTTGAAAAAGTATGTTTTCACTTTTCTCATTTGAAAATGGCTTGAGAATACTGAAAAACTTGTTAAGGACCTTGAAAAAGTTGCAAAGTTGGTTTCAAGGTATTTGAACAAGTTTAAGTAACTCAAATTGTTCATAATAGCTAGAATATGAGGTATTCAACCTAGGGGGAATAGTTGTTGCAGATTCTAAAATTTTGGCTTGTTATTGCATGATGAAATTTGTTAAAAATGCATTGAAATGGATGTTTGGGGAGTTAAGAGACTTATGTGGTATGAAGACAAAACATGCATGTTTTAGGCTTAATTTGGTTGATTATGGTGTAGAATGATGGAGTAATGATGTTTAATGCTATGCTATGACATTGTTGGCATGGATTAGAGAATGAATGGTATAGGTTTCTACTTCTACAGTGATTCTAAGAAGCCCAAACAAGGTATATGGTGAATAATGGTGAATTTGCATGCATAGTGGATGAAAATGATGTTTTTGCTCCTAACAAGGCAAAACTAGAACTTTGGAAAAAATGTGCATATTTGAGTACTCTAGTTGATATTACTAACCAAATCATGGAGGTATGAATTTGAGGTAATATGATTAAGGTGATTTCTTATTTCCTTTGTCATAAATGTAAGAAGGGGGAGAAGTTAAAGGCATTTTCCATCAATTACAAAGGGAGAGATTGTTGGCATGTAGGCCTAGATAGGACTAATAGGTGCTTCCATTGATGTAAAACCATATTAATAACAAATATAATACTTTATGATGATTGTATGATGATGTATATAGTGCTAACATGTTGTTTGAGACACGTTTTAGTTAGTACAATGAGATTTAGTGGTGTAAGCTTGCTTTATCAAGCCTATATAGGTGCCAGGTGGTGTTACATTACAAATGAGCTTCATGGATGCTTTTGTACATGTTTGCATGATTTAAAACATGATTTTAGGGTTTTTAAGAACTCATAGAAGTGGCATGGTATAGGTATAGGTGTTTCACTTCTTTACATGTGCTCATTAGGAGTAGGTATGATAGGTAGGAGGTGTGGCCAAGTGTTTTGGAGCCATTTAATCTCATGGAAGCATGCATTCAGGTTTTTCATGGTGTATAAGGTATGTTTTGGTCATTTTAAGTGATTATATTTTCAGGTATTTTATTGTTTCAGATGACTCTAGTTGGTTCGGTGAAGAACAAACATGTAAGCATGGGTAAGTCATTGTGGATAGAGCCCACCTAAAATAACAGTTTTGAAGAATAAGGTATTTGGAAAGTTGGTCCAAAGGGTGATATGAAAACATAATCATGTGTGATTAATGTGAGATGTAATTTATGACCATGAAGTTTTTAATCATGTCTATGTAGGTGCATGATGTTTTGGGGTCAAACATGTCGACTAGTCAAAAGGTAGTTTTAGCCCATAAGAAGTGGGTCTTAATATTTCTATAATAACTTGATATAAAGGTTTATTTTTGAGGTGATTTAATTTTATTGGAAACTATATTCATATAATTTTCCATTTATATATGTATTTCCTCATGATGATGTAAAATGATATAATTTCTAGGATTTCTTTCAGTAGCGGAATAGTTTTGGCCGTTCAGGAAAGGTTATGTAATTGTGAAAGTTTGATGTTGTTTTAGGCATGAGATGGATTTTATTATGCCTATTATCACTCATAAAATTAATATGAATGAATTTTGTATCAAATGATCCTATTTATAAGGCTTGATGTTATGCATAAATTTTTTATGAGCTAACCTTTAAAAGTAGCTTTTTTGGCAAGTTGTTTTGGTGAAGGAAAACCTTGTTGTAGTTTGATGAGAAAGATGTTTCAAGGCCTGAAATAAGTTTAGGAGTGTTATACAAGTCTTGAAATGTATTTTGAGTGATTATATCACACAATTTTACATAGTAGAAGAAATTTTGTGACAATAAAAGTTTGTAGGGTGTTCAAGGTTGCAAGAAACAACTGTTGTGATAATTACAAAGATTAATGGGCTCGGTAAATGAAATATTTTGATTGGTTGATTAAATGTGACAACATGTATGAATGTTTAATTATTTTTTACTCATATTTAAAGGTTCATGGGTCATGAATAGTTATGGGACTCATGTTAGGGCATTTTTAAGATTGTGCCCATGGGGTTTAGAGCCATTTTTAGCATAGAAATCATGTTTTTAGTTAGGCTGACCTATATGGGTCATTTGTGATTGTTATAAAGAATTTATTTGAATGTAATAAATATTTAGGGGTTGAATTTATCATGGGGACCAACCTCCTTTGGGTAAATAAGAAGGAAAACATATAAAAAAACATGTTTTGGGTGCTTTTGTGAACTAGTTGAGTGTGTGCATGGTATATGTGAGAAGTGTGACCTAAGAGGGTGAAATTTTCAGGTATTTAGGAATGTATTGAAGTTAGACAAAGTGAGTTATAAATTTAGAAATATTAGTAATAATGTGTGCAAGAGTTTGAATCTTTGAGAAGTGAAGAAAGAGCTAAATTGTGCAAGTTGAAGACCTAGGGTTTGAGCAAGGGTTTGAAAGAGGTTGGAGCTGTATAGTTGGATCTCTATCAGTTGTGGTATCAACATATTTCAGTGATTAGTTTTCATCAAAATATTTTGTGATGATTATATTCATGCAAGTAACTTGTTGGGAGTAATATCAAAAAGGGTTTAGGGGTTGGTACTCCTTATGGGGTCCAGTGCCTCACTAAATAAATATGTTGTGATGTGTAATATTCACTTGGGTAATTTTTTTAGTAATATCAAAAAACCATTTAGTGGGTTTTCTTCCCTTGATGGTTTCCCACTTATATATTGTGTCTTGTGTTAATTCTCTTTCTCATGGTTTATAACATGTATGGTTTTTTATTGTGTGCACACATTAATGTTCGGTTAAGTGATTATGTGTTTTTGAATAAGTAATCTAAAATCTGATTTGAAATTTTATAAGGAATCACTCACACCCCTTCTCATTCCATTGTGATTCTAATAGAAAGAAGGAGGACATGATGAAGATGAAGGGAGATAAATGATGGAAAAATGGAGGAGATGAGGAAGATGAAGAATTTAAAGAAGAGGATAAAGAGATGATAGAACTGAGAAAAGAAAGAAAGTATAAAAGTAGGAGGTGAAGAAGAAGAGGGTAGGGAATAGAGTAGATGAAGACGGGGGATGGAAAATAAGAGATGGAAGAGAATGGTAGATAAGGATGATAGAGAAGGGAATGAAGAAGAACAAACAATGAGTAGAATACAAGATGAGAAAAGACAACATAGTAGAGGGTGAATTTAGGAAAAAGGGAGAAAGAAGTGCAAAATGAAGGTAGTGGAATATAAAATATGAAGTGAGAGAACTAGAGGAGATGAAGAATTTGAAGAATATGAAAGAGATGATATAACAGAGAAAAGAAAGAAACTAGAGAAGAGAACAAGAAGATGTGGAGAAGATCAGAGAAGGGTGGTGGTGGAAAAAAGGTGAATAATGAGAAAAGTAGAGATAACATAATGGAGACCAAGGTAAGGAATATGGTACAAACCGCATGGAAATGCATGTGGAAGGTGAGAGGATTAAAATATGGGATAGTGAGGAAGGAACAAGGGACAATGGGAAAGTAAGAAGGAGACATGAGGGAAGGAGGGGAAAAGTTGTAGAGATGCATGAGATGAGGATAAGAGGATTAGGATGAAAATAATGAAGGATGTATTATGAAGATAGTAAGGATATGGGAAAGGGTGAAGGGAAGATGGAGAGGTGGAAAAGAAGTGATAAGAAAGGGTAGAGGTGGAGACAAGGAAGGGGAGGAAAGAGAGAATGGATGATGGAGGAAGAAATGCTAGTAAAAGAATGTTAGGGGAAGACCAACAATAATTATTGTTGGTGAAGGATGAGAGGAAAAGTGAAGAAGGGTAAAAGGGGAATGGAGAATGGAAGAGGAAATTCCAATGAAGGGACGTTAGGGGAAGACCAACAATAATTATTTTTGTACTATATGGTTAAGGAGTGGAAAATAAATGGAGAAGGACAAAGAGATTGAGAAAGGTATCAAAGAGTGATGTGGAGTGATTTTTATGGGTCAACCAACAATAATGTTTTAGCATGGAAAATGAAGATCATCATGAAATAATTTTAGGGGGAGACCAACAATAAGATCATTAGTGGGTATGAAAGATGATAGCATGGAATCGGTATGAAGGATGATGGATCAAGAGGTGGAAAATGGGTGAAAGGAGTATAATTGCAAGGTGGAGATGGTGGATGTACTTTGTGATTTGATAGGTTGAGAAAGGGTAATCGTAGGAGGAAAAGGTTGGTTGGTAGGGGAGACTAGGAGGAAGGAATGACCAATGGAGGGGTTGTGAGTGAGGCATTGTCTAGAATGACAGGTTTACTTTGAGTAGTATTTTCATGCAACGTGAATATTTAAGTTAAACCACCAAACTGGAGATGAAGAGATATGAATGGTGAGAAGGATGATTTCCTCACTAATTTGTAGAAGGGAACAAGAATGGTGAGAAGGGTGATGTGGGGACAAGTGACATGTAGATAAAAGTTATGAGAGAGGATGAATGGATCAAGGACATGTTGACCATGGTGGGGGATGAGGAACTACAGGATAATGAACTCTCCTTGAGAGGGATCCTCAATTAGGATTTGCAAACTAAAATGGAAATCAAGTAGAATTCCCAAACCAAAAAGTGTATTAGAGAGAGAATTCATAGACATTAACAAAATTCATGGAATTATGGATGATTGTAAGATATGTTAGCCTTATAAGTAAACATTTGGATATGGGTTTTATGGTTTGAAATTAGGTATGTAAGAATATGACCTTAATAAAAAAGGTGACCATAACGAGATAAACATCACACAATTGTAGGAAGGTGCATATGAGTAAATCATACTCGAACCAGATTGGAGGTAAACAAGAAAGGAACCACTCAAGGCATTACACTTGTACCCAATAGCGGTGTTAACACATAACCAATGATAGTTAGTTATACAAAAATACCATGAGGGAAGTGTGGAGGAAATAAGCTCTTGAACCTAATGTCAACATGAAAAAGGGGTTTTAAATGTAACTCGTATGTAGGATGAGGGTTCTCAATATGTGGGTGTTCCTATAACTACGCCCTAACTCTAGGAAGGGGAAGATGTTAACTGATCAATGTGGGAAGTATGTAATGTCTATGAGAAAGTTGATCGATGCGGGAAGATTTATAAGGATGTTATATAGAAGGTTAATCAATTAGGGGAAGCTTTTACTTCCATGATATAATAGAGTAGCCATCCTTCAAGGGTATGGTCTAATTTTTTCTTTTGCTCTTGGATTTTTGACTTTTTCTTTTAGATGGAAAGATACAAGATGCATGATAGTTGTCCTTTGAGGGATCAATCTATTTTTATTATATGATTTTTATGAACAACTGTCCTTTGAGGGATCAATCTGTTTTTGGATAAGATAACATGAGATAGGAGTATCCATAATTTTTAATCTCTTTTTTTTGGTTTTTTTCTTTTTATGGGGAAGATTTCATGTATAGCTAGGTAGAACACTTAGGAGGGGGAAATTATTATATAAGTGACACCCCTGGACCCTTAGCATGGTTTCAATAGGTAAATAAGAAGGTGATGGGTGTAATGACCATGGAGTTCTCACCAAATAGGGAGAACCTATCGGTAACAAAAATGCTATGGACAGAGTCGTGGTGCCCATATTTAAGGTCATGTCCAGGAAGTGATTGTACACCACATAGGTCCATATCATTACAATGATAGATAGAAGAGAATAATGATAGAGGAATGAGCTAAAGATATGACCATCTTCTCATTTGTAGATATGTTAACAATATAATGGTTGTAAGTGCAATGTGTTAAAAGGTTATGTTTCTGGTTTACCATTAAGGGAAGCCAAACGATAGGCCCCAGACCCATACTTATGTGTGATAATGTAAGGTCCAATCCAGTTAGGAGAAAAATTTCCATGTTGGCTCCTTTCTAGAGTAGTAACATTTTCTTTAAGGACAAGGTTGCCAACATTAAAGTTGCATTAGGATAGGATGATAACTTACAAATATGTGATGAGATAGACGAGTGAAGATAAAAATTATGTGCTATCCTTGAGGAAGCGAAGAAAATTTTCTTCCCTAATGAGACAAATAGATGGCCATAAAGGTGGGCTTAGGATGAAAATAAATGGTCCCCAAGAGGGGTACAAATGTGATCACAAAGGTGGGTCTTAGGATGAGGAGAAATGGTGCCCCTAAGGGAGGGGCGAATATGGCTGAAAATGTGGAATTTGGGATAAGACTATGGCCACAAAGGTGATTTTGGATGCAAAATATGGTGCCACGAGAGAGACAAAAACATTGCCACAAAGGTGGACTTGGGCGAGAAGATAGATTTGATGAAATTAAATAAGGTAAAATATGCACAAGATCTAAAAAATGAGGAAGTGAGAAACGTGTTAGCATAATTTAGCATAGGCATATTTATTGCATTGTCTTTTATTTAATAATGTGCAACATGTGCACTCTAATCTAGTGACTTGCATTCAATATTGTTATGTTGGATACCATTCAATATTGATATTAGTAGTAATTACATGTGCATGTGAGATGGGTCTTATCATCTCGTAGTTGTGCCCGATAGGGTGTCATGTCTATTCATATGAGGTTGTCTAATATCTATAAATATTACGGCTATTGCATTGTTATGTAATCCGATTTCATGATCAATAATATTTGTGAGGCTTCCGTCCCTCTTTGGTCATTGCAATATTATTCTATGATATCATTTGGTATTAGAGCTATACCATTATTATCATTTGGTATCAGAGCAGGTTCTATCCAAGCAAGGTTGAAGAGGAGTACTATTGGAGAGAATCCATTGGAGAAGAAGATCTGCATCAAAGGAGAGCCATTGAAGCATCCTGACCTCCATTCCTTCCAAGCATCCCTCAACTAAAATTTGACCTATCCACTTATTTGGAAGGTAATTTTTTTATTAGTCATTGGCATAATAAATTGATCCAAGATATTGGCGGAATATTTCAGATTTGGAGATCTTTAAAAAAAAAAGATCTTGAAAAAAATTGTAAAAAAAAAAGAGATCTTAAAAAAAGGAGAAAGATCTTGAAAAAAAAATTGCAGATCTAAAAAAGAGTTAAAAAAAGATCAGATCTAAAAACAAAAACAAAAAAATTACATCGAAAGTGGAGGTGTGAAGAATTCGGAGAGCAAAGGTTGAAGCGATCCATCAACAAAATTCCAGCAGATAGCTCTTAGAAAAAAGACGTAACTTTTTCATACAATGTCGGATTGATGTGCCATTTTTTTTGAAAATATAAAAAAAGAGGTGCACAAATTTTCAGTTTACATCATCTTCATATTCGACTTCTACATGTGACGAAAAGTCTGTACAAGTCAGATCATTTTTTTGGAAAAAAATCAGATCTAGTTGGTAAATTGGTAAGATCTCAAAAATAAGATTCGATTCTTTTAAATTTTGTGGGTTTCAAGAAAAATATTATATGATGCTACTGTAAAAATTTTAGAAAAACCCAGATCACGGTTTGTGAGAAAAGGTGAAAACAATATTCAGATTGTTTGTTTGGATCTTGGGAACAAACAGGTCAGCGGTTCAATTCCCACTCTCTCCATATTTATTATTAAATTATTTTTTTAGAAAATTTGGAGAAATTACTAAATTTTGGGATATTTTCAAATTTAGAAGCTCACTAAACACATTTAGAGCCACCACTAAATTTTACGGAAAAACACCTATTGGGGGGTAAAAAATATTTTTGGCCTAAATTGTGTATTTTGTGATTCTAGACCTTTTTTCTAAAGAGGGGGAACACAAAAACTTCATTTTGATGTACTTTTGGATCATTTTGTACTTATCTTGGTTCATAAATTTTTTAAAAAAATGTAAATTTTTTATTTTATGTTTGGTTCTATCACACGAGATCTTTGATCTCATAACAACGTTATATATACGGTGCCTCCTGGGAAGCGCTTGTGGGTGATGCCGTCGTGACTACTCGCACTTAACACCTAACACAGCTACCTAAACGTCATCGAGCATTGACCCTATAAAATCGATGAGGGAGTAATAAGGACATAATACACACACATTTGAGCCCTCCCATCCATTTGTGCTTCGCAGAAACCCCTCTCTATACTATCTACGTACCACATACAAAATTCTTTCATGCGTTAACACCTATTTCCGTACTAATGGGTATATTGAAAGGGTGATCTTCTTCCATGTATCGACGGGTATATTAGAAGGGAGCGTATATAGAAAGGTTTGGTATATCGGCCTGACGGTATATTGAGAGGGAGACCATAAACCTGGAGTGATAAGAGCCTTACCCTTTGTCAGAAATTCAGATTGCAGAAATGGGTGCACAAGCACCAAAGTTCTTCTTGCCAGATTCACAACTGCTTAGAGGAGACAACTATGCTGCATGGAAACCGAAGATCAAGATGTTACTTGAGTTTGAAGACCTATGGACAGTTGTAGATGGAACAACAACAAGATCACTTGATCTGATGGAAGACAACAAGTTCAATTTTGACAGGCCAATCAAAAGGCCAAGTTGATCATCTTGTCAGCGTGGCGAACGGATGATGTGCAATCCCACATTAGAGATGCCACATCAGCCAAGGATGCATGGGATAAGTTGAGCATAGTCTATGAGGAAAGAACAAGAATGCCATCCTTAACCTACTATTACAATGCATACTCTCAAGCTCAAGCACAATGAGAAGGTTGAAGTTTTTTTGAGATGAGTTGCTACTTTGAGGGCATCTCTATTGGCATTGGAAAAAGAGATAAGTGATGAAGACCTCGTACCAATTGTGTTGTGAGCACTTCCTCCTTCCTATAGAATCTTTGTGACAACTATTAATATGAGTGAACACATAGTCACCTTTGAGAAGTTGGTCAATCTACTCCAACAAGAAGAGGCAATGAACAACAAAGATCATGAAGATGAGCAAGCACTATCTTCCAATCATAAAGGAAAGGGGAAATTTCAGTCCAATCACAAGAAGTCCCAACAAAATCAAAGTCAACAAAGGGACCAAAGTCAAAGAGACAACACCAAGAAGTGTCCCATTTGCAATAGGCGGGGACATGAAATCAAATATTGTTAGTACAATTCCTAAAAAAGGGTTCATCAAGTAATTCAAAACCTAACAACCAACAAGGTACCAACAATTCAAATCAAGGGAAGTCAACAACAATAACAATCAAGGGCAGAAAAATGGTAATTGGTAAAGAAAACCCAAACAACAAGGGTACATTGCGAACATGAGGATGATTCGGATGAAGGACACCGCATGTATTCTCGCTCAATTTGATGAAGAAACCAAGTCCACACAAGATATCCGGTATGTTGACTCGGGTGCAACTCGACACATGACTAGATGCAAGGATTGGTTCAACACACTACGTGACTCACCTAACAAGAACCATGTGTCATTAGGTGATGACTCATCATATAGTGTCGAGGGATTGGAAACATTTCACTACCTCTGGAAAGCATGACCGCAAAATCACAGATGTATTGTATGTACTGTGTTGACCAAGAATTTGCTATCGATTAGTCAACTCCTTGATCACAACTTGAAGTTAGATTTTGACAGTAATAATGGAGAAAAAGTGTGCTTGATAAGAGATAAGTCAAGAGGTTCCAAGATTGTAGTAAGAGCCTCCAATGTGGGATGCATGTTCCAACTTGATTTTATCCACAAGGATGATCAAGCTCTAGTGGCCAAAGACACATAATTTGCAGAACTATGGCATCACGAGATATGGTCACATAAGTTTTGGTTATCTCCAAACACTTCAAAAGGGAAACATGGTGAAAGGATTGCCTACACTCAAGCACAACACTGACAAGTGTCACAATTGCCTAGCTGGAAATCAACACATAGTACCCTTCCGAAGAAGAACAAATATAGAGCTAAGGGAAAGCTTGATTTGGTGCACATTGATCCTTGTGGGCCCATGCAACCAATTCATTACGGATGTCAATACTTCATGCTTTGTGTTGATGAATACTCAAGAAAGATGTGGATATATTGTCTAAGAAACAAGAGTCAAGCCTTTGAGACATTTCAGAAGTTCAAAGAACTTGTTGAGAATGAAGTTGGTCGCAAGATCAAAACTCTCTACTTAGATCGAGGGGGAATTCACAAGCAATGAGTTCAAGACTTACCTAGAAGCTCATGGGATTCGTCGACAAATGCCTCCTACTCACACACCACAACAGAATGGTATAGTTGAGAGAAGGAATCGTACTATCATGGAAATGGTGCAATGTATGATTGATGACTTAGGTTTAACAAAGACATTTTGGGTAGAAGCTACAAGAACTATAGTCTATTTGTTGAACAGAGTGCCCATAGTAGCTCTTGAAGGAGTGACACCTCAAGAAGCATGGTCAAATCGAAAACCATCAATTGCACACCTAAGAGTATTTGGGTGTAAAGCTAGCATGCACATACCCAAGAAGAACAGGAACAAGTTGGATATGAAAGCTGAGAAACTGATATTCATTGGATACAGTGAAGAAGCACTTGGGTACAGATTATGAGATCCGAAAGCAAAGAAAGTATACACAAGTAGGGATGTTGAGTTCTTTGAGAAGAAACAAGTAGATGCTCCACTCAATGACTCAAAAACATGCAGAATACACCTCTTATGAAGATAGAATTTGATGTTCCCACTGAAGATGACAGTGATGAATTGGATGATGGTGAAAACTTGGATCCACCACAAGCCAATGGAACAGCTAAGAAGTTACCTAAATGGTATACTCAATTAATAAGAGATGCAAATTTGGATGAAGCACCTAGCACATCATCCAATCCTAGACCTAGAACTCATAGTCAAGCTCGTGAAGAGGTCAATTATGCCCTAATGAGTAGAGTTGTTGAAACAGTTGAGCCATCTGATTCGAGAAGCCTGCAATCAAAATCTTGGAAAGATGCCATGGATTCAGAGTATTAGTTAGTGATGAAGAACAACACATGGCAACTTGTCGACCTTCCACCAGGGAAGAAACCCATTGGATGTAGATGGATATTCAAGACTAAGTACAAATCAGATGGGACTATTGACAAGTATAAAGCAAGGCTTGTAGCAAAGGGGTATGCACAACAAGAAGGCATTGATTATGAGGAGACATTTTCTCCCACAGCCAAGATCAAGACAATCAGGATGATCTTTTCTCTAGCTGCACAATTTGGTTGGAAAGTCCACCAAATGGATGTGAAAAGTGCCTTTCTTAATGGAGATTTACAAGAAGAAGTCTATATGACTCAGCCAAAGGGTTATGTAATACCAGGAAAAGAGATGATGGTATGCAGACTCATAAAATCTCTATATGGCCTAAAACAGCACCCTTGGCATGGTACATCAAAATTGATGAGCATATCATAAGTCATGGATTCGAAGGAATCCCTATGACCCCAATCTCTACTTCAAAAAGCAAGGGGATATTGTCATTGTGGTTGTTTATGTTGACGATCTAGTCATTACAAGAAGTTGTGAAGATGATCGATCCAACAAAGAAGGATTTTAATCGATCGTTTGACATGACATATCTGGGCTCATGCACTATTGTCTTGGGTTGGAAGTATGGCAAAAAGAGAATCATATCTTTGTGTCACAGTTGAAATACACCAAGACAACGCTCGAGAAATTCAAGATGATGGACTGCACTCTATTTCTACACCTATGGAAGCGAGACTTGATTATCTCGTTCCAATCCATCACCACGGTGAATGCAACTCTCTATCGGCATTGATCAGAGTCTCATTTACTTGACATATACTAGACCAGATATCGCTTTGTAGTCAGCTATTTATCATGCTTCATGTAAGATAGATTTGATGAAATTAAATAAGGTAAAATATGCACAAGATCTCAAAAATGAGGAAGTGAGAAACGTGCATATTAGAAGTCAAGAGAATGACCACAAAGTGGGCTTAGGATGAGAATAAATGGTATCCCCAAGGAAGAGACAAGTATGGAAAAAATGGTGGACTTTGGAACAAAATAAATAATCCTTAATGGAAGGGACGAGAAAGGCCACAATGGTGGAATTTTTGTGAGACAATAATAATATTTGGAAAAGATTATCCTTCTTAGGATGATTTGGATAAAGATCATAAAATATGCACAACACCTCGGAGATGAGGAAGCAAGAATAATGGCTACAAGGGTGTATTTAAGATGAGGACATGGTGCTCCTAAAAGACACAAGTAAGGTGGTAGTTTAGATAAAGCCACCGTGTCCCCCAAGGGAGCACATATATGGCCACAAAGGTGGAATCAGGGTGAGTAGATGGTGGATAGATAAAATTAGATAGGATTAGATGAGCTGAGTTAGATAAGACAAGACAATGTCAAGGAAAGGAATCAATCTATAAGCACACCAATCCTAGAATGAAGTCCCCAACGCCAAGGGAGCCATGGGGATAAGATGTGTGGATGAGGAAGAGGATGCGAGAGGATAAATAACTAGGGAAGGATGCTCCCCATAGATGTATATAAGCTAATGGATGTCGATGATAAATTTAAATTTGGATTGGGTAGATGACTGGGGATCATAGGCAAACAATGTTGATGAATAAGGAAGGACCTTTTATATGAGGAATGATATATGAAGGGGTGGATGAAGGAGGATTTTTAACAATTTTGATGGATGGGGATATAGGAATAGGAGTTTGATTGGTTGCAATGGATGGAGAAGGATGGATTTTCTGAATGAGGAAGTCATCTTTCTCAATAAGATCATGGACGATACTTTTAAAAGCCTTAAAATGCTCAATGTCATGACCTAGGGTACGATGATAAGCACAAATGTAATTGTGATTAAACCATGATGACATCTTAGGATTAGGGATAAAAGCTCTTATGGGAGGAAGTGTGATGGTAGATATTGGGATTAGGTGTCAAAATATGTCTGCATAAGACCCAATCAAAGTGTCAAAAGGAAGATAACTTGTGTGGGTTTTGATAGGATATTTTGGATTAGATTTATTGGAAAGAGTGGATGTAGATTGGATGAGTAGAATAGATGTATTAGAAGATGAATCAAATATGGGAGGAAGGTTGGTTTGGTTATATTTAGATTGACCATTACGAGAGGTTTTAGATGAAGGACCTAGCCTCGAAAACGGGTGAGGGTGATTCTAGGAGGGAATTTTTGATGTTGGATTCTTTGAGGGAGGTAAGATCTAACTTCTTACGAGGATGTATAAGGGAATTAAGAGTCTTATGTTTTTATCAAGAAGGTTTTCCTTGGTAGGGATGATAATAATATCAACCATAGAATCTAAAGATTGTGGTCCGGGGTGGATATTGATGGAGATAGAGGTGTTTGTATGTTGCGGTCTATAAGGTCTATATGAGATGTGTATCATGTAGGTTTTGGATTAGCTAATGCAGAAATAGCTAGTTGTGTATTGGAAGTGAAAATTCCCTTTGTGTTTTTATTAGGTGGAGGTGCTTGTTCCATAAATTTTTCAAGGGGTATCATCGATATATTTACAAATTGAGAGGATGTGGTCAGTGTGCTAGGCATTTAAGGATCAAGTATAGAATATTGGGATAAAAAGGGTGATGTGTCCATGGGAAATGATATAGGTATAGGTAACGAAGATTTCAATGTAGGGTTAAGTGGATTTTTGATATGAAAGATATAGGGGTAGTTAGAATAGATAGGAGGTGGGCATAATTGGAACATTTGGAGATGTAAGTGATGTAGTGATAGGTATGTTTGATGTAGATGTGGTCACAACAAATTGATTTGGTGGGTACGGAGAAAATTATGGAAGGAGGAACTGGGATTGATTCTAAGGATGGTATAATGGGTAAAGGTGGAATGGATGTAGGTAAGGTAGTCAAATCCAATGAAGGGGATGTGGTAATCAATGGAGTAGATATGATAGGTAATGAAGTAGATGTAGGATTAATATCGGGTGTAGAAGTAGGTGGGAATGGTTGTTTCATAAGTGTCTCGAGGGGTAAGAATGATATGTTTGCAAATGGGGTTGATGTGGTAGGTGTGGATGTAGGAATAGGTTCTGAGATAGATGTAGGTATGATTGATGCCGTTGTGGGTATAAGTTTTAACGGGTTTTTAGATTTAAGGGAAATGTCCAAGGAAGTGGATGCGAATGAAAATGAAGGAGGGGAACTTATGGATGAGATAAGATTTTGGTCCATGGTATGAAGAGTCTTGTTGTCAAAATTTCACCCCGGGTAATTTTGATAACATGCATCGTAATATTCAAGTCCCGGTGAAAATTGATTGATTCGGGGCCAAAAATCATGTTGCTAGAGTCCCCTCAAATATTTTCGAAGTTCCCTGTCTGAGAGGAAAAGAGCAAGCTCTGAGAAAATGTGAAAAAAGGTTGCAGAAGGCAAATAAGTTGATCCAGGAAAAAGTGTAAAAATTGGCTAAGTCCTGCTCAAGGGAGCAACTGGGACATTTGGGACGTCAAGGCGCGGATCGGCCGAAAAGCCTCCAGGCGGCCCAAATTGCAACAGGGACATCTGGGACAAAAGTACGCGGCGGGCGCGAAATGCCGGTTCGACCGAGAAAATTGGCTAACTGCTGAGAGGGACGCAAATGGGACAATCGGGCCAAAAAGGCGCGAACCGGCCGAACCGCCGAAAAGAGTCAAGTCAGTCCGAAGCAAAGTGGGACAAGCGGGCCAAAAATGCCCGAACCGGCCGAATCGGCCGAAATGAGTCCAGAGGGTCCAAAATCAAATGGGACATCTGGGACAAATGGACGTGAAATGCCCGAACCAGCCGAAATGAGCACAAAGGGCCCAAAATCAAATGGGACATCCGGGACAAATGGAGGCGAAGTACGCGAAGGAGCCGAAGGAGCCGAGGACCAATTAAACCGCCACATGCCACAAAGAGAAAAGTCAAAAGTCAAGGGGTGAGTTTTGAGCGCCGAACCGAACTAATGAAATGGCGCCATGTGTCCATTTAGGGCCCACAAGGAAAATTCAAAAGACACTCGCCGAAAGGTAGAGAGAGAGAATTTCTTGTCCAATCAGCATGTGCCACGTGTCATCAGTGGCGAGAGCGCAGAAAGATTTCAAAGCACGTTTTCACTGCTTTGTGCCCTAGATCTTCGAGATCACCATAACTTTTGATCCAGAGCTTGATTTGCACGTTCTTTATATCAACGGAAAGCTGGTGAAATTCTCTACACGATTCTGGGGTCAATCTTGCGTTTTGGAGCAGTCTGGAGGGAGAAAATCGAGATACGGCTCTGACGCGTGTTCATGACCAGAAATGACATTCCAGCGACCAGATTTAATGCAGAATGGGTCGCATTCTCCTGTAATCCGGTCAAAGTGATAGGGTATGGGTTTGTAAGGTCCCCCATGACTGTTTTAATGCACCTGCAGTCAAGAGGAATGGGCTCCCATGCCTTTGTACATTTTCTGTCCCCTGGGCTCGACCCATGCAATGTAAAAGCCAGATTTGGCTCATTTTAAAAAAAAGTTGTTCATTCTTTCTGCTCGGCCCTCCCTTCTTTTCTTCTCTAGGGTTGAAAATGGAGTTCGAACCTCCTCCCTTGCTCTGTAATGGCATTTTTTCCTTTTACTAATGGAATGATGTTCTGTGTAAACTTCTGGAGCAACAAAACGTGTTTTGTGATGCATCTGTCCATCCTTCCTCGTTTTTGCTTGTTCTCTTCTTGCTCTCTCTTCTGCAGTATTTGTGCATGTTTGAATGTTCATTGCAGTGTCCTGGGAGCCGTGTTCATGGAGTTTTGGGACATTTTCTCGTGTGAAATCTATCCTTGGGCCTGTGATGCATCTGTCCATCCTCCCCATTGCTCACCTCTCTTTGTCCCATGGCAGTTTTGATAGATGTCCAACATCCTCCTTCTCTGGTGTATCACCGTTTTAGTGTAGGCTTTTGTTGTTTTTCCCTTCTCTCTCTCTCTCTCTGTCTCCTTGGCATGGTTAGATTAGGATTAGATTAGCTTGCCCGCACCGGAATAGCTTTGCAGGCAGTAGTTTAGGAGCAGAACCAGCCTTCTCTAGAGATTCCTCTCTCGGTTTCACAAGTCCCACGCTGAGAGAGGTTTCCATGTCAGTGCAATCACACTGGATGCCCGAACATCAACCTAGAAGCCTGATGTGCGTCCAGGTGCTGTGATTTTTACTAACAGTTTTTGCACACAGTGGGACCTTAGAGGTCTTTCACTTCATCTTTGCAGGTTGATGTGTTCCTGTGAAGATTTCAGCCTTTGGAGGCACTTGCAAACACATCTGGCGACTCCATCTGGTCAACAACCCATCTCTGAAGTTGCAGACCTTCCTTTCCATTCATTTCCATCCATTTTCATCCATCTTTCTTTCCATCCCCTTCATTCTTTTCCATTCCATGAAGTTATGCAATCATGACTTCATTTCCATCATGGAATTCACATCAACAACAGCAGTATATTCCACCTCCAACATGTTTTACAAATCCTCCAAATCAGCATTTTGAGCAGATTCAAGATCAGTATGCATACCCATATGAGCAGCAGTGCCAAAGTCAGTTTGGCTATGGAGCTTTCCAAGAGCAAGGGTGTGCATACAATGAAGACCATCAGATCCAAGATGCTGGTCTGTTGGAGAAAATCCAAAAGATGGAGGTAAACATAGTGCAGTCCAGGGCTCAGGCACAAATGAAAGCATTTGGAATCGGTTGTGGAGCACCCTGTCCGTGGGTAGGACCTTTTCCAAGGCATTACAGCCCTCAGGAGAAGCTGGACTTCATGATAAAGATGCTGCCCCAACTTGCACAATGGACAGCAGAGATAGAGGCCTACAGACTTGTTGTTGAACAACCTTGTCAATGGGTAAGTTCTACACCATCATCTGGTTTTTCTCTTTCCATTACTCAAGCAGCACCATCTCACTTAAACTCTCCATCTGCTGTCCCAAGTGTTGAATCCATTTCCCCATCTCTCAGTCTTCCACCACATCTCGATTCTTCTTTCCTTTTCCCTTCCAAACAGTCATCCCCTCCACAAGAGCTAATAGAAACCCCCCCTCCTCCAAAGAAACAAGAGGTTTCAGCTCCTCCACCACCACAAAAAAATGTCAAGTCAGTTGAATTTCAACCTATCCCTCCTCTTGCATTCCCAAATCCATGTTGGGAGGATGAAAATCAGAATGCCAGCCAAGGAAAACAACAGCAAAAAGAGAGGCCAAACAAAGATGAAGAAATTCAAAGTCTGAAGAGTTGGGCTCTCAAATTTGGGATGACAAAGATCCCCTTGATGGTTAAGCCTACAGAAGAGGCTAAGGTTGAACAAATGGTGGTCATGACTGAATTTGTTGCAGCAGAAGAAGAGCAAAAGGAAGAAGCCGATCAGCAATCAGTTTTCTCAGAACGTGGTGCTGATCCAACTCATTTTGCACAATCAGCCATGGAGGAAGAAAGCTTTGAAGAAGATCTTGTAGTCCCAACTTGTCCTCTAGAGCAGCAGATTGAAGAGTTTGACTTGACAAACTTCATGCTAGAGGAAGAGTTTTATCAAGAGCAAGATTCTTTTCAAGTAGTAGAGGAAGGAGAAGCTGCTCCAAATCCAAGAGAAAAGGAACACAATCTAGCTGTGAGGGAAGAGAAAGGACAGAAGAATTCCACCATTTCTACTACACCATCCATCCAAGGTCTACAAGAAGACTCCATCCTTGGAGTTGAAAATCACAGAATGGGCATAATCAGAGGACCATACCTTGCCTAATCGGTGTATTTGGCTTCACTGGAGCCAAAGGAGAAGCCACAACTACCATGCTTGCTTCGAGCATGAGGATGAGCTACAAAGTACCAAGGATCAGCCGCCATACCTCTCCAACCCAAATGCAGAGCAACTAAAAGAGGTATTGGATTTTTCACTGATACCTTGATGATTTGGATAGAAGACCAGCCTTCTTGTTGATTTTCCATCCATCCAAACAGCCATGATCGTACAAATCAATTGCATGGCTGCTAATTTTGAAGAAAGGAAGCTATTTCTCACAACCATTCTGCAGTGGTTTGTTTAGCTTTCCTTTGCTTCCAGATTAGAGTAGAGTAGCTAGGTTTGCTTTCGAGAAGAAGTGCTTGTGCACACTCTGCATGTTCCATTTGGGGCATGTATGATTTTCAGCTTTGTACATAGTTTTGGTGTCTTGGTTCCGCTCTTGCACGCTCATTTCGTTGGCATCTTGGTGAAGACACTCTAGGTTCAATGGGTTTCAAGTGGCTCAAAGGGAGGTTTTCAAAGTTCGTGATGGGCCAGCAGTCGCAACTCATGACTCCATGCCCAATGGATGCTTCAGTTACCGATCATTCATCTAAGACGCAGATGACCCATTGAGTCACCAAACAATGTTGTCAAAATTTCACCCCCCCGGGTAATTTTGATAACATGCATCGTAATATTCAAGTCCCGGTGAAAATTGATTGATTCGGGCCAAAATCATGTTCTTAGAGTCCCATCAAATATTTTCAAGTTCCCTGTCGAGAGGAAAAGAGCAAGCTCTGAGAAAATGCGAAAAAAAGGTTGCAGAAGGCAAATAAGTTGATCCAGGAAAAAGTGTAAAAATTGGCTAAGTCCTGCTCAAGGGAGCAACTGGGACATTTGGGACGTCAAGGCGCGGATCGGCCGAAAATCCTCCAGGCGGCCCAAATGCGCAACAGGACATCTGGGACAAAAGTACGCGGCTGGCGCAAATGCCGCTCGACCGAGAAAAATTGGCCAATCGCCGAGAGGACGCAAATGGGACAATCGGGCCAAAAAAATTGGTTGGCTGAACCGGCCGAACCGGCCGAAAAGAGTCAAGTCAGTCCGAAGCAAAGTGGGACAAGCGGGCCAAAAATGCCCGAACCGGCCGAATCGGCCGAAATGAGTCCAGAGGGTCCAAAATCAAATGGGACATCTGGGACAAATGGACGCGAAATGCCCGAACCAGCCGAAATGAGCACAAAGGGCCCAAAATCAAATGGGACATCCGGGACAAATGGAGGTGAAGTACGCGAAGGAGCCGAAGGAGCGAGGACCAATCAGAAACTGCCACGTGCCACAAAGAGAAAAGTCAAAAAGTCAAGGGGCGAGTTTTCGAGCGCTGAACCGAACCAATGAAATGGCGCCACGTGTCCCAGCTAGGGCCCACAAGGAAAATTCAAAAGACAGCCTGCCGAAAGGTAGAGGAGAGAGAATTGCTCGTCCAATCAGCACGTGCCACGTGTCATCCAGGTGGCAGAGCGCGGGAAAGATTTCAAAACACGTTTTCGCCTGTTTTGTGCCCTAAATCTTCAGATCGCCATAACTTTTGATCCAGAGCTCAGATTTGCACGTTCTTTATATCAACGGAAAGCTGGTGAAATTCTCTACACGATTCTAGGGTCAATCTTGCGTTTTGGAGCAGTCTGGAGGGAGAAAATTGAGATACGGCTCTGACGCGTGTTCATGACCAGAAATGACATTCCAGCGACCAGATTTAATGCAGAATGGGTCGCATTCTCCTGTAATCCGGTCAAAGTGACAGGGTATGGGTTTGTAAGGTCCCCCATGACTGTTTTAATGCACCTGCAGTCAAGAGGAATGGGCTCCCATGCCTTTGTACATTTTTCGTCCCCCGGCTCGACTCCATGCAATGTAAAAGCCGATTGGCTCATTTAAAAAAAAAGTTGTTCATTCTTTCTCGCTCGGCCCTCCCTTCTTTTCTTCTCTAGGGTTGAAAATGGAGTTCGAACCTCCTCCCTTGCTCTCGTAATGGCATTTTTTTCCTTTTACTAATGGAATGATGTTCTCAGGCAAACTTCTCGGAGCAACAAAACGTGTTTTGTGATGCATCCGTCCATCCTTCCTCGTTTTTGCTTGTTCTCTTCGCCTATCTTCATTACAGTATTTGTGCATGTTTGAATGTTCATTGTAGGTCCTGGAGTCTGTGTTCATGGAGTTTTGGGACATTTTCTCGTGGTGAAATCTATCCTTGGGCCCGTGATGCATCCGTCCATCCTCCCATTGCTCACCTCTCTTTGTCCCATGGCGCTTTGATAGATTTCAACATCCTCCTTCTCCGGTGTATCACCGTTTTAGTGCAGTGCTTTTGCTATTTTTCCTTCTCTCTCTCTCTCTCTCTCTCCTCCTTGGCATGGTTAGATTAGGATTAGATTAGCTTGCCTGCACCGGAATAGCTTGTGGGCAGTAGTTTAGGAGCAGTGAACCACCTTCTCTCGGAGATTCCTCTCTCGGTTTCACAAGTCCCACGCTGAGAGAGGTTTCCATGTTGTGCAATCACACTGGATGCCCGAACATCAACCTAGAAGCCCGATGCGCCCAAGGGTGTTGTGATTTTGCACTAACAAGTCTTTATACTATGAGCATTGTACTTACGTTATACTAGTGCTGGTTTGAATTGTCGCAGTGTGTGCTTAGGGAATGATTGTTTAAAGACATATAGTGGTTAATTTGGAGGTGTTTTGGGGTTGTATACTTAGAGGTCACCTTGATCAATGAGTCTTTGGACCAAATATTTAAAAGTTCAACATTTCTCTATGTCGTGTCCTCTGACTTAGTGGTATTCACAATAATGGTGTTCGCAATACCAAATAGGCTTGGGTCATGAGTCATCCACGGGTCATATGGAAGAAATTTGGATGGAGTGTATTGCCATCAACTTATCAAATACATAACTATAGGATTCCCCCAAGGGGATATAGTTGGGCATTGGTCGAGAGGCTCATTATTGAGGCCACGTGCTAGATGTAGGTGCGGATGAGAACTTAACAACCATGGCATTGGCTGCACCCTTAAATGTGTCATTATGTGTAGATGGTTTAGTAAATTCAATTTTAGGTTTGTTCAATCTGAGTTTAAGATGACCTTGCTCAATGGCACAAGTTTCAAGTTTATGAGCCATGGTGAAGGCTTTGTCAAAGGTTTATAACGATTGGATTTTCAAGGTAGATGATATATGCTTCACACATGAATGTGAGAAGAGATCGATGAGTTTGGTTTGTGGAAGAGTAAATGACAGTTGGTTTATAATGCCACGATATCGTGAAAAAAATTCCACGATGGAATCATCTTCAAACTATTAGATGGTGTATAGGTTAGTGATAGTGATTTTGCACGCAATGTTGATCGAAAAGTGTTCTAAGAACAACTATGCAAGTTAGGTGAAGGAAAGTATTGAATATTTAGGAATACTATTGTAATAGTCTAACGCAAAGACCGCCAAGGACATGGGGAAACTGCAAGCATTATGTCCCGATCATGTGTAATAAGGTAACATGCGTATTTAAATGCACGAAGACACCGCTAGGGATATTCCTTTTTGTTGAACTTAATGAACATGGGAAGATCCCAATGAGGAGGGTAAGGTTTGATAGGAACTAATGGATGAATCAATTCATTACAAATTTGTTTGTAGGATAAATGTAACCTTCGTGCCAAGGTAGTAGATTCTATACTAGTGGATGTGTGGTGGTTTGAGGAACCATTCGATAAGACAATTGATTAATTTTTGGATGTGTGGGTGTTTAGGGAATCACTGACAAGGATTAATATATGTCATGGGTTGATATTGGAAAATTTTTTGCAATGATTGATGTTAAGAAATAGGGACATGATGTGATTGTTGAGATTGAGCAATTTTTGTGGAAAATGATGAGTTGGGATATGAGTGTTAAGAGGTTGACATGATAGGAGCATACGATGGGTGAGAATGTAAGTGTTAAGAGGTTGAGATGATTGGATAAACATACTAGTAGCGGATGGAATAGAGTTGACATAAATGACATGGGTGGAATAGGATTTTCCAATTGAATAGATTGATAGGATTGAGAGATTGTGGGAGATTTACGAAGTAAGAATTCATAAATGGGGTTAGAAGGAGGTCCAAGAGTTTTTAAATTAGCCAAAGATGGGGGTGTAGTTGGTATAGAAAGGTTGGATTGATGAGGGACATGAAGATTGGTTCTAAGGTGGGGACAATTTTGGATGACATGGTCCTCATGAGGTGAGACCATGGAGACAAGGGTTGGGTAACCGAAGGTGTGGTCTCAAGTGTAGAATCTTGTTGGGAGAGAACATTAGAGGAAGGGATGTCATTGGATGGAGTGGATTGTTGTGTTGTTTCGACCTAAGAAAGAGTGACAATAGGCATGAAATAGACAAACATTTTTTTATGTAATTTGTTAACAAACAAATCAAGCAACAAGTTTCTTATCATCATGATTAATTAGAAGATGTGAAAAGAAAATAAAAGTGGATAACAAAGGTACCTAAGGAATGACAATCTATATTTATTTTCAGGACGTTATGGCTAGGGAGTCCTATACCCAAAGCCATACATGAGGCCCAAGTCTCAGACAAAGTTTTTAACGTACTCCATAACACCACGATGGATTTTTTTCGGGTGATGAAATCCCGATCAATTCACCTGCTAGGATGATGTTTTAGATGTCTTGATTTTGTTCATGAATTTAAGTTGTATGTGGCAATGTGAGATGTAGAAGGTTAACCCGTACTTAGAATATGTGATCAAGCAGGATTCAACAAAGAAAGGTTCATTTTAAAACTAAATCCAAATGTGATCTTTCGATGAGGACACACACATGAAAAGGGAAGTTGCGATGCAAAAGGAGAAAATAGGGGGAAATGAGGAATACCTGGATAACGCTTTTCCTTTTATCCGATCGTAGGTTGATGTAAGTGAAGAGTATCCTCCAAGTAATCACAACACAATAAAGCAAGCGATGTAGACTATGTGCAAAGTTAGGACAATAGAAATATAGAAGAAACTATGGAGTTATCGATGTGCGATGTTGACTAAAATCGGAAAACTACTATGCGATCAATTATCCTCGCAGGTTAGTAGTATTTTTTTAGGATAACGAAAAGAAAATGATGAATAATACCACATTCACATTTCTAATTCTTAGGATCTCTTGTGATAAGCACAAGAGAAGAGCATACATGCGACGGTTGTGATTAGATTCTAAAAAGAAAGAAAATGACAAATCGGTGTGGATGAAAATAACCAAAAAGAGGGCTAGATGAAAACGTAAAAGGTTTAATGTTTGTTTGTGAAAGAAGGTCCTATGTATGGAAATAAAGTTCAATTGAGTGAATGGATTAATAAAAATTGTAGTCTAACGATTATTATGCAAGTAGAGGAACTAAGATATAAAAACTAAGTGATAGACGGGAAACAAAGAAACAAACTATGAAACAATAAACTACAAAATAAATGATAAAATAAATTATGAAATGTTGGAATTGATACGAAGTAAGAAAATATGCACAAAATTATAGAATGATAAAGAAGATAAATGTGGAATGATAAATAAGTGAAAAATAAACGTGTTTGTTTTGTTTATATTTTCTTAAACTAAAAAGAAGACAAACTCGTAAATATGATAAACTAGAAAATATATAAGAAACCATGTATTATTTTGGCATGAAATTATAAATGTGTTCATGATGGGTGTACCTGGTATTCCATGGGGAAATTATTATGTAGAGGGGACGTGTTGAGGATGAGAGGCCGAGTAGGAGGAATAAAGCTAATGTATGGTCCTGGGTTGGCAAGGTATATGGGAGCCTAGGACACATTAGGAGGTGAGTTAAGTTAGGGAGCAGAGGGCTTGGGGACGGTGCATGCTAGGAAAGCCAATGGATCAAGGTGGGATGGGTCATG
Organism: Taxus wallichiana var. yunnanensis; assembly: GCA_018340775.1. Taxonomy (NCBI): domain Eukaryota; kingdom Viridiplantae; phylum Streptophyta; class Pinopsida; order Cupressales; family Taxaceae; genus Taxus; species Taxus wallichiana. Next base: position 487,356,695 of record CM031239.1, read on the forward strand.
TGAGGTAAGATGTGGGAGATCTGAGATGAGTGCGTAAGGGGTTTATTTCCAGGACGAGTGGCCATGGAATGGGTGAGTGTGAGGATGAGTGGCCATGGGAGGTGGGAAGTGAGGTGAAGTGGAGAGTTGAGATTTGAGTGGTGATTAGGAGTGGTAAACCGAGGGGAGGGAAGCCACAAGAGTAGGGGAAATATATAGAGGGTGAGGGGTATGCGGAAGGTGGGAGTAGGGATGGGGAGAGGTAGAGTAGGGGGTGTTGGGAATGGAGAGGGGAATGGGGGTGTCCGAGTGGCTAGGGAGTTAGGGTAGGAGAGGGGTCCGTGAGGTTGGAGGGAAGGGAGATGGGGTGATCGAGTGACCAGGTTGGGAGATGGGTGTAGGGTGTTGAGTGGGTGTGGAGGGAGCACCTGGATGAGCTAGCCGTGCAGAGGAGGGAGGAGATTAGGGTGGAAGGTATTTTAGAGGGTAGTTTAGGATAAAATTTTTGTTTTTGTTTTTGTTTTTGATTTGATTTTAATTAATTATATATATATATAAATAGATCTTTATACTAACTATTAATCACAAAATGACAATCTTTTGAAAATGAAAAATCAACTTACTATAAACCACAAAATGCAAAAACAAACTAAATTACTAAAAATCACAAAAGGATAAAGAACAACTCCACCTCTGACGACACCAAAACCATACAAACAAGTATTAATATAATGATACGAGAGGGTAATTAACATGAAACACTAGGAGTCCATGATGAAAAAATAACGTATCTACCACTACCGGAACCTTCACATACATACTAAGACATCATAGATCAACACAATTTCCCACAATGTAAGGGTTAACTAAAGCAATCCATATGGTATAGAAAATGAAATTACAAAAGTAAACATGAGAAGGAAACTAGTGATAAGATAACAAGTTATGAAACCTAAAACAAAATCATGGGAAGGTCCCACTGGTGTGCTGTAATGTTTAATGAGAATTCCTGCTACCTATCTAGATTAGTGAAAGATAAACGAGAAATCATGAAACCTTAGATATGGGAGGGTTTAGGGACCTCCTGATGTGGATATGGATGATGTGGTATGGGCGCAAAAAGGGATGATTATCCTAACGATAAATCTTCAACCTGCACAACAAAGAAAACTAAAACACGAAGAGGATTAGAAAGATATATGGTGGGATGCCCGAAAAGATAGTTCTAAGAATCGAAAGCTTCCTAGGAAGGATATAAATGTGCATATTAATAGAAAGAGTGTGATCAATGCTGGATACTGATACACTGATAATAGAAATTCAAAGTAGTGATATGATAAATGGAAATACTAATTGATACAATGACCGAGATGGTAATCAAAATGATAATTAATAATAGGAATACACAAAAAAACCCATGTGGTTTAGAAGTGATCTAAGAGAAGACCATATGGTGATACGACCTCGAGCAAACCAATCCAAGGAATAAAAATGCCAAGAGCTCTACAAAATATTGTCAATATGGCGGGATGGAGAGAATATAAGAGAATTGGATAGCTAGAGAGGTCATGAAGATATTTGGATGATATGGGGAAGTAAGAATGCCAAATTTTTTATGAAATTTCTAACTTGTCGAAAGAAGGGGAAGGATCTTATTTATAGCCCAAGATGGGGTTAATTTAGGGGTTATCGTGTAATCTTGATTTGAAAAAGTAACCCCGATTAGGTGAGTGGGGGACATGATTTGAATGATTTTGGAATATTAAATTCAATATTTGATTTCATATGGATTATTTTGTAATATTTAATTCATTAATAGATTTTATGTGGATTATCTTGGAATATTTAATTCATGAGTGGGTGACATGGATTATCTTGAAATATTTAATTATCAAGTGGGGTGATATGGATTATTTTGGAATATTTAATAATCAAGTGGGGTAATATGATTTATTTTAGAATATTTAATTATGAAGTGTGTTGGTCATCAAAAAGGAATTTGTTGAGAGCAACTTAATGGGGACAAGAATTCCCTCCTCTTTAATGGGAGAGGCTCCCTTATTCAAAAGAAAAACCTATTTACATATGTACGATGTATAGTTTTAATGTGGAACTTAGATATCATGAAAGTGTTTCAAAATGAATGGATCATCAATACAAAAGTATAGAGGAATGAAGTAGGAAATGAGTAGAAATGCATTTCTAGAACTACGAGATAAAAAAATAATCCCTTATGCATACCGAATAAGATTGTTTGGAATAAAACCATTTTTATTTGAATCAATATGATGTTATAGCTAAAACACAAAGTTCCGAAATAACATCCATAAGAATACAAAGCTTCTTGACATAATGCGCAGACAAATGATTCCACAAAGATTCAATGATAAAGAAAGAATAACAGGGGTCGAAGGACAAAGAAAGAAAATCCTTTTGTATTGATTGCTTTGTTGTTATTTACACTTTCAAAAATAAACCAAGTTCCAACCCTAAAAATGGTGGAGAGAGACCATTATATAATTTTACAAATTAGTTACACTTGGTAACTACTTCTTTAAACTAAAGTGTTTTAGTTAAAGGGATGCTTAACGCAAAACCCCAACTAATTTACAATAAATCCAAATTTAGAAAAAGAAGAAAGAGAGAAGCCAGGAGGGGAAGACAAGTGCTCATGATTGGGAAGGGCCCACTGACTTGAGGATCCATTGTCTAAACCTTTTCAAGGCCTCTCGCTATGTCCCCGCCACGTGAACTAATGTGTCGGGCAATAGCCTAGGTCCAAGATCCTGCATACAATTCTCCATCTCCTTATCAAACTCGGTGTGCGTATGGTATTCTGATTTGCTTCCTCAATGGCGGATCGAGGAGAAGATTTCCTTGATCTTCTCCTTGGTGATGGAATCCTCTTTAAAAAAGTTTCGTTGACAAAAGCTCTGAATTGAGCTTTGATTTCCTACAGGGAGAAAGGTACACCTGAGGTCTCATCATGGAGGTGGCAGTGAATATCCTTGAAAGCAGATATCACCAAAGTCTTGAAGGCTTCTCCCTTCTACCAACTATTCCTTAGTTCTCCCAAAGCCTCCTCTAGCACTTTGATTTTTTTCATTCTACGCTGAATACCCATGACTATGAAAAATTATCCTTTACATCATCAAAGACCTTACTTGCCATCAAAATATTTTCATCAGTCTGCCCCATCAGGAAAAGGTCGACTATGAAGTTGCTCCAAAGTTTGAGCTCTTTATCCATATTTCCCGTGTGCATGTATACTTTGCTTAATGCTAAATCAAATGAAGCAAGAACTACCACCTAAAATAGTTCTACAATCTAGCTAAAACAAAGCATAAACACCATCATGATAAGAATTAAACAAGGGTTAGATGCTAGCATTCATCAATACAAACTTTGAAACTAACAATGCTAAATATCTAAACTCCTCTATTCTTTAACAACAAATAAATGAATAGACCTAAGTAAGCTCCATGGCTATCAAAATAGTTGTCCTTAATGTTCTAAGAACCTAGGAATGAGGGCTAATCAAAGTTGGGCTACAAGACCCTTTTGACACCTCCCATATGACCTAAGAACTTAAGAAAGAGGCTTAACTCTTCAAGATGATGAACTCTCAAAAGGGAAAGGTGCAAGCTCTTAGTCTCTTTGCTATATGCTTTGCATTTGCTCTCTAAGGAGTTTAGGTGTAAGTAAAAAGGTAGGTGGAGGGCTCTTTATATAGCCCAAAGGATAAAGGATTCAACACATTCTCATGAATGTGGGATAAAGGTAAAACATGATTAGGAATGGATAAGGTTGCTTTATTAAAGGTAACCTTACTTTAGAAGGGTTTAATACATGTTTAGCAAGTCATGGGAGTTGGGGGGTGCTTTAATTAATCAAAGGTGATTAATTAATAGGTAGGTGTAAGCTTATAGAAGCCAATTAGAAGAATATTAGTACGATTTAGGCTATTAGAAGGGGATTAAATCAATTAAATATTGATTTATTGGTTAAATGGAAGGGAAAGCTAATTAATTAATTAGTCTAGGTAGAAGGGGTGGTTTATTAACTAAGGTCGTTAATTAGGTATTTATTGGATAGGAAACTTAATTAATTAGCTTAGTGTAATTAATTAATGATGATATGAGGGAAAATGAGTGCTTTTGACGATATGTCGTTGATTTGCGAGAAAGGAGATAATTAGCTCAATTTAAGTATTTAAATTGTTGGGCGTAATTATAGGTGTCTACATTTCCAATTGTGGAGGAGAGATTCTATTTTAGACTATTTACCTTCTCGTTGAGCTTGAAGGCTTCAAAGAATGAAATTCAACCCCGCAACAAGCATGTCATCCACCATGGCCTCCATAGTCCTCCCATAGATGGAGCACCTGTGAATATCCTTGATGCTCGGACTTCATCTTGGATGAGAATCACAGGTGGTGGAAGGGAAGTCAGTGGGGTAGGGTCTAGAAATTTATCTTTAGATAGAAGTGACTTGATGAAACTAGAAAGCACTTGAGCCTACTCCTCCAGCTGCTCTATAGTTTTCGCCCTTTTCCACCCTCCCTATGACTATGGTGATTTTTCTTGAAGGTTGTGTATTTCACCTTCAGGAGTAGACTCTCCCATGGAGATCCTTGAGAGTTCCAAATCAGAGGGCTACAAGTCCCGCTCCGGCTTGTCAACTTTCTGCTTCGGTTATCTCAAGAAATTATTGACCTTGGGCATCAATTACTATCCTTGAGGTTGTTCTATCTTTCTTGGTAGGAGCAGAAGGAGTAGTACCCAACAAGGCTGCCACAACATCAAAATTGGGCCCTGAGATCTAAGAAGAAGACTTCCTCTTCCTACTATCAACAAACGGCTGTACCCATGTAAAAGTGGAAGAAGAGGAAGAGGGAGTAGCAAGGGAACCAAGAGTGAGAGAACTCATGGCATAGAGAGTGTTTGCTGCTGTGGCCTCCAATAGGGATGTGAGTGGAGCAGACGAGGCATCTTGGATAGAAGAATCCACATTGCTTGGAGGCTCGGTGCTATGAATCTCTGCTCCTTATCCATTGTGGTTTTGAAGCGTCTGCAGGATTTGGCATTTCATTATCTTCACTCTCACTAAGAACAATGATGTTCTCTGGCCCAGAAGGCAGCTCTGAATGCTTTGGCAGAGGGTCTTCTTCAACAGGCTCCTTTTTGACCTCCTTCACCTTCTTTTGATAGACTTGAGTGGAGGAGGAAGGAGTGGAGGATGTAGGACCTTTACTTGATGAGGTAGGAGGAGTCTGTATAGGTACTCTCGAACTGGGTGTTTGTTCCTCCTTCCTCGGGGTTGAGGTGTCTTTGGAAGAGGATTCTCCTGTGTTCTTCCTTAGCTCACGAATCTTCCTATCAACCCAGACTTTAGTCCTTACCAAGACAGGGGTGAGGATTTCAGCCAAATCATCCTTTTCCCTCTTAAACTAGTCCAAATCCTCTAATGGAGTGTGCTTGATTATAGTTTCATACTCATATGACAACAGGTCTGTGTTGTCATCCTGAAGTCCTTCAGGAATTTGATACAAGTTAAGATCTTGAACTAACTACGGAGAAACCTTCCATAATGCCTCCTTCTAGCCTCAAAATCATCTATGTAGTCAACCTAATAATCTTGATTGTTCCGCCTATGAGGATAGTTGATTCTGATTTTCAACTCAATGAATTTCTTCAAGTCGAAATAGGTTCTAATCCTGAAGAAGTGGACAGTGATGGGAGCTAGGGTTCTCTCTATGTTTTGGGCATCCAGAGCAGTTTTGCATGTATAGTTCCTCAAAGATATGGGGAAGTGTAGCCCGGTGATCTTCTTATCCCTATAGGTTCTGTGTAATTTTTCTAATTACCTACATACTTAAATCAGGGCCATCTTATCATTACAAAATATGGGTTGTTTAAGAGTAGTGCTCTCATAACCCGTAAGCCTCATGTAAGAGAACCTTATGAATTAGATGAAGTAGGCTCAGACTTCACAATCAGCTCATGGATTCATCCTCAAAACCTTCTTGTAGTGTCACTCTCTAGAATCCTTACAATGTACATGGTGAAGGCATCATTCACCCTCCTGAAATTGTGGTTGCTAGTGTCTAGAGTGAATTGGGGGCAGTAAGCATATATAGGATCACCCTTCTAAGCATCAATGTATGTAAAGCCAAACCACTGTTTGGATGTTGCTAGGGTATACATCAGGTAGGAAGTCATGTAGAACTTTTTTGTTTGTTGTACATGGGATAGCTGCTATGTCAAATTCATACGAGATGATCTTTGCCCGATTGATGTTCCGAGTGCCTTCACACACTATGTTGATAAGTGGGCATATCAGTATGAAAATCATTAGTAGATGGCAAGCCCATGACCCGGGCTAATGAGAATTATGAAGTCTAATAGCTCTTCATTGAAATTAGATGTAAATAGAGCTTTGGATATTCGGGACGCCCCTTTCTTAGGGTTCTTCAGCCAAGAATTTACAATTCTAGCTTTGTACTTCTCACTTTCCTGATCAAAAAGAGCTCGTGGCTTGATTTCGAGAGATTATCACGGAATTGTCCATCTCTCGGGATTCTTAGGCAGTGGTAATGGTGGTGGCATCAAGTTTGGAAATGAGGTCCCCATGAACATTGGTTAACTCACTCGTATCGGGGTGAAGTGAGCCCCACAAAGAGTACCGTGTTTGTACATTGCACCTGAGAGATCAGGAAACCAACAGCAAATGCCAGGCCACTATCGTTAATAATTTGTGCTATAGGGGAGGGGTTCAGGTTTGTCAATCTTGTCCAAAAATATCCAAAGTCCAAGTGATGGACTTCACTGTCCCCGATGTCGGGAACGGAAGACTCAAGTGGAGAAACCTGCTCCTAGCCTTGGAATTTAATCTTCATGTTGATAGTACTTATAAAAACAAATGCACAGGCTTGAATCGTGATGAAATCATAGGGGAATGGGGAATGCAAGCAGAGATTTCAATTGCAAGGGTATGAGAAAATGATAATGAGAAATAAGTGTGTGAAAATGCGTAGAGGCACAGTCTATTAAATAGCCATTTAGGAGAGAGAAGGTTATAAATGCGCATTTAATTCATATCCACCAATCTCAAAAGCAAGCATCGAGAAGAGTGGGAAAAATTATCCCAGATGGCCTTTGGTACATTTGGGACACGTGGGACACGAAAGTACAACTCGCCTAATGCGGGAAATGAGGGTGATGCGGGACTTAGAAGATCGCACAAATGCTTTAGGAACATTAGGGACAAAAGTACGTGAAGTGCGATGTGATGGATGTAGGCAATCGGGGAACAGGGAGCCCAAGTGAACTTGGGATAGTTGGAACAAAAAGTTCTGATGGGCCCGCAAATTAAAAATTTCAGAGAAAGTGGCCGATCAGTGAATCAGAGAGCCCAAGTGAACTTGGGACACATGGGAAAAAAATGTCCAACAGACCCGCAAATCACACAAATGACTCAAAAATGTAGAATTTTCCTAACTTCTTGACTTTTCCCTTTACCAGAACATCAGAAAAAGGTGTCAAACTCAAAATTTTCAATTTTTGACCTTCGAAAGAGGGAAATTTGAGGGGACAACAGTTGGCTCCTTTGGGATGACTTTGCTGGATTCAAAGAATGAGACAAGGTAAGAACTCTTAGAAAACTTAGGGGAAATAGACTAGTGCCTTATCCATTAGGCCATAGAGTCAAAAGTAACCAATATAGAAAACAACACCCCAAACAAAGAAGGAAAACACAACCAAAAAGCAAGGGAAGGAAAACACACACAAGCAAGAAAGGAGACACCTATACATAATATACAGAGGACTTCCTATCACCTAGGACATAAACAATTTGTCATCGCCCACTATATGGAAGTGGGAGAGAAGAACCATCCATGTAATCAAGGTAGAAAGAATTCTCACCAACAAAGTGCCTAATCTTGAAAGGTTCGAGCCAAAGAGAATCGAACTTGCCATGGCTGCCATGAAGTTCATGTCTTTTATCCCACAGTAAAACAATATCTCCAACTTTGAAATCCCTGGGCCTAGCCTTCTTGTCAAACAAGGCTTTTACCTTCTGTTGGTGAGCAGATATTCTATCAGCAACCTTCAATCTGTCTTCATTCAATTTATAAAGGTACATGATCCTCTTATCCAAAGAATCATTGAAACTAGTGTCTTCAATGGCCTTCATTAAATGCAAGGCTGGTAGTTCCACTGTTACTGGAAATTGAGCTTCCACTCCATATACCACCTGAAAAGGAGACATCCCAATAGCTCTTTTAGGTGTGATCCTATCTACCCAAAGAGCATCATAAAGTTTCTTGTGCCAATTTCTTTGGGATTCATTAACCAATTTCCTTATTATGGCCACCAAATTTTTGTTTGTCAATTCCGATTGTCCATTCCCCTGGGATAATAATCTAAAGAGTGAGCCGAGGAGATGCCATATCCATAATGAAATCGATCACTCGGTTGAAGAAAAATTTGAAGCATTATCATTACATAATCTTGTTTGGCACACCAAACCTTACCAAGATGTTTTCTTTGATAAAATTGCATACTACTTCAGAAGTAGTACTCTTTACTAGAATGGCTTCTACCCACTTAGTAAAATAATCTATGGCAGTCAATACGTGGGTATGTCCAAAGACTTGAAGAGGGATTAAGTGTTCCAATGAAATCTAAACCCCATTGTTGAAAAGGTTCTTCAATCATGACTGGCTTAAGAGGCAAGGCAGCCAACTTGGGTCTACCTACAAAGGTCTGACAGGCTTCACATTTATCAATCCACTTTGATGCATCCTTGAACAAGGTAGGCCAATAATATCCTACACGAAGAATCTTATGAGTAGTGATAGTAGATGAGTAATGGCCTCCACATGCTTGATCATGGAAAGCTGAAAGAAGCTTCCTTTGTTGCTCTTTATCCACGCATTTTAGAAATCTTCCATCCATCCCACATTTGAACAAAGCATTCTCCCACAATACATATTAGGTTGATCTTAACTTAATAGCTCTCTTCTCCTTGGAAGTCAAATGAGAGGGACACTCTCCATAGGTGAGAAAATGTGTGATATCAACATATCATTCATCAATTGAGCTGAGAAATAGAATGGTAGGAAGATCATCTTTATCCTTAGGTAACTCATGTCCAGCTCCCTCAGCGATGAGTTCACACAAGCCCTTTCCACAAACTAGTTTGGTTGTTCTGATGTCAATACCATATTCTTGAACCTTTTCCACCCAAACTCCCTCTCTTAGACCCAAACTCTTGTTGCATGAGAATAGACTTGATGGTTGTGTTGCACAAAAGTACTATGGAGTGAGAGTTAAGGATATAAAAATGAAATTGCTTGACGGCTTTAACCACCTGCAAAAGCATGTTTTTCCATTATTGTGTATTTCAACTCATGATTTTTAAGAATGTAGCTCATAAATGCAATTGGGAGCTCATGATCATTAGAATCTTCCTGAGTCAAAACAGCAGCTAGGGTGTTATCTATGGCATAACAATAGATAATAAAATCTTTGCTAAAATCTAGACATGCTAGGATAGGAGTTCTAGCAATAGCCTTTTTAATACCTTCAAAGGATTCTTTCCCCTTAGAATACCAGCCAAATGTTTGTTTTCCCTTCATCATTTGAGAGATGTTCAAAGTTAGTTCTACAAAATCAGGGATAAATCTTCTCAGAAAGTTGATCTTATTGAAGAAAGAATGCACTCCCTTCTTACTGGTTGGAAGAGGAATCTATTGTATGGCTTGAACTCATTCAGGATCAATTTTTATACCATCTTTAGAGACAACATGCCCTAACAATTTTCCATCTGTGACACAAAATATGTATTTCTTAGGATTCAAAGAGATCCCATGCTCTCCGCACTTCAAGAGAACTCAATTTAGGATGTTGAAAATGATCTCGATCTGCGTTTTGGAAAACACAGTTAAGTCATCTAGATATACAACAATACATTTCCCTTTTAAACTTCCAAAGGCCAAGTCCATAGCCCTTTGGAAAGTGGCACCAAAATTAATGAGCCCAAAAGACATCCTCTTGTAGGCAAAAGTACCCCAAGGAGTAGTGAAAGTCGTCTTGTGTTGATCTGCGGTATTGACTTCTACCTGATTATACCCCGAGAAGCCATCAAGCATGGACAACATTTTAGATCTCAGAATCGCCCTGTAAGACTTGATCCATCATGGGTAAAGGATAGTTGTCCTTCAAAGAAGCTTGATTCAGATTCTTGAAGTCAACACAGATACGAATCTCACCATTCTTCTTCCTGACAGGCACAATGTTGGCAATCCATGTTGAATGGTGGATGGGGAAAATGATTTTGGCTTTCAACAAATTTTGTATTTCTGAAAAATAGTGTCGCTATCTTAGGATTGTATTGCCTTTGTTTCGTCTCAAAGGTTTAATCCCGTGTTTGAGAGGGATGAAATGCTCAGTATCTTTTTTTGGTTGAAAGGATTTTAGATCCTCATAGGAATAAGTGAGAACATCTTTATACTTCCTTATGATTAATTACTTTCTTCTTTTCTTCTGGTGTACAACATTTTCCAATGTTCACAAGCTTAGGGTCAATAGAACTCCCAATATTAGTTTTTTCATACTCAAGCAGATTGTTGTGATCCAGTAGAAGCTTTAGACTTCACATACCTGTCATGCTTATCAAACAATTCTTCTAAGCTCACCAGTCCTTTTGGAATCTTGTTTCCTTTGAGTCTGATACACCCATCTTGATCCATCTCTTCTTCCTTGACATCCTCTTTATTGGAAGACACACTTTCACAAGGCAAATTGTCACTTCCTTCAAAGTACAATTGTTTAAAGTTATCCTGAGCTCTAGGAAAGAAAGCAAATGTTGATCATCATTGAAAAATGTCCATTACTTGCGTTATCGTGCACAATGGGCCTATGGATCATCTCAATGGTAAACCTATATTGAGAAAAGTCGGGGAGGAGGTATTGGCAATGACCTTGAGACTAGTAGTGAATCAGCCCCCGGTGTTCTTTTCCTAGGAAGCTGCTTCAATGGAGAAGGCGTCAAGAAATTCGATAGAGTCCCAAACCTGATTCGTGTAATGCTTCAACCTTCTATTCTTTACCTGGAAAAGGTTTCTAACTTGCTTGAAAACTAGTTCCGCATCCCCACGAGATAGAAGATTCTTCACGCCTTTTTCTTTTGCCATATTAAGCCCAAGAATGAGAGCTTCATACTCTGTTGTATTATTAGTATTTTCAAATTGTAGTTTGAATGAGAAAGGATAAACCTTTCCCTCAGGAGACACCAATACTACGCCAGCTCCAGAACTAGCCGAGGAACAACTTCCATCAAATTCTAATATCCAAACACCATTAGGATCTTCAAGTACTCCTTTGGGAAGATGAGTTTCCTCTGGAGACATAATCATATAGTTACCATGCCCCATATCCTCATAAAGTATTTGTGCTTTGGGATCATCTATTTTTGTACAATATACTCAGATTGCTTCTTAGGCAACAACTTCTTCATTTTCTCATTGAGTGGTATGAGGGCATGTGACCTATCCATTTGAATTTCTCCTCCTACATCCTTGTAGAAGTTCCTACTTAACAGTATACCATATGAAGGGGGAATATCTGCTATGAGGATAGTAGCCAAAACCTTTTTCTTAGGTAAGGTAGAAAAGCTACTTGTGCATCTTTAATCCTTCCAACTAGGGTACTTCCTTACTCTCCATGGAATAACAAGACCCATAAGTGCGTGTGAGTGTTAGGCCCAATGCATGGGCTACTTTGGTAGGCATTACATTATCTAATGCTCTGAATCTATGACATAGTTCTTTGAGTTTATTGCATGTTATAAGGAGGGTCACATAGATTGGTTTGATCTTATCATTAGTGTGGTAGCGGCAGCTACAAGATTTGGTTGAGGTGTAGAGGATGGAGTGGGTAAAAGGCCTTTAGAGGTAATTTTGGAATGAGAATTGACAAAGTGAACCATTTTAGCAAAGGCCTTAGGATGGGTTTGATAATACTCAGCCTCTGAAATTTGAACCTTGGTCTTTTTTAGATGATCAATGATATCGAAAGATCCAGAGGTGGACGGGCTATCATCACTTGGAACCTTAGGCTTATCAGTTTTAGGGGTTGAAGAAGAAGAAGAAACTTTAGTAGAGGAATTAGGAAAAGTAGAATTGGTAGAACTCACCTTTTGTGTGGACGTAGTGGGGATAGGAGACCCTCTTTTTGCAATCATAGGGATAGTCGTGGAATGCTCCTTGGATATTTTTAGCGGGCTACATCACTTTCTCCTTTTATTTGTATGCTGCTCTCGAGTCATGACAGTGTATGATTCGCTATTCATGTCTCACTACTACTTCATCATAATCATCCTCTTCATCAATGCCAAGTAGTAAAGAAATTAACTCGAGATCCCTCAAGTTCTTCCATTTCTTCTTCGGCCTCTTCAACAACTTCTTCACAATCTTCACTAACCTCTTTGTCCTCCAGCTCATCAACCTCATAGGTTGCATTAACAGGACCTTCATAGGTGGCCCCTCAAGTGCTAGCCTTGTCTCGAGAAGTAGGCAAATGATTCATGGGCTGAAAATTTCTCCTTGGAATATCTACATAGGGGTTTCTTGAGCTAATTGATTTTTAATGGTGATGAGATCATTTACTAGCTTTTGTTCTAATGGATTAGTGTTAGGCCCGGAGTGGAGGAGGAGGAAGAGGAAAACCTAGACTTAGTAGGATCTCTTTTTAACTTTCCGACATAATCAAATCATCTTCGTGTTAGGGAATAAGAGATAAAATATGTGGAATAATCCCTTATGAGAATCAAGCAACAATAGAAACTAATATGCGTAAAATATTACAGATCTCAAATAAAAGTGCATAATAAATAACACAACATAGAGAGATAAGATTTATTGTGGTTCACCCAATTTGGGCTACGTCCACCAAGAATCACTTGCTCAAATTTTATTACAAGCCTCCACTCTCTCAATATAATACCTAGATCCGTTTGGAGCTATGCTCAACAAACTTCTACGTAATTCACACCCGAATTCAAAGCACATATGCAATACATTTTCTTGTCTATCTATCATATGCATAAGACCATAAATAGACAATTGCTTAAGAAGTTAGATACAAAACCGTGGGTATCAAAACCATGGGCAAAAAAACCTGTGGGTATCAAAACAATGGTACCGAAAACCATGGGCCCAAAATAACCCATAACGGTTACTCATTACCCATGGGTTAATAAACCACCCATAAAAATTTTGCTTTGGGGGCTTTACCCCTGAGCCCCCATCGATCGGGGGCTTCCCCCGAACCCCGACTGACCACTCACCGTGAGCGGGACCGCCAGTAAAAATACCCGAGTGTAACACATGAAGGTGTACCACACTCTAACATGAAAACAAGATCCACAAACATAACAATCTCCCACTGAGACTGATTTCCACTGAGAAAGCTTCTCAATCCTTCACTATCATCCACGAAGGCCAACCAAAGTTGAACATAGATTTAGTTTATCCCTTGTGACCACCTTGGTCATCATGTCTACATGATTCTGACTGGTATGAATCTTCTCCAACTTCAACTTATCTTCTTCCAAAGTTGTCCTGATGAAGTGATATCTCAACTTTATATGCTTTGTCCTGGAGTGGAAAGCATAGTTCTTAGCTAGGTGTATAACACTCTGACTATCACTATGCATCTTACATTCCTTCTTGCTTATGCCCCAACTCCTCAAGAAATTATCAGTAATCTAAATCATCTCTTCGCTTGCCTCTCTCGTGGCAGCAACATACTTAGCCTTTGTGGTTGATAAAGCCACCGGCCTTCTGTAGTCGTGAATTCCAGCTTCACCGCTGTCCCACCTACAGTGTAAATATAACCTCGTGCTCCTCCCCCGTCAACATCTCCACCATGTCTCGAATCATACATAACCACGTAAAGTGGTGTCTCGATCCACCGTAGCACAAAATCTGTCCCCATGGTCCCTCTCAAATATCGAAGGATCCACTTTATCGCTTGCCAATTCTCTTTACCTCGGATCACTCATAAATCTACTCATAGCTCCCCACCGCATGGGCAATATTAGGCCTAGTGCACACCATAGCATACATCAAACTGCCAACCGCCGATGAGTAAGGTACCTTAGACATATGGTTTCTTTCCTGCTCTGTCTTGGGACACCGCTCCTTTGATAACTTAAAATGGCCTGCCAAAGGAGTCCCAACCGGTTTAGCATCTTGCATGTTAAACCTATCCAATACCTTCTTAATGTACTCTTCCTGAGATAAAGTTAGCTTCCATTCCTTCCTATCTCGAGTTATCCTCATACCAAGGATTTGTCTGAGCTACCCCCAAATCCTTCATATCAAAGGATTCACTTAGTTGTTTCTTGAGTACTTTTATTTCTGCATGTTTTTACCTACAACCAACATGTCATCAACATACAAACACAGGATAATATAACTTCCATCCTCAAATTTCTTTGTATACATGCAATGGTCAAAATGACATCTAATATAACCTTGCTCCATCATGAAGCTATCAAAATTCTTATACCATTGACGTGGAGCTTGTTTCAGGCCATACAAGCTCTTCTTCAGTTTGCACACCATCTCCTCTTTACCTTTGACTTCATATCCTTCTGGCTGCTGCATATATAGCTCCTCCTCCAAATCACCATGGAGAAATGCAGTCTTTACATCTAACTGTTCTAAGTGCAAGTCTTCTACTGCCACTATTCCAAGAACAATTCTGATAGAAGTCATTTTTACTATAGGAGAAAAAATCTCATCAAAATCTATACCTTGTTTCTGTGCAAACCCCTTGACCACCAACCGGGCCTTATATCTTTTCTTTCCTCCTTCTTCATCTTTAACTCTGTACACCCACTTGTTTTGCAATGCTCTTTTCCTTCCGGTAGCTTCACCAAATCCCAAGTCTGGTTCTCCATGAGAGACTTATGCTCCTCATCCATGGCTTACTCCCACTTCTTACTGGCATCTACTTGCATTGCTTCATCAAATCTCTCTGGCTCTCCACTATCAGTGAGTAATAAATAATAAAGAGAAGGAGAAAAACATTCAAGTTCTTTTCTTACCCTAGAAGACCTCCTCACTATAGGAGTTTGGGGTTCCTGTTGAGTAGGTTCCTAAACTGATTCATGGGTCACTTTCCCATCTAGAAGATCCTCTACCACTACATATTCTTTCTTGGATTCTTCCTGTTTTCCTATAACTATTGCTTATACATGACTTTCTCATTAAAGACCACATCCCTAGACCAAATGATTTTCTTGTCTTTAATACTCCAACATTTAAATCCAAAGTCATCACCACCATAACCAATAAAAGTGCATTTTTCTGATTTAGCCTCTAGCTTGGTCCTATCATCCTTGTCAATATGAACAAACACCTCACATCCAAAGACTCTAAGAAATGAGTAATCAAATTTCTTACCGTACCAAGCCTCCTCAGGTATGCCTCCATCCAAGGCACTTGAGGGTCCTCTGTTTATCAAGTACATAGTTGTGCTCACCGCTTCTACCCAAAAATAAAGAGGCAATCCTGCATGTATCCTCATGCTCCTAACATGTTCCATTATTGTTCTATTCATCCTTTCTGACACCCCATTTTGCTACGGGGTTCCTAGAACCATCTTTTGCCTATGGATTCCATTCTTAGAACAATAATAATCAAATTCATTGCTACAATACTCCCCTCCATTATCTGACCTGAGACATTTTAACTTAAGGCCTGTTTCATTCTCTACTAAGGCTTTCCATTTAACAAAAGTATCAAATACATCGATTTGTTTCTAATACAATAAATCCAAACTTTCCTTGTTCATCATCAATAAAAGTAACATAATAACTTGAACCCCAAGAGATGATACTTGAGCCGGTCCCCACACATAAGAATGTACCACTCTAACTTACTCTCTTTCTTCGTAGGTCCAACCTTGAGAAACCTTACTGCTTCTGTTTCCCATATATGCAGCTTCTCACAGTAAATCCAAACATGTTTCGTATATCCTCAAAATTCTTCTTTATGATGTCCATGCCCTTATGGCTCATATGACCGAGCCTATAGTGCCATAATGTTGTATCTACATCCAAGCTACAAGATTACAATCATTAGTACTATCGCTGGTTAAATACAAGGTTCCAACCTTCTTACCTTGCCACCACACAAGAGCACCCTTGGGACCTTCCAAGAGTCACTGTAAATATCACAAGACAACCATCACTTCCTCAATTACCCCACCGATATCAAATTTCTCCTTAATGTAGGCACATGTCCGACATCCTTTAATAGCCATGTATTCCCATTCGCATCTTAACCTCGAACAGAATCTTTTCCAACTATACCGCAAGGCTCATCATCACCAAGAAAAACATGCCTAAAATCTTGAACATAATCAACAAAATAATGCCTATGTGGAGTAGCATGAAAAGAAGCCCCTGAATCTAAAACCCAAGATTCATTAATATTATGCAAAGAAAGAATCAAAGCATCCTGGCATACATTACCCGATGCCACATTTGCCTCCTTGTTTTCTTCCTATTGTTTCTTCTTATCCCGAAGCTCCCAACAGTCCTTCTTTGCATGCCCAGACTTTCCACAAGGCCAAAGATACTATCTTGCTTTTAGATTTTGACCTTGCTCGATCCTTTGATTTTCCACGGTTTCCTCTATTCTTCTGTCTCCCTCTAGTTTCCACTGTCAAAGCATTCCCTGAAGTAGAAGATTCACCAGAGATTTTTCTTCGCATTTCCTCGCTTAGAATCACCCCTACAACATCCTCAAACTTCAACTTTGAGTTAGCTAGAACCGAGTTGCTTACCACCATTACCAAGCTATTCCAACTTTTAGGTAAAGAGCACAGAATTAATAAAGCCCTAAATTCTTCATCAAATTCTATTATAACTAAAGCTAGCATATTCACAACCTGTATTGAAATCATTTAAATGATCTACTATTGAACCATTCTTAGAAATCTTCATATTAAACAAAATTTTCATTAAAAATATCTTATTAGAGGCAGAGGGTTTTTCATACAACTTCCATAATGCATCCATTAGTTCTTTTATAGTCTTTCCTTTGAAACATTAAATAATACCGAAGATGCAAGACACAAATAGGATCGTTCCAAGTGCCTTCTGATCCAACAAATCCCATTCCGCATCTATCATACTCGAGGGTTTGTTCACCTTCTCAGATAGTGGAGTATAAAGATCCTTCTGATAAAGGTAATCTTCCATCTGCATCTTCCAAAGACTGAAATTATACCCATTGAATTTATCAACCCTAGATCTTACATCATCTCGCCATAGCAACCACTCAAGCTAAAAACTTTCCTGTGATTCAACACTTTAACAAACCAAACTAGGATCTGATACCAATTGTTAGGGAATAAGAGATAAAATATGCAGAATAATCCCTTACAGAATCTCAATAGTAGAAACTAATATGCAAAAATATTATAGATCTCAAATAAAAGTGCGTAATAAATAACACAATGAAGAGAGATAAGATTTAACATGGTTCACCCAATTTGGGCTACGTCCACCAATAATCACTTGCTCAAATTTTATTACAAGTCTCCACTCTCTCAATACAATACCCATATTCATTTGGAGCTATGCTCAACAAACTCTACAGAATTCACACTCAAATTCAAAGCACATCTGCAATACATTTTCTTGTCTATCTATCATATACATAAGACCATATAAATAGACAATTGCTTAAGCAGTTTGATACAAAACCGTGGGTATCAAAACCATGGGAAAAAAAACGTGGGTATCAAAACAATGGGTACCGAAAAACCATGGGCCCAAAAACAGCCCATAATGGTTACCCATTACCCATGGGTTAATAAACCACCCATGAAAATTTTCTTCGGGGCTTCGCCCGATCCCCCATCGATCAAGGGGTCTTCACCCCACCGAACCCCCTTGACCCACTCACCGGTGAGCAGGACCACCATAAAAATACTCGAGTGTAACACATAGAAGGTGTACCACACTCTAACATGAAAACAGGCTCCACAAACATAACACTTCGACACTAACAACAAGATTATGATCCTTGGCTAATGTAGCAAGATTGGCTCTTCTTAATGCATAGCCTGACTTCAGAAATTGAGCATTCGTGAAGAAACAATTTTGAATTTGATCCATGGGTTGAGTGTCCGTGGGATTTTGTTAATCAACTTGTTAAACCTAGCCACGAACTCTCTCATGGGTTCTTGTGAATCTTTCTTTATTTGGGAAATCGGGCTAGCAAAGCATGGACATCCTTTGCGAGTTTGAAATAGTTCTCAAACCTTGTTCTCATCGTGTTCCAACTGGTAATGGCCCCATTTAGAAGGTGATAGAACCAATCTCACCGCTTTATCTTGTAAAGTCTCTATTAAAATCCTCACTGAGACATCTTCATGTTCAACTCTGAGAACTCCACATGCAACAATGAAAGCTGCGATATGTTCATTGGGATGTACCTTGCCATCACCTCTAAACTTGGGGAAGTTATTTTTGTTACCTCTGGGTAACTCATGCAAAGGTCGAGGAAGGGAAAGAGTCCCAACACTAGCAAGAATCAGAGCATGGAGATTAGGGTTGAGTTGCTTTGAAGGAATAACACCTATAGGGGTTCTATCTTCAATAGGAGGAGTGCTTGCTGAACGAGCTCTTCTATTCCTTTCAGATGAAGGGAAAGGAAAACTTGCTGTTCCAAAAATTGAAACTAAGAATATTCAATACCAAGGGCCCTTCTCCCATGAGTAAAATGTGGATTCGCCAGATCAAAGGATGATCAAGAAATTATTCAAAGAACTGGAATGCGTTTTAATAAAAACAAATCCCCAACGGAGTCACCAAAAATTGTTGGTCATCAAAAAGGACTTTGTTGAGAGCAACAGTCAGGGGACAAGAAGTCCCTCCTCTTTAATGGGAGAGGTTCCCTTATTCAAAAGCAAAACTTATTTACATATGTACAATGTATAGTTTTAATGTGGAACTTGGATATCATGAAAGTGTTTCAAAATGAATGGATCATCAATACAAAAGTACAGAGGAATGAAGTAGTGGAAATGAGCAGAAAGGCATTCTCGTAACTACAGATAACAAAATAATTCCTTATGCATGCCAGAATAAGATTGTTTGGAATAAAACCATTTGTATTTGAATCAATACGATGTTATTGCAAAGACAAAAAGTTCTAGAAATAACATCCACAAGAATACAAAGCTTCTTGACATAATGCAGACAAATGATTCAACAGTATTCAATGGATAGCAAAGAATAACAGGATCAGATGGACAAAGAAAGAAAATCCTTTTGTATTGATTGCTTTGTTACTCTTTACACTTTAAAAAATAAACCAAGTTCCAGCCTTGAAAATGGCAGAGAGAGACCATTATATAATTTTACAAATTAGTTACACTTGGTAACTACTTCTTTAAACTAAAATGTTTTAGTTAAAGGGATGCTTAACACAAAACCCCAACTAATTTACAATAAGTCCAAATTTAGAAAAAGAAGAAAGAGAGAAGCTAGGAGGGGAAGACAAGTGCTCATGATTGGGAGGGGCCCACTGACTTGAGGATCCATTGTCTAAACCTTTTCAAGGCCTCTGCTATGTCCCTGCCACGTGGAACTGATGTGTTGGCAGTAGCTTGGGTCCAAGATCCAGACATTTCTCCATCTCCTTGTCGAACTCAGTGTGCATATGGTATTCCTTATTTGCTTCCTCAATGGAAAACTGGAGGGAGAAGATTTCCTTGATCTTCTCCTTGGTGATGGAATCCTCTTTAAACAAGTTTCCTTTGACAAAAGCTCTGAATTGAGATTTGATTTCCTGAGAGAGAAAGGTACACCTGAGGTCTCATCATGGAGGTGGCAATGAATATCCTTGAAAGCTAGATATCACCAAAGTCTTGAAAGCTTCTCCCTTCTGCCAACTATTCCTTAATTCTCCCAAAGCCTCCTCCAAAGACTTTTTTTTTTTTTCTACGTTGAATACCCATGTGGTGACAAATTATCCTTTACATCATCAAAGACCTTACTTGCCATCAAAATATTTTCATCAATCGCCCCATCAAGTGCGAAGGCCGACTATGAAGTTGCTTCAAAGTTTGAGCTCTTTATCCATATTTCCAATTGTTGAGGAGAGATTCTATTGCAAATTATTTACCTTCTCGTTGAGCTTGAAGGCTTCACCAATGAAATTCAACCCCGCAACAAGCATGTCATCCACCATGGCCTCCATAGTCCTCCCATAGATGGAGCACTGTGAATATCCTTGATGCTCTGGACTTCATCTTGGCCGAGAATCACAGGGCGGTGGAAGGGCGATCGGTGGGGTAGGGTCTATAACTTTATATTTAGATAACAGTGACTTGATGAAACTAGAAAGCACTTGAGCCTACTCCTCTAGCTACTCTATAGTCTGCTACCCTTTTTCTACCCTCCCAATGACTCTGGTGACTGTTTCTTGAAGGTTGTGTATTTCACCTTGAGTAGACTCTCCCATGGAGATCCTTGAGAGTTCCAATCGGAGGCCTGCAAATCCTGCTCTGGCTTGTCAACTTTGGGCTTGGCTATCTCAAGAAATTGCTGACCTTGGGCATCTATTACTATCCTTGAGGTTGTTCTAGCTTTCTTGGCAGGAGCAGAAGGAGTAGTACCCAACAAGGCCACCACAACATCAAAATTGGGCCCTGAGATCCGAGAAGAAGACTTCCTCTTCCTACTATCAACAAATGACTGTACCCATGCAAAAGTGGAAGAAGAGGAAGAGGGAGTAGAAAGAGAACCAAGAGTGAGAGAACTCATGGCATAGAGAGTGTTTGCTATTGTGGCCTCCAATAGGGATGTGAGTGGAGCAGACGAGGCATCTTGGATAGAAGAATCCACATTACTTGGAGGCTCGGTGCTATGAATCTCCTACTCCTTATCCATTGTGGTTTCAGAAGCATCTACAAGATTTGGAATTTCACTATCTTCACTCTCACTAAGAAAAATGATGTTCTCTAGCCCAGAAGGCATCTCTGAGTGCTTTGGCAGAGGGTCTTCCCCAACATGCTCTTTTTGACCTCCTTCACCTTCTTTTGATAGACCTGAGTGGAGGAGGAAGGAGTGGAGGATGTAAGACCTTTACTTGATGAGGTAGGAGGAGTCTGTATAGGTACCTCTAAACTGGGTGTTTGTTCCTCCTTCCTTGGGGTCGAGGTGTCTTTGGAAGAGGATTCTCCTGTGTTCTTCCTCAGCTCACAAATCTTCCTATCAACCCAGAATTTAGTCCTTACCAGGACAGGGGCGAGGATTTCAGCCAAATCATCCTTTCCCTCTTAAACTAGTCCAAATCCTCTAAAGGAGTGTGCTTGATTATAGTTTCATACTCATATGACAATAGGTCTGTGTTGTCATCCTGAAGTCCTTCAGGAATTTGATACAAGTTAAGCTCTTGAACTAACTACAGAGGAAACCTGCCATAATGCCTCCTGGCCTCAAAATCATCTATGCAATCAACCCAATAATCTTTAGTGTTTTCCCTATGATGATAGTTGATTCTGATGTTCAACTCAATGAATTTCTTCAAGTCGAAACGCAGGTTCTAGGCCTGAAGAAGTGGACAGTGATGGGAGCTAGGGCTCTCTCTATGTTTTGGGCATCCAGAGCCATCTTGCATGTGTAGTTCCCCAAAGATATGGGGAAGTGTAGGTGGTGATCTTCTTATCCCTACGGTGTTCTCATGCAATTTGTCCAATTTCCGCATACTTTAATCGGGGCCATCTTATCATTACAAAATATGGGGAGCTTAAGAGGAGTGCTCTCATAACCTGTAAGCCTGATGTAAGAGAACCTTCTGAATTGGATGAAGTAGGCTCCGTGTACTCGCAATCGGAGCTCATGGCTTCGTCTAAAAACCTTCTTGCGAGTGTCACTCTCTAGAAGCCTTACACAATGTACATGGTGAAGGCATCATTCACCCTCCCGAAATTGTGGTTGCTTAGTGTCAGAGTGAATCAAGGGCGATAAGCATATATAGGATCACCCTTCGAGCATCAATGTATGTAAAGCCAAACCACTGTCTGGATGCTGCTAGGGTATACATCAGGTAGGAAGTCATGTAGAACTTTTTTTTGCTATACATGGGACAACTACTATGTCAAATTCATACAGATGATCTCTACCCAGTTGATGTTCTGGGTGCCTTCACACACTATGTTGATAAGTGGGCACATCCAGTGAAACTCATTAATAGACGGCAAGCCCATGACTCGAGCTAATAGAATTATGAATTCGATAGCTCTTCATTGAAATTAGACCTAAATAGAGCTTTGGATAGTCGGGATGCCCCTTTCTTAGGGTTCTTCAGCCAAGACTTTACAATTTTGGCTTTGTATTTCTCATTGTCCTGATAAAAAAGAGCCTGTGCTTGATTCTAGGAGATTACCACAGAATTTTCCATCTCTGGGATTCTTAGGGTAGTGGTAATGGCGGTGGCATCAAGTTTGGCAATGAGCTCCCCATGCACATTGGTTAATTCGCTCGTATCGGGGTTGAAGTGAGCCCTGCAGGTGAGTACTATGTCTACACATTACACCGAGATCGGAAACTAGCTAGTAAATGCTAGGCCACTATCATTAATCATTTGTGCCATAAGGGAGGGTTGAGTCCGTAAATATGGTCCGAGAAATCTCCAAAGTCCAAGTGACAGAGTTCACCTGTCCCGATGTCGGGAACGGAAGATTCAAGTGGTGAAACCTTCTCCTGGCCTTGGAATTTAATCTTCATGTTGATAGTACTTAGAAAAATAAATTCACAGCTTGAATCCGCAATGAAATTGTAGGGGGAATGGGGATGCGAGTAGAGATTTCAATTGTAAGGGTATGAGCAAATGATAATGAGAAAGCAGTGTGTAAAAATGCGTAGAGGCGGTCTATTAAATAGCCATTTAGGAGAGAGAAGGTTATAAATGTGCATTTAATTCATATCCACCAACTCAAAAAGCAAGCATTGGGAAGAGTGGGAAAAATTAGCCCAGATGGCCTTTGGTACATTTGGGACATGCGGGACGCAAAAGCATGACTTGGTCGATGCGGGTGATGCGGGGACAGAGTGCACAAATTCTTTAGGAACATGAGGGACAAAAGTACGTGAACTACACGATGCGGCCAACGCAGTAATTGGGGAATGCGGGAGCCCAAGTGAACTTGGGATAGTTGGAACAAAAAGTTCTGACGGGCCCGCAAGTTAATAGATTTCTGAGAAAGCGGCATTGATCGGTGAACAAGAAAGTCTAAGTGAACTTGGGATACATGGGACAAAAATTTCCGATAGACCTACAAATTACACAAATGACTCAAAAACGTAGAATTTTCTAACTTCTCGACTTTTCCCTTTACCAGAACATCATAAAAGGTGTCAAACTCAAAATTTTCAATGTTTGACCTTCGAAAGAGGGGAAATTTCGAGGGGACAACAAAGTGGATTTACATGGAGCATATTAGCATATAATTAGGATTAGGGATTTAAAGGGGATTAATTAACCAATTAACATTTATTAATTGAATATGTCTTTTGGTGGGAAATGGAATTGAAATGAAATTAGGAGGGAAGAGGAATTATAATGGGAAAGCCTAATGAAGGAGAGTAGACATGGGGTAAAGTGGAGGAATGACACCAAAAATTGGTTTCTATAACTACCTCATCCACACTTTGATTTCTTATGAGCTTAACTACCCACAAATTGAGAAATCTTACTTGGCCATTGTTTTCACATTTAAAAAACTCCACCATTATCTATTGAACAACAAGACCAAGCTTATCTCTAGATTTGACCCACTAAAGTACCTATTATCTAAACCTACACTTATTGGGTAGATGGCTAATTGGATCATCCTACTTAGTGAGTTTGATATTGAGTATGTCAACCAAAAATTAGTCAAAGGGAAAGTGCTTGTGGATCAACTAGCTAAAGCCCCTTTTCCAGGAACCGAACCATTAAGTCTGGAACTTCCAGATGCTTCTATGATGTATATTGAATAATCCATCACATGGAAAATGTACTTTGATGGATCATTTAATTTTCATGGTTCAGAGTGGGAGTTGTGCTTATCACTCCTACAAGATATTTTATCCCTCAAGCATTGATTTATTTTCCCATGTAAAATAATATAATAGAATATGAGGCCCTCATTACGGGACTAGAAATTTCTATTAGATGGTATATCAGATAGGTTAATGTTATAGGTGATTCTCAGTTTATCATCAAGGAAGAAAATGATGAATACAAGGTTAAGGATAAGAATCTCATTCCTTACAAGAAGTTGGTTGATACTATGAAATAATTATTTGTACAAATCTCATTTGAAAAAATACCTAGAGAACATAATCACTTAAAATATTCCATGGATACCATTGGGTCTATGCAACATATCCTACCTAGAAACAATGACATGCCTTTCTTCATGGAACATTTGAGGATACATATATGTGACATGTCAGAATCATTCTTGGTATGTGATTTTTAGGTCCCCTATCCCCCTAGTGTATTGACATATATAATTCCTCCATGATGGAACCTTTCCCCTCGACATTACCCATGCTAAAAAAATAACCTTATCTAGTGTATAGCGGATATACCTGCTTGGGGGCATTACCTTTCATAGAGGATATGACGTCAATACATTGCACGTTGCCTTAATTTGGAAGAGTACATCTTAGTGGTCAAAGAGGTGCATGAAGGCATCTATGGGGCCCATACAAGTGGAATGGTTTTTGATAAAAAATTATTAAGAGTAGGCTATTATTTTCCTACCATGGAAATTGATTGTTGTTAGTATGTTAAGAAATGCTTGTTGTGTTAAAAATATGGAAATTTAATACAATATCTAATGCAATCAATACAACCCATCAAAACACCATGGCATTTCTAAAAGTGGGGACTCAATCTCATTGAAAAACTTA
This sequence comes from Taxus wallichiana var. yunnanensis, assembly GCA_018340775.1. Taxonomy (NCBI): domain Eukaryota; kingdom Viridiplantae; phylum Streptophyta; class Pinopsida; order Cupressales; family Taxaceae; genus Taxus; species Taxus wallichiana. The sequence continues at coordinate 487,381,673 of CM031239.1, forward strand.
CCCCCACTTCTTTTTATGGCCACACTCACATCATAACTACCAGTGAATATTTCACAAAATGGGTAGAGGTTATTCCTCTTACCTATGTCACTAGTGTGCAGATTTCAAAATTTATTATGAACCACATCTTTTATGGTTATGAAATTCCCACTGTCATTGTATCTGATAATGGAAATTCCTTTAAGAATAAGAAAGTGAAGGCACTATGCTAACCGTTTCAAATAAAACTTAAGTGGTCAACTCCTATTAACCTCAAGGTAATGGACAGGCTAAAGCCTCGAACAAGACTCTTGTTTGTATAATGGAGAAGATGGTTAAAAAACTAGCCATAATTGACACCTAAAAATCATTCTACCCTCTAAGCTTATCAAACATCCATCTGCGCACCCCCTACTTGGTTCTACTCTATATTCCTTGGTTTTTGGCATAGAGGCCATCTTGCCTCTTGAGATCGAGCTCCCTTCTTTGCGCAAATACCTTTGAAAGAATACTTGGAAAAAGAAGAGGATTACAAAGTGTCTAAGATAGAAGAACTAGAGATACTAGATGAAAGATGCCTTCACACACTTTCACCTTAAAGTGTATCATAATATATTACACAAAGCTACAACAAACGAATCATACCTCACCGGTTTGAGGTAGGAGATCTTGAATTAAAATAGATTTAGTTCAACACCACGAAAGATCATGAGAAGAAGGGTAATTTTGAACGTAATTAGTTAGGACCATATGTTGTGGTTGCTAAGTTAGGTTCAGGTGCATATAATTTTTTTATTATGATGGTGATGAGATTTGGGAACCTATGAATGCCATGCATCTCAAACATTTATATGCCTAGGCATGGGGGTCCCAAAATAAAAAAATCAAAAAAGTATAAAAATCAGGAAAATAAACAAAAAATTAAAGAGAAATAAATTCGTCCAAGTGTGAAAACCATGAAATTGTTTCACCATGGACAAGTCTTTATGTGAAAACTAATTTTCACACGTCATCGAAGGGTCCGTTGTTCACAAAAATCTCACACTGAGGGTATATTGGATATGTTCTAAGCTAGTTTTTTTCTTATGTCTGAGATCCTTTTGAGCCTATCCTTTGTGGCCTTGATCCGGCTGATCCTACTCATGTAATGTGAAGATTTTACCTTTTACATTCCCATCTAACGCTAGGGGCATCTTCACATCTTCACCATACGTGTGGTGTTTGCTCTTGTACATTTTGATCTATTCTTTAGACTATCCACGTTTCTTCATTTTCTTGCACATAGCTTTGGAAAACTTATAGAAAATCCCCAAAAAATCATATACATTTTAGAAAATGTTTCAAAACATTTGAAATAGGTGTTCTCAAAATCAACTCAAAAACAATATAACATTATCTCATGAAACAATAAAAAATAATGCAAAACATTTCAAAGCTATCCCACAAAACAAAGCAATGTTTGCTTACTTTGTTGTTTGTTTGTACATAGTTTTTTTGGATTATTTGTACATGTTATGTGTTATATTACATGCTTTTTTATATTAATTTTTCCTTGATTATTAGATTAAATATTTCTTTAATATATTGTGGGGTTCATTAGATTAATTCTATTTACATGCTTGTTCATTTTTGTACATAGTTGTGTTGTTATGTTATTAAAAATGTGTATATAGTAGATTTGATTGAGTGTTCTTTGTGCTTAGATGCATTTCTTATAAAGTTTTTATCATTTCATCTATCATCACATCTACCATAACATCTAACATCTAAATATTATCATATATCAATAAAATGCTAAGCTACATCATCATGAAACTGAAAATCAAACATGTATGCTAAGCTAACATCATATAATATCATCAGTGGGACAACATGGATTATTTTTATCCCCCTCATCATAGACCATAATAAAAACATGGGCTAAACATCATATCTTATAAAAAAAAATGTGATAATATTAAAGTCCTTCATCATCATATTTCCACGTAAATTTTCAATGTTTATATACAAAAAGTGCCTCGATATAAATTAGATAAAAACTACACCATCATGGGAATCATGATCAATAAAAATGTTCCTTCATCTTGAGGAATGATAAAAAGTAATACATATACATCACGTCAAAAATGTGCATTTATCATGAGCGTATATGTAAAAAAAAAATGTATAATAAGAGAGTCAACCTTGACTCTCTCAACACTGACTACGGACTACCTAGAACAGTGGATGCATCTACTACGGTGGAGGCATTTGATGTGGTGGAGGCATCTATACAAATATGGTAGACCTAGATGGTATATGAGCTTGGGATATGGTGCGATTTCTGAAATATGATTGTATGGGATGGCCCTTTGTCCCCCGACATGACCACATGATAAAGATCCTGTAATACTCGGCCTCCCCTTTGGCCGACATAAAATCATATACCAAGTATGAAGCTCCCCCTACTAAGGCTACATGATGTAGATCATTGTGCTCTGCTTTATGGACTATAACGATGTCATCCTATAAATGAGTCCTCTTAGCTCCCCACTTTGTGCTCTCTCATCCGCGAGTTGATCTCATGCAATGGTAGCTTGATCCCTCTCATATATAGGTTGTTGTAACTTCTTCCTCAATACAACTTGATCTACCTCACTGTACTATAACTGTCTATGGTCTATACTGTAATAAATTCTATATCACCCCACCTCATAGCTAGGACCCTATGCACTTGTAAAGTGCTCACGATGGTGCACCTGCTCTTAGAATAAGTCTAAATCTAAGAACTATATATCATGTTATGGTGGCCCTTGAGCAGCCACTAAACCATCCCATATCTTCGTCATCCCATCCCACTACAATGTGTGGACTCGTTACTTGTGGGGGTTAGTGTGGATTTGTTACAATATGAATCATAAGTACCTACTATATACTACACTGTAGACCCTTGTTCTAGGATCTACTATATCATTAGAGGCTACTATGGGGTGGACCTTGTGGCTATACCTATACTGTTCTAGTCAATTTCCCTATCTTGTGCTTATAACTATGCCTAGCCTCATGATTTCCTAATGGGGAATTGTCTCTAAGTCAGTGGCCCTTTAAACCTCACCTGCTTTTTGCTATATACCAACATTTATGGAGACATGTGGGATGGTGATTCATTTAGGTACTACTATGAAATACCGGGAACCATAATCTCCGTGGTCCCTGGATCAATGATTTGTGCTTTCTTTTCTCATAAATATAGGATAAAATCTCAAGAAGAGTCTTCTACCCTCCTTTATCAAATTTGGGTCCCAAAATAAAAATTCTCATGTGCCCTACGCACATACCACATCTCATCTCTAGGAATGCCTTGGGTGAGGCCCATTGCCACTAAACCCTATCCACATGGTACTACTCCACAATATGTCTACGGATACCAATTTAGAAGTACTCTAACTCTATAAGGATCATATCAACTATGTCATCACACCACTAGTATAGATGGTATGGTGTTCGGGAGACCATCCACAACTATAAATCATTAAATGTACATTTGTAGTATGTAGTGTTACCCATATGAGATCGACATCCTCACCAATTGACTCCCATCCCTGCATGATGGATCATCCAAGGCTCTAACACGTAGTAATCCAAGTGGGTGACTAATACCAATATGGTTCCATGCCCAAATATTTAGAAGCACCGTAGTGCCCAAGCCTCATACCTATGTATGTGATCAAATGTTAATCCTAGTATAATTTGGCGGTATGCACTAACACAAGAAAAATAGTTCTCCATTTATGATTTTGTGAACCACTCCTATCAGGAGAGTGGAAAGTGGGTACCGATCTTTTCAGTAGCAAGTAACCACTAACAAGAGCCATTAGATACACTAGTATGCGTGTAATCCACCGATCATCAAAATAACTATACAAATGCACGGCCATACCCCACGGGGTATGTCCCGTAACTAAAACATATCCCAAATGTTCCCTAAAATCCACTCATGATGACCATCACATGTCACTAAGATAGGATGAATAGGAACTATAAGGATATGGTATACATCCTATAGGGTCATGGACATCTCACCGGTAGGAAGTTTGGATGTCGGCTCTTACTATGCCACCTCTATACTAGGAAGCTGGAGGCTATGATCCGACATGATATGCGAGAACTATGTAATGTATGATAAACCGTGTAGCTATCGAACAACAATCAATCCTCGCTACACTTGTTGAGTGAAATTTCTGCTCATATCCTTTTAGGCATCCATGACACTTGCACACATCCAAAGTGAGTAATTTCACCTTGCAATATTACCCAAAGCACACAATTAACATCATTTCTTCTCAAAACACCTTCCTAAGGTATTCTAATTACTTCTAATTTCTTTAAGTCATTCCTAATTTCTTCTAAAATCTTGGAAATTTTTGTAACTAGCTTCTACAAGCCGGGTTTTGTGCTAGCGCACCCCCTTTTTGCATTAGCTTAAGCCCATGTTATCTCATTTATTTTGATGCCAACTCAATCATTTTGACACCAGTAAGCCTACGGCCAATGCGTATTTTCATGCTAACATTTGCTTAAACCTAACCTAAATCTAATGTAACACTTGCACACACATTTTGATGCTAGCGTAAGCCCTTCATAATAGTGCATCCTCAAACACATGCTAGTGTCCAAAGGCTGCACTAACATTAACCCACCAATTTCCCTAAGCTAAAAAAGACATTAAATGCACTAAAAATTTAAATTTTTTTGTTGCTTACTAGTGAACCATCTACATGAGGCCTCCCAAACTCTCGAAATCGATCAACGCAGTTGTCTATAATTCAAAATTTGCACCATCTCTCTCAAAGGTCGGAGAAAAAAATATCACAAAGCTCAATATAGTATAATAGCTCAAAATGGGTGCGATGGATTTTACCCCTCCCACCTTGCTATTTATACCCTCAAGCCCTAATTCTTCATTTTCTCATCTCACAGAGCCGGATAACTAATTTATTCTTATATATTCTTCCTGCCAAGTGTTGGCGTTTTGTCGCGATGTTTTATTTTATTAAATGGTCATTTTTCTACCATTTTCGCTACACCGGGGCATATTTTTACTTCTGGCAACCTTTTCTTCTACATAGGGCATATTTTTGCTTCCCGATAATTTTTTTCCATATACCACAACATCGTCATTCTTCTACATTCTATTCTTCCTAAAATTTCAAAAAAATAAAAAAATAGTCAAAAATCCAAAAATTGGTAATATTCAAAAAATCCAAAAATTAATAATATTCATAAAATCCTAAAAATTGGTACAATATAAAAAAATCCCATCAAAATTTGGTAAAAATGTATTCACACCTTCAAATCATTTAGTGGACACAATGTCCTCAAACATTGAAATTTGTCCTACAAAATATATTTCTTTGATCTCGCTTGTTCTCATGCATGACTTGTGGACCAATTCGATCTACCTTGCATTAACAAAATTTGGTTTGCTTGCTATGTTTGTATTCCCTTACACAAGTAGTTTCTTGGGAAGCGATTCATAGTGCACAATTTTTTTCATAGGACTTCTACGTCCTTTGTTAGATATCATGTGGGAACTATAGTAAGATAATAATAAAAATTTTGTAACTATCTTAAATGTTGTTTGTTTGAGTATGTTTTTGAGTTTATTTCTTTGTTGGTCTTCTTGTTTACTTTCTCATCTTTGCATTAATTTATTTATGTTGCTTTGATTTATTGTTTTAACAATGAACAAATATTAGTATTATGGATTTTCATGTTATTTTACACTTTTGTTGTATGCTTATATTACAATAAATAACAAATGATATAGATCATAAAGAAAAATGATGAGAAAAAGTTCTTCCTATTCCAATTGATATGCATGTTATCTCCATATGTGATTTTTATTCATCTCTAGTTTTCTTGATCACCATTTCCTTTTATCAAAAATTTTCATTCAACACACACGAGGCAATAGGGATTATATTTATCCCCCTCACCCTCCTTGTTTCTTCCATCCATTGAAACATAAGCTTATCTTTTCCCAATCACTCCCATTGCACACTCACCTATTAGGCTTATGTTGAATCTTCTTTTTCCTTTTTATTTTCAATTTTGATAGACCTCTTCCATCACCCCACCGACACTCGAGGGGAATCCTTCATTCTTATAATTTGTATTCCATTCCTTACAAATTTAATTGTCTATAATTGTCTATTATCTTTTTAAGTGGTGTTGCTTATACCACCCCAAAGAGGAGTAAATGTAGACACCTAAAATATTCTTACATAATTTTAATACTAAAATTATACTAATTACCCTCTTTCCCATCATTTACATTATAATTAGTGATTTCCGATAATTAACTAACGTTTCTGGTTAGATTAAGTATTTACCTTAGCTCATGTTCACCTAGGTACATTATTTACCTTTATTATTTTATCCTCACCCACTTATGTGTGTAGATATTTCTTTTTATTTATTTATATATTAGGAGATATTATCTAGTTGTTAAGTATAGTTCTTTCCTTGATCTATGGTATTGACTAGTTATTTCCTAGATCTATGGTATTGACTAGATCCTTGATGTCTAGTTCTCTCATAAATCTATGGACTTGACTAGTTCTTTGATGACTAGTTATTTCCATGATTTATGGCTTGATCTATGACCTTGACTGGTTCTTAGATTGTTATTCCTTGCCTATATAAGCAAGGCCCATTCTCATTGTATTTCATTGAGTTCCATAATAATATATGATATTTCTGCTCATTTTTTTGCAAAGGTTTATGTAAAGTTATTATGGTGAATTACTTTCATCTTATTGATTGTGGTGTTTGATTAGCATCCGTGTTCTTGGTTTGGTACGATCTGGTTATCGTTCCTTTTATTTCCCTCCATTTTGGTCAATTAACGACACTTCGTTAATTAACTAGCCTCCCGAGTTTGGATGCTAATTAATGACACTTAGTTAGTTATAATCCTCTTATAATAAACTAATTAACTATTATTAGTTGATTAATCCGTTTTAATCTTCTATTTAATCGATAAACCCTTTATTGGATAGATTTCCCTTTAAATCACCTCTAAATAGCTTTATAAGCTTATCCTAGCCTATTAATTAATCCTAGTTGATTAATTAAATCATCTCCAACTCCCATGAGTTGTTAATCACTTGTTAATTCCTCTAATCAAGCTTATCCTTTCTAATTCTCCTTTATCCTTTATCCCACATGCACTAGTTTGCAAGCTTCTCCCAAATTGGAAAGCTATATAAAGGACCCTCCTACCTTCTTTCACACCTACACCACACTTTTGCTAGTGATTACTATAGGCATATGATAAAAGCATTCTCCATTATTGGAATAGCTTCTTCATATTTGCATCCATTATTCTCATAGTTGAGTAGTAAAGGAAGATCCAAGCATGACCATTAAGCCATTTTGGTGAGACCCTTTCTGACTTGGAGATAACACATAAATTGATTTATTATGATATAAATAGATTCATAATTGAATAAAAATCATACATTACAAGAGTAGGAATGGTTTAACATTAGATGTTTCATTCATGTTTATGCATTAGAGTAGCTATTTCCTTTAATATTTTATCATGATGTTCTTATTAGATTAGCTTTATTAGTGAGACTACTTGGTGTTAGTTTATTTCAATTAACTTAACGAGTTTAGTACACTTACAAAGAGGAGGCTCAACAACAATTCCTCCTTATAGATAAGGTCTTGAATGATATTGTTGAGTTGGAGACATGAGTTAGCTAAGTGATACCATCAATACAATGATAGGAACACGTGTCATAGAGGCACACCACAATGGAGGGGGTAGTTTTGGGGCAAAAGTGATGATATTTGTGTCAAGAAAATTGTGGAGAATAGAAAAAGTGGCTTGGTCAATGGAGTGAGTTTGCGAGTGGATTGGATGAAGATAAAATCCCTAAGAGAACATAGTGAATAAAAATATGTGGGTGTAGAAGGTGATGAGGTGTGTGGAGGATCTGATTAGAAGACATTGTGAATATGGGAGTGTGAAGGTGAAACAAGCGGAGGAGAACCCAAAATGTGTAGTAAGGAAGGACGGTGACCAAGATGAACATCCTCGAGGCACCGTAACATTTAAATGGACTCATAAAATGTGTATAATGGATGAATTTGTAAGTGGTGTGAGATGTGAGGGACACAACTTTTGGAAAAGAGGTCAATGAGCTCGGATTGTGGGAGTGGAAATAAGAGGTGGTAAATAAGTACATGCCAACACATGAAAAGGTCGATAATGCACTCATTATTTGGGATTTTCAAAGCATGTGAAGGTCAACAAGTGTGGTTTTGGGTGTAATATGGATGAAGAAGTGAGATAAAAATGTATCCACAAGTTGTGTGAAAGTGTAAATACTATGTTGTGGGAGGTGATAATACCAATCAAGTGTGATGCCAACGAGTGAAAGTGGGAAAGTGCATAGAAGGAAAGCATCATCATGTTCAATAAAGTGACATGCATAGTGGAAGAGATGTAAGTGGTGTTGGGGATCCTTGGTGTTATCAAATTTGTCAAAAATGGGTGATTTGAAATGTGGTGGATAAGGAAGAGGTGGTACAATGGGATGCATAATATCATTGAAAATGGAGTGATATGTTGGTTTGGGTGCAAGTCCCCACAAATGTTAGGATTAAAGTTTAATAATACATTCAATAAGGTTTGATACAACATATTAGGATGAGAATGAACATGGAGATGAATAACATCCATGCGAAATAACAATGTATTGGAATTTTTTTTTAATTTAATTTGAATTAAATCTAAATATTGTAGATTCACTAGTGAAAAAAATAATTTATAAAAACTAGAATACATGAATGAAATAAGTAAACTAAGATGTAAATATGAAACCCTAAGAAAGAGATAGAGAAAGGATGACTTAGCTAATATTTGTGCAATATGGAGCTGATCTCGAGATGGGAGAAGTGATGAAAAGGATCAGAAACATCGTTATTAACCTCTATAAATTATGGAGTTCACGAACAAGGTTGGACAAGGGCGCCTATGACAGAACATGGATTCCTTGGTGCTGATGACTGGATGTGGGTGCTCAGGACTGTGAAAAATCTCTGGATCTCCTTTTTATTGTGTATTTAGAGTGTCATAATTATTCTTTGTTGATATCTTGTTGTTCACACTATAATCGCCAAAGGTACATGTAACCTATAAAAGAGATGTTCACCTACACAAGTCCACAAACTGCATAAAACCTAAAAGGGAAAATGTCGGATGGGGAGTCAGATTGACCTTGTCGGTCATCGAGAGTGAACTTATGACTCTGCTACAATATATCTCGGACTACATGAAGTTCTTGTGTGTGTGTAGAAATTGTTCCCTACGATGACCATTATGCAAGTTGCACTTGATAGCAAGGTGTAGCTAGAATGTAACAATGCAATAGAATGTGTGGATATAATAGAATGAACTTCCCCTTCTTATGTAGTGTATGCAAAGTTGATGTAGCCTTTGAACCTTGAATGGATTCTAGATGGATGCTTTATAATTCTTTAGGTGCCTTTTGGATGTAAGCTTAGGTGATGATAGTAATGCTTAGTGCTTGGTACTTTATTTTGAACACATAACTATGTATTTTATTTGATTCCCTTGTTTAAATTTCATAATTGAAAATTGGAAGGATGACCCATAAGCGAAAAAGATGCCTAAAATATAAAAGAGATCCAAAAGGAGTGAGTACAATGAAAAAGGGTTAGGGGCACCCAAAAGGGATAGGGGCACCCGAGTGCTGTTGTTCTATCTACACGCTAGTGTCAAAAGAAATGAAAGATAAATAAGTAAATTTATGAATGGGATATAGGGTGTGTAAGACCAAAGAGAAAATAAGAAACAAAGAAAAGATTCCAAAGATAATTGTCAATATAGTTTTATTGCTTGTGAATCATGCAAATGCTAGTATGCTTTTAGGACCTAAAAATATACCCAAGTTTGTGATTTGATGTCTACATTTCCCCCACTTTATGTTGTTGAGTGAATAATCAATAACATAAAGTAGATACGAGATGTGTACCTTATGATCCTGTAGAGTATGTGGAAAAATGCGTGTCAAGTGGACAAGTGAAGCGTTGAATGATGCAAAGTGAAGCATGAGGACTAGGAAAGGAAAGTGACCCTAGGGCGAAGTATATGTGTTATGTTGTACCTATTTTTGTGTTTGTACTTTCTATTTTATAATTCTTCTTATCGCATATAAAGGATGAACCTACAAAAGAAGAGTGAAAGAGTAGTCAAAGTCTTATATATGAAAAATATGAGAAAAGTATGTAAAAGTATGTAAAAGTGTGTAAAATTAGTAGTAAAGGAAAGTGTTCACTTGGTGTAAAAGAGTGTAAAGGATAGAAAAGTGTCTTGAAATGCTATGAAGAGCAAGTTTTTTGGGAAACCTCATGCCAATAATGAGTTTTTGGGTGATCTCACACAAAGAGAAAGTGTTTGGGAGAGAGGTCTAGTGTTACTTTCCATCCATGACTCTTCTCGACAAGCACCACTACAGATTGTATGTCCCTAATTTTGTCATGTTGTCTTGATCTAGTTATGATTGTTTTGATTAAAAAAATTATAGGAAATTACATGCATGTTGTAAGCTGCGAAGAATTGTTCTGTGAATGTGAAAATGCTGCTCAAGACTTATGTGAATTATATATGACCCCAAGACATTAGTGCCTAGGGGAGGACAAAGGCGCCCAAGAAATATTGTCTGATGTTGGGCACTAGTGTCTATGCTATTTTGAGGACCCAAGTTAGATTATGAGCCATTCTATGGTTTTGTTCCTATGATTTTTCTATACTTTGTAGATTTTGAACTGTAGCTATGATCTATTGTAGGGGTGATTTTTTCACCCAATGTATGCTCTCCTTGTTTGGGGTGCATGTGACAATTGTAGGAGTGTGAGGCCCAAATGAGAGGACTGATGATATATTTTTATGGTATCCTTATAGGAGGGAGGGGATGTGGATGGTAAGAACCAAGGCACATGCAAACAAAGTGTCTAGTAGCATGTGTTCGTAGAAAAAGTAAAAAGTATGTAATAGAAGATAATACAAAAATCAAGTGTGCAAAACAATTGGGTTATGAAAATCAGGTTTCAAACATGGACATTACTCAAATAATCACAAGCCAATTAGGGCCGAAGTAGAAAAAAACATACAATGAGTATACAAGACATAGGGAAAAGCCCTGAAAAAAATAATATACAATGAAAAACAAGATCAATAAAAATGTGTCGATTAACCATGGTGGAATATAGTCTTGAAAAAAGAAAATGCTACACATGAATCACCCATTATCATGTTAGAAAGAGAGTATATCAAGGCATGTATGTAGTAATGGAAATTAATATACTAGAAAGTAGATGTAGTAAATGATGAAACAATAACACTTGTAATGTGTGAGAGTAGGAGATGTAGATTCCCTATGATCCTTGGTGGGAATGGAAAAGGATACGATGAAGAGAATCATTACAAAGTGTGTGAAAATATGTAAGATATCTACATTCACTCCAAAATACCAAGTGAACACACATATGTGTATATAGAAAAATAATGACATATTGAGTATCTGAATAGCATAGTAAGCAAAGTGCATCATTTAAGTAGTATAAGCAAGCAAGGATAAGTGTAACAAATATATGAAATTGAAATTTATGAATGTGATGGAATGATATGCAATGTGTGAATGTGATAGGATCAATGTTCCCCCAGTGGATGTGTATGAGATGAGGTTCATTTATAAAATACCCCTCAACAATTAAGAATGAACCATATAATAAGAGTGCATCATCAAGAAATGATTTGAGAATGTGTTCTAGAAAGATATATCATAAATCATAGAGTGTGAAAAGTGAATGTGGTGAAGTTTATTTCATATTTATACCTTCATCAGTCAAGTATGAACTATGGAACTAGAGTGAATCATAGGGTAATGAAAATAAAAGGTGTGTATCAAATACGAGAGTGCTTAGAAATATTAGAAATGAAATGTGGAGCATGAAGTATGATAGTAGGTGCTAGAGAAAATTCTAGTGATAGTATGGGGGTAAGTAGGATCCCCCAAGTGTATGTGTGATGGAGATCTATGTGGTGATGTGAGAAGGACCATGCCATGGTGGTGGAGTTTGAAATGTGTCCCAACCATCAATATAAGGATTAACTTGTTTGAAAAAAATAATGGATGTTGAAGTGGAGTAGGGTGGAGAGGGACCTTGAATGGTTGTAGATTACTTCTAATTAATAAGGTTATATAATAATTGAGAGAGGAGGGGATGAACTGATTTTTAGAGGAGGTTTCTTAGTTGGAATGGGTTGGTAACACTATAGATGAATTAATAGGAAGAGATAATGGGGTAGATAGTTTTGAATACGGTTTAACATTAGGTTGGATAGGTGGTAATTGACTTACCATATAAGGAACATTAGAAATGATGGAATGATGTTCACTAGACATAGATGGATCATATTTGGGAGCCCAGTGGGTTTGAAAAATTAAAGATGAGAATGAAGTAGAATGTTGTGTAACAAATGAGATAAAACCATGATTCCCAAGGTGATTAATTATTCATTTTAAAGCATAACAATAATTGTCATTATGTCCATTAATTATGTGATAATTGTAAAATGGAAGACCTATGTACTTGGCAAGTCGATAAGGAGGATAGTAATGAGTAGTTGGTAAGTTTATCAATTGATGAGTGAGGACCGAGGAAGAATGCCATGTTTCTTTAGATTAAAATCAAACTTAATAGGTGTGGGTAGCGGAAGACTTGGGGTTCACCGTTATGAGCATATGTAGAAGTCATAGAAGTAGCATAAGAAGCATCCTTGAGATGTTGGATTTCATCTTTAAGAGATGTAATCGTGGTTTCCATAGCTTGGATTTTGTCTTGAAATAAACAATGCAAAGATTAAAATGAATCTAATATGGGTTGATTGGATGAAGGATTAAGAGTGATAAAGTCATCAGATAGACAATATAAAATGGTACTTACTTATGTGGGTGCCGTATTACGAGGGAGATACATAGGGTCTAGGGATTTTGGATGACATCTTTGCAAGGTGGGTGCATTTAAAGTAAGTCCTGAGGAGATTAAAGGATTCTTAGGATCCATGAAAGAAGAAAATGAAGGATCCAAGTGTATGATCATGAGTAGGGTTCACTAAATGATTTAATTTAACTTGAAGTAAATATAAATATTGTAGATTCACTACTTTGAAACATATAATGTATAAATGCTATAATATAGGAATGACATAAACAAACTAAGATGTAATTATGAAACCCTAAGAAAGAGAAATAGAAAGAATGACTTAGTTGATATTTTGCAATATGGAGCTGATCGAGCTAGGACAAGTGATGAAAATTATGCGGGCAAAATCGTTATTCATCCTATGTAAATTATGGAGTTCAAGAAGGTGGATGGGTGCCTTTGGAAGGAAATGGGAACTTGGGTGTTGATGACTGGATCTAGGCACCTCTAACAATGTAAAACCTTTGGATATGCTTTCTGTTATGTTGTTAAAGTGTCGCAATTATTTCTACGATCACATGTTGTTCACACTATGATCACGAAGGTAATTTTAACCTAAAAAGAGATATTTACCTGCACAATCCCAAATTGCATCAAACATAAAAAGGAAAATGTAGGATGGGGAGTCAAATTGACCCTAGTAGTCACCTTAAGAGTTTACTTACGAATGAGTTTGCACTACTATTGGCATGTGGTTGTTAAGTTTTTAGTGATGTAAAAGGTATATTAATGATGAATCAGGATGTAGGAGATCTATAGAGAGCTTGGAATGACTCAAACAAGGCAGAACAGGTCAGTAGCTTGGGAACACCTGATGAAGCATATTCTTCTTTAACAACTAGTGATAGGTACAAGAAAAGTGATTATGTGACAAAACACACCAGAATGATGTTAGGAATTTTCTAGCATGTATATGATGTGGAAATAAGTTCAAAATGATGAATATAGGGGCACATGAGGTGAATTTTGTCAAACTAGCTCAGTTTAGGATGTCAAATCCTTAGACCTAGTTAGAAAAGTGACCTAGAAAGGTGAAGTGAAGAATTAAGGCTACTAGTGAAGCATGTTAAAGGTCTAAAATGCATTATGGGACATGTACGAGGGGATAAAAAGTGAATAACATGATAGTCATGGTGAGTTGCAGTGTAAACTAGCTCAAATTGGCCTATTTTAGGCACCCAACATGAGAGCATGATGCAAAAAAATGTGAATCAATCCGGTCTGAAAAATAATGGTAAGTGTGTAGGGACATTTAAATATTCCAAATATTAAGCTACAATTCAAATTTCAATTGTTAAAGGAACTTTAGAGTCATTAGTATAACTTCCTTTCAAGACAAACAAGTTTAACACACACAAATGATATTGGAATATAAGTTTTAGAGTGAATAGGAAACAATGGTCATTTGAGTTCATGGAGGATGTAGTCATGAAGGTTTCGTCCAAATTTTAGGATCTAAAGATGAATTTTGCTCAAGATATTGCATTTTATGTAAAATTGGGTTAAGTAAAGTTGCTTAAAATAGCACCTGACTTCTTAGCTTGATCAAGAAAAATTGTGGAGCCTTCTTTAGATAAATAACAACAAAAATTTTGAATATAATTGGGATAAAAATATTTTCAAAAATATTGAGGTCAAATGGATGAGAAACAAGAAAGTTTTAACCATTTTGTGAAGTTGTTTGAAGCCTTCCTCAAATCCGATTAAGTTCGGTAAGGAAGAAAAATATTGTTTATTCATTCAAATTGAATTGATTTGTATTTAAAATTATTATATATTTTAAATAAATCATCAGAGGTCAATTTCATGGTGTTTTTAGTTCATGATGCTTGGTGGGACCCACTAGAAAACAAGTGTTTTGTGAATATTTCAGTGTACAAGAGAAAATTATAAAATAACCTCTTCTCAAATTTGAGGTGGATGATGTTGGGGATGTTTTATTAAACTTAAAGAAGTCACTTGGGTTACTAATTTGGAGAAAATTGGAGAAATGGTTACATATTTGAGCTTACCAACAAAAGGAGCTTGTTTTGAGAAGCTAGTGAAGGAGAATGAAGGTAACCATGTTGAATTATATTTTATTTATAATCATTTTTATGTGTCATATGATGTGTGGAAGTTCATGGTTCAGTTTGGAAAGTTCATTTCTTGCTTAAAGGTGATTGAGCCAAAACTACCCTATTAGGCCTATTGAGAAGCATGTCTGAATGAGTATGAAGGTGAGTTTTTCTCCATTTTACCTATAGTTATAAGTTCTTGAAAAATTTCTATACATCTCATTTTAAGTTTCAAATATGATAATAATCCATGAGAAGTGTTTTGGAGGTGTTTGGTCATATTGCATGGAAGACTAGTTCTTGAGCTCTCAAGATCAGCTAGACCAATATATGAGTTTCAAGATTTTGAAGGCATTATGACATGAATTGGAGCATGAAAATTATTTTATGAGTTATTATAATCCATGATATTTCCATTTATATGTTACTTTCCCATGATGTCAAGTTTTGAGGTGCGAATCATCTCAAGTTTGGCAGACCAAATTCTGAGAACAAGGAACCAACCAGGAAAGTTTTGGGAAAAGGTATTTTTGGAAGACTTATGATTTTAATTGGATCTTACTTATTTTATTTATTGAAATTATAATTCCCAATATTCAATTTATTATATTTTTTTTTCTTCGAAGGTGATTGGAAGCACTTTATTAGCGTGATATTCGTGGATTGTATTTTTTAGATGTTGATTTGAGAACACCTAGGAGTATTATTGCTGATTTGTGATGATGTGTCAAGTTTATTAACATGTGTATGAGTTTTTGGACTTGGGGTATATATTCACACCAATTTGGAACTCTTTTGGAAAAGTTTAGGAGCTAAAAAAAAAAGGTGAGCACACTTGTGCACTAGAGGAAAAAACTAACATGACCGATTATACAAGTCGGTTTACAGAGGACAATTGTGTAAGAGATTATAAGTTTTTCAGGTGGTTAAGTTTTCATTTGAATTTAGTAATATCATATGATTATTAATGATCAAATGAGAAATTATGAATTATATGGTAAAATCCAAGAATGGAAGAGAGTTCATAAATGAAAAATGTCAGCAGTGTAATGATTACTTTTTGGCAGTTTTGTTTTAGGTGACTCTCTCCTTCATGGGAATGAATTTTGGTGATGTAATAAGTTGTATGGGAATGTAAGAGAGTATAGATAATATTTATTTATTTTTCCATGTATGGAGGTTGAAAAATTAATGAGCCAACAAAAATGGAAAAATCAAAGATAGGAGCAACCATGGAAGATCAAGGTGCAACAAAGATCAAGCTTGAATTAGGTGACTCTTTGAGAGTGTTTTTGTGAAATAAATTATTTTTGTATATGATGATATATTGTCACTCTAAGTGAATATGAGAGAGCATTTTATGTGTGAGAAATTCACTATGTTTAAAGGGGGATGAGAGAGAAAAATAGAGAAGAGCTGATTTAGTGATCATATTTGTTGAGTTAAACAACTAATGTTTGTAAATGGTCAAAATTATTGTAAACCAAGTGGTTTATTTTTTTTCTAAAGATTTTTATCTTCTTTACAAGTGGTATCTTGTTAAATATGTATAATTTGTAGCTTGGGACAATAAGAAGTGTAGTTCCTTATCTAGTGGTAGCTAGGCTAAACTAGGGTTGTAGCTCCTTGTTGAGTGGTGGCTCAACTAAAGAGATCATTGTAATATAGGGATAGTTATCCCATATAGTGCTATGATTTCAGTGGGTTTTCTCCCATCTTGATGGGTTTCCCACTTACATGAGGTGTCCTTGTGTGTGTATCTCTCTATCTTTTTGTTTTATTGCTCTCACTTTAGTTGTGTTGAATTCATGGAATGCACTATTGGATAAGCTTGTAACAAGAGTTGAAAATTTTGAGTAAGGAATGATTCATCCCCCTCATTACAAAATATTATAACAATTGGTATCAGATCTTGGACCTTATTGATAAGCCTAACAACTTAAAGGTGCTTCTCAAGACTCAAAATGACAATATCAACTCACAAGAAGCATCAAGATGAAGCCCACAAAGAGAAATTGCTGATGGAAATGTGAGTTTGTAGTAGCTCCATGCATGATTAGATTATGAGGAAGCATATGTCAATCTTGAAGCTGAGTTGGAGAGTGCACTAGAAGAATTAGACAAGTCAAGGAAGAAAAACAAGAAATTGAAAGCCTACATCAAAGCTTATGAGAAGCACATCACCCTTATTGAGAATAAATTGAGAAAGAAAGATCAATATGATGCTCAAGAATGAAAAGAAAATGATTCTCAATCAGAGAAGGTGTTAGAATCTCTCAAACTCAAGGAAGAAGAGGTTACCAAGTTGAGAACCTTGGTGATGGAACAAGAAGGTCAAATTATACACCATGAAGAAGTGTTGGCCCAAAAGGATAGAGAACATGATAATGAGATATAGGAGCTTGAGGGAAAATTAAAATTTATATCTAAGGTTCTTAAGGAAAAAATTAAAGAGTGTGATAAATTGAGCTCATCCATGAAGACACTTCAAGATGACTTGAACCAAGAAAAACAAGAAAATGTGAAGGAAAAGGAAAACAATGAAGCTACACCAAGACATTCCAAGGAAAATGGAGGATTCAAAGAGCCCAAGAAGATAATCAGACAACCCAATGCAAGGATAACACCAAGTAAGTTCTATGGTTCATGTTTTTCATGTCATGGTTTTGGTCACAAGGCTAGAGAATGCAAATGGATTAAGGTAGAAAAAGAACATCCATGGAGGGATTGCAAACCCGAGTTTGAGAAGAATAGGATATGTTTCAATTTCCATGAAAGAGGTCATGAAGCTAGGTGGTTCTTAGAAGATCCTAGGAATCAATCTTGCACAAATGGATCTCCTAGAAACAACAAACATATCATTTTCTTCAAATGTCTAAAACCTAGAAACTATGCCAAACATTACTAAACTAAGCTATATGTTTATACGAAGAAGGAAGTGGAAAAATACAAACCTTAATATTATTTCAAAGGAAATCCTAATGCAGTTAAAGAGATATAAACTAAAGACAAGAAAGAAAAAGGAAAAGCCATAATGATGGATGACTCAAGATAGGACAAGGTGAAAACCAAGGCATGTGAAATTAACTTGAATCAAGTAACAATGGAAGAAGGAATGATTTCTCAATATGAGGATAATACATGTGTGGAGAATCCTAAGGTGAACTTGGAATCATGAAACAAAGGCACAAATCCTTCCCAACAAAATAGTGCATAAAAATTCAAGGTGTTAGAGCATGAATGAGGAAGAAAGCATGGAGTCAATGGACTCATCAGATGAGTTCATGTTTTATAGTGATCCAAGGAGCATGGAATATATTCACTATTATTATTCAAGACATCCATAGGTTGGATAAGAAATGGGCATAAAGAGTATTTGGGAAAATTCATCAAACAAGGTCATGAAAATAGTATGAGGGTCTAGACTTAAGAGAGATTGAGCTATATCTTGTAAATGAAGCAATGTAACTTGTGTTGAGAATATAATGGTTACTTCAAGATGTAATTTACATGGTACCAAGAAGTGGGAAGAATTTCATGCTAAGGAAATGAGCTTAGTGAAATATTTACATTAATAGTATGAGTTCAAGATTGAAAGTTTGATCATTCTACATGCTCATTAAGTGATAAAAGGGTTTGATATGCAAGAAAATCAAGCTTTAATGCCTTATTGTATAGTTTGAAATCATGGAGACATCCAAATGTACCAAGGATTACCATGAAAGTCCCAAAAAGAGATGGTCGATAGATAACACATACCCAAGTGGATATGAAGGGCACAAGGTTGACTTATTACATGAAAAACTAGTATAAAATTCTTCAGAGGATCAATTCAAGTGCATCAAATAAGATGACCTATTCTTCTCTAACTGAGATTCTTATCTTTATGGATGGAAGGTCAAGAAAACATTGAGAGAAAGTTTCAATGCTCAACTCAAGGTTTGACAAGTTGCATAAGTGGTAGTAGGGTGTTGGAAGCTTAGTGAATGTGAGTTATAGGTACTAAGCATAGGAAAATTCGATACATGCACTAGTAAGAGATCTTGATACAAATAATAAACTTGTGTTAAACAATCGATTGACTAAACAAGCATACAATGGGGTATATACCATTACGTGTTGGCAAGTCTTGTGCACAATTCACTTGGACAGATAGTGGAATGAGTCTTGAAGAAATATTTCAAGTTAAGGAAGCTTAAATAGTTAGAGAGAATGACCATTCTTGTAATGCCCCATATTTAGCTCATTAAAACTCAACCAAAACCACTAAAATCCCGACAATTATTTTATAAACACACTTAAGATTACTTATAGTTTAATTCCCCAAGGTTAAAGATTGTAAGGTACCCCCTTATTCCACAATTGATTGATTTATTTTAAATAAATTATTAACCTATAGTATAATACTTAATCACCCCCTTAAATAATACAATAAAATTCACCTAAGAAAACCCTTTATTTATTAGCCAATAATATTACGAGTCTCATTTAAGTCTAAACCTAGCAAAGTCCCCAATACTCTAAGTACCCATTAAATATATTCACCCCTTACCCCCGATATAAATTTAAAGCCCATAACTTAAAAGTGTGATGGATTAATATACACCCTAGGATCCTTTTAATCCCATCCCTAGATCTTAGGGATCTCTAGCAAACCTTAATCCTCTTCTTTTTGTTTCCTTAATATTATTGTTTTATTTTATTTTGCCTCCCATTTTGCGAGGTAGAATCCAGGGAGAAGGATGGAGGAGGAAGGGAGGCTATGGAGATATTTTGGGTTATACATTTTAGATCCTTTTCATTTTGACTTACATTGCAAAGGAAATAAGGAATCCTCCTCATTTCTCGGTTTTACATCCATTAGGGTTTCAAAACCCTCTTTTGTTTTTTTTTGATTTCTTTCGTTATACAAACATATTTATTTTGTTTTCAAAAACTAGAGGGTTTTGGTTATATTACACACACACACACACACACACACACACACACACACACACACACACACACACACACACACACACACACACACACACACACACACACACACACACACATGATATAGAAGTCAAATTACATATTTTTGTAGTGGTTTTAATGTATGCGCATAGGGTAGAATTGGCGGTCAAGGCCGTTGTGTATGCGACACGGGGGTAGGGATTGTGTGGTGTGACACAACCACACCACGGTGTTTTTGGTTTGGTCATGCCACACCACACCCAAACAAAGGAAAGGGGATAGGAGTGCGGCAAGCCGTGACCTATCTCCCCTCCCTAATATTTTATCTTTTTTTTTTTTAAACTTTTCCTTTACAAAACTTAACAATCGAATAATTTTTAATATTTTATTTTATTTTATACGGATCCTCTATCAATGCATTTATATATATATATATATATCAATCTTCTAGTTTAAAAATATATATATGTATATGTGTGTGTGTGTGTGTGTGTGTGTGTGTGTTAAAAATTGTGTGTGTGTGTGTGTGTGTGTGTGTGTGTGTGTGTGTGTGTGTGTGTGTGTGTGTGTGTGTGTGTGTGTGTGTGTGTTATATAACAAATTTGCTAATTATCATTCTATTATCTAATATTTCATATAATTAGGAAAAACACTATTCAAATGTAACATTATAATAATCAATCATATTTTAAATGAAAATACAAATTTAGTCCCCCTAATATAAATCTTTTTCAAATGGAGATATAAGTGATTTTTTTTTTTTTTTTTTTTTAAAACATAAGGAGAACTTATTTCCCCATTCCTTCCATGATAAAATAATCATAACTCCCCAATAGAATACAACTCTTTGAGAAAATAACAAAGTAATCCCTCCATTTTTACACTTAAAATAATGAGGAATAAAGACATGTATAAACATAATGTTTATATATATTTCAAGATCCATGATAAGCCAAATCCCCTTAGTTGATTAACTAAATATTCGAACACATTTTTTAGAACTTCTTTTTAAAACTGAAAATGCATTTCTAATTTTATAAAAAAAAGTTCAGTAATATACATCCAATACAAAGAAGTAAGATATTTCCATGATTGTAGAAAACAAGCCTTCTATATTTTTATTTCCAAGTAGACAAAATGAATAGTAAACAATGTAAATAATATGATCATTTGAGGAGTTGATTCAATACTAAACTACACTATCACTTCACACATCTTGGGCTAATATATGCCGAGAGATGTCATAATAAAATCTGCATTCTTCCTTTCCATAACTCATGCCAATAAAATCAACATTTTATAAACCACAATGCCCAATACATGTGACTTATTTCACTTATTACAACAAGCAAAAAAAAAAGGCAAGAGTAACCATTTAGTTAACTCAATAAATATTCCTTTCTTCCAACCTTCATTCCAATGCATATGAATATACAACATTTTATCCCATATCCCAAGCTTTACCATATTACTTTTAAATAGCTAAGATGCATAACCATAGTTCCCATGAAACCATGTTTACAACACAATACACTAAATCAAGAATAGGAGTTAATTTCAACATGAAATAATCAAAGTTTAAATACAACAACATTTCTTTTTAAGGAGAGGATAAAAGATTCAATCTTTTAACTACAACCATTCAAGGTCTTTATCAAGGAAG
This sequence comes from Taxus wallichiana var. yunnanensis, assembly GCA_018340775.1. Classification (NCBI taxonomy): domain Eukaryota; kingdom Viridiplantae; phylum Streptophyta; class Pinopsida; order Cupressales; family Taxaceae; genus Taxus; species Taxus wallichiana. The sequence goes on from CM031239.1 coordinate 487,403,393, forward strand.
GAGAACTCAACAAAGGATACAACACTTTTTAAGTGCAAGATACAAATAAATTCCAAGATGGGAGACTAATAAAAAGAGTTACAAATTTTTACAAGAACCAAATAAAATCCAAGTGGAGAAGCCTTCCCTAAAATGGGGAAGAACATGTCAAGATCTTGAAATTTTCTTCAGCAATTCTAAGCCAAAACGACATGATTTCCATTCCAAACGTAGTCTTCAAACAAAAGGAAGAAAAGACCCAGTTACCTCCAAACCAATTGGAATCATTAAATTGATAGGTATAAGTGATTTGCATGATAAAATTCATCGTATGCATTATTCAATAGATAACATACAAATATAAAGGTTATGGTTTGCTATAAAATAGAAAACAACCATAAACATATAAATCCCTATGATTCCTCAACAAACTTATTAATGTGTGCGTTGTTCCAACTCACTACAATTTTCCACACATTTGTTACTAATAATATAATCACTCAAACACATTAATGAAATATAATGTATGCACTAAACTAGATATTTCCTAACATTTCCCCTTAGTGTAAACATGAGGAAAAACACCATCTTCAACCAAGCAACATGCCACTTTGTAGCCTATACATGGTATTGATCCTCAACACTGACTATGGGAAATACATCATCCATGAATAGGGTCCCATCAACCTATCAAGTGAATATATGAATTGGGACCCATCCACCAATTCACATCAACCATCAAGTCAATCTGATCAAGAACACTTCCTACTATAGAATTAATGGTACACATCTCCACATCATCATCATCATATGGGAAAATACAAACACTATACTACACACAGGAATAGGGATGCTCATATTTCCTTATTCATAACACACAACAAAATGTGTCACTAAATTAGTTTGTGGCCTCTGAGGTAGTGATGAACTTGAGGACATTGATTTTTCTTACCTCCATTGCCTCCATCCTCCAATAACATGTTGTTAACTCAACTAGATTTGGATATGAAGCTTAAATGATTCCCACATTGTTTATTATCCCCCCACAATGTGAAATCATTTATTTTCTGGACATCGGGTAACATTGAAAATGTGCCAAGTAAAGAAAATTTTTATTAAAAAACTTTTAACTCGACTCACAATGAAATTTTGATGACTAAAAAAGAAATTTCACTCTTGACAATACAATGATACTTGACAATAACAAAACTCATTTGAATAACAACATATTCATGACTTGACATGACATGTTGGAAGATGATAAAACTCATATGAGATGAATCATAATAACTAATGAATGATATAATTTAAAAATAAATAGAAGACACTTAATGATAAACATGATAATGGTGATAAATAAGACTATTTTTGTATAATAATGGAATACATAACATGAAACAACTACAAAATCTAATATACTATTTATGACTGCAACCTACTTAGATTGATAATAGATAAAATGATTGAAAAGTAATTTTTAAGTACTTTTTAATATGACTCCCTAAAATGTATGACACGTTAACTCTAAATATAAAGGTATGTACAAAACATTTATTCAGTTTAATGACACACTAGTACATTAACCAACACATTTGAAGACCCAAATTAAAGTTGACATACCATAGTCAATGCATCTATATCATGAATTTAAAACATAATGTCTTCAATCACTTTACACTTTGGAAAAAGGAACACATGGGTTAGATGTGGTGGAGCAATGAAATAGGAAGCTTTAAAAATGTAAATATCCACCCTTAAATATACTACATCCTTGTGTAGTTTTCATTTCACCATGAAATGCATAATTCTTCTTGCACATTTCCATATAAACAAAACGTAGATATTGATGTTGGTCTAATATAAAGATCTATTGTAGGAAGGGTGAGTGATGAAGAATTCAATGATGGTGAGACCGGTGATGAGGAGGAGCTACTCAAATATTGACCCAGATGTAAGTTGATGCAAAGCCTTTCTAAGCACTCTCCACTTTCGAAGATAATAATATGGAATAGCCTCACATCATTGGAGTCAAATGTTAGTTAATAAAATAGCATGCATGCTTGACAACTTCAACATGTAGATTGTCAAGATTCTATTAAATTTGCTCGAGTGAATTATCACAATAGGAGAATCAAATCAACATAGACAAAACTAATCAAAAATATATTTTATTCATCTGCAATGAATTACATTCACAAACTATTATATAGCCACAACATTAGATAAAATAATTCCTATAAAATAGGAATTCAATCAAAACATTATCCGTTTATATAATTTTTGGGTATAAAAAAGCAATAGAATATATTGTTTGTTACAACAATATAAAATAACCGTAACAAACAATAATTTTTATTATCTTGTAAATATTCATTTCCTAACATTCCCCCTTAATGTTTACATGGTACCAAAAGAAATTTCACAATTCCTCTATAACCTTCCCCCGTGCTTGCTCATGATCTTGTTAAAACACTCGAAGTGAAGGTAGAAGAAGGAACACATCAACTTATTATTAACCATGCACCTTTGTTGGGAATACATTTGATCGACGAGGATGAGAACATGCTCGGGAATAATTTGTTTATCAACTAGTGACTCTAGGGAACAATCTAACCTAACAATGTGGGAACTCAAGAAGGAACACATTAGAGCAGCCCTACAAAGGTTTTCTAGAGGCTAACCAAAAACCTAAGTATGAATAGGAACACATCTAACTGTTCAACCTCTTCAAGACTCATGATGCTGCATTTCACTGTGCTATCTATTCTTCACTATGTTCTTACATTGAGGAATTACGTAGGAATAGCCACATACTAGTGAACAAGAACATACCACATCTGTTCTTATTTTTCACACCATGCTGAAATGCTAAAAAGCGAATACAAACACATTGCATTCTAAAACAAGGCACACCACTCACACACTTACCACCAAAGTAGTCAAGTAGCCCTATCATTGGCAATTAACGAAAGGTCGCTGGTTGTCCTCCAGCCTTCAATGCCTCCATCCTCCAATAACAAGCTAGTAGCTCAGATGATATTAACTTTAAGGCTCAATAGTTTCAAAATTGGGTTTATTTTTTCTCCCCTCGTAATGTGAAACATTTTATTTTCCAGACGTTGGATAACATCGAAAATCCATCCATGAGGAATTTTTTTAAATTTTACAGACTTTTTACAATGATTGATAATTTAATTTGACAACTAAATGACAACACTTGATGACTTAAACAACACTTTTGATGAGTGACTTAGATGAGACATAATAAAGACAACACTAATGTAACCCGACACTTGTTAAACCATAAACATGACTAATAAATATTCTTTTGGATTTTGACTCCCTTTTGGACAACACCTAAAAAACACTTTAGCTACATCTCACAATGACAATCGACATACTACGACATGAAAAAATATAATAACTATGAAGTGTTTTAAGCCCTCTATTGACAAACATACTCGTGTACTAGTGACTAACACATTATTTACTATTAATGACTTGAATAAACAGTTAATGATATTCAATTAAAGATTATATTTGATTCTACAACAAAATAACTTATGGACTTTGGATGTCGATGATGATGGATAAAATTTTATTCTAATAAACATAGACTTAAAAGTAAAGAGACTGATGCATATCACAAACATGCAACACATAGGAAGACAGGGCGATAGAAATATACAATGATTATATGTTTGTATTGATTCAACGTGGATAGGAGAGTGTACGGTAAATGTATACTATATATTACTCGTTCCGAGATTGACACCAAATCAAAACAAAATACAGTCCGCAAGAAGACTCATGAGTTGAGACATGCCACTATGGATCTGGAGTTAGATCTTTTGATATTGAAATCTGCACGGTTAGAAGGAAAAAAAAGTTGAGTTTCTTACCAATTTCTACAACTTATCCTCGTCAATCCTCGTACTTCATGAAAACATTCGTTGGAGATTTTGACAGAGATTTTGTTAGAGTTGAATTATCACAGTACGAGAATCAAATCAACACAGAGAAAAATAATCAAAAAGATATTCTATTCAGCTTGTAATGAATTATATTCACAGGCTATTATATAGCCACAATATTAGATAAACTACTTCCTATAAAATAGGAAGTCAATCAACAACTTACCCGTTTATATTATTTACGGGTATAAACAAACAATAGAATATATTGTTTTTTACAACAATATAAAATAAATATAACAAACAATAATTTAATCTCGTAAATACCCAACTAAATATTAATTTCATAAGAGATTCCACCAACAAATGAATTCACGAGTTGTGAAGACATGTTACAAATTTTAGAGTAGAAAAGATGCAAATATGGCAATGGCTATTCAATCCAAGGAGATGCAATCAATGTGCACGAGACTACATAAATACCATGTACCTTTCTTTGTATATATAAATATTTGATTTGAAGGTGATTAGTGAAACATAGACTAGATCAAAATATACTAGAAAATCTCTTAAACATTATCCTTCTCTCATTGACCAAAGAACCCGACACAATTGTTCTTCCCTGAAGATCCTTTTAATCGCCATCAAAGAAACCATGGCTATAAGTTTTCCGATACCAAATGATAGGTATAAGCGATTTACACAATAAAATTCTTTGTATGTATTATTCAATAGACAATGTACAAATATAAAGGTTATGGTTTTCATAAAATAACAAACAATCGTAAACATGTAAATCCCTATGATTCCTCAACAAACTTCTTAATGCGTGAGTTGTTACAACTTACTACTATTTCCACACATTCATTCCTAATAATATAATCACTCAAACACATTAATGTAATATAACGTATGCACTAAACTAGATATTTCCTAACATACATGCCATCTCCAACACATGGAGGGCATGCTAGCCTCCCTCCAAGCCCATCGGAGAGAGAGTAGTAAGCCTCAAGTAGCACAAGAAAATAGGGAAGGGTAACAACACACAAGCCCAATATGAAAACTCATACAAAAATCAAATAAAAAAACCATCACATGAGGAAAACTCATACAAAAATCAAATAAAAAAACCATCACATGAGGAAAACTCCATGTTTTCCTCAAAGGGGAAGAGTGGAAAGAATCCCATAAGAAGCCAAAGTTCGAACCAACCATAGGAACATAATAATAATATCAAGTACCCTCCTTATCTCTCCAATAAAAATTCCCTCTTTATCTCTCCAACCCAAGCACCGAGCCTCCTCCTTGGAAGGATTTTCAAACCATGCATGATTTCCTTTCCAAGGATGGGGAGGGAGTTAAAACCATATGAAAATCCTTCACCATATCAAACCATATGAGGGGAGGAATAAATTAATACCATCATGGCTTACCCATAAAGCGATGTGGTAAAAAGGGCCTTCCTCCCTCTTCCCCAACAAATCCAAAAATCTATTACAAAGCATGATGGATGGAGAAAAAGAAAGGAAATCAAAATTCACAAAAATTCCCATACAAACATACAAACAACAACACATTTGACACCATTTTTATTTCAAAATCACATTATATTATCATAAGCAAAAATGAGAGGGATACATGGAGGCCTACCTAAATCAATACATCCCAAACTCAAAGCAATCCAAAACACTCCAAATTTCCAAGCTCCACAAGCTCTCTCCAAAATCTCCAACTCCAAAATGCAAGAATGACCAAAAAGTCCCAACCCCTCTCCATGAGGGAGTATAAAAGAATAAAAAATTACAATCCTCCCAAATGAGAGGGTGACATGTGTCACCCATCTCATCTCCCCACAAAAGATTCCCAAAAACACAAAGAGGATAAAACAAAACCATTTTAGGAGGTAATCTCCCAAATTCCCCAAAATATAAATAAATCCAACACCCTATAACTTTTAAGAAACAAAACAACCAACCATTCTTACAAGATAGTGATATGTGAGGGGTCAAATGGGAGGAAACTCCCACTTGGCCTTGAAAAGAGACCCCCTACCCATAGGTAGGGTCCAAGGGTCTCATTTCCATGAAAGGGGAGCTCCCAAAGTGAAAAGAGGTCCCCAAAATTGCCACATTTAGCCCAAATTCGAGATTGGGCTAAATGACACAAGGGTTGAGGTAGTGGGGCCCACCCAAGGGGTGATTATGTGGTCCCAACTTCCTAATAACAAATTTAATTAATCCTAATACACTTCTAACACATATGGGGACCATTAGGTCAATAAACTAGTTTAACTCAAGAATAAACAAATCACAATAACATTATTACAATTTGGAATCACTCATGGTGTCCCAAACACGAACATGCCACAACATACAAGGCTACACACAATCATGCATGACTAGGACTTGGCCCGAGTCATTTGTTTGTGCAACTTGAGGTGTATTACCACTGGAACCCACATTCTCCTATGCCTTGTAACACACACTCATGCAAACATTAAACATACATGCTCAATAAAATATATTAATTAAATAATCTTAATAAATCAATCATGGATAAATCACACTAACTATACCACAATAAATGTCAGTATGAAATGGCTAAATGCTAATCATATGCATCCATATTAACTCAAGCTATACTATCCATCTAAGCATTACATGACTACATCCAATTAGCCATTACAAATCAAATGATCACCAAGTATACGAAAAAACCATACGTAAATCCATCACATATGAAATGAAACCAACTGTACCATAACATGTTGATATCCAAAACCATACCATGCAAGAGCTAAGATAATGATCCATAATACTAGCTTGGTGCTATGTGCCCAAATCACCACAAGTGTCATCAAAAGAACCATAATAAGAACATATAGTATCCAAATGGTGCTAAAATCCTTGTCCATCATCAAATAAAAGGAATGAGTCAATGAAAGAACTAATGGAATAAGAGGTAGGAATTACAATCCTCTAATGGATCCTTGTTGAAAATCCATCTATTCGAGGAGTCTTGATATAAACATAACTATCTATTCGGATATGATTGTGTGCTAATGCACAATGAAATAAGACTACAATGAGAGGTAAGGGAGTTGTTGATAAGTTAATAAGTGTCTTGATAGGTCATAAATTTTATCCTAGTCCTTATGAAGCCTACGGGGAATATCGGAGGTAATTAAACAATGAAGGAATCATTTATTTTTCCTTCTCGGCCCGTCTGATGTAGAAAACCCCTAAACTAGGGTTTATTAGACAAAAATCATGTTTTCTTGAAAACTAACAGATGAAATCCCTTGAAAATTTGGAGAAAAATCTATAATGTGGTCAAATAGGTGTTGGAGAAGGAATAGAGAAAAGGGATCCTCAATCCCCAAGTTATTCATGACAATTTCTTGAGTCAAGTATGCACAACCTAAGGAAGCCTTAGGGTTTGGTAGAAAGTTGAAAGTTGATGACTCAGACCATCGAAAAGAGGTATGAAACTATGAACTTGTATTCTTAACAACCTTCCTAGTATGTTTATGTAATCATAGGGCTTTAGTGGATGGGAAATACAATGTTGAGTATGATAGTCCTCAAGATAACATGTAAAGTGCAATGAGTTGATGAAGACATAAGGGCATACTTGTAAGTGAAGGAACCTCAATAAAGGTTGAGACTTAGAAACTCTTATACATCACCTAAAGAGATATGAAAACTACGGTTGAGATTTTGGATGTTAAGAATTTGGGTAAAATATTGATATGCATGATAGTCACCTACCATCTATAATGAGGTACAATCAAGGAAGGATTATGGTGAGAAGGAACACTTAAACCTAGAATTTGAAGCCCAATTTTTCATCCACAACATTGAGGGAAGAGGATGCATTAAGAAGAGTGTGAAAAGGAAATCAAGAAGTTTTTAATTCCTAATCAAACTTTGAATCCTTTCACTTGATGACAATAAGATTGAGTACACGTGTAGTACATGAGAACAAGGAGACCAAAGAGGAGTTTATGGTTGAATGATTATTAAGGAGAGTTGAAAAATGTACTAGTTATGTGATAAATTCTCTAGAGAGGATTATATAATAAAGTTGTCTTATAAGCCCCAAGTCTATCAAATGCTCAAGAATCTATGACAACTTGAAACGGAGTCAAGAAAGACAATTGTATTTTGAAGTCGGTTTTAAGGAAGGATTTATTATATTTTGGGAGTGTACAAAGGCGAGAGAAAAATAGAGTTGAGGGCCTTATGAGGCATTGTGATTTTGGTATCATTCATAACCTTGGAATTTGTAAGAAGAAGTGTTTCAAAGCCAAAAAGAGTGTTATAGGGAAAAGTAAATTCTGCCATGACTGTAGATGGCATTTGGTAGGTTGAAGATTTGAATTGAACAAAGATCAAAAGATGATGGAAATTGTCAAAGATCTAAAAGAATATCCTATAGGTATGGACTACAAACTACAATTCTGAGAAAGATACAAGGTAGGGGGAGCAAGAGCACAATGTGACAAGATACCTGTGGTATAAAAGAAAGGGAAGAGTTAACAATAAATTTTAGAAGTTTTGATTTACAAAAGAAGTCATGTGCCGAAAAAGTGTGTAGTAGCATACTCATAAGAAAATGAATACCGAGAATAGTATACAAGTCATAAAGACATCTCTAACATGTAATTAATCATGTAATTAATACATCAAGGAAGATGAAGGAAAAAATGATAAGAATTGATGTTAGATGTATGATCAGCCCAAGGGGGAGTAGGAGTTATAACTAAATAAGCTAGTAGATCATAAAAATGACCACATAAACACTTAAAAAGTTATTAAGGATAGAGGTATAGATGAGAAACCACCTAGATGACTAAATGACAAGATAAAAGGTAAGATTTTGGCATCAATGGTTATAGTTTTATATTACAAAACTAGGGGGAGAAATAAAGGAATGTTTCAAGTAATATACAACATGCAATGGATATACAAAGTTAGCCTCAAATTCTCTAAGAAGTTGTTTTAGAGACCCTAGTCCTAAATATTTATTACAAGCAACATGGAGAAGAAGTGAGCCTATAATTGAGTCTTATGAGTCAAGATACACATATTTAGGTGCTAAGAGACTATTTTCTCTCGGGTATAATATTGTTAGCATGTGTATGTGATATGAATCCATCTTCTAAGGGGAGTATTAGTGCTTTAAATGATTGAATGAGGACAAAAATAGAGATTAAAGAAGAAAATACAAGAGGAGGAGATAAAATTATGAATTTGGTTGATGTTTCCAACCATTTGAAGTGGAACCTAATCAAGTTGATGTAGGAGTATACCATAATCTAAAACCAAATTCTTTGTCATTAATGTAAAAAGGGGAGAAGAATCGGAGGTTTTTCCATCAATGACAGAGAGGGGAATTTTGGCATGTGGTTGTTAAGTTTTCATTGATGTCAAAGGTATATTAATGACAAATAAGGATGTTGGAGAAATAGAGAGAGATTAGAATGACTCAAACAAGGAAGAATAGATTAGTAGCTTGGGAACACCTACTGAAGCATATAATTCTTGAGCAACTAGTGATAGGTACAATTAAAGTGATGATGTGAGAACACACTAGGATGATATCAGGCCTTTATAAATTTCATATGATGTGGAAAAAGGTTCATAATGATGAATACAGGGGCACATGAGGTGAATTTTACAAACTAGCTCGACCAAGATCCTTAATCTTTAGGCCTAGTTAGAATAGTGACCTGGAAAGGTGAAGTGAAGACTTGAGGTTGATGGTGAAAATGGTAAAGGTATAAAACACATAATATGACATGTTGAAGGTGCTAAAAAGTGAAGAATAAGATAGTCATGGTGAGTTGTAGTGTAAACTAGCTCAAATGGCCTATTTCAGGCACCCAACATGAGAGATTGATGCAAAAAAAGATGAATCAATAAATTTAAGGCATCGGAAATGAGTATGGTCATTGTAAATAGTCAAAATATTAAGCTATAAGTCAAATTTCAACTATTAAATTCACTTTTAGAGTCATTGGTATAACTTCCCTTCAGGACAAGTAGGTTTAACATAAACACATGAGATTGGATTGGAAGTTTCAGAGTTAACCAAGACAAAATGAAAATTAGAGTTCTTGGAGGAGGTAGTCATGAACTTATGGTACAAATTTTAGGATCTAAAGATGAGTTTTTCTCAAGATATTGCATTTTTTGTAAAACAGGGTTAAGTAAAGTTGCTAAAATAGCACCCTGACTTCTTAGCAGTCAAGAAAAATTGTGAAGACTTATTTAGATAAATCATAAGATAATTTTTAAAGATAATTGGGATAAAAATATGTTACAAAATGTCTGAGGTCAAATGGATGAGAAACAAGAAAGTTCTATCCATTTTTGTGAAGTTGTCTGAAGCCTTCCTCAAACCCAGTTAAATTGGTAAAGAGAAAATTGATTCTTTATGCCTTTTAATTGAATTGTTTTGTCTTGAAAATTATTTAAGAGTGTAAATAAATCATAATAGGTCAATTTCATTGTGGTTTGAGTTCATGATGCTTGGTCGGCCCCACTAGAAAACATGTGTTTTAAGAATATTTTAGTGTACAGGAGAAACTTAGCAAAGGAAATCCTTCTCAAATTTGAGGTGGATGATGTTGGGGATTTTTTTTTCAAATTTAGTAAGTCACTTAGGTTACTAATTGGATAAAATGTGAGTAATGGTTGCATATTTGAGCTTACTGGAAAAGGGACCTTGTTTTGAGAAGTGAGTGAAGGAGAATGAATGTAACCATGTTGAAATGTATAATATTGATGTTTTTATTGCTTTGATCATCCTTGTTATGTGTCATATGATGTGTGCAAATTCATGGTTCAATTTGGAAAGTTCATTTATAACTTAAAGGTGATTGAGCGAAACTACCCTATTAGGCATATTGAGAAACATGTCGAATGGGTATGAAGGTGAGTGTTTCTCCATTTAACTGTTGGGTTAGAGAAATTTTTAATTATTGAGAGGGTGTGTGATTTGGGAACATAGGCATACATATGTGTCGGTAAATAAGGGTTTTCCCATGAAGACGGAGTTCGGGACTTAGCTAATTTTCCATGAAATGAGATAAGAATAGGAAAAACAGATGGAGTGCATACCATGTAAAGATAATATGAAGAAGAATTCATGGATAAGTAAAGTCTATTGTTGATCAAGAATTTTGCGCTTGTTACCTGTCCAAGTTAATGCACCAAACTAAACACAAAAACCCTGAAAAACTCCAATGAAATCGATACCTGATGGACAAGATCCGAAGATGTAGATGGATAAGGAAGCCGATGTAGATAAGACGGGCGCACACGAGCAATTTTGCACAGTAGATCCAAGTAACCTGCGAGACACCGATGCTTGACAGAAAAAGACCACGTTAAAAGATATTTAGGTGGACTGCCCGAGAAGCGGGTCCGGAAGCGATAAGCTCCTCGGGAGATGTCGATCCACGTTTTCAATTAATTAAAGAAGTATACATGATAAAATAACGTACAAGACTAGATTTTACGATCAAAGTAATAGAATCTAAAAAGCAGACAAAAAGCAACGAAAATAGGATTATGAAAACAAAAGTGGATTTGTGTTACTCGTGTATTTTTACCTGTCTGCGAGGATGATCGGCGTTGATTATGTAGAATCGGCGTTGATTATGTAGAATCGGTGAATGGTTAAGATCGGTGTCCCGGGTTAAGATCGGTGTCGGCCCGATGTAGATTGGCGTCGGCCCGATATGGATAGGCGTCGATCGAGACAAAGTGCGAGAAGATTTGGAAATCGGAAGCGAAAGGCCAAATCGTCAACATCTCTGGATCTGCGAAGCCGGAGAGATGCGCAAGGCTCCACCTATGCTTTGGATGCGAGGAACAGAGTCACCAGTAAAATAAATGGAGACGTGCGATATTGATGTGATAAGAGCGAGTAATGGTGCTCCTCTCAGGGATTGATTTGGACAAGATACACTCTCATTCGATAGATAATGTTCACGCTTGATGCTAAAAGATCTCTCGTTCTCCCTCTTACAATCTGTGTCTCTGTGTCACGATCTGTCTCTCTCGTGTTTTTTCATCCTCAGTAACTGAGTTCGGGCTTCTATTATAATCGGCGCCGCTTGAAAAATCGGCATCGACATAACTAGTAATGGTCGGCGCCTATCACTTGAGCAGAGACTCGAGGGCCAAAATGAACGATTTCTGGAAAGATAAGAGTTATCCCTCCACCTCAAATACGGGAAATATCCCACTTTGGGAGGAGGAGAAATAGGGGGATACATGGATAGGATAGATATGGGGTAGATAAGTGGTTAGGATACATGTGAAAAGGTGTAATTAAATAGTTAATATTTAATTACTCACGGGTAAAACATAATGGGGTGAATTAAACTTAGGATAGGTGTTTAAATCACAAATCGAATAATATCCCAAGGGGATAGTGGTGATATAAACGTGCCCCAGGTTACCTGAGAGAGCAAACGCGCACGAGGGACACCAAATTGGATAATCAATTTTAGGTGTCTACATCTATTTTGGGAGAAAATTTGAATATCAAAGGCCATGCATCGACCATGCTAATAATAGGATTAAAGTAGATTTTAATTATAGATTAACATATTATTAGCCTTACGGTAAAAGCGTGTATTTTTACTTTGCATGACTATTTTGAGCACGCAGGATAATTTTGAGATGCATGGGTGGTGAATGAAAAGTCCCCATCCCTATATATATTTTTGATTTACATAGTATTGACACCATGTATTAAAAGCGAGTTGTATTAGAGTTATCTTTGCCTTGATTTATTAGTGTGCATGACTCCATGACATAACTATAATTATGTATTCAACTTCTATTACTTGATTAGTTAATGCAATGGACAATTGTGGATGGATTTTGGTAATAAATGTATTTGATCATGGTATTTATATGGTAAATATGATATTAATTCTTATGTGATCTCTATGTTTCCTTATTACATGTGTTTCTAATTTGAGCTCATAGATCTGATACTTATGATGGGATATATGCTTTGATAATGGTTAATTTAGACATTCATGCTAACATCTAGGCAAATATTAAACAAAGGAGGGACCTAGTAGGCTTTGCACACTTCGAGTGAGCGTTAATGAGGTGCCAATATACCTAGGAAATTGAGGAGAAAAATAGGACTTCATTTTGGTTCCATTGTCGGGACCCCTTTTTCAAATTATTTGGAAAGATGTTGCATGATGATGGCATATTGGTTGACTCTTGTGGCCATTGAAAGTTGGGTAGATGACAAACAAGATCAATTTTCACGAAGACATGTTTCTGGACCTGATTTCAATCCGTGCAAGTGGGTAGAAGATAATCTATATCATGAGATTTTATGATATGTTTTTTTAGTTGCTTTCTAATAGAATTGTAGAGTGGTTTTCAGCATATGCATCAAAGAAAATATGGAGATTCGGGCCAAGGGTCTGGATGTAGGAAGATTACCAAACTTTTTTGATAAAAAGAACCTTGGATGCATGTTGTAGATCAAATGTGGGCTGGTGTTGTGCGTAATTATAATTTGGAGTATGTTGTTTCTACATATTCTTGTCAGGAGGTTCTTGAGTTTGAATTTTTGCACAAGTCCAGAGGATCTTACATTCATTCTATTCCTTTAGAA